>OY757013.1:144617128-145306745 GCA_963580285.1 Lucinisca nassula
GTGAACAAGTCCGTGAAATAAACACCCCCTAAACCCCACTTTGTACAGAGAAAACTGGGGTTTACGGGGGTAAAGAATATTTTTCTTGTTTCTGCTCCAAGACATAGGTTGTGGGTACTCGTTAGAACCGCCTCAATGAGGCGGTTCTAACGAGTACCAACAACCTATGTTTGCAAAATAAATAAGAAAAATATCAAGATTTTCGTCAGAAAAGTAGCCATTTTTGAGGTGTAAATATTGCACTATATCGCACGGATGTGTTATCGTTATGATGGCGAAAGCTAGGTTTTCGCAACGTTAGCACAACGTAGCTTAAATAATAACATGATGAAAATTGTCATGCGAACAAATTTAATTTGAGTGAATTTTAATGCAGATCCTCGTCCTTGATATCAATAGCATGTCGTTTCAAAGCCCCATCATATAAAAATGGGAATTTTTAAGGTTTCATATTAGTTCTTAATATAGAGTATGTACCATTCAGAACCGCGCCAACGCTTCATCGGCTCATAACCACACCTAGGCGGTTCGAATGAGTTTTCACAATCTATGTTTTGAGCAGATATAGGAAAAAAGTATCAAACATTTTATTTGAAATTTTTCATTTTTTTTTTTTTTTTTTTTTTTGTGGTAAAATTTTCAAGTTTCTTCAATAGGCGTGTAGTAGCCTCTGTAGTGGTAATGCTACTCGCCTAATAAACCAGAGATTGCAGAATCGATCCCGGGCTTTTCTAGACTTTCGGATGAGTCTCTAACCCGAGGTCCCGTCTCCGTATGACCTTTGCTGTTGGTGGGGCGTAAAAAAAAAACACACTCACTTCAATAGGCGTGTTTTCGTTCAGAGAAAGTTGTTTGTACACGCACGTGTTTTGTGCGATTTAGCGAAAAAAATGGATAGACGTAAAATGCGAGTGAGCAATCATTGCAACCTCGCCCATCGGGGCTTGCATTGGTCTGCATGGTGCTTCCACGCAGAGTGAAACCGACCGCACATGGGTACTAATAAACCGCTTAGAGGGTCTTAGCCTGCCTTGGCAAAATGGCGCGAGTCGGATCGTCCATATAAGTTCTATTGGTTTCATTTTGCGGTAGGGCTTGAGATGTAATTGCACCTCAATGTCGGTTAAAAAACTCACAAAATTGGAAGCTAAGTCTCCCATCACGAAAACACGCCTATAAAAGTTTTACCCCCTTGAACCCCTCTTTAATATAGTAAATTGGGGTTTACAGGGGTAAACCTTATTTTTCTTATTTCTGCTCTAAAATATAGATTGTGGATACTCCTTAGAACCGCCTCGATGAAGCGGTTCTAACGAGTGCCCACAATCTATAGTTTGAGCAGAAATAAGAAAAATGTCACAATTTTTCATCGTAAAATTTTCATTTTTTTTTCGGCGATAAAGGTGGCAATGTATTTGTATAGGCGTGTTTGCGTAATGAAAATGACTAACATATAAAGCGCAAAATAATATGACAACCGAATACATTACCAACTTACTAAAACCCATAGCCCAGACGCATTCCTTATATCTCAGCTCAGGATCGAATGATACACTTCATATTCCGCGATCGCGCACTGCGCTGTACAGCGGCGTTTTTTTCATGTTCGGCTCCTTGACTATGGAGTTTAATACCTCTCGATATAAGAAATTCTGAATCATTGAACGTTTTAATAGAAATGCAAAATTCTTATACTAGGCACTATGATCAAATCTATCAGCATATGTATTGGTAGCATATGAATCTATTTCTCTTATAATTGCATTTTAAATAATCTCGGATTGTCTGTGATATTTTGTATGCCTTTTAAGCATATTAACGAGTGTGGTGGTATCGGTCAGATACAACCAAATGCTCTAAATACACTGCTCAAACAATTAAAGGAGCAAACGTTTAAAGTAGAAGCAAAACAAACATCAGGAATAGCCTGTATAATATAACCGCTTGGCAATTTTCAAACTGAAGGAAAGACACCATTTTAAAGTAACATCTCTTAACAATGTTCATGCAAACGTCAAGAAGCAAGGTTCATGCGCAAAACAAGAATGTGAGCTACAGCATAGATACCCCTATAAAACGGCTGAAATTCGGTATGTGGCGATCTGTTCAGAATTTGAGTTTGGGTCAGAAAGATGTGATATCTTCGGTTATGCGTTATTTTGGGCTTCATAGTGACTTCATATGCTGTCAGACGGTTCTTGGAAGAAGTTGAGGTCGCTGAAGTTGTCGCTTTGCTTGAAAGTGGGTACTCCCAAAGGATCGTTGCTAATCGCTTTGATGTATCGAGGAGTGTTGTTGCCAGGCTATGGAGACGCTACTAGGAGACGGGAGAATGTACTAGACGAGAAGGGCAAGGCCGACACCGCATGACGTCACAAAGGGAAGATCAATATCTTCTATATCTAGCGCTCTGAAATCGGCAGTACATGGCCAGAATGCTACAAATCACTTTCCAGCATGCATATGGTCAAAGGATATCCGATCAAATAACACATAACAGGTTACATGAAGTTGATCTGAGGGCCAGACGTCCGGCATGAGTGCCTAGTCTCACCAGGCAACATCGTGCATGGTGATATGAGTTGCCCAAGAACATCAGAACTGGCGATTGCAAGGCTGGCGTACAGTTCTGTTAACGGATGAAAGCAGATTTAACGTTAGTGCATGTGATCGACGTGTTCGAGTCTGGAGACCACCCAGAGAACGAAACGAGGACTAAAACATTGTGGAAACAGACAGATATGGAGGGGGGGGGGGGGTCAGTGATGGTATGGGGTATAATTTCTGATGAACGAACCCGAATTTTATGGTGACTTAGTGTATAACTTCAGAACAATATATTATTTCAATGATTTCAGTACCAAGTTTTGTAAAATCATTCTTCGATATAAAATGATTAGATACAACATAAATGTTATATGACAGATTGCATGCAAGGCAGTTAACCCAATCAAGGTTGACAACTTTGCTTCACTCTTAATTGCACGAAACTTTGCTTCCCTCTTAATTGCACGCAGGTGGATCAGGCCTCAGATTCTATGACGGTTCCAGCGTAAAGGCTTAAATTAAAGAGAATCTAATTTTATGTAATGTTGGTTGGTGCCTGATGCTCTGTCTCTGCTTGGGCCCATCGGAATCTAACTGTTGTTTTTAGCTCACCGTCACGTAGTGACGAGGTGAGCTTTTGGGATCACTTTTCGTCCGTCGTCCGTCGTGCGTCCGTCCGTGCGTCCGTCCGTCCGTGCGTGCGTGCGTCCGTAAACAATTCTTTAAACGACATCCTCTCCTAAACCACTGATCGGATTTTGACCAAACTTCACAGGAATGATCCTTAGGTGGTCCCCTTTCAAAGTTGTTCAAATGGTTCCGGTCCGTTGCACATCTAGGTCAAAGCAGCCAAAAAGAGATTTTTTTCACCAAAAACTTAAAAAATCTTCTTCTCTGAAACCACAAGGCCCAGGTCTTTGATATTTGGTATGAAGCTTCATCTGGTGGACCCCTACCAAGATTGTTCAAATTTTAGTGCTGGGGCCAAAAATGCCCCCGCTCCGGGGCCCTTTGGTTTTACATGGGCTTATATAGGGAAAATCTTTAAAAATCTTCTTCTCTGAAACCGTAAGGCCCAGGTCTTTGATATTTGATATGAAGCTTCATCTAGTGGACCCCTACCAAGATTGGTCAAATTATAGTGCTGGGGCAAAATATGCCCCCGCTCCGGGGCCCTTTGGTTTTACATGGGCTTATATAGGGAAAATCTTTAAAAATCTTCTTCTCTGAAACCGCAAGGCCCAGGTCTTTGATATTTGGTATGGAGCTTCATCTAGTGGACCCCTACCAAGATTGTTCAAATTATAGTGCTGGGGCCAAAAATGCCCCCGCTCCAGGGTCCTTTGGTTTTACATGGGCTTATATAGGGAAGAGCTTTAAAAATCTTCTTCTCTGAAACCGCAAGGCCCAGGTCTTTGATATTTGGTATGGAGCTTCATCTAGGGGAAATCTACCAAGATTGTTCAAATTATAGTGCTGGGGTCAAATATGCCCCCGCTCTGGGGCCCTTTGGTTTTACATGGGCTTATATAGGGAAAATCTTTAAAAATTTTCTTCTGAAACCGTAAGGCCCATGTCTTTGATATTTGGTATGAAGCTTCATCCCACAAGGCCATGGTCCTTCTTCCTCCCCCCCCCCTCCGGGGCCCCTTGGTTTTAAATGGGCTTATATAGGGAAAATCTTTAAAAATCTTCTTCTCTGAAACTGCAAGGACCAGGTCTTTGCTATTTGGTATGAAGCTCCATCTAGTGGACTCCTACCAAGATTGTTCAAATTATAGTGCTTGGGCTAAAAATGCCACCGCCCCGGGGCCCTATGGTTTTACATGGGCTTATATGGGGAAAATCTTTAAAAATCTTCTTCTCAGAAACCCCAAGGGCCAGGTCTTTGCTATTTGGTATGAAGCTTCATCTAGTGGACCCCTACCAAGATTGTTCAAATTATAGTGCTAGGGCAAAAACTGCCCCCCACCTGGGGCCCTTTGGTTTAACATAGACTTATATAGAGATATTCCTTAAAAATCTTCTTCTGAAACAGCAAGGCCATGGTCTTTGATATTTGGTGTGAAGCTTCCTCTAGTGGACCTATATCAAGATGGTTTAAATTATGGCCCTGAGGCCAATAATGCCCCAGCCCCAGAGCCATTTGGTTTTTCATAGGCTTATGTAGGGAATAACTTTAATAAAAATATTCTTCTCTGAAACCTTTAGGCCCAGGTCTTTGATATTTGGTATGTAGCATATCTAGTGGACCTTTGCCAAGATTGTTCAAATTATAGCCTTTGTTGATATTTGGTATGAAGCTTCACCTTTTTAGACGTCTCTGAACATTATGCACATTATAGCCCTGGGGTTAATAATGGCCCTCCCCGGGTCCCACTTGTTACTCTATGGATCAGGTGAGCGATCCAGGGCCATCATGGCCCTCTTGTTTTGTATTTGCTCCAGTATTTCAGTGGTTTCTTGCTGTCGAGTCCTCACAGTTGTTTCATCTCTGTGGTTGATTGATTTTTGTGTTCACTGAGATGTTGCACTGATGAGTTAGGAAGCCTTCATGCGGACTGAACAAATAAGTAGTCTAAATCGCGAGGGAAGTAATGGCGAGGATTTTGGCTATGTAAAATCGATTTAAGCCCCCAGTGGAATTTGTTTCACTGACCGTTCCGAGGCGGTTCTTCTATTGTGGTTTATTTTTGGTAATGGCTTGTCTTTGAGTGTGTGTGTATCGCTTATATTATTTTGCTTTTGATAGCCAACTGGCAATTTTGTGGGAAAGTAACTGTGCTTTTGGCTTTCCGCTAGTGATGTCTCCATTAGGATCAAGTTGTTTCATGTTTGTGTTTCTTTCCCTTGGTGTATCTGATGGGAGCTGTGGGTTCATTGTATCGACTCCTGAGCATTGCTTTCAGTTCTATTTTGTACGTGATAAACGGAGGTACATTGACACATTGACTGCATTTCGGCATCGAGATGAAATTCTAGATCCTATTGTGAGGCCTTTCGCTGGGGCAATTAGTGACAATTTCATTCTGATGAAGGATAATGCGCGCCCCCATACTGCTAGAGTGTGCATGGGTTAACTTAATCGTGAGACTATTGAAGTAATGGACTGGCCGGTACGTTCTCCTGACTTAAATCCAATAGAACATGTGTGGGACATTCTTTACAGACGTATCTCACAGGGCGATCATCCACCAATGACTGTTCAAGAACTCACAAACATCCTTAGACATGAGTGGGAAACACTAGCTTTACAAACTGTTCAAAATTTGTTTCGTAGCATGCCTCGGCGATGCCAGGAGTGTTGTGCTGCTCGAAGTGGTCTTACACATTACTGACAGGAAAAAGTGACTGATTTGCGCATGTCTATGACATTTGAAATAATCTGACGTAAAGATGGCATTTCTCAAACATTTATGCATATTCTTCCTTAACATGTTACAGGTCGTGATTTGTGAACTGGTTGCCAATGTTTGCCATTAACATGTTGCAGATAAAGTTATTCATCTTTCTGAATCGTTGTTCAATCATCCTTATCCAACATCCTTATACTATGAGGAAATATGTGTTTACTCCTTTAATTATTTTGAGCAGTGTATATTTCTGGTATCTGCTACAAGCTACGCATTCATTTGTTAATATTTCAACACCATGAGACCACTTTTTATCGGCGTTATTGAACATATGTATAATTATCACACACTTCTGAAACTAGCCATGTTACCCGGATGCCTGAGAAAAGTAGAAGTAAAACAAAGATCAGGAATTGATACAATTAACTTACTCCATCCATAAAAGACACCAAAGGGAAAGAAATACAAACATTAAGCGACCAGACCATAATGGAAACCTAAACAAAGGAAGGCCATATGGACAGTTACTTTCCCACAAAATGGCCATATGGCCATCCAAAATTAAAAGACACAAGTGATACACACAGTAAGTAACAAACAACAACATAAATAAATCGCCACAGAAGAGCCGCCTTGGAACGGTCAGTGGAAGATTTCCACTGGGGGGCTTAAATCGATTTTACGTGGCCACAATCCTCGCCCTTACTTCCGTCGCGATTTAGACAAATAATTTGTTCAGTCCGCATGAAGGCCTCCTAACTCATCAGTGCAACATCTCCGTGAACACAGAAATCAAAGAACCACAGAGGTGAGACAACGGTGAGGACTCGACAGCAAGAAACCACTGAAATGCTGGAGCAAAAGAAAACCAACAGTTAGACTCCGATGAGCCCGACCAGAGACAGAGCATCAGGCACCAACCAACATTATCTCTTTAATTTTCAATAAGCCTTTACGTTGGAGCCGTCATAGAATCTGAGGCCTGACCCACCGGCGTGCAATTAAAGAGGGAAGCAGATTGGGTTAACTACCATGCATGCAGTCTGTCGTATAATATCCATGTTGTACCCAATCTTTTTATATCGAAGAATGATTTTACGAAATTGGGTGCTGAAGTCGTTGCGGTTATATATTTTTCTGAATTTATATACTAAGTCACCATAAAATTCGGGTTCCGATAGACCTTGTTGCAGAAGAGATTTAAGTCCAATATTGAATTTTGAAATTAAATCAGAATGGCGTCTATAAAATTTTGAAAAGGCTTTGCGTAGTTTATGGTACCGATAACCCTGATTAAGAAGTTTAGCCGTTAATAATTTATTACGAGTGTTGAAGTCAGTTACATGACTACACACTCTAGCAAATCGAATTAATTGCGAAATATAAACGCCATAGGATGGCGCACGAGGAACATCACCATCCAAAAAAGGAAAATTTACAATCTCAAAATCAAAGTCATCGCGTTTATCATAAATTTTGCACGAAACAAATCCATCTACAATAGATAGATGTAAATCCAAAAACGGGGCCTCGGTAACTCTCTATGGAGAACTTGAAATGGGCAAACGCTCCCGTGGTGATGAGACAAAGCGTTTCAAGGCCACCTCAAAGCCTCCCTCAAGGACTTCAACATACCAACAGAGGCATGTGAATAAATTGCACAAGACAGAGCAAAGTGGCAAGATAGAAGTGGAGGCAATGACCAGCAATCGATACAATTAACCCACAGCAGTAGGGGTGCAAGTGAATATGAGGCAAAAAGAATCGAAGCTGAGCAGAAACGCGCACAGCGCAAAGCTAGAGCTAAGGCATTAGCAACATAGCTGTCTTCCTTTAACCTATGTTGCTTTATATGCAACAGACAGTTCAGAGCTAGAATCGGTCTCATCAGCCATCTAAGAACACACAAACAGTAACACTTCTCAAATGTGATTATGATTGGTCCTTGTTAGTGATGACAATCGAACTATTATTATTATGTATATATTGCATGTTGTATTTTAAATTAATGAATAAGTGAATAATTTTTATGTGAGTTTGTATAACTTGTGATCTTTATTTTTACAGAGGGCCACAAGGTGGACTGAAATATCCAAACAATGAGAGCCGAATCAGCTAAGATTCATGTCACTATGACAAGCCAATCTCAGTCTTAGAAACGTCAGAATGTGTACTATTGTCAACGTTAAAGGCATTTATTCTTGACTATTGAGGACTATCATTTCATTGCATAATATTATGTAGCCCTCAGTACTCTGTCTTCAAAAGGTAAGGGGTCTTCTTGGAGAAAATCAATAATTTACTAACTGTTGACTGGAGTGTATATTATTGATTTTCCCCTTAAGTGCCTCAGTCAGGGGGTTTCAACAAGGAGCAAGGAGCTACTTATCACCCTATTAAGGGCCGCCTTTGATCTGCTATAGACAGTATACCACGGGGGGGGGGGGCAATAAAACAATTATGAACACACGGTATGGCCTACTGTTACAAGAATTAATGCCTTTAAGGAATAAAATAGTTATTAAATTCAGTATTTAAGTACTGACATAAGCACCGCAATAGCAACCTCGCACAACGGTAATACGTGAACAAGTCCACGAAATTAACTCACCTAAACCTCACTTTATATGGAGAAAACTGGAGTTAACGGGGGCATATATTATTTTTATCGTATTTCGCTGCAAGACTTATGTTGTAGGTACTCGATACGAGCACACACAGCCTATGTTTGCAGTAGAAATAAGAAAAAAATATCGGAGGTTTCATCACAAAAGTAGTCATTTTAGAGATGTGAAAAAATGCACTTTGTCGCACGGATGATGATCAGACACGGTTTATTATTTTCCCCTTTTATTATATTGGACGTTAGGCAAACAAATTATAACTTACGATGTCTATTGTCAAAAATGAGTCAGGCTGATTATCAATTTCCATTTTACTGACGCAACAGAATTATCTTGATGGTTGCTGATGTGCGCTATTTTCATATCTGGCTCTCTTTGTGCCTGCGAGACATAGACTCCAGAAGAAATGAAAAGAAAAACTCAGACCATAGAATGGGATGTTATCTGATGGAATCTGAACTTTTCGTATAAAAATCTACGTCTTTCCTTTAAAAGAAGATAGACACCTCGAGGCTAAAATACCAACACTTTATAAAAATCCAAATGTCGCAAATAGCGACAGCGACCTACAGCTGGTGTTTTCCAAGAATATCAGCAGTTGTTCAATGTGCGGTTATTTAGCGATCAACCATCAGGTCGATCCTTTAGACACGTGTCGCACAAATAAGGAAATGTCATAGGGAGAACCTTTCATCCATCACGGCCACAAATACGTGCAATAAATACCCTTATAACTCCTAGGTTATATATACAGAAACGACGAGTTATCAAATTGCTTATTAACTTTTCGACCATGATTTATTGCCAATAGAAATGAAAGCAATGATCAGGAATCGATACAACTAACCTCCAGCTCAGAGACACTAAAGGGAAAGAAACATAAACATGAAACAAATAAACCCTAATGAAAATAGCAATAGCGGAAACCCAAAAGGACAGTTTCTTTCCCACAACATGACCAATTGGCTATCCAAAACAACATAATATAAGCGATAAACACACCCAAAGACAAGCAATAACAGACATAAACCGCGACAGAAGAACCGCCTTGGAACGGTCAGTTAAACGAATTCCACTGGGGGGCTTAAATCGAAGTTACGTTGCCACAATCCTCGTCCTTACTTCCGTCGCGATTTAAACAAATAATTTGCTCAGAACGCATGAAGGCCTCATCAGTGCAACATCTCCGTGAACTCAAAAATCAAACGACGGCAGAGATCAAATAACGGCGAGGACTCGACGCCAAGAAACCACTGAAATGTTGGAGCAAAAGAAAACCAACAGTTGCACTCCGATGGGCTTGACCAGAGACACAGCATCAGGCACCAACCAACATTACATGGAATTCTCTAACTCTCAGTAAGCCTTTACACTGGAACCGTCATAGAACCTGAGGCCTGACCCACCGGCGTGCAATTATAAGTTTGATTTTGTTAAAGTAAAACCAAATTGAGAATGACAAACTGGATGTATTTTAATGAGACGCTTCATCTTGAATCGTTTCATCATGATCTAAACTGTTTGCATCTCACGGGTATTTTTGTTTGATCTACATGGTTCAATTATACTTATGGAAGCCCCCGCCCATAGGGGCTTGAAGAAATATATGGGCTGCATGATGCTTCCACGCAGAGCTGAATCCGGCCCGCACACTAGTACTGGTAAACCGCTTAGAGGATCTAAGCCTGTCCAGGAACCGCGGTGCGAGGCGGACCGTCCATGCTAATAAACCCTATTGGTTTCATTGGGCGACAGGGCTTGAGATGTCATTTCATCTCAATGTCGGGTAAAAGTCCCACAAAATTGGAAGCAACGTCTCCAAAATGACCTTTACAGTGTTGACGGGGACGTTAATTAAAAATCAAAAATGAGTTCCTTTAAGAGCAATGAAAACATTCATAAGAAAGAAGATGGGCCATACTACGTAGTTTCGGCTAATAAAGCCTCATCAGTGACCCTGTAATGATCCGGCACAGAAAGCCAAAGGAAACATACTGCAATTTTGCGAATTTAGAATGGGTAGTCGATTCAAAGACTGATATAAATCAAAATGGGGTCCAAATAATTAAAAACCTGTCTAGAATGAGTCTAAAACAATAATTTATTTCTCATTTCTCAGAATATTCACGATGATCTCAAAGGACCAAAAGTAAAATATAAACTGCACCTCAAATCAAACAAAGACCTTTACAGTGTTGACGGGGACGTTAAACCTCAAATCAAACAAACAAATTATACTTATGGGCAGGTCTAATTTCGGAGAATTCATATACTTTCGTGTAAGATATTTCCAGTATGCCTTATATCTAGGATCTGCTCTAAACGAAAAGAAGTTGCTGCTAAAAGGCGTTTTTATACCCCACCATACGATAGTGGTGAGGTTTTATGTTATACGAGTACCTTCGAGAGTCCGACCGTCCGCCCGTATCATTTCCAATCGGTAACTTGAGTAATTTTCGACGGATTTGTTTTTAGATTTTGCATACATGTTTATACCGGGGATGAGTGGTATGGGATTGTTAATGAGCAAAATCCGTTAACATTTAACAGAGTTATGGATTCTTGTCAGTTCCAAATAAGTGGGCGTTTCTGCTCGATAACTTGAGTATTTTTTAACGGATTTACTTCAAATTCTGTGTGCATGAAACATTATGCTTTAACAAAATAGTAACTGATGATAGTCTTCTGTCTGTCTGTTAAACACAACGAATAAAAGTAAAACTACACGATCATAGCTCTAACAGGCTACGTTATACCTTGAACAATTCCAGTTCAAGTGTTCTTGGACTCTTATTCCTTAACCTTTTGGGATATTTGGATAAAACTTCTTCAAATGTTGTATATTTATTGGTATTGCAGATCTGTGGTTAGGGATAGTTATTGGGCAAAATATGTTAACATTTGACGAAGTTTTGGCCGTTAAAAATATCCATCGAATGGGTTTTGGACCCTTAGTCCTTTACTGAATAGAATGTATGGATACAACTTCACAGATTTATAGACCACTAAAGGAAGCATTTTTGGGATTATTAATTTGCGAAATACGTTAACATTTGACATAGATATGATCATGAACAATTCCTGTTAAATGGCGTTTGGACTATTATGCATTTACTTGATGAAATATTTGGATCAAACTTCACAGATAAATAGACCACCAAAGGAAACATGTTTCGGATTGTTAATCGGCAAAATCCGTTAACATTTGACAGAATTATGGTCATTAAGAATTCCCATTAAATGATTTTTGAACTCGTTTTCCTTTACCTAATGGAATAAATGGATGAAACTTCACAGATATATAGACCACTAAAGAAAGCATTTTATGGCCATGAACCACCACACGTTCCGTCCTTGATCTTGAGTGATCTGCCCTGAAAGGATTTGAAAAATGTATTCTGTTTTTTTTCTCCTTTGCTATATGATATATCTTGAAGAACTTACAGGTGTATAAAACACCAAAGGAAGCATGTTATGGCCAATGACGGCCTGTGTTATCTGTCCTTGAAATATATTAAAATAGTTTTTGGTACATAGGTCTTTTACTATATAGAATACCTTGATGGAATTTTACAAACGTATAGAGCACTAAAGGCAGCCTATTGTGGCCAAGGAAGCATACTGGCCTGCAGTGGTGGGATATCATGCAGTGTTAGCGATGCTTTTATTCTTTTCTCTTAGAACGGACCACGCTGTGCGAAGGATTCTATAAAAAAGATGCATTTGGGTCACTTCTCTCAACAGATCTCAGGTGGGCGTATTTGTTCCTGTCTTCTCGCAGGGCCATTTTTTCAGCAAACAATAGGGGTTTGAAAAGTGAAAGTGGATTACTTTGATAACTGACCATTGACTTTTGACGACAATAAGATGTTTGTAGTTTTCCTTCGGCAAATTTAAGTCGATTAACAGCATATATTTTATAAAATATATGAGTATCTCGGCAATCTTGGTCCAGATCCAATGAATAAATATCCCCAACCCAGAGAGAGGTGCAACTAGTTCATCCACATATAATCTGGCTTCGACAAGTCTAACAGTTTTAAAGGAGAAGTGAAAATAAATAATCAGATACATTAAGGACGAATGTCAGTAGATGGCCACTTTGGTACTTATAAAATTTCATCTAGCTAATTGACTTAGTATATAAATACAGAAAAAATATATAAATGCAATGACTTCAACACCCAATTTCGTAAAATTATGCTTCGATATAAAAAAATAGGGTACAACATAAATGTTATACGAAAGAATGCAGACATGGTAGTTAACCGCATCACGGTTGACAACTTTGCTTCCCTGTCTAATTGCACGCCGGTGGGTCAGGCCTCAGATTCTATGACGGTTCCAGCGTAAAGGTTTACTGAGAATTAGAAAGTGTCTCATTTTCTGTAATATTGGTTGGTGCCTGATGCTCTGTCTCTGGTCGGGCCCATTGGAGTCTAACTGTTGGTCTTCTTTTGCCACAGCATTTCGGTTATCCCTCACCGTTATTTCATCTCTGTGTTTGTCACGGAGATGTTGCACTGATGCGTTAGGGGGCCTTCATGCGGACTGAACAAATTATGTGTCTTAATCGCAACGGATATAAGGCCGAGGATTGTGAAATTGATTTAAGCCTCCGTGTGGAATTCGTTTCACTGACCTTTCCAAGGCGGTTCTTCAGTAGCGGTTTATTTTTGTTATGGTTTGTCTTTGGGTGTGTGTATCGCTTATATTATTTTGTTTTGGATAGCCAATTGGCCATTTTGTGGGAAAGTAACTGTGCTTGTGGCTTTCCGCAATTGATGTTTCCATTACGGTCTAGTTGTTTCATGTTTGTGCTTCTTTCCCTTTGATGCCACTGATGGGAGCTGCGGTTTAATTGTATCGATTCATTATCATTGCCTTCACTTCTGTTTTGATGCCATAGGTTACAAAAGAATCAGGACAATCTACGTATTTGCCTTTTTTCTATTCAGGAACCAAAGTGACTGGAATTGATCTTGTAATAAAACAGGTCAGGTACAAACCAATGCCAGCCTAGTAGGAATCGAGCCCGAAAAGGCTGCATGCGACGTTTCAAGGTCATCGGCCATTTTGTCCAGGGAGATATGTTTTTCTGAAGGACTAGGATGTATGGGTATGGCGGCCATCTTAGTCATGTGACGCAGATACGATATTTTTTATTTTCCCATCCAATAGATTTTTCTGATACTGAGGCCCCGTTTTTGGATTAACATCTATCTATTGTAGATGGGTTTGTCTCGTGCAAAATTTATGATAAACGCGATGACTTGATTTTGAGATTGTAAATTTTCCTTTTTTGGATGGTGATGTTCCTCGTGCGCCATCCTATGGCGTTTATATTTCGCAATTAATTCGATTTGCTAGAGTGTGTAGTCATGTAACTGACTTCAACACTCGTAATAAATTGTTAACGGCTAAACTTCTTAATCAGGGTTATCGGTACCATAATAAACTACGCAAAGCCTTTTCAAAATTTTATAGACGCCATTCTGATTTAATTTCAAAATTCAATATTGGACTTAAATCTCTTTTGCAACAAGGTCTATCTGAACCCGAATTTTATGGTGACTTAGTATATATGTTCAGCGCAAAGTAAGAATCGGTACAATTCTAGAATTGTCTTGCGCAAAGTAGGAATTACTTTGTTGCGCAATTCTAGAATTGTACCGGTACAATTCTAGAATTGCGCAAGGGATTCGAATGTTATATATGAAACAGGTAAATGTCTCTGCGCAAAGTGGGAATATTTGGGACAAAGTGAGAATCGAATTTTCATTTGTGGGAATAGCATTTATCATCTGTATAGTCCGGGTAACATTACTTTGATGGTTTTGTGAGTAGAAAATTATTTGCGATTGTAGGAGCGGAATGTTTTGTATATTGCATGTACACAATGCATTTGCTAATTTCCCTTTTTATTTTTCAAATCGGTAAGTCAAAAAAGACATAATCAACACGTGTGATTAATTTCAAGTATGAAAAGAGGATCATCCCCGTCTTAACGATTTCAATTGGTAATTATCTCTGCCTTATTAATGCAAACAAACTATTTGGAATTAGGGATTATCTGGGATAAAGAAACGTTTAAAAAAAAACTAAAATGTGGGAAACCTTGATATTTTCCTTTCCTTTTCCAGTCATTGATGTTTCGCGCATAAAGGACATAGTGCAGGCTGTATGGTAAACACTGTACACCCTGATCAGAATGCATGCTCATCTGAGTGTACACTGTTTGCTCACGTACTTGGTTGTCCCAGTTTTTAGAATCATTACGATTTATAAGATGTATTTTGTGGTTCATTTCTGAGTCTGAGGTCATCCACAAGAACAGCGGAGACTCGCTAATATAATGTATATTTTAATTTCATATGTGCTTTCATATGTTCGCTCATCAGGTGCTCACAGTTTTGTTTTATCACCATTATAAAAGTAAATTGAGCATGTCTGTTTTTTCAACTACTTTCAACTTGACTGAAATGTGTTTGCTTTACCGATATGTTGCTGTCGTAAGTAAAAAAAAAAAAAATGATGTTACTGATGAAGTTGGAAAATTTCATAAGCAACAGCAGTAAAAATAAAAAATAATAATGATAGCGGCAAAAAATACATCTCAAAACAAATTCAAGTGTACCCAGCCATCAAGAAATCATTACCAACACTGGACTAATGAGCATCTGCCTATGATATCAGCGGCGTCACGCATAAAAGGTACTTAGCGTATATCCGTAAATTGATCACATAAATGCACATGCGCAAAGCCTCACTGAGGCCAGATATTTGATTCTTTGTCTGAACCTTCCTCTAGTCCCATATATTCTTCATGCGTACAGCGAAGGCTCTAAGGACCTTTTATGCGTGATGCCGCTCATATTCTTTTAAGAAAATTAAAATGGAATGTCCATGAGATAGAAGCGAAGTTTGGACTACATTTTATAGAGTGATTTTTACCACCAGGGATCAGTTTCCATATGAATGTGATAAAATCCCGTAATAATATTTCACTATTCTCACTCTTTCCCGATTCCCACTTTGCGCAGAGACAATTCCGAAATTGTATTGCGCAAGGTAGGAATTCTCACTTTGCGCAACAAAGTGAGAATTCTTACTTTGCGCAGGACAATTCTAGAATTGTACCGATTCTTACTTTGCGCAGAACATATACATTCAGAAAAATATATAACCGCAATGACTCTAGCACCGAATTTCGTGAAATCATTCTTCGATATGAAAAGATTGGGTACAACATGGATATTATACGACAGACTGCATGCATGGTAGTTAACCCAATCACGGTTGGCAACTTTGCTTCCCTCTTTAATTGCACGCCGGTGGGTCAGGCCTCAATTTCTTTGACGGTTCCAACGTAAAGACTTATTGAAAATTAGAGAGATCTAATTCAAGGTAATGTTGGTTGGTGCCTGATGCTCTGTCTCTGGTCGGACCCATCGGAGTCTAACTGTTGGTTTTCTTTTGCTCCAGCATTTCATTGGTTTCTTGCTGTCGAGGCCTCACCGTTGTCTCACCTATGTGGTTCTTTGAATATTTGTGTTCACGGAGATGTTGCACTGATGAGTTAGGAGGCCTTCATGCGGACTGAACAAATTATTTGTCTAAATCGCGGCGGAAGTAAGGACGAGGATTGTGGCCACGTAAAATCGATTTAAGCCCCCCCCCCCCCCCCCCCGAGTGGAAATCTTTCCACTGACCGTTCCAATGCGGTTCTTCTGTGGCGATTTATTTATGTTGTTGTTTGTTACTTGCTGTGTGTATCACTTGTGTCTTTTTATTTTGGATGGCCATATGGCCATTTTGTGGGAAAGCAACTATCCTTATGGCCTTCCTTTGTTTAGGTTTCCATTATGGTCTGGTCGCTTAATGTTTGTGTTTCTTTCCCTTTGGTGTCTTTGATGGTTGGAGTAAGTTAATTGTATTGACTCCTGATCTTTGTTTTACTTCTACTTTTCATCCGCTGACCGTACCAAGGCGGATCTTCTGTCGTGGTTTATTTTTGTTATGGTTTGTCTTTGGTGTTTGTGTCGCTTATATTATTTTATTTTGGATAGCCTATTGGTCATTTTGTTTGTGTTTCCGTTGGGGTCTGTTGTTTCGTGTTTGTGTTTCTTTCCCTTTGGTGTCTCTGATAGGAGCTGTGGGTTAATTGTATCGATTCCTAATCATTGTAATTTAGTTTTACAAATGGGATGATTTTGACTTTAATATTGTAAATGTCCCGTTCTTTAACGGGGATGGCCCCCTCCCGTTCTCCTTCTTATGGAGTTCTTACGGGGCTTTTAATGTTTATGTGGTTATGGTTGTGTCTTATTATTATTATTTATTTAATTTTTATTAATTGCGCCTGTTGCACCTTGATCACCTCTTGTGGGAAAGAGGGAGCTGGATGGTTGGTTTTTTTTAATTTAACTAAACGTCAACCCTTATGGGTCATTTTGTGTCATCTCCGGGATAATGGGAACAAAGAATAAGAAGAGATAGTAGAGGTGATGAAAGTGAGGGACAATGAAGAATGAGGAAAATGAATGGAAGTGTAGAGACAGAAGAAATAACAACATTCCTTCTCTATCCTTACCTGCTGCAAGGACAGCAGCCCTTGTCCAACTGTAAGCCAATATCAGTTGGACGCCCCAGTGACGCAAGATACACGTCATCGTTGCCTCACCCAACCGCCCACAAGAGGGAACCGGATGCTCTGCTGTTTGTGATTCTTTTCTTCTTTTTTGTTTCCCCCACTGTTGCTGTTATCTTTGAGTGTGGTTTTTCCTGGGCATCTATTTCTATTAATTGTTAAGCAGCATAGACTTTTGTAGGGGAAAAAGTCAAAGCTACGAGTATTTTTCGGAAACTTTTGCAGTCTCTGATCTAAAAATTGGTAGATGCACTTAACTAAACGAGTGGATGAAACTACATGAGTATTCAAGGTCAAACTGATTCCTTGACATTGGCATAAGGCCTTTCGGGTATGAAGACTTAAACTTATTTTTCACTGGAACCTCTGGGCCGTTTGGGACCAAATTTTATATTAAAAAAAGCTTATAGAAACAAGAAAATGAAAATTTACTTATATGATTTTGATCACAAGACCAACATGGCCACCATGGCCATATCATTTAAAAAACACTTCAGAAATTTCGTCTTCTGAACCAATTAGTATGTACATTTGGAGACTTGGGTTCATTATAGTTTTTTTTTTCCAATGATGACCCCTGGATAGCCATAACCTATTTTATGCTAAGGTCAAATTTTGTCGCATAAGCATTTGTATGAGGAAAAGGTAAAAACCGTGAATTTTTCGGAAACTATTGCAGCCTGTAATCTAAAAATTGGTAGAAGCAGTTAGCTAGTCGAGTAGATAAAACTAATTGAGCATTATGAGAATGACCTTGGCCAGGTTATGCAGATATAAAAGTTAAAGATTATTTTTGTCCGGAAACCACTGCTAATTTTGTAACCAAATGTCACCAGGAAGCTATTAGGAACTTATAAATAATGGTTTGGCCGAATGACCAATATCGTCGCCATATAAGGTAAAAGCCCTTCAGAAATCTTCTCCGGAATCGATGCGCCCATTACCAGGTTGCATGCCCAAAATGGCTACCATGGTAAAAAGCCTTTAAAAATCTTCTTCTCAGAAATGAAATAGCTTCATAAACTTTCAGCACTCAGGTGAGTGGCTCTGGTTATCATATATGGGCATGGGGGCCATCGTGGTCCTATGACCCAGATATTACGTTTGTTCCCATCCCAGCCAAACGAGGCTTCACATATAGCTTAGTTTCAATTGGCCAAGAAGTTTCAGAGGAGTTGTCATTTGACAATGTTGATACTGTCCTATAAGCTCCCCGCGGCCTTCCGCACTGGTGAGTTAAAATGCCAACAGGACGGCATTGAGTACTTAGCTTCGTAAAATTGGCGAATCATGCCATTTACGAGGGTCATTCAATATTTAGCTGGCCTAACCTAGTTACTGACCCGTGGCAAGTGTACGCTTTTTACATATTCTACATCAGTGCCTTATACATGGTTACACCGGTATAATAACATGGCAAGCGTTAGTGTTGTCGTTTTATTTTCCAACTGGGTTCACAGCAGTGATTAGATACATGCCTTTGAGAGAGAAGACGAACCAGGAAATTTTCTTCATATTCAGCTGTAAAGATTGGTTGGCTGATTTAAAACGTGGTTGTGTAATGTTGAAAGCTGAGCACCGTAGTGGAAGGCCTGTCCCCGCTACTGATGACGTCACTAGTAAAAGTTTAGGAAACTATTAAACAGCACAGGCGAATGAAAGTTTCGGAAATGGTAAGAAATAGAAGTAGAGGCAATGATCAGGAATCGTTACAATCAACCCACAGCTCCCATCAGAGACACAAAAGGGAAAGACACACAAACATGAAACAACAGACCCTAATGGAAACGCCAACAGCAGAAAGCCAAAAGGACAGTTACTTTCCCACAAAATGGCCAAAAGGCTATCCAAAATAAAATAACATAAGCGACACAAACATCCAAAGACAAACCATAACAAAAACAAACCGCGACAGAAGAACCGCATTGGAACGGTCAGCGGAAACCGATTCCAGTGTTGGGGGGGGGGGGGGCTTAAATCGATTTTACGTGGCAACAATCCTCGCCCTTACTTTCGTCGTGATTTAGACAAATAATTTGTTCAGTCCGCATGAAGGCCTTCTGACTCATCAGTGCAACAACTCCGTGAACACAAATAATCAAAGAACCACAGAGGTGAGACAACGGTGAGGACTCGACAGCAAGAAACCACTGAAATGCTGGAGCAAAAGAAAACCAACAGTTAGACAAGAAGTCTTGAGATTTCCGAGGATACCGCCTTTACCATTTTACATGAACGGCTTGGCATGAGAGAGCGTTCAGTGCGTAGGGTGCCAAAATGCCTTAGTAAAGAACAACGAGCTGTACGAATGTCCATGTCTGAGTCCCATTTAGAAAGGTATTATTCTGATCCGGAAGACTTCCTTGAAAGATTTGTTACCGGGGATGAAACGGATCCATCACTATGATCCTTAGGCTAAACAGCAGAGTAAACAATGGACTGGTCATGGTTCGATACGTCCAAAGGCCTTCAGTTGGCAAGGTCATGGCATCTGCGTTTTGGAATAGCAAGGGGTTCTGCTGGTGGACTATTTACCTCATGTACAGACTATTAATGGGGACTGTGATGCTAATATTTTGGACCAATTACGTGCAGCTATAGTGCAGAAAAGGCGTGGAAAAAGTTCAAAAGGTGTGCTAATGCCACAAATCAATGCTAAGAGTACATACATGCAAAGTTTCTTCCGGCGCAATGAAGCGGAACGGTTTCAAAGCCTTACCCCACCCACCCTATTCTCCTGATCTGGCATCAAGTGATTACGTTTTGTTTCCGAACGTGAAGAAAGAATTGCGTGGACGTAACTTCCGGTCAGAGGAAGAGCTAAAGGCAACGGTTGGAGGATGGATTGACTCTAAAGACCCTGAATTCTACGAAAATGGACTTTCAGCCTTGGAATATCAATGGAAGAAGTGCTTACTGTTGCGGGTGACTATGTGGAAAAAAGTCAAGCTTGACTCTAAGAAGATAACGTCAGATACTTATTGAACGACCCTCGTATCATTACGCAAACACGCCTATACAAATACATTGCCACCTTTATCGCCGAAAAATGGAAAAATTAAGATGAAAAATGGTGATATTTTTCTTATTTTTGCTCAAAATATAGATTGTGGGCACTCGTTAGAACCGCCTCATCGAGGCGGTTCTAACGAGTACCCACAATCTATATTTTTGAGCAGAAATAAGAAAAATCAGGTTTACCCCTGTAAACCCCAGTTTTACAATAAAAGTGGGATTCAAGGGGGTCGAAATTATATAGGCGTGTTTTCGTGATGATACATTTGCGTTCAAATAGTTAAGAACAAGAGACCTTCAGACCAAGGTATCTACGGTCATTCTCTCCCTTCCGCTGATTCAAGAAGGGCAGTTGTCAGTTTCTGGCGAAAGAATGTGCACTGTACTGGTTAACCGCTTACGTATAAGCCTGCCCAGGAAAGTGTTGATAGGTAAACTGACCGGCTCAAAAATGACCTAAATAGTGTTGACTGGGCCGTTAAACTCCAATACAAACAAACAAACAAAATCAGACCAAGGTCTATAGTATTTGAATTAATATCCATCAGTGTCCACAATAATGAGACAAATGAGCTCATATGGTATTAATGGATTATCCTTTATGCATCACAATATAGTAGCTTTTGTCGAAAGACATTCAATAGTTCGGTCACGTTTTGTAGTAGCTTTTGTCGAAAGACATTCAATTGTTCGGTCACGTTTTGGAATGGCCAAAGTGCGTCATCAACTCAAATATTGCTTATATACAACGGTATTCGATTACCTAAGACATTAAGCATGGTATTTATATGTTACAGTATTTCCAACAAAAGAGATCGGATGGCAAGCCCCGTAAAAATTTGGACGAATTTCAAGCGAAATGAATATAACATCAGGGGAAGCAACTCATTAGGAAAACACGCCTATATAAATGCATTGTCACCTTAATCGCCGAAAAAATGAAATTTTTAAGATGAAAAATTGTGATATTTTTCTTATTTCTACTCAAAATATGGATTGTGGATACTCGTTAGAACCGCCTCATCGAGGCGGTTCTAACGAGTACCCACAATCTATATTTTGGAGCAGAAATAAGAAAAATGTTTACCCCTGTAAACTGCAATTTTACTATATATGAGTGGGGTCCAAGGGGTCAAAATTATATAGGCTTGTTTTCGTGATGCGTCTATTCTTTACCACCAGGATAACACGTCCGTACTTATCCAACTGTATGTTGTGGATGCTCGCAAGACCGCCTCATTGCCCGGAAGCGGTTCTAACAAGTACCCACAACATATGCCTTGGGACAGAAATTAGAAAAGTAATGTATACGTCAAGTAAACCTGAGTTTCCTCTCCTTACACGGACTTGTTCACGTGATGAGATACTTTCATCCTGTTTTTCTGAAGTGGACACTTCCAGATTTGAACTGATCAATTTTTGTTTCAAATAGGGCATGTCAAAATGGGCCATTTCATATTTATCTACATATATCTACACTTTGTTCTTCTGTATCTGTACCAGTCTACAGGGTTGAAAGAGTTGATGATATCAAGTAAAGTAGAAGTAAAACAAAGATCAGGAATCGATACAATTAACTTACTGCACCAATCAAAGACACCAAAGGGAAAGAAACACAAAGATTAAGCGACCAGACCACAATGGAAACCTAAACAAAGGAAGGCCATAAGGACAGTTACTTTCCCACCAAATGGCCATATGGCCATCCAAAATAAAAAGACACAAGTGATTCACACAGTAAGTAACAAACAACAACATAAAAAATCGCCACAGAAGAACCGCCTTGGAACGGTCAATGGAAAGATTTCCGCTGGGGGCTTAAATCGATTTTACGTGGCCACAATCCTCGCCCTTACTTCCGTCGCGATTTAGACAAATAATTTGTTCAGTCCGCATGAATGCCTCCTAACTCATCAGCGCAACATCTCCGTGAATACAAATAATCAAAGAACCACAGAGGTGAGACAACGGTTAGGACTCGACATCAAGAAACCACTGAAATGCTGGAGCAAAAGAAAACCAACAGTTAGACTCCGATGGGGCCGACCAGAGACAGAGCATCAGGCACCAACCAACATTACCTTGAATTCTCACTAATTCCTAATAAGCCTTTACGTTGGAACCATCATAGAATCTGAGGCCTGACCCACCGACGTGCAATTAAAGAGGGAAGCAAAGTTGCCAACCGGGATTGGGTTAACTACCATGCATGCAGTCTGTCGTATAATATCCATGTTGAACCCAATCTTTTTATATCGAAGAATGATTTTACGAAATTGGGTGCTAAAGTCATTGCGGTTATATATTTTTCTGAATTTATATACTAAGTCACCATAAAATTCGGGTTCCGATAGACCTTGTTGCAGAAGAGATTTAAGTCCAATATTGAATTTTGAAATTAAATCAGAATGGCGTCTATAAAATTGTTAAATGCTTTGGGTAGTTTATGGTACCGATAACCCTGATTAAGAAGTTTAGCCGTTAATAATTTATTACGGGTGTTGAAGTCAGTTACATGACTACACACTCTAGCAAATCGAATTAATTGCGAAATATAAACGCCATAGGATGGCGCACGAGGAACATCACCATCCAAAAAAGGAAAATTTACAATCTCTAAATCAAAGTAGAAGTAAAACAAAGATCAGGAATCGATACAATTAACTTACTCCACCCATCAAAGACACCAAAGGGACAGAAACACAAACATTAAGCGACCAGACCATAATGGAAACCTAAACAAAGGAAGGCCATAAGGACAGTTACTTTCCCACAAAATGGCCATATGGCCATCCAAAATAAAAAAGACAAAAGTGATACACACAGTAAGTAACAAACAACACCATAAATAAACCGCCACAGAAGAACCGCCTTGGAACGGTCAGTGCAAAGTCATCGCGTTTATCATAAATTTTGCACGAAACAAACCCATCTACAATAGATAGATGTAAATCCAAAAACGGGGCCTCGGTATCAGAAGAATTTGCTTTATTTAACTGAAGTTCTGGGGGTAAATCTGACTGATCAAACCATCGAAATAGGTATTATCAATAATTAATAAATCATCTAAATATCTAGAAGTGGAGCTAAAAGCTTCAATAATTTCAGATTGGTTATCAATGGAACGCGACAACATGAAGTCTCTTTCATAACAATACAAGAATTGATCAGCCACAAGAGGTGCGCAGTTCGTACCCATCGGAATGCCCACAATTTGTCTAAATAACTTAGTACCGATATAAATATTGTCAAGTAGAAAGGTGAGGGCGTTACACACTTTCTGACATAACCAAAGTGTATAATTCTTATGCTCTTTAGAAGTGAAACATGCATTTCTGACATTACATGCAAGATAGAGAGAATCTTCTCTGTGAAAAGCCCATTCAATTAAATCATTAAGCTTTTCTTTTATAAGTTTTTGAGGAAGTGTAGCGAAAAGCCGTCATAGAATCTGAGGCCTAGTGCAACGGCGTTGTTGGTAATATGGCATTTTAATGAAGCATGGAATACAACACAGAACTGAAAAAAAAATGTAAACAAGCTCTTCTAGGCCAAACTAGCTAGTTTCGACCAATTGGGCAACATCAGTGGCCCTCAAATATTTTCAGAACACCTCAATGGAATCAGTGATCCCCAAGGATAGGAACATATAAACTACACTATGATAAATAATACGCTCATTACTTTCATTTACCCTCATTTACTCACATTATATACCTTCAGAGACACATAATTTACTAACATAATATACCTTCAGGAACCTTTTATTTTTTTTTTTTTCAGGAATAATCATCAGGAAAAAAGACTCAAGTGACAGAGTCCAGTCTTTCGTAGTCTCAAACTTTTTAGTTTTGGCAATATGGTATTTTTCCTTTCTTCTGGTACAAATATAGATTATTGGTGCTCATTAACAAGCACTCATTGACACACCTTCACGAGTTGAGTTACGACATGTTACAAGTTAAGAACTGGCCGTCTCTCGAGGAGAGGCCATATGTCGGTGGTTGTTATACACAATTTTCCGCATCGTGTAGATTGCCTATGAGAATGTTTCACAATTAAACGTGCTCACCACAACTCGCCGACTAAAGTGGGTGGAGCTCAAGTCGCACCGATCTCGTAGCTGATCTCTATGGAAAACGTGTGAAATGTATAGCCTTATTTTCTAAAAACAATAAAATAAAAACAAGTTTAACTTAACTGAGAAATAGAATATAGTCTGCTCTAGAATTTTCTTTGACACGTTAAAGGCTGGTTGGGTTCAGGATGGTGCTTACATTATGTTGATTATCACTTTAAAAATGAAAATAAGGGTTTTCAAATGACAGTGTTCTTCAAGGTGAATTAATCTTTGAAACCCCAGAAAAAATGAACACATCTTTAAAAGTCAGGGATGCTGAAAGCTGGGGCTGTAAACGAATAGATAGCCCTAGATGTCAGTATTATCTCTCTGACATAAGCTCCACAGTTTACTAAACAATCATTATGAGTAAAGACAGAAATGGCGTCTGGAGTCTTTTTGCGGGGTTAACAAGTCTCCTACTTCAGACCAAAGCAAAACTGAAAATAAGTAAGACTGGAGCGGAGAGACAGAAGAAAAAAGAAAATAAAAGTGGGTGACTTGTACAAGTCTTGGTAATTAAAAAGAGAAACGATCAGGGGCTGCAATGAGATCCCAAATTCTTCCCACAAGGGAAAGAAGTCGAAACATGGAGTGACGACAGTAAACAAAACGGACAACAGGTAAACCGAGTCAGTAACTCTTTCACAAACAGGTGGCGAATCAGAATATCTAAATCTAACTACAAAGGAGCAATTTACACAATTGGAGAAAGAATCAGAATCACCAATATGACAAACATTAAACTGGAAGGACACACGTAACTACAAAAGAACAACCAAAAAGGGAGAAGAATCAGAATCATCAACTAAACAACATACATGTAAATGATTAGGGAAAGAATCAGAACCACCAACACAAAACATGAAGAAATCGACATGGAACGATCAGTAACATTACTTGTGGGTATAATTAAGTTAACTGATCCCAACCCTCGCCCTCACTTTCGCTGTGGTTCAACCAAGTATTGGTTTGGTCCGCGTGAAGATTTTCTAACTCATCAGTGAATCAACTCGGTAAAACAAAAATCACAATTAAAGCCAGATTGACACAAAGATTAGGATTCGACAGTCCAACGCGCTGAGCCATCCGGTGTAACGCCACAGGAACACTGGAGCAAATGAAAACCAACAGTTGAGTCCCGTTTGACCATGCAACAGACATAAAAGTTCCGACTCCGACCAACTAATAAATAGCTGTCAGCCAAAGCCATCATGTAGTCTGAACCCCGAGCCACCGGCGTGCTTTTAAAGAACAAAGCATAATGTGTGTCGGTGATGTGATCAAACACAATGCCACGACTGTTGATTAGAATTTTTATTATATCCAATGCGTTTGTAACGTTGAATGATATTCTGAAATTGTTCCGAACAGTTAGGTTTGCCTTCTGTTTTTCTTTTCTTTTTTTTAATGTCGCCAAAACCTCAGGCCAACTTGCTTAAACTTTAAGTAATGTCGGTCGGTGCCTGATGCTCTGTTTATGGTCGGAACAACCGGAGTCTAGCTGTTAGTTTTCTTTTGCTCCATCATTTCAGTTATTTAATGCTGTCGAGTCCTCATCGTTGTTTCCTCTCTGTATTCGTTTGGTTTTTATGTTCTCGAAGATGTTGCACTGATGAGTTAGAAAGGCTTCATGCGGATTGAACCAATCATTTGTCTGTAAAATCGATTTAAGCCCTTTAGTATAAAAATGTCGAGTTCTTACGCGTTTACATGTACTACGGCATTTCTACGTATATCCGCAATAACTGTACAACTATCGACCGGTTGTCTACGAGTTTGATTGAGCTAGGGTAACAACACTGGTCCGTATAAAAAAAACAGGCCCCGACTCCATATTTTCCAGTTTTCAGTTTTAATTCAGAAACCAACAGAACACCATTCCTAGTCGTTGCATTGTAAGTATGGACGTCCTAACCTGCAGCCTTAGTAGCGCTGGCCGCAGCGTCATGATTTCTGTTTCTCTCTACACGACAAGTGCTCCAAAATCTTTCCGAAAGCTTCAGAAGTTGTATCATAACGAAAACACGGCTATACCAATATATTGTAAATTTTACCGCCGAAAGAAAAAACGAATATTTTAAGATGAGAAAAATGTGATATAAATAAGGTTTACCCTTGTTAACCCTAGTATTACTATACGTATAGGCGTGTTTTCGTGATGTACAGTAGAAAGTCGTAGAGAAAGTCGTGCGAGAATCAAACATCGTATAACATACACGTATTAAGTCGCAGACACTCGTCAGTAATCGTACAACACGTTTTACAACCTGGGACGAACTCGTATGAATATCAAAGGAAGGCCGAATGAATTTCCTACATACGTCCAAACTCTTACAGGAACACGATAATCTACTGATATTTCGATATAAATAGCGTAGACATGTCGTGTGGCATACCCGAAGAACAGGTTTGACTAAAACGTTTGTGATACAACTCGTGGATATCCGTGGCGATATACGGCGAGCGCTTTAAGCCCTGAATACATATCTATAATCAACATTATTGAACAAATATATTTAAACCCCTGTAAACCCCAGTTCAAAGTTGTTTGTTTGAATTGAAGATTTTTACCTATCCAACTGCACTATTTAGGTCATCTGGAGACGTTGCTTCCAATTTTTTGGGGACTTGTACCCGACATTTAGGTGAAATGACATCTCAAGCCCTGCTGTTCAATGAAACCAATATGTTTATATGCATGAACGGACCGTTCATGCATATAAACCTATTGGTGCACAAATCAAAATAGATATACACAAGAGACCGACTCGCACCATTTTTACCTGGACGGGCTTAGAACACATAAGCAGTTTACCAGTATTCATGTGCAGTTGAAATCTGTTCTGCGTGGACGCATCAAGCAGCCCAATCTATTTCTGTATGCCCCACTGGGCGGGAGCCGAAAACTGTTAATCTGATACTTTTCTTAAAGGAAAGCAATAGATTCTTTGGGAGTAAATGAGTAACAAAAGACTTCATTGTCCGAGATGTAAAGTTTATAGATGAAGGACTCAACAAGCAATACTTCGCTAATGCATCCCATAAAGTAGCTAGTGTCAAACACAGCATCACAAAAACACACCTATATAATTTTAACCCCCTTGAATCCCGCTTTTATATTGTAAAACTTGGGTAAACATTATTTTTCTTATTTCTGCTCTAAAATATAGATTGTGGGTACCCGTTAGAACCGCCGTTCTAACGAGTACCCGCAATCTATGTTTTGAGCAGAAAGATGAAAAATAACACTTTTTTTCTGAAAATTTTCATTTCTTGTTGGTAAAAATTTCCGATGTTATAACACTTTTTTTCAATCTCAACTCAACTAGACATGTAATTTGTACTGCTTATAAATTTTAGAATGCCAAAATTTGTTGACATTTAAAATATAAACATCGATCTTTACTAATAGTCTTAATAGTCAAATTGTCTCATTTGTTTATATATTTATAATCATGAACATATCAAATTTCATGCTCAAGTAAGCTGACCAAGAAAAATAAAACGTTTTATAACATTGACCCAGGCTGTGCGAGACATTTTGTAAATGGCATAAAGTAAGATTTCTCATGATGAGACTCATTGTAACTAGAATGTTGCAGAATTCGTAACGCCGAACATTTGCAAACCTCACTTGCATGCGTGCGTGACGTCCTACGAGTACTAACAACTCAACATCTAAGGCCGTATGGAGACTAGACATCGGTTCAAAGATTCATCCGAAAGTCTAGCGGGAGCATGTACCAACTCAGAAAAAGTAAAAAATGAACAGATTTAATAGATAATTATCATTAAAGATGATAATAAAAATAATATTATTATAAATAATACTAGTAATAATAATGACAACAAAGAAGTATATAAATTGTATTCTTACCCTTGATGTGGCGATTAAATTTGGTTATTTCCCTGCCCATCCGATAAAAATAACTTTAAGAAAGGTTGCTTAGGTGATAAAGGTGAACATCGAAACTTCCTGCGACGACAGATTACAGACCAATCTGTCTTATTTTCCATTTGAGGAATGTTTACATAAATTATAAGAGATAAGTCTTGTTTCTATCTAAAGCATATGGCACTTCCTTTTGCTGCCATCTCTAAAGTCTCTGGAAAAATATTATCTAGAAATCTATGAACAACACCATGAGAAACCCTGTTTTTGATACTTGTGAACAAAAAGGTGCATATCAGCCTGCGCATGCGCAGGCTAATATGCACATTTTGTTCACTTTGTTTAGAGGTCAACACATCTAGTTTCTTGATCCAAAACCACAGGCCTATGGTTAGTCTATGTAGCTAAGCAGGTCTGTTTTTGCCTTCCCTGGTCGCAATCCCAAAGACAGATTCTCTCAGACTGGGGTTCATTATTATCTATTATTGATAAATCACTCTTCTTCACTGCTGTCATGAAGCATTTACAAAGAGATGGCTTCGGTAGCCGTTTGTATTTGCAAGTAACTCTATACCATACAGAAAATGAAACAAAACGAAGCAATGAGACGGCCTATGGGAAAGAGCCCTTAGAATTCCGCGATATTTTATTCAAATGTGCATCCGCAGTGAGCTAACAGGACTAGGCCCCTAGCTGCGATGTAAAGGCCTTTACTTTATGTTTGCGATCAGCCACATTTTGGGCCGAGGCCCAGCATTTCCTACAATTTACCAGGAAAGCTAAGGGCCCAATGCTCCTTCGTGCAGCAAGAGAAGTCTATAGTCAGACGTTTTGGACGCGCAGGCTGATCTGAGTCTTCGCTGGGCGCACATTTAGGAATAGCTGTGCCCCGACTCAAATACTCTGGCAAAACTGCGCTTAAGCTCAAGCTCGCCTGATCTTTTTCTAATCGACTTTACCGTAACTTGAATTTTCTCACCACACGACTGAAAATAGTGTAAGAACAATTAATTTCATGACGTCTTAGGGATAAGGTATCTGAAAATATATTTTGCATCAAATTCTCCAGTCATTGTCGTAACAGCTAGTTAAATTACTGACGATGTCAAGTTAATCACGCACAACCAAGTGTACTGGGCTTAAACGACACGTTAACCCATGTGGGTAATTTTGTGTCGTCTCCCATATTGTCCTGACTTGGCTATGACGTCAGTGTGACGTCATAGCCAAGTCAAAAATTGTGACGTAAGATCCGATCGATTTCAACAAGAAAATATCAGAATTTTCAACACACTCGATGAAATATTTTGATATTCAGTCGAGTCCGGTAACATTGCGCGGCCGTTTACTTTGCGCAACCTTTATTCACATTTTCAATAACTTTAACCCTCACAATTTCTACCACCACTACCTATGCATCTGCATTACGTTTTAAGTTAACCTTGAAAACATGGGGTTGCACGTGCAGATGTGACAATTTCGCGGAATTTTTTCAAATTTGCCAAAATACGAAAAGACCGAAAATTTCCAAACCCAAGACTGAGTTTAAAAATAGGCAAAGGGACACATGTTATGTATCTTAATTTACTGCATATAACAACATTGCATAATAGCTAATGAACATCTTGTTACAGTCAACGTTCGTGTTCAACCAGCACAAAACACTTATTGTGCGCAACGTTGGGCGACAAAATTGGTAATCAAATTTCAAGGGGTATCCCTTTTCATAGAATTATATCTCCCGCCAGTTAAAAATTCAGAGGCCAATTTCTATTGCAGCAAGTAGATAAGGAAGTGTTGCAATCGTTCTGATTGTGATTGTTTGAAGGGTGGCTTTAACAAAGTCACACCAAGGTATCAAAACCTTATGTGCGCAGTGTTACCGGACTGCATCGTTCATCTCAAAAAAGTAAATATCCTCTATATATCTCAACCTTTTTTTCAAAACACAGGCTGTGCGTCTGCAGGTTTGAAATAGCTAATATTTAAAATGATGAAAGCATATATAATAAAATGAAAAAAAAAAGTCTTAAAAATAGACATTCTATAATAACTAGCTTAGAAAAGATCAACAGAAAATGTCATTGAACGTATATACCATTTTACAAAGTTTGAGGCTATGTTATGATCATAATTTGAGACATTTTGCTAAGTGTTTGTCTAAAGACAGTTATTTAAAGATTCTTAAGAAAGAAGGAATGACATTGTAATGCAACATGATCAGGATGGTCCTGTATCGCTCAGTTGAGCTAAGAGATTTACAGATTAGGTTACATTGAAATTGCAAGAAGACTGCTTCGAACAATATATGAGTTTTAAGGGAAGGTTTCTAAATATTAAGCCTCATGTGAACTAACTGGAGGAGATTACCACTAGAGGACCATTCAGTGTCAATAAATGGGTCTTCCAAAACTGCTCAAACAATCACATATGCAGCTAAATTTGGCTGTGATGATCCTTGGACCAATTTATTCCATTCTTTTGCTCTTAATGCTAGTGATTGCCATTGCACATAAGCTTACACGATAATATTGGTTAAATGACATCGCAATTCAGATGAGCTATTTTTGAACTGTTTGTTTGTTTGATGTTTAACGTCCCCGTCAACAATGTAAAGGTCATTTTGGAGACGTTGCTTCCAATTTTGTGGGACTTTTACCCGATATTGTGATGAAATGACATCTCAAGCCCTTTCGCCCAACGAAACCAATAGGTTTATAAGCATGGACTGTTCGACTCGCACTGCTTTGCCTGGGTAGGCTTAGATCCTCTAAGCGGTTTACCAGTACTGGTGTCCGGTCGGATTCAGCGCTGCGTGGAAGCATCGTGCAGCCCATCTATTTTTTCAAGCCCCGATGGGCGAGAGCGACCATGTGTTTGTATAGGCGTGTTTTCGTAATGTACATGTATCTAATAAGGCACTACTTTCACATTGCGTTACTCAGCAGCATTAACTGTGAAAATGAAGGTATCCTGTATTTCAGCCCGCTCAACACGACTAGCAGGCGACATTTTCATAGGCTTTTTTTGTCAATAAGGTCTTGTTTTCTCTGAAAAAGGAGAAAACTTTTGTTTGCTCTAGAATTGTCCGTAACGATCTGAGAACGCTTTGAGGGCTAGCATGGAGAGTCCGCCTCGCATTGCGGTTCCTGGACAGGCTTAGTTACATGACGACTTAAGCTCCCAAGTGGAAATCTTTCCACGGACCGTTCCAAGGCGCTTCTTCTGTGGCGATTTATTTATGTTGTTGTTTGTTACTTACTGTGTGTATCACTTGTGTCTTTTTATTTTGGATGGCCATATGGCCATTTTGTGGGAAAGTAACTGTCCTTATGGCCTTCCTTTGTTTAGGTTTCCATTATGGTCTGGTCGCTTAATGTTTGTGTTTCTTTCCCGTTGGTGTCTTTGATGGGGGGAGTAAGTTAATTGTATCGATTCCTGATATTTGTTTTACTTCTACTTATCATAAAGACCAATGACAAACATGGTTAAGAGGTAGGGGCTTATATTGAAGTTTCACACAAGAAGATTGCTTAAACAATATATATGGTATAGGGAAGGTGACCTATTGGTTTCCAAAGTATTAAAATATTAATACTATTTGGGGTGTTGAATAAACGTGTCTTATTATGAGGACCAATAACAATTTAGGGCTAGGTATTTGAACAGCTCTTGGGATATAATGACTAATATGAATGCACGGGTGGAAAATCCCACCCAGGGATCCCAGTTAGTGTTAAATGTGTCTTTTCTTGAGGAACATATAACTGTTGATTTTAAGGATTAGGGATCGTACAATAGGGTTGACGCCTTATGTAAATTGGAGTGGTGGTAACACTTACCTTAAGAAAACCATTAGGTCTTATAAGGACTGAAGGGGTGTGTATACACCATGGGAACCCTCGGTCTGTGATCCAAGGGATGTAATTTAAAAAACTTTAATGGAGGCCCTCCAGATTAAACTACGAAACCAAATGTCAAAGGAACTGACCATCTGGTTTCAGAGAAAACGATTTTCAAAGATTTTCCCTGTTCGGCCTGTGTTAAAACATGAACCCTATATGGACCTATGTTAAGCAAGTGACTCCAGGGATTTAATTTAAACACTAGATGAAACATCGAACGAAATGTCAAAGACACGGGCCTTCTGTTTTCAGACAAGAAGTTTTTTTTTATTTTAAGTTTTCCACCTCAATGTAAAAATGACTCTTGGTGCGGGCTAGTTTTGTCCCCAGGGTTATATAATTTTAACAATCTTGGTAGAGGTTTAAGCTGCATGCCATGGTTGCAGACAAGGATGGTTTTAAAGGTTTTTTTTTCATACATGGCCCGATGTTAAACTATTTATCCTTCGTATTAGGCCATTTTAAACCCCAAAGCTTAACGTTAAGTAGACGTCCATTAGACAAAGCTACAAACCGAATAGCAAAATCCTGAGCCTCCTAGTTTTAGGCAGGAAGATTTTCATTTTTTTACCTATATAGGTCTATTTTAACTGAGTGGTTAAAAGGGAGATGCTGATTTCAGAAATTGTGAACAGACGGACGGGCAGATAGACGGCGGACAATAAGCGGTCACAATGGCTCACCTTCAGTATTTTATGCTCAGATGCGCTAAAGGCTGCTTATTTGTGGCCAAGTATAGTCGATTTAAGCCCCGCAATAAACAAAGTTTTACTGATAGTTCCAAGGCGGTATTTCTGTCGTGATTATTTGTTGTTATAGTTCGTCTTTGCATATATGTACTGCTTATATATATCCGTGCGGCCATTTTGTGGGAAAATAACTGTCCTTTAGGCTTTCCACTTGTGCTGTTGCCATTATAGTGAATTTATTTTAAGTTCGTTGATGTCTTGGCTGGCAGGTTTCTGGTAATTGTATCGGTTTCTGATGATTGCTATCACTTTTAATTTTCAGTAGTTTAGAAAAAAAACTTTGTATATACGTAGTTACGTGTTTTCGTAATGACATGCTTCACTGACTTTGAGAAATGACAGTTATCCGACCGAAGATATTTGCATTTTGGTCTTAACTGGTACGAACAATTCTCAAATATGGTTTACAACAATGATGCCGTTCCGATAACATCATATCCGTATGACATGGTGCATTCTTTTATATCTCAAAAACTATTTTAATGCAGTATTTTTATCAATTTAAATCCCAACCCAAAGTGTAGGTGTCTATAAGTACGCCCTCATCGCTAACGAGAAACCACAATCTATGTTTTGAGCAAATAAAAAGAAAGTAATGTATACCCAAACTTGTTTTGGCGACCGAACGTTCTGCAACGGAAGGTCAGGTTTTTGTTGTTGTTGTTTATGTGTTTTTGGTTTTTTTTTCGGGTACTCCGGTTAAAGCCTACCTCTGATTAAGCATTGGCTCGAAATATGTGAAATAATATTGAAAAGGCCGTAAAACCAACACCAAAAACATTAAGTTAGATTTAGGGGTAAGTTCATCACACAGACTTAATCATAAACGTCATTTCTTCAAAATATCCTTCATTAATAAGGGTATGGATTTTATAGATTTGCCAAGTATCTTCCGTGAGAGATCGGTGCTTTCTTCCATTCCTGCTTATTTTCAAAATACTGAAACACCTATAATTTGCTATAAATATAACAAACCTGTTAGATCTATCATTTTTAATTTCAATAAACTTGTTTCAGATCTTGATATTGATACTAATACTCCTGATTCATGTGATTGTAAAAACTCAAAGTATTGCTATCCTGCTGCTGGTCATGTAATTACTGGCAATTTGAAAATTATTCCTGATTCTAGGATAAGGAATATAATTTCTAAAGGACCGAAATATCGGTTTCCTTCTAAAATTGATTTCAGTAAATGTAGAGATGAAATCGCTGCTTCCTTGAATGAATTCGGTAATCGATGGTGTAAGCGAGAGTATGTTGAGTATAAAGCCCTAAAGGACTGGAAACTTAGCATATTAAGACTAGTGAATAAACGCATTTCTTTCTATTCTCAAAATACTAACTTATTACCTCCTAAGCCCAAGACGTCTTTACGTCATCTTAAACTAGGTTTTCAAGAATTTCATAAGAAGTTTGTTTTGGCCCCTGCAGACAAGGCCGCTAACAACATCGTCGTTGTGTGACGGCTCCACTATGTTAACACGCTTAAGCAGGAGCTTGGTGGTACTAAGGCCTATGAACTTCAGCCTTTGGCTGAAGAGAGAGCTATAGTAGATAAACATGTTTGTCTTTCAGCCACCAAGTTTGCTGTGTGTGTTAACGAAGGCCAAGACAAGCTTCCTACGCTATACTGGTTACCAAAACTTCATAAAAAACCTTACAAAGCACGGTTTATTGCAAATTCTAGTTCTTGCACTACCACTGAACTTTCTAAATTATTAACTTCCTGTCTTACTGCTATTAAAACGCATGTAATTAAATATTGTGATAAAGTCTTTGAAAGATCAGGAAGAAATCTGTTTTGGTCTATAAAAAATTCGAATGAGGTTTTAAATAAATTGAAATCTAGACAGTTTCATGCTTCTAGTCTGTCTACCTACGATTTTTCCACTCTTTACACTACACTTCCTCATAATCTTATAAAAGATAAGCTTAATGATTTAATTGAATGGGCTTTTCACAGAGAAGATTCTCTCTATCTTGCATGTAATGTCAGAAATGCATTTTTCACTTCTAAAGAGCATAAGAATTATACACTTTGGTCATGTCAGAAAGTGTGTGATGCCCTCACCTTTCTACTTGACAATATTTATATTAGATTCGGTACTAAGTTATTTAGACAAATTGTGGGTATTCCGATGGGTACTAATTGCGCACCTCTTGTGGCTGATCTGTTCTTGTATTGTTATGAAAGAGACTTCATTTTGTCGCTTTCCATTGATAACCAATCTGAAATTATTGAAGCTTTTAGCTCTACTTCTAGATATTTAGATGATTTATTAAATATTGATAATACCTATTTTGATGGTTTGATCAGTCAGATTTACCCCCTAGAACTTCAGTTAAATAAAGCAAATTCTTCTGATACCGAGGCCCCGTTTTTGGATTTACATCTATCTATTGTAGATGGATTTGTTTCGTGCAAAATTTATGATAAACGCGATGACTTTGATTTTGAGATTGTAAATTTTCCTTTTTTGGATGGTGATGTTCCTCGTGCGCCATCCTATGGCGTTTATATTTCGCAATTAATTCGATTTGCTAGAGTGTGTAGTCATGTAACTGACTTCAACACTCGTAATAAATTATTAACGGCTAAACTTCTTAATCAGGGTTATCGGTACCATAAACTACGCAAAGCCTTTTCAAAATTTTATAGACGCCATTCTGATTTAATTTCAAAATTCAATATTGGACTTAAATCTCTTCTGCAACAAGGTCTATCGGAACCCGAATTTTATGGTGACTTAGTATATAAATTCAGAAAAATATATAACCGTAATGACTTCAGCACCCAATTTCGTAAAATCATTCTTCGATATAAAAAGATTGGGTACAACATGGATATTATACGACAGACTGCATGCATGGTAGTTAACCCAATCACGGTTGGCAACTTTGCTTCCCTCTTTAATTGCACGCCGGTGGGTCAGGCCTCAGATTCTATGACGGCTCCAACGTAAAGGCTTATTAAAAATTAAAGAGATAATGTTGGTTGGTGCCTGATGCTCTGTCTCTGGTCGGGCTCATCGGAGTCTAACTGTTGGTTTTCTTTTGCTCCAGCATTTCAGTGGTTTCTTGCTGTCGAGTCCTCACCGTTGTCTCACCTCTGTGGTTCTTTGATTTCTGTGTTCACGGAGATGTTGCACTGATGAGTTAGGAGGCCTTCATGCGGACTGAACAAATTATTTGTCTAAATCGCGACGGAAGTAAGGGCGAGGATTGTGGCCACGTAAAATCGATTTAAGCCCCCCAGTGGAAATCTTCCACTGACCGTTCCAAGGCGGCTCTTCTGTGGCGATTTATTTATGTTGTTGTTTGTTACTTACTGTGTGTATCACTTGTGTCTTTTAATTTTGGATGGCCATATGGCCATTTTGTGGGAAAGTAACTGTCCATATGGCCTTCCTTTGTTTAGGTTTCCATTATGGTCTGGTCGCTTAATGTTTGTATTTCTTTCCCTTTGGTGTCTTTTATGGATGGAGTAAGTTAATTGTATCAATTCCTGATCTTTGTTTTACTTCTACTTTGTGTGTGTTTTCGTGATGGAGTGTGTGTGTGTGTGTGTGTGTGTGTGTGTGTGTGTGTGTGTGTGTGTGTGTGTGTGTGTGTGTGTGTGTGTGTGTGTGTGTCGCTTAATATGTAATTTTGTCTTGTATAGACAATTGGCCATTTTGTGGGAAAGTAACTGTTCTTTTGGCTTTCCGCTATTTATGTTTCCATTAGTGTCCAGTTGTTTCATGTTTGTGTTTCTTTCCTTTTGGTGTCTTTGATGGGAGTTGTGGGTTATCGATTCCTAATCATTGCATATACTTTTATTTTAATTGTTGTTCCTGATGACACATTGATGAGCTAGGAGACCTCCATGCGAACCTAACAGCCCAAAAGTGAAGGCAAGGCTAGGAATCGATACAATTAACCCACAGCTCCCATCAGTGACACCAAGGGGAAAGAAATACAAACATGAAATAACTAGACCCAATTGGACACATCAAAAGCGTAAAGCCAAAAGGACCGTTACTTGTTTCAAATGAAGTTCATAAGGACAGAAAACATATTTACAATTCATACATAATAATCAGATAATGTTGTGTTTCTTGACTGTAAAAAATGCATTTTTCTAACAATTTACTATTGAAGGTTGTTGATTGAAATATTGTCAAAATAATGTAAATAACATAAAATCGGATTTATAAGGGCACTACAAGAGCATGTTTACGTGATGAAAACGAAATTTGTTAAAAACTAGTCAATATTGTTTGTAGGAATGTACATAATATTATTATTAATAATAATAATAATAATAATAATAATAACATCAAAACAACAACTACTACTATTATTTCTACTACTACTGATATGTTAATAATGAAAACGATGATAAAAACAATTAGACTACTACTACTACTACATAAGCCCATGCCTATCGGGGTTCGCAGAAATAAAATTTGCTGCATTATGTTTCCACGTAGAGCTAAAACCGACCACACATGAGTACTGGTAAACCGCTTAAAGGGTCTAAGCCTGCCTAGGCAAATTGGTGCGAGTCGGACAGCCCCTACATATAAACATTTTGGTTTGTTTAGGCGTCAGGGCTTGAGATGACATTTCATCTCAATGCGGGATAAAAGCTCCACAAAATTGGAAGCAACGTCTCCAAAATGTCGTAAATAGTGTTGACGGGGATTCAAACAAACTACTACTACTAATTCTGCTACTTATGATAATTTTAATACTGAAAACAATTATACTAATAATTATACTCTACTACAACTCTTTCTACTAGCCTGCTCAGGCAAAGAGGCGCGAGTCGGACCGTCCATGCATATAGACCCTATTCATGTATTGGTTTCATTGGGCGGCAGGACTTGAGATGTCATTTCATCTCAATGTAGGGCAAAACTCCCACAAAATTGGAAGCAGCGTCTCCAAAATGACCTAAATATGTTGTCGGGGACGTTAATTCTCATATCAAACAAACAATACTACACTTATTACTACTCCCACTACTTCTACTACTACTGCTACTGTGATTACAATAAGAATAAAAAAATTAACAATTGCTGAAAAGTCATCAGTAATAATAATAAATACAGAAAACGATGATTGAGTTAATAATAATAATAATATAAACACGCACGGAATTAATGGACCCTTGTTGTTCTTGGGTGTTGAAAAGGAGGGTGCTAAGTACATGTATAAAGGAGACCACTCTTTGTCGATTGCGCGTGTCGGTTTGTTATAACACTAAGGCTGGGCCCATTGATTAGTCATTGTCGAATTCAACTCCGTTACACTGTAAAATTCCGCACAGTTTTACACAAACATGATCAAACTGACAAGACAACCGGTCATGTTGAATATGATATTGCAAATTCAGTTTTCATGTCGACACGGTCAAATAATTCTAGTTTATGAACGGTAGAATAATACGATTTCATTGCCTGTTCATTTCCAAAATAGTGCAATACAATCATAATCGAGTCACTTGATATGGCACTTTGTGTCATATCTTTTCTTGTTCTTATTTCTGCTCAAAATAAAGATTGTTGGTACTCGTTAGAACCGCCTCATTATGGCGGTTCTAACGAGTACACACAATCTTTATTTTAGAGCAGAGCTAAGAAAAATAAGGTTACCCCTGCAAACCCTCGTTTTACTATATAAAAGTGGGGTTCAAGGGGGTCAAAATTATATAGGCGTGTTTTCGTGATATACACTTTTTGTTTCCAAGGTTTTTAGTTAAGTAACCGTACCTGAGGTTCCACCTGTTTGTGAAAGAGTTGCTAACAATTCTTGTCGCCTGTGATTTTGTTGTTGTAAAGATGTGTTTGTTCGTACTTCCCTTGCATGTTTGGATAGACTTTAGGTCCTGATTCGATCAGTTATTGAAGTATCTAACTCATTTAATATGTTATTTATACGGCTGCAACAAAATAGTGACTTCACGATACGAAGCCTTTCGCGAGTTTGTGTCACGACACGATGTGTATCGCGCTACACTTTCTAGCACGAAAAAAGATATTTTTAGTTTAGAAATTTCAAAATCAGCAGTGAGCTATACTCAAAGTCGAGTATACGAGCAAACCGATGCAAAAACAACAAAAATTTACGTCTCAAATTACACTGTTTGCTGTTTTGTAATCGTGTCGTCAAACTACTTCACAATACGCATGTCGTCAGCAGATGTATCGCGACTGCGATACAATTTAGTGAATGTTTTTTTTTTTTTTTCTTTTTCTTGTTTTTTTTTCTTTCTCTTCCAAACGTTTATTTTTTCTGATATGGCAGGGTGTACGTGCAGGTTTTCTGATATTTCTTCAGACGAATTGGCTGATTCAATCCAATATCATTAGCACTTACTTTTATCACCATTAAACAAGAAGTATTTAATTCAAACTGGATATAGGGACCATTTTAACTATATGGCTGTCACACAAATCACAGGATTGAAATGTTTGTGTACTGAAGTGAAAATGCCAAGATGTTTTAATCGGTCAACGGACCTCTTATTAGCCTAGAAAACCGGATATGGCTATTTACTTTTCGCCCTCGCAACTTACTTGTCTGTGGGTGGCATAGGATCCATCAAGCCGGATTAGTCCTAAAGACATTCGTCATAATTACAGAAAACAGGCATGTTTATACAGCCTCTCACACACACACAAGAATCAGACACACGCAAATGCATACACACAAATGCCCTGCGTTATAGATTGATGACTTACCTTTATGCGAAATATATGAAAATAGTAGCGGTAACATAAGTTGTTAATAGCATATTAAGTTTTGCATTGGAATTTCATCTTGTTTAGATGACGGCGTTGGGATCATTGGATGCACTACCGACTTTGAAAAAATGGGGGATTAGTCCTAATTGGCCGAAACTAGTAAGTCTGGCCCAGAAAAAAAAACAAAAAAAAAATATACACTCCGTGGTTTTTAGTTCTGATTTGAAGTCCTTGCTTCCGAGGGATTGCCCTTTTCATCACGAAAACATGCCTATATAATTCTGATCCCCTTTAACCCCGCTTTTATAAAGTAAAACTGGGGTTTACAGGGGTAAACCTTATTTTTCTTATTTCTGCCTCTACAATATGGATTGTGGGTACTAGTTTCCGCCTCGATGAGGCGGTTATAACGAGTACCAACAATCTATATTTTGAACAAAAAAAATACGAAAACAATCTGCTCTAAAATATAGATTGTGGGTATACGTTACAACCGCCTGGATGAGGCGGTTCTAACGAGTACCAACAATATATTAATTGAACAGAAATAAGCAAAATATCACAATTTTTCATCTAAAAAATTTCGAGTTTTTTTTTTTCGGTGGTAAAATTTACAAGGTATTTGTATAGGCGTGTTTTCTTAATGATACAACATGATACCAAACGGACAGGAACACGTGAGTGAATGAGGTTAATAATTCATTAATCAGAAACTGAACTATATTAGCACTTTACGTACACATGAACAGACAAGTAAAATTAATTAGGTGGCCGGATTTACTAAAAGGAATATTGCTAAACCAGTATCTTTTCTTACTGGTGAACCGCTTAGAGGATCTAAGCCTGTCCAGGAACCGCGGTGCGAGGCGGAACGTCCATGCTAATAAACACAAACACTATTGGTTTCATTGGGCGACAGGGCTTGAGATGTCGTTTCATCTCAATGTCGGGTAAAAGCCCACAAAATTGGAAGCAACCTTTCCATAATGACCTATACAGTGTTGACGGGGACGTTAAGCCTGAAATTAAACAAAAATCAATTAACTGCACCAAGTAGAGCAACAAAGGCTATAGCGTGTCCTTTTATTGACACGGCAAAAACGAGAAATGATCTGAGATTTCGTTACATAAGATTCTTCGGTTACATCACGTGAACAATTCCGTGAAATAAAGACCCCACTAAACCACACTTTATATAGAGAAAACTGGGGTTTACGGGGGTAGTCATTATTTTTCTTATTTCTGCTCCAAGACATAGGTTGTGGGTACTCGTTAGAACCGCCTCAATGAGGCGGTTCTAACGAGCACCCACAACCTATGTTTTGAGAATTTATAGGAACAATATCAAGGATTTTCATCAGAAAAGTAGCCATTTTGGAGATGTGAAAAATGCACTTTGCCGTACGGGTGTGTTATCATAATGATTTATTTGAGTTTTATATTCCTTGAATTATCATGGCAAGCAAGGAACCGACAAATACGACGGATGTTCGAAAAGAATTACTTATTGTCCTCTAGCTCGATATCCACGTGGGGCACGATCAAACATACATGTATTGGGCTATTCAATATCTACACAATGGTGTATAAATGTACATGTTAAACTAAGTGTAAGACATAAAAAATGCTATTTGAATACACCCAGTCATTGACCACTGCAGTAAAAAAGGTTGGTAGAAGCGTCGACTAAAAAGCTGAAATACGGGTTTACGTCAAAGCTTGCTCAAAACTTGGGTGTTCTTTGAAGAAGCTGATGACTGAAATTTCTACTGCTTTTCGACCTTCTTGTGTGTCTTATGATACAGTTCGGCGGTGGAAAAAGAAATTTGAGTCTGGTGTAGAGTCGTATCAACAATGCACCGAAATCAGGTAGGCCAAAATCTGCAAAGGAAATCATTGAAGGAGGTGCAAGATTTACAGTTCGTGATATTGCACGAAAGGTAGGCATATCACTGTCAACGGTTCGCCTTATTTTGAAGGAGCATTTGAAAGTCAGAAAGGTTTCTACTAGATAGGTGCCACTTTTGTTGACTGACGAGCAAAAGGCCCAAAAAGCTGCTTCAAATGTTTCCAAAATATGACAAAAAGCAGTTTGCCAATGTCGTCACAGGTGATGAGACCTAGGTTCATTATTTTGAGCACATCAGAAAGGTGAGAAATAAGATCCAAGATAAAATTTGAAGTCTCCAGATAGAAATAAGCAATTATTTTCGAACATCCCTCGTAGTAACGGAATCCTATCTACACGACCAATCATAATCGACTTCAACATATTTCTATTTTGACACTGTCAACTTCATTTCGGACATCGACACGTAATGTCGATTTCCTTTCTTTCTTCATTTTCGACTGTCGATTTCATCTGTCGAGACGAAATTCATGTCGTAAAAGCTGTTCTCCGAATCATCCATGTTATTAAAGTTATTATTAAACTCTGCACGTTTTTATTCTTGGCAACGACATCAAGGCCATAGTTTGACTGAAATAATATTTACGCGTGCGCAGATGTCCACGTGTAATGGCTGAAATTGCATATTAGCAGCCTTGTAAATCCTTGTAATGTAACATGATGCTTTAATTAACCCATATATAACAATGGAATCTTCCATCTTATAAATTTGGAGTTGTCCATTTTCAATTATAGGGGTGTCAGATTTGTTTTGTTTAATGTAAGTTGTACAAAAATGTATGTTCTTTGAGCAAACAGTGTAGACCCAGATCAGACGCCGCATAACGCGGCGTCTGATCTGGGTCTACACTGTTTGCCAACTTCCCAAAAAAGGGCCACTAGGCATATATGGGTTAACAATTCACTTGCCAAATCAGACAATCAACTTGTATTACTGTGGGATATAAACGCCTCCGCTGAAGTTAACCCACACATGCCAAGTAAAACTTTGGGCAAATCCACTTTATAATTTGTATAGGGTTTGAGATTCTTTTTATTTATTGTTAGTATCATATAAATCCCAATTCTTTAAACAAACAACGTAGACTCTGATCAGGTGCCACAGAACGCGTCTGATCTTGGATTACACTGCTCGACAAGGTCCAGAAATAGATGTTTGGCATACATGAGCTAATTGGAACCGGTCGATATGCGCTTATTTATCTGCAGTGGACAACGGGGTCGAGTGCCTAAGAGAATCTTAATCGAGTCACCATTTTATAACTGTGAATGTGTCTCTGTGCAATCCTGTTTATGCTGATTTACCGATTAACTGTGAACCCGTTTCAAACGACGGTGGCAATTTTCAATGCTAACATGTACTAAAGAGTGACTCTAGCTTTGTTTGTTTGTTTGATTTGAGGTTTAACGTCCCCGTCAACACTGTAAAGGTCATTTTGAGACGTTGCTTCCAATTTTGTGGGACTTTTAGCCGACATTGAGATGAAATGACATCTCAAGCCCTGTCGCCAAATGAAACCAATCTGGTTTATAAGCATGGATGGTCCTACACGCACCGCTTTGCCTGGGCAAGCTTAGATCCTCTAAGCGGTTTACCAGTATGTGTGTGCGGGTTGGATTCAGCTCTGCGTGGAAGCATCATGCAGCCCATATATTTCTTCAAGCCCCGATTGGGCGGGAGCCGAGTGACACTAGCTTGTTTACATGACTTTACAAGACTTTGAGTAGGCGCTTGGTCCCGAAAATGCAAGGATAACGACTTCTTACTTGCTTTTCATAGAGATTTCTAAGTGAAATCGAAAACGGTAATGTCACTGTTGCACCGTTTGGGACTATTTTCTTCAAATCTACTTCAGTGGCCAGTCTTTTCCATTGACAGATCATTTAAAAACTAATGGACTGTGTTAGAATTGACGCTAAGCAAGTTCACGAGGACGTTAATGAAGTTATTTTGACGATAACGTCACATAATTTGTCGCGCGACGTTTGTTCATTCCTCAACTTTTGGGGGAAACTACTCTATCAATTATTTCAGTAATCATTCATAATATAATGCCATCCCAGGCTATTTCTCAGGTGCAAACTTCCAGTTTAAACCCAATATTATATCCAATAAACACGATGGACACCACTAAATTGACGCGATACGACCTAAAACGAAGTTAGTTTTATCCGAGGCTGAGTGACGCGATTAGTGAAGCTAAATATTTTCGTTTTGAAGCATGAAGAAACAGAAAATTTGACTTTTTTCGATAAAATCAAATATCCTCTATACATACACACTACACAATATATATAGGACATTTACATGTACTTATTTCAGATGAATACAAAAAAAGTTCACTGAGTGTGTTGACATACATACACCGAGTGTGTAGAAAACATCAGAATTTTCACGAGTGCTAAGCACGTGTGGAAATTGTGTTGTTTTCAACACACACGATGAACTATTTTGGCATTTATCGAAAGGATTACTTTATTTGCGACTTTGGCGATGTACTACAGTTGTTCGTAACACGTTTCACACTTGTGAAAATTTCTGGTGTTTGCAACACACATCACGAAAACACGCCTATATAATTTTGACCCCCTTGAACCCCACTTTTATATAGTAAAACTGGGGTTCCCGGGGGTATACCTTATTTTTCTTATTTCTGCTCTAAAATATAGATTGTGGGTACTCGTTAGAACCGCCTCGATGTGGCGGTTCTAACGAGTGCCCACAATCTATATTTTAGCAGAAAAAAAGAAAAATATCACAATTTTTCATCATAAAATGTTCATTTTTTCGGCGATAAAGGTGGCAATGTATTTGTATAGGCGTGTTGTCGTAATGAGTAGATGAAATATGTTTTCAATTAATTCGATTAAATTTTGATGTGTATCGAAAACAAGAGGCCCATGGTCCACTACGCTCACCAGGTGTCTAGTGTGAAAAATTTGCCCCGGTCCCTGGCAGCTATTTTTTAACAAACAATGGAGGCTTGAGAAAGCTAGACTTTCAGTCTCTGAAATGAAGAGTTGTCAGTCATTTAACCATACGAGCGTATATTGGCAGGGTAGCTATCTTAGCATTAATTATCAACTTGTATTTAGCTAACTGCAAATATCAATTCTGATGCCATGGACTACAAGAGAATAAGAAAAAAACACACAGTTTTGCCTTTTTCCCCAGTGACAAAATATGGCATTGACTTTAAATAGGTCACAGTTAATGAAAGGTCACATTTTGAACAAACTTGCTGGGAATATCAATCAAATGCAATCGGCTATGACAGAATAGGAAAAATCCACTGTTTAGCCATTTTCCCATACAAAGGTCTAAGGGATCAAAATAGAAGTGGAGGCAATGATCACGAATCGATACAATTAACCCACAGCTCCCACCAGAGACACTAAAGGGCACGAAACACAAACATGAAACAACAGACCCTAATGGAAACATCAATAGCGGAAAGCCAAAAGGAAAAAGTTGATCCTGATTTCAAATAGATCAAGGTCAACCACGGTCCCTAGTTGAATAAAACTGGTTAGGACCTGAGTCCCCAATGCTACACATCAAGTTTTAAGGTCATCAGCTGTTGTTTTCAAGAAGATTTTCAAAGGGGAGTAACCATATACGGGCATGACGGCCATCTTGATAATGTGACTTCAATCCCACGAATTTTCATTGCCTCATTACATAGGGGCTATTTACATGTATATAATTTGGTTTCAATCAGCCAAGCAGTTTAAGTGGACAAGATCATAAAAAAATACTGAACCCGAGTCATCTAGAACAAAAGGTCAGTAAATTACATTGACTTTTGGAATTGATGGCCTTCCATTCAGATGACTCAAATTATCAATTATGATGCCTTAGACAAAAGAATCATACAATTCTTCCCATACAAGGGTCTATAAAGTGCCCAAAGTTGGATTTGACGTAAAAATAGGTCAAGGTCAACCAATGGCCACTATTTGAACAAACTTGGTAAGGCCCGTGTACAAAATTCTACATTCCACGTTTCAAGATTATCGGTCGTTTGGTTCCTGGCAAGATTCCCAAAGAGTTTTGACCATATATAAGAATGGCAGCCACCCACCTTGGTTATGTGATTTTGATCCAATGAATAAATTTCAGTTCCTTATTCCATAAAGGTACCACGTGTAATTTGGTTTCAATTAGCCCTGCAGTTTCAGTTGAGAAGAAAATTAAAATACTGAATCTGAGCTGTTCAGGATAAAGATCAGTTAATGACCTTGACCTTTGGAATTGATTGACTCCAATGCCGCTGATTGTAAATAATACCACTTCTGATGCCACAGGCTACAAAAGAATCAGAAAGATCCACTGTTTTGTCCTTTTTTATACAAATGTATAGGTGACCAAATTTGACCTTCATTAAAAATAAGTCAAGGTCTACGAAAGGTCACCGTTTGAACAAGCTTGGTAGGGCCTGAGTCACCAATGCTGTATATCAAATCTGAAGGTCATCGGGCGTTTTGTTCCAGAGGAGAAGATTTTTAAAGCTTTGGACCATATGTGGACATGGCGGTCATCATGGTCATGTGACCAAGAACCCACTAATAAAATTTTCCCCTAACCCATGAAGGCTGCACATGTAATATGGTTTCAGTTTATCTGGTGGTTGCTAAGGAGATATCATATTAAAATGTTGATGGCGCAGACGACGCAGACGCAGACGACCACTGCTGAGTTGAAACATATATCTTTGACTTTTTCCAATACAAAAATCTATATGACAAAATTTCAAATTGGCATAATATAAGTCAAGGTCATCCAGGGGTTATCATTTGAACAAATGATTGCCTAGAGTCTCCAATGTTGCATGACAAAGTTTATGACAATGGAATGGGGGCGAAAAAAAAACATATTTACTACGTACACCATTTCAGGCGACATTATTTCCAAATTAACTCAGAAAGTCTGTATCGCTGCGCTTTAAAACATATATCAGAGCTGTCATCTATATAAGTACCAAAATGTTGAGCAAACTGCCATATTTGAAAATGAGCTGTATATAAGTACTTCCATTAATGTAAATTCTGCCATAAAAGGAGTAAGGTATTCACGTATTCACAATTTGTTGTAGCAAGTATTTTAGAAATCCCTCCGCTTATTTCCTCAGCTGAATTTAATTCCAAATTAACTCAAGAAGGCTGTAGATTTCGGAGCATTAAAATAGGTCCAAATTGTCATCGAAAAGAAAAAAGCCTGTCGTCAAATTTTCATGTTTGTTTTTTTAATGAACTGCATATTAAAAATAGAAGTGGAGGCAATGATCAGGAATCGATACATTCAACTCACAGCTCCCATCAGAGACACCAAAGGGAAAGACACACAAACATGAAACACCAGACTGTAATGGAAACACCAACGGCGAAAAGCCAAAAGGACAGTTACTTTCCCACAAAATGGCTAATAGGCTATCCAAAATAAAATAACATAAGCGACACAAACGCCCAAATTAAACCATAACAAAAATAAACCGCGACAGAAGAACCGCCTTAGAACGGTCAGCGGAAACGAATTCCACCGGGGGGGTTAAATCGATTCTACGTTGCCACAATCCTCGCCCTTACTTCCGTCGCGATTTAGACAAATAATTTGTTCAGTTCGCATGGAGGCCTCCTAACTCATCAGTGCAACATCTCCGTAAACACAAATAATCAAACCACCATAGAGGTGAGACAACGGTGAGGACTCGACAGCAAGAAACCACTGAAATGCTGGAGCAAAAGAAAACCAACAGTTAGACTCCGATGGGCCCGACGAGAGACAGAGCATCAGGCACCAACCAACATTACCTTGAATTAGATCTCTCCCCATCAGTACTTTCCGTGCTTTAATTATTCTTCTTACCGTCTGAAGCATTTTCCAGTGAGATGTTTTTCCATTTTCAAAACAGTCATACACATGTATTCAGATACACATGTATTCAGAACAGTGGTACATTTGAACCTCAAACCAGGTGAACTTTGTATATTGTTTATTTCAGCACTTTCTTTCCTTGAAAATGGACAGAATCTTGATGACATACTGAATGTCAATTTTATTAAAAGTTGATTACGAATATGGCATTGTAATAGACAAACGGGTAACATGATCCAGACAAAAACAACTAGATCTACGTATCAAAATGAAAAAAAAAAATAGTTACTGCCCATTTTACATGGGAAATGAGAGAAATTAGACATGCATCACGAAACACGCCTATATAATTTAACTCCCATGAACCATATTTTATAGTAAAACTGGGGTTTTCAGACGTAAACCTTATTTTACGTATCTCTGCTCTAAGATACAGACTGTTGGTACTAGTAAGAACCGCCTCGATGAGGCGGTTGAAACGAGTACCCACAATCTATATTTTGAGCCGAATGAAAAACCTCACAATGTTTAATCTTAAATTTATCGTTTTTTCAGCGGTAAAGTTTACAATGCGTTTGTGCTGGCGTGGTTTTCGTAATGGAACAAGAGACAATTTTGATAAAATGCTCCATCATGTCAACAGGTCTGTGTAATGAAACCCTCTTATCGCCACATTATACAGAGAATACTGGGCTTTACAGGGGTATACGTGTACATTGGGTTTCTTATGTCTGCTCCATGGGCTAGGTCGTGGGTACTCGGTAGAACCGTCGTAATGAGACAGTTCTAACGTGTAACTACAACCGATGTTTGGAGTCAAAAAGAAGGGAAAAAAATTTCACAAATATCAAAAAAATAAATATTTTGAAGATATGAAAAAATGCACTACGTTTTACGGATGTATGTGTTACTCGTATCTTAACCCTTATCTTGCTGAATATTCATTTAAGCCACACCCATTTCTCTCTATCATCCAATCAAATTACTTGGTGTAATTTATTGCTTCAATTTCATAAACTGAATGCCAAACAGTGTAGATCCAGATCAGATGACTTCTTCAGAAGCCATCTGATCTGGATCTACACTGTTTTTGCAAAGATAGGAGTTGTCGTGAACAGCATGATAAGAGTTAATGCACAACAGTGTGCACGTTTCCTTTATAAACAATGATTGCTAAACTTTCGAATCAAAGAAAAAACAAATCCCCAGACACACATGGCCACATTTATAAAAGGGAAAGGCCATGCTTAACACCGCTTACACATACTGGTATACGATCTAGACAGGAGTTTCCTTCTGAAATTAAGGTGCAGTGGTTGCGCTACTCGCCTTGTAAACCAGGGGTCGCAGGCTCGATCCCGGTCTTCTCCAGACTTTCGGATGAGTCTTTAAACCGAGGTCCCGTCTCCGTATGACCTTAGCTGTTGGTGGGACGTAAAACTCAAACACTCACTCATCCCTTCTGAAATTAAGCATTTATTTTATTATTCTCATTAAAAAAAAATGTCGTTACCCAGTAAATTTCGTATTAACCCCAGTTGCAGGCCACTTGGTCTGTTGCACAGACGTATGAACTTAAGTCGGGACAAAAACGTGATTATACTGATCGCTTATTTCATTTTACTGAATATGTACCCCCTTTTACAGGGCTTTATAAATATTCTGAGATTTTAGTCAGGTGAGCGATATATAATTGTGATCGCTAATGTCCGTCGTGTCGTAATGTCCATTCATGTCCGAAAACCACATAGTGTTAGTCAATATTTCGAGTTGAAGGTGACAAAATATGGTTTTTAAGCTAGAAACTTAAAATATTATATTGTAAAGTAAATGCTCTCATTTTATAAATTTTATATAAAACATCAACAACTTTTGAAAATGAACAAAGAGGCATTCTTAAAGGTAATATTTTCGAAAATAATTTACATAGTTCTATTGGGAAAAACCTTATAAAATGGAGGTGACCTAAGTTTCTACAACAAGGTGGAGTGTTGTAACCAGACGGTGTACTGTCATATTTCAACGGATGAAACTTTTTTTCTGTCACCAGTTTAGCTAACATCATGTTAACGAATCCGCGTAATGGACACCTCTGTAAATCATCCTTAATATGAAGAACACTAGGGAGTCTAACTGTTGGTTTTCCTTTGCTCCAGCATTTCAGTGGTTTCTTGCTGTCGTGTCCTCACCGTTGTTTTATTTCTGTGGTTGTTTGATTTTTGTGTTCACGGCGATGTTGCACTGATGAGTTAGGAGGCCTTCATGCGGACTGAACAAATTATTTGTCTTAATCGCGACGGAAGTAAGGGCGAGGCTTGTGGCCACGTAAAATCGATTTAAGACCCACAGTGGAATTCGTTTCGCTGACCGTTCCAAGGCGGTTCTTCTGTCGCGGTTTATTTTTTGCTATGGATGTCTTTGGGTGCTTGTGTCGCTTATATTATTTCATTTTGGATAGCCAATTGACCATTTTGTGGGAAAGTAATTGCCATTTTTGGCTTTCCGCTATTGATGTTTCCATTAGGGCCTAGTGTTTCATGTTTGTGTTTCTTTCCCCTTGGTGTCTCTGATGGGAGCTGTGGGTTAATTGTATCGATTCCTGATTATTACCTCCACTTCTATTAAATGGAAGTAAGAGCGAGGATTGCAGCTCTGTAAAATCGATTTAAGCCTCCCCTCCCCCCCCCCCCCCAGGAATTCGTTTCAATGACAGTTCCAAGGCGGGTCTTCTCTCGCGGTTTATTTTTCTTGTTTTTTTTTTTGTGTGTGTGTGTATCGCTTATATTGTTTTGTTTTGGACAGCCAATTGGCCATTTTGTGGGAAATTAACTGTCCTTTGGGCTTTATGCTGTTGGTGTTACCATTAGGGTCTGGTTATTTCATGGTTATGTTTATTTCGCTTTGGTGTCACTGATGGGAGCTGTGGGGTAATTGTATCGATTCCTGATCATTGCCTTCACTTCTATTTTTATAGGGGTAGGTAAACATAAATATTTCTGCTCCAAGACATCGGTTATGAGTGCTTTTGTTTGTTTGTTTTTTGTTTGATTTGAGGTTTAACGCCCCCGTCAACACTGTATAGGTCATTTTGGGGACGTTGCTTCCAATTTTGATGGACCTTTACCCGACATTGAGATGAAATGACATCTCAAGTCCTGTCGCCAAATGAAACCAATAGGGTTTAAAAGCATGGACGGTCCGACTCGCAAGGTTTAGCCTGGGCAGGCTTATATCCTCTAAGCTGTTTACCAGTACTCGTGTGCGGTAGGTTTCAGCTCTGCGTGGAAGTATCATGCAGACCATCTATTTCTTCAAGCCCCGATGGACGAGGGCCGCGGTTATGGGTTCTCGTGAGAATCTCCTTAATGAGGTGGTTCTTGCGAGCACAGACAACCTATGTTTGTGTTGAGGTTTTGCGTCCCGTCGGCACAATTTAGGTCAATTTGGAGACTGCTGGACTTTTACTCGACATTCTCAAGCCCGACCGGCAAAAGAAAGAAGTGGCCCGAGTCTCACCACTTTGACTGGCCATGCTTTTCAGTTCTACGGTGTATTCATTGCTTCCAAAGGATAACCCTTTTATTGAACATATCTAACATCACCAAAGCTGGTGATAAGGGAAAATGTGGCGGCCGTAAAAAGTCTTCTTTCCTGCCCTTCATCATAGTGTAGTTTATTTTTTCTTGTCCTTTTGGATCATAGAATCCATCAGGAGTTTTGAAAATATTTTAGGATCATTGATGAGGCCGAGTGGGCCGAAACTAGCTAGTCTAGCCCAGAAATAAACCTGTACACTCCATACTTTTCAGTTCTACGGCGTTTGCCTTGCTTCCGAAGGTTAGAAAGAAGAGAAGGCAATGAACAGGAATCGATACAATTAACCAACAGCTCCCATCAGAGACACGAAAGGGAAAGAAACACAAACATGAAATAACTAGACTAGAACATATCTAATGGAAACATCAATATCGGAAAGCCAAAAGGATAGTTGCTTTCCCACAAAATGGCCAAATAGCTATCCAAAACGAAAGATACAAGCGATACACACACTCAAAGACAAACCATAACAAAAAAACCGCGACAGAAGAACCGCCTTGGAACGGTCAGTGAAACGAATTCCACTGGGGGTGGCTTAAATCGATTTTACCCATGCCTTTTCTTCCGTCGCGACTTAATCAAATAATTTGTCCAGTCCGCATGAAGGCCTCTACCTTTTTATAGAACATAATTTATTATGCATACTATGCGGTATACCAGTACTCAAGTTTGTCGGTTTCAGCTGTGCACCTTACAGCCCAATCTACATTTCCAAGACCCGCGCCTGTTAAAGAATAGAGAAATGTCCACTCCAGACATAAAGAAGCTAGAGTTTTATTCTTCTTACCGTGTGAAGCATTTTCCGGTGAGACACTTAACTTATATGCATGCATTCAAAGCGGTGGTAATTTTGATCCTCAAACCAGTGAACTCTGTATATTGTTCATTTTACCACTTTCTTTCCTTGACAATGGATAGCATCTTGATGACATACTGAGTCTTAATTTTATTAAAAGTTGATTAAGAATATGACAGTGTCACAGACAAACATGTAACATGATCAAGGAAGAAACAACTAGATATATAAAATGACAAAAAACAAAAGTTATTGCCAATTTTACAAGGGAAACAGGGAAATGAGACATGGAACAGGAGACAGTTTGGATAAAAACATGTCTGTGTAATGAAAAACGAACACCCTTTAAACCCCACTTCAATACAGAGAAAGCTGGCGTTTACAGGGCTTATACATATACATTATTTTTCTTATATTAGTTCATGACATATGTCGTGGGTTCCCGTTATATAACGAGCACCAACAACTGATGTTTGGAGTATAACAAAGAACAATCTCACAAATTTTCATCACATCACGAAAACCCGCCAATATAATTTTGACCCCTTGAACCCCACTTTATATAGTAAATCTGGGGTTTGCGGTGGTAAACCTTATTTTTCTTATTTCTGCTCAAAAATACAGATTGTGAGTACTCGTAAGAAACGCCTCGATTAGGCGGGTCTAACGTGTACCCAAAATCTATATTTTGAGCAGAAATAACAGTGAGGCGGTTCTAACGAGTATCCACAATCTATATTTTAGAGCAGAAATAAGAAACATATCACAAATTTTCATCTTAAAATTTTCCTTATTTCGGTGATAAAATTTACAATGTATTTGTATAGGCCTGCTTTCGTAATGAGAAAAAAACACTTTTGGAGATATTAAAAAAAAACGTAATGCACAACATTGTGCAAGTTTCCTGTTAACACAATGGTTGACAAATTGAGACAGCTTCAGTTGCGATATCCCCAGACCAAAAAGGTCACATTTATAAAGGGATAGGCTATGTTTTACATAGCGTAGACCTGCTGGTATACTTTTTGACGGGAGTTTCCTTCTATTAAGACTTACCCAGTAAAAGTATTAAGCATTTGTAATGCTAATTAATAAAATTGTTATTACCTAGGAAATTTTGAAATGACCCTGTTGCCGTCCTTTGTCTGCTGCACAGACCTCGTACTTGTAATCTTATACTTGTCGCTTACTAATTTTTAACTGAATATATACCCCTTTTACAGAGCTTAACAAATATCCTGAGATTTATTCTCAGGTGAGCGATATATAATTGTGATCGCTAATGTCCGTCGTGTCGTAATGTACATTCAAATCGAGGCACCTCATAGAGTTAGTCAATATTTCAAGTTGAAGGTGTCAAAATGTGATTTTAAGCAATGCTTTTTGAAAAAGAAACTTAAAATATTATATTGTAATTTATTTTTTTTTATAAAAAAAATAATAATTTTGAATTGACCAAAACAATACCATTTTTTTCGAAAATAATTAACATAGGTCAATTGGGAAAACCCCTATATAAGGGAGGTGACCCAAGTTTCTTCAAGGCGAAGTGTTGTGACCAGACGTTGTACCACAGTGTCGTATTTTAGCGAATAAAACACTTTTTTCTGCCTCCAGTTTAACCAACCTCATGTTTACAAGTCCACGTAATGAACAATTCTGTAAATCACCCTTAATATGAAGAAAACTGTGGTAGAGGGGTTTATAAATGATTGTTTCTTCTCCAAGACATAGGTTGTGGTTACTCGTGAGAATCTCCTTTATGCGGCGGTTCTTACGAGCACCCACAACCTATGTTTGTGTTGACTTTTTGCGTCCCGTCAACACTATTGAGATCAATTTTGAAACGATGCTTCATACTTTGTGGGACTTTTACTCGACATTGAGATGACATGACATCTCAAGTTCAACCGGCCAAACAAAGGAGCGGTCCTAGTCTCACCACTATCTAACGTCACTACAGCTGCTGATAAAGCAATGTGTAGCGGCCGTAAAAGGTCTCCCTCCCTGCTCTTCATCAGAGTGTAGTTTATTTTTTCTTGTCCTTTGGGATCATTGATTCCATCAGTAGTTTTGAAAATATTTTAGGGTCACTGATGAGGTTGGCCGAAACTGCCTAGTTAAGGCCAGAAAAAAATGTATATTCCATACTTTTCAGTTCCGTGGTGTATTCCTTGCTTCCAAAGGATAATCCTTTTATGGAACATAATCTATTACGCATTCTAAGCGGTATACCAGTACCCAAGTTCGGCCGGTTTCAGCTCCGCGCAGAGGCACCATGCATCCCAATCTATTTCTTCAAGCACCACGCCTGTCAAAGAATAGAGAAATGTCGACTTCAGAGATAAAGAAGCTAGAGGTTTTATTCTTCTTACCGCCTACAAAGACGTAACGCCCATTACGCAGATTACGCATGTGCGTAATGTAAAATATTTGCAGTGAAGAGAAAGCACCTAAATAATATTGTTCTCCTTTAAAAATGATATATGGTCTGTTCTTAAAGGAAAGACTTTGCTCCTCTCGGAAGCAAATTATTTCCTTTAAGAGTAGCCCCCATCTCGGAAAAGCTGTTTTACATAGTATTTTTTCTAGTTGTTCGTAATAATATTTTGGTTCTGGTTACGCCCCTGGCCTGAAGCTTTTTCCGGTGAACTGCTTATCAGTTTACAAAACAGTATCCCAAGAGTTTGTGAATTTGAACCTAAAACCAGGTGAACTTTGTACATTCCACTTTCTTTCCTTGGCAATTGGCAGCATCTTGATGACATACTGGATGTCAATTTTGTTAGCACGTGATTAAGAATATGACACTGAGGCACACAAACATGCAACACGATCATGAGAGAAATGACTAGATCAATATGAAAAAAAGAGTTACTGCACATTTTACATGGGAAATGAGACATGGAACAGGAGATATATTTGATAAAAAGTTCCATCATGTTTACAATTCCGTGTAATCAACACCCTTTTAACACAACTTTATATAGTGACACCTGGAGTTTACAGGGTTATACATGAACATTAATTTTCTTATTTCTGCTCCATGGCATAGATCGTAGGTACTCGCTAGGACAGCCTCACTGACACCAACAAGCTATCTTTAAAGTATAAAAATACACTCTCACAAAACAATTTGGGAGATTTGAAATAAAATGCACTATGTTTCACGGATGTATGTGTTGTCGTAATACACAACGTTGTGCAAGTTTCCTGTTTAAACAATGCATCACGCTAACAAGTCCGTGAGATGAACACCCCCTTACACCCCAGTTTATATAGAGAAAACAGGGGTTTACGGGGGTCTACATTATTTTCCTTATTTCTGCTCCTAGGTATAGGTAGTGGGTACTCGTTAGAACCGCCTCATTGCTTTATAATAAGGAAAATATCGTCGATTTTCGTCAGATAAGTAGCCATTTTGGAGATGTGAAAAATTGCACTATGTCGCCCGGGTTTGGTAACGTAATGGGTTGACAAATTGAAACAGAGTCAGTTTCATGTGAATTTCGTACAGACCTCGGAACTGTAACCAGGCAAATGTGTGATTATGCTGGTCGCTTGTTTGCTTTTGTGCTTATTATGTTAACCCGCCCGCCACTTTTACAGGTATTTACAAATATTCTGAGTCGTTTTTCCCGTGTATTTCCTTTTTACTGATTGTGTAGCCCTTTTACAGGATTTTACAAATATCCTGAGATTTTCTCAGGTGAGCGATTTATAATTGTGATCGCTAATGTCCGTCGTGTCGTAATGTCCATCCCCATCGAGGCAACTCATAGAGTTGGTCAATACTTCGACTTGAAGGTGTCAAGATGTAAATATTATATTGTAAATACAATGATGTCATTTTATTTATTTTTTTATAAGTAATAAATAATTTTGAGAATGTACAAAGCAGTATTATTCTTAAAGGTAATATTTTCGAAAATAATTTACATACATGCAGTTCTAGTGGGATAAATCTTATAATTATAAGGGAGGTGACCTAAGTTTCTACAACAAAGTGAAGTGTTGTGACCATCACGAAAACACGCCTATATAATTCTGACCCCCGTGAACCCCACTTTTATATAGATAAACTGGGGTTTACAGGGCTAAACCTTATTAGCTCACCTGTCACGTAGTGACAATGTGAGCTTTTGTGAACACTTCGTCCGTACGTGCGTCCGTAAACAATTCTTCAAACCACATCAACTCCTAAACCACTGATCGGATTTTGACCAAACTTCACAGGAATGATCCTAAGGTGGTCTCTTTTTAAAGTTGTTAAAATGGTTCCGGTCCCTTGCACATCTACGTCACAGGAGCCAAAAATAGATTTTTTACCGAAAACTTAAAAAATCTTCTTCTCTGAAACTGCAAGGCCCAGGTCTTTGATATTTGGTATGAAGCTTCATCAAGTGGACCTCTTCCAAGTTTGTCCAAATTATAGCCCTGGGGCTAAAAAAGCCCCTGTCCCGGGGCCATTTGGTTTTACGTATTTGGTCTAGTGGACCGCGACCAAGATTGTTCAAAGTATAGCCCTGGGGCCAAATATGGCTCCGCCCCAGGGCCCACAGGTTTTATATAGGGAAAGCTTTAAACATCTTCTTCTCTGAAACTGCAAAGTCCAGGTCTTTGATATTTGATTTGAAGCTTCATCTAGTGGACCTCTGTCAAGATTGCTCAAATTATAGCCCTGGGGCCAAAAAAGTCCCGCCCCGGGGCCTTTTGGTTTTACATAGACTTGCATAGGGAAACATCTTTAAGAAACCGCAAGGCCCAGGTCTTTGATATTTGGTGGGAAGCTTCATCTTGTGGACCTCTAACAAAATTGATTTAACTATAGCCTTGGGGCCAAAAATGGGCCCAGCCCGGGGCCCACTTGTTTTACATAAACTTATATGGGGGAATCTTCGAAAATCTTCTTGTCTGAAACCAGAAGTTAAAGGTCTTTGATATTTTTGTATGAAGCTTCATCTAGTGGATTTCTACCAAGTTTGTTCAATTTATAGCCCTGGGCCGAAAATGGCCCCGCCCCAGGGCCCACAGGTTTTATATAAATACATAAACTTATATAAGGAAAACCTTCTAAAATCTTCTTGTCTGAAACCAGAAGGCTTCGGTCTTTGATATTTGTAGTTTCACCTTTTAGACCTCCACCAAGATTATGCAAATTATAGCCATGGGGCCAATAATGGCCCTCCCCGGGGCCCACATGTTACACTATAGATCAAGTGAGCGATCCAGTGCCATCATGGCCCTCATGTTTTTCTTATTTCTGTTGTAAAATATAGATGGTGGGTACACGTTCGAACTGCTTCGATGGGGCGGTTCTAACGTGTACATACAATCTATATTTTAGAATAGAAATAAGAAAAATATCACAGTTTTTTATCTAAAATTTTCGATTTTTTTTTTCGCTGTAAAATTTACAATTTATTTGAATAGGCATGTTTTCGAAATGCAGACGGTGTACTGTCGTGTTTTAGCAGATGAAACATGTTTGCCTGTTGAATCACACTTTATATTGAGGAAACTGGGGTTTATAGGGAAACCGATTATATTTTATTATTTGTACTATTTAGTTTATACCGCAATTCAAAACAATCAAGGTGGTTTGCAATAATTTAGCAAACTTAAGCGTAGCATGTTAAACGATATTCAGTGCCATGGCGCGCAGACGTAGTATAACGGGACGTAAACGAGTGCAAAGTTTCTGACGTCACCGCGCCACAAAGACGTATGAAACAACATGGACGCTCGAATAAAAACTTCTCAGCGCTTTACATTCTGTTTGAAAATCTGCAAATAAACAGTTTATTTTAGCTTTAAAAAATATTTTCGAGGTTCAGACGCAACTGCAGTAGCAGTGCGCAGTTTTTCCAACTGGCCATTCAAACCAGGAAAGGCCGAGAAAGTAAGAATTTAGCTGAAATTTCTGAAAGTCTGTTTAAAAATATTGCAAAGATTTGAACTTGCAATTTCGTTGTTTTCCCGTGTGAAAAAAAGTTGCATGTTAATGTTTAAACTTGTAAATAAGGGACCTGAAAAGTAGGTCCGGTCTATAAACGGTCACCAGACGTATTATAGGTCAGTAGAAGGTATTATAGGTCACTACCGATTATAGCGTGCAGTTATTCGACCCCCTATATTAGGTTACTAGAATGCCTGATTGCAGTATAAATGATAATTTCTGCTCCAAGGCATAGGTTGCTGGTACTCGTGAGAATCTCCTAAATAAGGCGATTCATACGAGCATCCATCACGAAAACACGCCTATATAATTTTAACCCCTTGAACCCCACTTTCATATAGTAAAACTGGGGTTTACAGGGGTAAACCTTATTTTTCTGATTTCTGCTCTAAAATATTGATTGTGGGTACTCGTTAGAACCGCCTCGATGAGGCGGTTCTAACGAGTACCCACAATCTATATTTTGAGCAGAAATAAGAAACAAAATCACAATTTTTATCTTAAATGTTTAGGTTTTTTTCGGCGGTAAAGCTTACAATTTACTTGTATAGGCATGTTTACATAATGACAACCTATGTTCGAAGTGTGCATAAGAAAAAAACATCACAAACTTTCATTAGAAAAATAACTGTCTTGGAGCACGGATATTTGTTAACTGCTTGTGTTGAGGTTTTGCGTCCCCTTAAACACTATTTAGGTCATTTTTGGAGTCGATGCTTCCGATTTTGTGGGACTTTTACCCACTCTTACAAAATACAGACTTTTTGTGAATTTTCTCTATTTTGTTATCTGACTTTAATCTCTAAACTAAACCATCTTTCTCCTTTTGACTGTCAGAATGGGTATTTTATTACCAGAGCTGGCAAAAATCTGGAAACACTCAAAAGAAGACAATACAGATGGCTTTTAACTATGTATACAGAGGAAAATAAAAGAAACAGGTTTGAGTGGGTGAGTGAGTGAGTGTGTGAGCACGCGAGCAAGCAAGTGAGAAGGTAAGTAAGCAAGTGATCTTGCAGGCACACAACACTGACTCAACTTTGATTCAACGTTGAAACAACGTTTTAAACATTGTTTCAACGTTGATTCAATAGCAGGTAGGTCAGTAAATAAGGTAAATTAAGAATGTTTATAAGTAACTAAGAGGTTTTAGTAATGAGGAAAAATCACAAATAAATAAAAGAAAAAAAAAAATAAATAAATATTTTTTCCCCATTTTGTACAGAATGGGATGTCCCATCCCGCATTCAGAAGGGTGCATTTAAGAGTTAAGGGGCACCAGGCTGATTAGAATTTAATCATTGAACTTTCAAGCAAACAGTGAAGGCCCTGCTCAGGCGTCTTGTTCTGCAGTATCTGATACGGGTCTGCACTGTTTGCAACGAGTGATAAGTTTTTTCCTTATTCCTTTGTCCTTATTCCAGATTTACTTTTTCAACCTGTATTTTTATAAAGGGTCATATCAGGAAAGGTCTATTTTTGGCCCCATCAAAATATGTCGACTTTACGCTTCGGCTCCGACTTTACTTTGCCCACAAAAAGACTTGGTAAGATTTCAACTAGCATAGAATCGACTATTCAGTTATCATACACAATATCAAACCAAAAATCGCCCGCCTATCGTGGCTTGGAGAAATATATGAAGCTGAATGGTGCTTCCACGTAGAGCCGAAACTGACGACACATGAGTAAGCCGCTGTGGGTTCAAGCCTGGCTGGGGTCACGTGTGAGACGCTAAGTTCTGCGTGGTTTTTCTCCGGGCACTCCGGTTTTTGCCAACCTCTGATTATCGCTTAGCTCAACTGAATAAGTGAAATAATCTTGGAAGGGCCGTAAAACCACAACCATTAAAATAACACAGCCGTGACATATAGTGCATTTTTTTTCACATCACCAAAATGGCTACTTTTCTGATGAAAACCCATGATATTTTTCTTATTTATACTCCAAGCTTAGGTTGCGGGTGCTCGTTGGAACCGCCTCATTGAGGCGGTTCTAACGAGTACCCACAAACTATGTCTTGGGGCAGAAATAAGGAAAATCATGTATACACCCGTAAACCCCAGTTTTCTCTATATAAAGTGGGGTTTAGGGGGGGGTGTTCATTTCACAGACTTGTTCACCTGATGAAAACAAAAAAAAATGTGCAGGCTGGTCAATGGAAACTAAATAATGTTCAACTCTGCTACAATCTGGAAAACTAATTATACTCTGCTTTTTCTAGAATTTTATCTCCTTCCTACAACCAGTGTACCTTTTTCTAGAATTAATCAGATAGTCTGACATATTATCTGATTTATAGTCTTTTGCTGGGATCTGTTTGTTTTAATTGTTGGAGCTTGAAAGATCAAAGCCACTCAAATTGAGGAAACTTTGGTCACATTTTTGCTGGAGTGTACCCTTCATTGAGATGAAATGGCAAATAAATCCCGACCGCCCATAGAAACCGCCAGGGTTTAAGGAGCGGTCCGACTCTCGCCTTGGTAGGTTTTTCAGGTCTACGGTGTATTCCTTGCTAACTCGTTATATGTGTATGTTAAATGCATATATGTTAATATGTATATGTTAACAATTTCTTTTTTTTTTTTTTTTTTTTTTTTTTTTTTTTGATGAAAAGGAGTGATAGTTTTCTTGTATTTCTTCTACACATGGTATACTGGGTTTGCTCGTTAGAACCGCTGGCACCTTTATTTTTGTTTTTGAGCTAAACAAAGACTCTCCATGAATATGTGTCAACATCACGTTAACAAGTCTGTGAAATAAAGACCCCCCTAAACCCCATTTTATATAGAGAAAACTGGGGTTTACGGGGGAAAACATTATTTTTCCTATTTTTGCTCCAAGACATAGGTTGTGGGTACTCGTTAGAACCGCCTCATTGAGGCGGTTCTAACGAGCACCCAAAACCTATGTTTGGTGTATAAATAAGAAAAATATCACAAATTTTCATCAGAAAAATTACATTTTTTTTTTTTTTTTTTAGGTTTGAAAAATGCACTATATCACACGGGTGCGTTATCGTAATGATGTAAAAACCCAACTTTACACAATATAAAGTGGGTTTAACAAATAAATACTCGGATTTGTTCAAATGTCATGTGTACCTCAGATGACTTAAGGGGAATGGATACACCTGTCAGATTTTTCCGCCATTTTTCAAAGGAAGACAACTTTCGGGACTTCCTGTTTGCTTTTCTGTAATTTCTGTCCCTCTGAAAAATGGCTCTATTCTTAAAGGAGAGAATTTGCCTCTTCGGGAGCAAATTCTTCCCTCTAAGAGTTGACCCTTGTTTACATGGGAGACAAAACTACTTTTGCAGGAGTTGTCTGCCCTGAAGGTGTATCTATTCCCTTTAACTTCATGCCCCTGGTAATAAATAACGCAGCGGGCAAGGGCCGACACGCCCACACTAGATTTATGATTCTAGATTATTTTTCAGTTAAACAATATCCGTTCGATGTATCTAGCTTTCGGCACAGCTTCACTTTAATTTATATACAGTAAAATTCCACTATTAAGACCAGATAAAATCAAGACTTACGCTGCTTTTAAAAGCATATTAAGAAGGTTTCGCCTATTCTTTCTTTGTGTTTTCTACACCCAGTGTCCTCTACCAAGAGACCACCTTTGCAACTGTTCAAAAGTGGTCTTCAAGACCATTTTTGAACAGTTCAAACGGTGATCGTACGAGTAATATAGGAATTTTACTCTAGTTGGTATCATATGAGCCCCGCCAAGCGAATTTGTGTCTTCGAGCATTCCGTCATGACAAATTTTAACTGCGCATGCCCAGCCATTCAGAGGGGCCAGGGATATGGCTTTCTGTCTGAAGATTCCTCTTGATTCACTGCTTGTATGAGCGAGCAGCGAAGGTTCTGGCGAGACTGCGCGGATGCGCAGGCTCGCCTGAACCATCGCTGCTCGCATAGGCGATAAGTACCAAAATCGCTTGACGGGGCCCATATATATTTTTTGCCAAGCTTATTTATGGGAAAGTCATAAACATTATATCAGATAATAAGCTTGTTTTTCATTCAGATTGGAATCAGGTTGCTTGTAGGCGGATCCTCTGTTGCAGATGGTATGCCATTAAGATCTATATTAGAGCCAGTCTATGCTTAAAATGGCTCCAAAAGCTTGCAAACAAATCGGATTGCAATGCGCAACTTGACCCTCGTGCAAAGCAAAATGACTTGATGGGATCCAGCATCCTGAAGTCTTTCATGGTTGCAGTTTTTGTTAACCTATATATATGTATGTCTGGATCGCCCCCGCCCGTCCGGGCTTTGAGAAATAGATTATGCTGCATGTTGTTTGCACACAGAGCCAAATGAGTACTGGTAAACCGCTTAAAGGGTTTAAACCTGCCCGGGCAAAGTGGTGCGAGTTGGTTTGTTTTTGCGGCAGTGCTTGAGAAGCAATTCCATTTCAGTGTCGGGTAAAAGTCCTACAAAGTTTGAAGCTTTGTCTTAAAAAAGGCATAGTGTTGACGGGGGCGTAAAACACCAATTCAAACACTCACAGCACTGGTTGGTCGAATTCTCTGAGTGTAGGCTGGGAAAAATGGTCGTGAATAGGGACTATTTCATTTTTACTTTTTGTTTTAACATTCTTGTAATTTATCAAGTGTTCTACGGCGTATGATCTGGATTTAACCTAGCTCAGTAGCATATAACGTTACTATAAATAACTGTTACCTAGGTTTTGCACATGGTGAAGGGAAAGTCATGTGGATAATAGCAGCATCAGGATGAGTAGATAAACAAGAGGACCATCAGTTCCTGATCGCTCCCCTGAGCGCTGAGTATTATTTAGTCCCTATTTTCCTCCTCTTCGTGAGAAGGATTGTCGGTCGAGGTCAACCTTGGATCATTATTTGGGCCCCGTCAAGCGATTTTGGTCCTTATCGCCTATGCGAGCAGCAAAGGTTCAGGCGAGCCTGCGCATCCGCGCAGTCTCGCCAGAACCTTCGCTGCTCGCTCATACAAGCAGTGAATCAAGAGGAACCTTCCGACAGAAAGCCATATCCCTGGCCCCTCTGAATGACTGGGCATGCGCAGTTAAAATTTGTCATGACGGAATGCTCGAAGACACAAATTCGCTTGGCGGGGCTCATTTATAAAATATTGTAATACTCAGTCACCTGAAGCTGCACACAAAGTTTCAAGAAATTGACCAATTGGTTCAGGAGGAGAAGTTTTTTAATATATGGCCACGGCAGCCAGTTGAGTCATGTGACCTGGACCATTTGAACAAACTATCGTGTATCCATTGCCGAGGTAGCTGTTTATAACACATCCAAAGTCTACGTCACACAAGGTAAACGATCAATAGCCTCGTTTTCTCTGGTGGGCAAACAAACCGCTGTTTCCGTAATCTATCGTTGATGTACCATGAATTATTTTCTGTAAATACTGTCGTCCTATCAAAATTGTTTGCCATGATTCCTTTTTGGGCATTCAACTGCTTCTTTTTAGTATAAAGTTAGACGGAAAATATACCTTCTTTAATCTTATTTCCGTTCATCAAATAAGGCGCATCGACTACGCTTTGTCATAACGGTAGGAAAGTAACTGTCCTTTCGGCTCTCCGCTATTGATGTTGCCTTTAGGGTCCAGTTATTTCATGTTTGTGTTTCGTTCCCTTTGATGTCTCTGATTGAATGCGTGGGTTAATTTTATCGATTCCTGATCACTGTCTTTACGTCTATTTTTCACAGGCTTTCATACAGTACCTACTCTCATAATTGGAAAAGTTTTCAAAAATTACCTTTTTAACCCCTTATTTGACCTTGTCCAAAGAAAGGTCACGGTCAACCTTGGGTCATCAATGGAACAAATTTGGTTGTACTCAGTCACCTAAAGCTACATATTAGGTTTCAACGCAGTTGGCTTTCGAATGACATTGACCTTTGGCATTCATAGACGTTCACATTGCACCTAACCATATGTCATAAAGCACAATAGTTTCCGAAATGGTATCGTTTAATAATTTGACCAATTTAAAAGCATAAGGGACAAAACTTGGCCTTGTTGTAAAATTCGTCAAGGTCAACTAGTGTCATTTTTTCAACAAATCTTGTAGTTCTCAGTCACCTAATGTTACGTAAAATGTTTTCAGAATATTGACAAAGCATTTCGGGAGAAGATCATGTACAGGTTTTAACCATATTTGGGAATGGAGGCCATCTTTATTATGCAACCGAGACCAATCTATCAATATTTCATTTCACAATTTTCAGAAGGTGACATCTGAAATGAAAATGAAAATATTCCATCTGTTTAAGAGAAGGGGCGTTTTAGTATGCTGATGGGCCTGCAATCGAAATGAACTTGGGCCAATATCTTCGAACAGTCTTGACTTATAGTATTAACAGATATATATTTTGTACCTATTTTCATGTCACAGACCACAACAGTTTTTGAAAATGCATTGTTTGCCATTGCAAAGCTTAAGTAACCACATTTGACCTTGCCGTAAAATAGACCAAGGTCATACTAGGTTCATCATTTTTGCAAACTTTGTAGTACTCAGTCAACCAATGCTATATACAAATTTCAAGGCAATCAGCCAAGTGGTTCTGGAGAAGAAGATGTTTTCAGGTTTTTAATCATAATTTGACATAGAGGTCATGTGACCTGGACCATTTGAACAAATGTTCGTTCCCTAACTATCAGCAGGCAACATAAAAATGTTGAATGAAATTAGCCCAGTGAGAAAATGTATTTTGAAATGTTATTGGACCTCCTTTCCTGTTGATTTTGATGCAACCTTCGGCCAAGGTCACCAAATGATCTTAACTTATAGCATTCATAGGCATTCATTTTGTTTCTATTCTCAACTCGTAGACCACACTATTTTTTCGATTAAATGCGCTGTTTTACATCTTTCCAATTGAAAACCCTTGGGGGAAAAAACCTTTATCTTTGAGTAAAGTATGTCAAGGTCAACCTAGGGTCATCATTTATGCTTTGGTAGTGCTCAGTCGTCCAGTGCTGCATACCATGTTTCAAGACAATCCGCCCAGTGATTCTGTAAAAGTGTTATAAGGTTTAAACCATATTTGGGCATGACGGCCATTTTGTCATGTGACCTGGACCATGCAAACAAATTTGCATTCTCTCACTCTCCTAAGAATGCATATAAACTTTTAATGAAGTTGGCCAAGCAGTCTCAGAGAAAATGTGTTCTGAAATGTCAATGGACGTACAATCCAAGTGACCTTCGGCCAAGGTAACCAAATAACCTTTTTGCATTCATAGACATTCATTTTGTATCTATTCTCGTGCCAAAGACCACAATATTTTTCGTAAAATGCACTGTTTTACCTTTTTTCCATTTATATTCTAATAACCAAATTGACCTTGGAGTAAAATAGGACAAGGTCAACCAAGGATCATCATATTTGGTAGTACTCGGTTACCCAATACTACATACCAAGTTTCAACACAATCGGCCCAGTGATTCTGGAGAATTTTTTTACGGTTTTTACCATATTTTGGCATGGTGGCCATCTTGTTCATTTGACCTAGATTAGACATTCAAGCTTTCATTTCCCAATTGAATTTATTTTCCTTGCGCTTCCGGTTGTACCTACAGTATTGGAGGTCCGTGTCTGTTTTTTGAACAGTCTATACTGTACGACTTGTTGGACATATACCTCAGTGTACTGACCTCAGACTCATTACAGAATATCTACATAATGTCATCATACCCTTCTCATTTGATCAATTTATTTATATTCCACTATCATTCTAACTAAGCTTCAGATAAGGAGGAATAATAAGGATAATTAACCCATATATGACAATGGAATCTCCCATGCCAATAAGTTTGGAGTAGTCCTTTCCAGTTAAAGGGGTGTCAGGTTTGTTTTTGTTTGTGACAAATTTCACAAATTAAAATGAATGTTTTAAGCAAACAGTGTAGACCCAGATCAGACGCCGCGTTCTGCGGCGTCTGATCTGGGTCTACACTGTTTGCCAATGTCCCAGAAAAGGACCGCTAGACATATATGGGTTAATAGATAATTTTCCTTATTTCGAGTTATAAACATATGATGCTGGCACTTGTAAGAATCGCCTTTCTATATAAAGTACCAACACCATATGTTTTGATGGAGAAATTAGAAAAAAATATCCCTGAATTGTTCTCAACACTCTTACTTATCTGGTGGCATTTAAAAAGTTATCTTACACTAATGCTATTAAATTACAACTCGGTTTTGGTCTCCAATGACTTATTGCAACATTTCGGTAGCCTGTACAGCGAACAAGGAACGCCGCCAGACAGAACAACAAGTAACAGCCAGCGCATCCATCAATTCTGACCAGAGATTCTTTTTACTTCTACGTTTTGCATAACATGGAAGCTAAAGATGGTGCATGCGATCCGTGTCTTCACTGTTGGTACAGGTTTTCTTAAAATTGTTTTTCGTGTCACGCCTGAAACGTGACTACTCATCCTGTAACTTCATAAATCAGATTCATTATTATGGCATAATTAAACGACAGTGACTCAACCGAACTTGTCGCAAGGACAATAAGTTCATAGCCTCTACTTTGAGTTAAATTTAGCAACACTAACCGATACATATTCAGCACAGGATACGGGCAGATCCGGAATGGCATTGTTTAATGTCAATTAACATTAATTAAGGCAAGACAATAAGTAACCAGCCTCATTTCCAATTGACCGAGACAAACAAGATTTTCATGCCTTGTTTCAATACATGCTATAGGCATGAGGGCAAAATTGCACCCGTATCTAGTCATTCACTCAAGATATTGAACGTCAAACATGCCTAGCGATGCAAAAACAACCTTTTCGTCAAAAGATGAGTACCCTGTTAGAATACGGCACTTGTATTTGTAAGTCAAAAACAGGTCAGGCAATATATTGTGAGTTGACCGTAGTTTATGGGTCTTCTGCACCATCGTTGGCACAAGTTAAATTCTGGGTTGGGGAATTCAAACGCGTTAGAAGGTCTTTAGAAGATAAACCAGGTTTGTACGCCCATCAGATGCCACCGATGAAGAAATATATATTTAATTACGGGATCTGGTGTACTCTGAACTAACGTGGAAGAAAAAGCGAATGCAATACACATGACAGCGTTTCAACATTTTAAATTATCGCTTGGGTATGCGCAAGCTAACAGCCCAGTCCGTTGGTCTCAAAATCCCTTAGCGACGAGCAAATGGCAACCAGCGCATCAGTATGCAGCACATCGATCAAGGCTTAGGTCAAAGTAAGGTGATTTTCTTTCACGTCTGGTGACTTTAGATGAGGCCTGGGACCATAAATATGAGCCAGAGAATAGTCGCTAGTGGGTAGGACCGGGATTTCCAAGGCCAAAAAAGTTCAAAAGGCAACATTTTGCTGGCAATGTGATGGCAACTATATTTTTGGACACACAAAGCGTTATTATGTTGGACTTTCTAGCAAACAAAAGTACAATAACAGGTGCGTTATATGCAGATATGCTCGACCAACTAAGAACTGCGATCCGTGAAAACGCCGAGGTAACCTCTCCAAATGGATTCTGCTCCAATAGGACAGTTCAGGTGTCCATACTTGCAAAAGTGCAACGGATACTATTGAGCGGAATGGGTACGAGCTAATTCCGCACCCCGGCTATTCTCCTGACTTAGCTCCTAGACACTATTTCCTATTCCCAAACTCGTGGACGTCATTTCTGGTCCACGAAGAAATCGTGGCGGCAGTTGAGGAGTGAGACAAGGACCCTGGCTTCTTCAGTTCTGTGCTGATGGCACTGGAACAGCGTTGGTGCAAGTGTATCATTTTAGAGGGCAATTATATAGAAAAGAAGAGATCTATCTCACCCAGAAATAAGTTATGCTCGTTTGTTTTATTGACTCGCCCTCGTATTTCTGTTGGACATTTTGTAATTTTGACTTCTTTGTTATCACGAAAACACGCCTATATAATTTTGACACCCTTGAACCCCAATTTTATATAGTAAAACTGGGGTTTACAAGGGTGTACCTTATTTTTCTGGTTTCTGCTCAAAATATAGAATGTGGGTACTCGTCAGAACCGCCTCGTTGAGGCGGTTCTAACGAGTATCACAATCTATATTTTGAGCTCAAAATATAGATTGTGGGTACTCGTCAGAACCGCCTCGTTGAGGCGGTTCTAACGAGTATCACATTCTATATTTTGAGCAGAAATAAGAAAAAACGAGGCGGTTCTAACGAGTTTCACAATCTATATTTTGAGCAGAAATAAGAAAAATTATCACAGAACCGCCTCGTTGAGGTGGTTCTAACGAGTATCACAATACATATTTTGAGCAGAAATAAGAAAAATATCACAAAGTTTCATCTTAAAATGTTTGATTTTCGGCGGTGAAATTGACAATGTATTTGTATAGGCGTGTTTTCGTAATGTATGAGTGTAATCGTCGTTGGCTGGCGGTATATCATCTCACAGTTCTTCATTGTGACGTGCAAATTTGGGTTAATCTTCTATGCGGTTCTCTGCTATTTCAGCTTTTTTTTTTTTTTTTTTTGTTTTTTTTTTTGGGGGGGGGGGGGGTTTGAAAATCGAGCTCCGCTTAACAAAATGTGCCATTTCAGAATTTTTAAAAATTAAGTTAATTACGATAACACATCCATGCGACAGTGCATGTTTTTCACAGCTCTTAACTGGTGTAGCGATGTGTTCATTACGAGGACTTTTTAACATGATGTCCAAGGAATTTGTAACATAATGTCCGCTCGGGTATACGCAAACGGGCGTAAGTAAGCTGGAAACCACATAAATAAAGAGTGTTATTGAACTCGATACTAAAATTGTGTTAAACAACATGGCGTTCGCAAATGGCATACTCGCACTATTCATTTTCTCTCGACTGTAACAGCAAATAACATGTTTTCAAGTTGGTTGTGATTTTTACAACAATTGCCTCGATGAGGTGGTTCTAACGAGTACTCAAATCTATATTTTGAGCAAAAACAAGAAAAATATCACAGTTTTTCATCTTAAAATTTTCCTTTTTTTCTACGGTTAAGTTTACACTGTATTTGTATTGGCGTGTTTTCATAATGAATGGCACAAACAGCCTTTTAAGGCTGCTAATATACGGGCCACCGTGGCCAAGTGGTTAAGAGCGCTGACTCTTGATCATTAGGTCTCTGACCGCTGTGGTACGAGCCTCGCCCGGGTCATATGTGAGACGCCAAGTTCTGCAACGGAAAGTCAGGTGGTTTTTCTTCGGGTACTCCGGTTTTCGCCCACCTCTGATTAACGATAGGCTCGATATGAGTGAAATAATCTTTTTTTAAGGGCCGTAAAACCAAAACAAAAACAAAAAAAAACGGCTGCTAATATAGCCACAATGGTAGCATCTGGAAAGATAAAAAACACCATTCAGGGTTCATATTATGCCAAGCAATAAATAATGAAACAGAAAAATAAAAACAAAGGATTTATTTCTGGAATAGAAACAATTGAATTCTTTGTTGCGAGTCATCCCTTAAATATAATAATTTCCATAGCTATTCGTTATTTGAGTTATCATTGATATTTATTTCAAAACCATATCATTTATCATTGACACCTACGCAATCGTGATTTTACGTTTCTGATAGCCTTAAATGATCAAACCAACCAATGATGTTCTGTTATTATTTAAATCGAAAGCTAATGTAGCGATAATTCAAATTCTAGAATAATTTCATGCTCGCACATTTAAATTAAAACAATAATGTCAGTATCAATTAGTTTTTGTATTGAATGCTTTGAGATCAGGAAGTTGCCATTTAAGCGCTTCATATGTCTTTTTTTATAAGTCGGAAATTCAGTTTTATCATTACGAAAACCCACCTATAAAAATACATTGTAACCTTTATCGCCGAAAAAATGAAAATTTTAAGATGAACAATTGTCATATGTTTCTTATTTCCGCTCAAAATATAGATTGTGGGCACTCGTAAGAACCGCCTCATCGAGGCGATTCTAAGGAGTACCCACAATCCATATTTTAGAGCAGAAATAAGAAAATTAAGGTTTACCCCTGTAAACCGCAGTTTTACTATATAAAACTGGGGTTCAAGGGGGTCAAAATTATATAGGCGTGTTTTCGTGATGTGGTGTTTGCCAACAGCGTCCCATTTTGGGGCTGTTGGCAGACAGTGCAGATCCTGTTCAGGGTCCCTTGGTGTCATTGACTGGAGCTGTGGGTTAATTGTATCGATTCCTGACCATTGCCTTCGCTTCTTTTTTCCATACGTTTGTGCTAAAATCATGGGCGTTTAGTAAAACCTACATTTGACACCACTTACATTGTACATCGGAAATGGATTTGTTTAAAGTATCTATATGACATATATGGGTTAAGTTAGACTATCTGCTTGACTGATGTTTTTCAATATATGTTTACACTTTCTGTCTATGACTAGTATATATACAGAGTAATTTGCTGATATTAGAGGTCTGTAGGATTTGATAAACTATAGCGCTTATCATAAAAGATGGCTATGACGTCATCAATAACTTTACAGGTACAATCACGGGTACGGATTCTCTAATACATTGACATTATGGTTTTAAGGGAAAAAAGGAATGAAACATTATTTTACCCGAAAGAAAGTTATGTATTTAACTGTCTCCTATTTGTGACCACAACAGTATCAGGTCTAAGAAAGTTGTTTCATTTAAAGACAGTCTATGAATTTAAAGACTGCCTGTAAATTTAAAGACTTTTTAGTCTGTTAATTTAAAGATTGGCACAAATGAAATCCTGAAAACGGTGTAATACGGAAAATCACACTTTGCTATTTATAGTAATTTGGCCGTTATCTGTGAAATATGTAATAATGTGTAACTGCAAATTATATAGTTCTCTTTATTTAATTAAATTTCTTCAACCATAATTGAAGAGTTCTCAGAAAAACATATTTGTAATAAGATTCATATGTAAAATGAGCTAAGGAATGAATGTGTATAACGTTTTTATCATTTTGTCAACATCCGACCACTCGCTTAGACAGACCGTTTTTTTTCTGACAACTAAAACTGGTGACAGTTTCAGACTGACTAGAACAGTAAAATGTCTGAAAACGAAATGATGTCAGTGCGAAACTCATCTTATGCTCGACCTTTGACAGATATTTCCTGCCTTTCTGTGGAGTTTCGCGGCACTTGTGGTCTTAGGGAAGGAACTGTGTTTTCATTAAAACGATATTTACAGACAAAACATTGCATGCAGTCTTTAGCAACGCATGTTTTTTTTAATAAGATGAAAAGTAGAAGTAAAACAAAGATCAGGAATTGATACAATTAACTTACTCCACCCATAAAAGACACCAAAGGGAAAGAAATACAAACATTAAGCAACCAGACCATAATGGAAACCTAAACAAAGGAAGGCCATAAGGACAGTTACTTTCCCACAAAATGGCCATATGGCCATCCAAAACCAAAGACACAAGTGATACACACAGTAAGTAACAAACAACAACATAAATAAATCGCCACAGAAGAGCCGCCTTGGAACGGTCAGTGGAAGATTTCCACTGGGGGGCTTAAATCGATTTTACGTGGCCACAATCCTCGCCCTTACTTCCGTCGCGATTTAGACAAATAATTTGTTCAGTCCGCATGAAGGCCTCCTAACTCATCAGTGCAACATCTCCGTGAACACAAAAATCAAAGAACCACGGAGGTGAGACAACGGTGAGGACTCGACAGCAAGAAACCACAGAAATGCTGGAGCAAAAGAAAACCAACAGTTAGACTCCGATGAGCCCGACCAGAGACAGAGCATCAGGCACCAACCAACATTATTTCTCTAATTTTCAATAAGCCTTTACGTTGGAGCCGTCATAGAATCTGAGGCCTGACCCACCGGCGTGCAATTAAAGAGGGAAGCAAAGTTGCCAACCGTGATTGGGTTAACTACCATGCATGCAGTCTGTCGTATAATATCCATGTTGTACCCAATCTTTTTATATCGAAGAATGATTTTACGAAATTGGGTGCTGAAGTCATTGCGGTTATGTATTTTTCTGAATTTATATACTAAGTCACCATAAAATTCGGGTTCCGATATACCTTGTTGCAGAAGAGATTTAAGTCCAATATTGAATTTTGAAATTAAATCAGAATGGCGTCTATAAAATTTTGAAAAGGCTTTGCGTAGTTTATGGTACCGATAACCCTGATTAAGGAGTTTAGCCGTTAATAATTTATTACGAGTGTTGAAGTCAGTAACATGACTACACACTCTAGCAAATCGAATTAATTGCGAAACATAAACGCCATAGGATTGCGCACGAGGAACATCACCATCCAAAAAAGGAAAATTTACAATCTCAAAATCAAAGTCATCGCGTTTATCATAAATTTTGCACGAAACAAATCCATCTACAATAGATAGATGTAAATCCAAAAACGGGGCCTCGGTATCAGAAGAATTTGCTTTATTTAACTGAAGTTCTAGGGGGTAAATCTGACTGATCAAACCATCAAAATAGGTATTATCAATATTTAATAAATCATCTAAATATCTAGAAGTAGAGCTAAAAGCTTCAATAATTTCAGATTGGTTATCAATGGAAAGCGACAAAATGAAGTCTCTTTCATAACAATACAAGAACAGATCAGCCACAAGAGGTGCGCAATTAGTACCCATCGGAATACCCACAATTTGTCTAAATAACTTAGTACCGAATCTAATATAAATATTGTCAAGTAGAAAGGTGAGGGCATCACACACTTTCTGACATGACCAAAGTGTATAATTCTTATGCTCTTTAGAAGTGAAAAATGCATTTCTGACATTACATGCAAGATAGAGAGAATCTTCTCTGTGAAAAGCCCATTCAATTAAATCATTAAGCTTTTCTTTTATAAGATTATGAGGAAGTGTAGTGTAAAGAGTGGAAAAATCGTAGGTAGACAGACTAGAAGCACGAAAATGTCTAGATTTCAATTTATTTAAAACCTCATTCGATTTTTTTATAGACCAAAACAGATTTCTTCCTGATCTTTCAAAGACTTTATCACAATATTTAATTACATGCGTTTTAATAGCAGTAAGACAGGAAGTTAATAATTTAGAAAGTTCAGTGGTAGTGCAAGAGCTAGAATTTGCAATAAACCGTGCTTTGTAAGGTTTTTTATGAAGTTTTGGTAACCAGTATAGCGTAGGAAGCTTGTCTTGGCCTTCGTTAACACACACAGCAAACTTGGTGGCTGAAAGACAAACATGTTTATCTACTATAGCTCTCTCTTCAGCTAAAGGCTGAAGTTCATAGGCCTTAGTACCACCAAGCTCCTGCTTAAGCATGTTAACATAGTGGAGCCGTCACACCACGACGACGTTGTTAGCGGCCTTGTCTGCAGGGGCCAAAACAAACTTCTTATGAAATTCTTGAATACCTAGTTTAAGATGACGTAAAGACGTCTTGGGCTTAGGAGGTAATAAGTTAGTATTATGAGAATAGAAAGAAATGCGTTTATTCACTAGTTTTAAAATGCTAAGTTTCCAGTCCTTAAGGGCTTTATGCTCAACATACTCTCGCTTACACCATCGATTACCGAATTCATTCAAGGAAGCAGCGATTTCATCTCTACATTTACTGAAATCAATTTTAGAAGGAAACCGATATTTCGGTCCTTTAGAAATTATATTCCTTATCCTAGAATCAGGAATAATTTTCAAATAGCCAGTAATTACATGACCAGCAGCAGGATAGCAATACTTTGAGTTTTTACAATCACATGAATCAGGAGTATTAGTATCAATATCAAGATCTGAAACAAGTTTATTGAAATTAAAAATGATAGATCTAACAGGTTTGTTATATTTATAGCAAATTATAGGTGTTTCAGTATTTTGAAAATAAGCAGGAATGGAAGAAAGCACCGATCTCTCACGGAAGATACTGGGCAAATCTATAAAATCCATACCCTTATTAATGAAGGATATTTTGAAGAAATGGCGTTTATGATTAATTTCAGAATCAATGTAAGGACGGAGAGTATGCTGAGTATAGCCTCTAGTTAAGAGAGCCGCATCATATAACTGATGAGAACTATCGTAGAATTTATTCGCCTCGGTGTCCAGAAGACGTAAAACAGAAACGGGTAATGAACTTAAAAATGAAAGCATAGAGTGGCGTCCATGATTTAATAATATAATTGACAGTCACTTCAGTCTAGTATTGTTTCGTTTAAACGCACGTGATTTACGTTTAAAGTTACCATTTTTCCTGGTGCCGTGAGATCTAGTTCTGCGTTTTCGACATTCCAGGAGTGAGAAAATATCAAAGTCAGGCATTCTGGAAATATTACCCTCATGATAAATGTTGTCATTAAATCCCAGTGGAAAAGGGGTCTGTAAAAATTTAATCCATTTCAATTCAGCTTCATGTCTTTTGATTATTTTGAATCTAGATGTAGAATTTGCATCATAATAAAACTGAGGCTGCGTATGAGAATGCGATGTTCTCGTGTTTCATCATTACGTTAACACACCCGTGCGACATAGTGAATTTTTTCACATCTCCAAAATGGCTACTTTTCTGATGAAAATCCATGTTACTTTTCTTATTTATACTGCAAACATAGGTTGTGGGTATGTTTTGGAGTAAAAATAAGAAAAATAATGATTACCCCGTAATCCCCAGTTTTCTATCTATATAGTGGGGTGTAAGGGGGTGTTCATTTCAAGGACGATTTCACGTGATGCATTTTCACGATTCCTTTTTTTTTTGCTTGATTTGAGGTTTAACGTCCCCATCAATACTGTATAGGTCATTTTGGAGACGTTGCTTCCAATTTTGTGGGACTTTTACCCGACATTGAGATGAAATGGCATCTCAAGCCATGTCGCCCAATGGAACTAATAGAGTTTATAAGCATGGACGGTCCGACTCGCACCACTTTATCAGTACTCGTGTGCAGTCGGTTTCAGCTCTGCGTGGAATCATCATGCAGTCCATCTATTTCTGCAAGCTCCGATGGGCGGGGGCCTCATGATTCCCTTGTGTTTGTCTATTAATCTACAGAGTCTTTAAAGTCTTTTAATTTATAGACAGTCTTTAAATAAAATAACTTTCTTAGACTTGAATATAGTTTCGAAAATTTAAATAATTAATTGCCTTCAACAAGTACATCACCACCAACAACCTGCTATGATAACATAAAATACTTCTAATTCATAATGGAACATACCTTTCCATTTAGTTTGCTTATCAGTTTTATTATGTAATGCATCATATTTATTTATTTATTTATTTATCTATCATATAACAACCCCAAAGTTGACAGAGATGGCCAACCGCCCAAAGAAATCTAATCATATCTGTGTATTTTTAACTAACGCACTTTTCGATCAATACCTTTTCAAAATAGAAGTGGAGGCAATGATCAGGAATCGATACAGTCAACCCACAGCTCCCATCAGAGACACCAAAGGGAAAGAAACACAAACATGAAACAACAGACCTAATGGAAACATCAATAGCGGAAAGCCAAAAGGACAGTTACTTTCCCACAAAATGGCCAATAGACTGACTATCCAAAATAAAATAAGCGACACAAACACCCAAAGAAAAATCATAACAAAAATAAACCGCGACAGAAGAACCGCCTTGGAACGGTCAAACCTGTCTGAAGTCATTCTAATTTTCATTCAGACGAATCTTGAAATTACGATTAAATCAAGTATGAAAATGTTGACTGTAGCATGAGATTTTCATAAACAAAATTCAAGCTATTATTATTAATAATACTGAATTAAATTACACTTGAGACAATTTTTTTTCTGTTGCCCTACCACAAATATGAAATTGAAAAAACTATACACCTAGAAGCAAAACAATAAAATATATAATTTAATCCGCATATGGTTAATTCGGCAGCTTCTGCATGATATCTTCAAATATTTTAATAATAATACTAATAATTGTAATACTAATATTAATAATAATAATAATAATCAACAAAAACATGTATACATTTAACGCATCTCAAGAACACGCCTATATTATTTTGATCCCCTCGAATCCCACTTTTATATAGAAAAACTGGGGTTTACAGGGGTAAACATTATTTTTCTTATTTCTGCTCTAAAATATAGATTGTGGGTACTCGTTAGAACCGCCTCGATGAGGCGGTTCTAACGTGTACCCACAATCCATATTTTGAGCAGAAATAAGAAAAAAAATATCACAAGTTTTCATCATAAATTTTACATTTTACGGCGGTAAAATCTACAGTGTATTTGTATAGGCATGTTTTCTTCATGAATCCTTATATTAATGATAATAATAATAATCAAACAAAAGATGTATACATTCAATGGTTTTGTTTCTTTTCTATCTATCATTCAAATTATCTGCAATATACATAAACAGAATGAAAAACAGAAGTGGAGTCTTTGATCAGGAATCGATACAATTAACCCACAGCTCCGATCAAGGACACCAAAGGGAAAGACACACAAACATGAAACTACAGACCTTAATGGAGACACCAATAGAGGAAAGCCAAAAGGACAGTTTCTTTCCCACAAAATGGCCAATAGGCTGTCCAAAATAAAATAATATAAGCGACACAAACACCCAGAGTCAAACTATAACAAAAATAAACTGCGACAGAAGAAACACCTTTGAACGGTCAGCGGAAACGAATTCCATGGGGGGGGGGGCGCTCTTAAATCGATTTTACGTTGCCACAATCCTCGCCCTTACTTCCGTCGCGATTAAGACAAATAATTAAGGCCTCCTAACTCATCAGTACAACATCTCCGTGAACACAAAAATCAAACAACCACAGAGATGAATCAACGGTGAGGACTCGACAGCCAACGGTGAGAAACAACGGCGAGGACTCAAAGTCTAACAATTATTCAATGGTCTGATCAATGCAAAAGCAATTGATTTGTACCACGAATCGACATGACGTCACGCATTCTTTTTCTGATGAACGCTATAGACTAGTTACAAAGTAATCGTGGCAATTTTAATCATATTGAAACTGATGATCCATTTTATTATAATTCTAAGTAGAAGTAAAACAAAGATCAGGAATTGATACAATTAACTTACTCCACCCATAAAAGACACCAAAGGGAAAGAAATACAAACATTAAGCGACCAGACCATAATGGAAACCTAAACAAAGGAAGGCCATAAGGACAGTTACTTTCCCACAAAATGGCCATATGGCCATCCAAAAATAAACGGACACAAGTGATACACACAGTAAGTAACAAACAACAACATAAATAAATCGCCACAGAAGAGCCGCCTTGGAACGGTCAGTGGAAGATTTCCACTGGGGGGCTTAAATCGATTTTACGTGGCCACAATCCTCGCCCTTACTTCCGTCGCGATTTAGACAAATAATTTGTTCAGTCCGCATGAAGGCCTCCTAACTCATCAGTGCAACATCTCCGTGAACACAAAAATCAAAGAACCACAGAGGTGAGACAACGGTGAGGACTCGACAGCAAGAAACCACTGAAATGCTGGAGCAAAAGAAAACCAACAGTTAGACTCCGATGAGCCCGACCAGAGACAGAGCATCAGGCACCAACCAACATTATCTCTCTAATTCTCAATAAGCCTTTACGTTGGAGCCGTCATAGAATCGGAGGCCTGACCCACCGGCGTGCAATTAAAGAGGGAAGCAAAGTTGCCAACCGTGATTGGGTTAACTACCATGCATGCAGTCTGTCGTATAATATCCATGTTGTACCCAATCTTTTTATATCGAAGAATGATTTTACGAAATTGGGTGCTGAAGTCATTGCGGTTATATATTTATCTGAATTTATATACTAAGTCACCATAAAATTCGGGTTCCGATAGACCTTGTTGCAGAAGAGATTTAAGTCCAATATTGAATTTTGAAATTAAATCAGAATGGCGTCTATAAAATTTTGAAAAGGCTTTGCGTAGTTTATGGTACCGATAACCCTGATTAAGGAGTTTAGCCGTTAATAATTTATTACGAGTGTTGAAGGCAGTTACATGACTACACACTCTAGCAAATCGAATTAATTACGAAATATAAACGCCATAGGATGGCGCACGAGGAACATCACCATCCAAAAAAGGAAAATTTACAATCTCAAAATCAAAGTCATCGCGTTTGTCATAAATTTTGCACGAAACAAATCCATCTACAATAGACAGATGTAAATCCAAAAACGGGACCTCGGTATCAGAAGAATTTGCTTTATTTAGCTGAAGTTCTAGGGGGTAAATCTGACTGATCAAACCATCAAAATAGGTATTATCAATATTTAATAAATCATCTAAATATCTAGAAGTAGAGCTAAAAGCTTCAATAATTTCAGATTGGTTATCAATGGAAAGCGACAAAATGAAGTCTCTTTCATAACAATACAAGAACAGATCGGCCACACGAGGTGCGCAATTAGTACCCATCGGAATACCCACAATTTGTCTAAATAACTTAGTACCGAATCTAATATAAATATTGTCAAGTAGAAAGGTGAGGGCATCACACACTTTCTGACATGACCAAAGTGTATAATTCTTATGCTCTTTAGAAGTGAAAAATGCATTTCTGACATTACATGCAAGATAGAGAGAATCTTCTCTGTGAAAAGCCCATTCAATTAAATCATTAAGCTTTTCTTTTATAAGATTATGAGGAAGTGTAGTGTAAAGAGTGGAAAAATCGTAGGTAGACAGACTAGAAGCACGAAAATGTCTAGATTTCAATTTATTTAAAACCTCATTCGAATTTTTTATAGACCAAAAAAGATTTCTTCCTGATCTTTCAAAGACTTTATCACAATATTTAATTACATGCGTTTTAATAGCAGTAAGACAGGAAGTTAATAATTTAGAAAGTTCAGTGGTAGTGCAAGAGCTAGAATTTGCAATAAACCGTGCTTTGTAAGGTTTTTTATGAAGTTTTGGTAACCAGTACAGCGTAGGAAGCTTTCTTGGCCTTCGTTAACACACACAGCAAACTTGGTGGCTGAAAGACAAACATGTTTATCTACTATAGCTCTCTCTTCAGCTAAAGGCTGAAGTTCATAGGCCTAAGTACCACCAAGCTCCTGCTTAAGCGTGTTAACACAGTGAAGCCGTCACACAACGACGACGTTGTTAGCGGCCTGTCTGCAGGGGCCAAAACAAACTTCTTATTAAATTCTTGAATACCTAGTTTAAGATGACGTAAAGACGTCTTGGGCTTAGGAGGTAATAAGTTAGTATTATGAGAATAGAAAGAAATGCGTTTATTCACTAGTTTTAAAATGCTAAGTTTCCAGTCCTTAAGGGCTTTATGCTCAACATACTCTCGCTTACACCATCGATTACTGAATTCATTCAAGGAAGCAGCGATTTCATCTCTACATTTACTGAAATCAATTTTAGAAGGAAACCGATATTTCGGTCCTTTAGAAATTATATTCCTTATCCTAGAATCAGGAATAATTTTCAAATTGCCAGTAATTACATGACCAGCAGCAGGATACCAATACTTTGAGTTTTTACAATCACATGAATCAGGAGTATTAGTATCAATATCAAGATCTGAAACAAGTTTATTGAAATTAAAAATGATAGATCTAACAGGTTTTTTATATTTATAGCAAATTATAGGTGTTTCAGTATTTTGAAAATAAGCAGGAATGGAAGAAAGCACCGATCTCTCACGGAAGATACTGGGCAAATCTATAAAATCCATACCCTTATTAATGAAGGATATTTTGAAGAAATGGCGTTTATGATTAATTTCAGAATCAATGTAAGGACGGAGAGTATGCTGAGTATAGCCTCTAGTTAAGAGAGCCGCATCATATAACTGATGAGAACTATCGTAGAATTTATTCGCCTCGGTGTCCAGAAGACGTAAAACAGAAACGGGTAATGAACTTAAAAATGAAAGCATAGAGTGGCGTCCATGATTTAATAATATAATTGACAGTCACTTCAGTCTAGTATTGTTTCGTTTAAACGCACGTGATTTACGCCTTTGATAAGACTAGAGTTAAGGTACTTATCCTATGAAATCAACTGTGTTATGAAACCACGCCAATGCGGTGAAATGCTTGTTTGTACGAAATCATTTCGATTCTGCTTTGGGATTCAGGACATTGGTTGAGTATCCAAAAACGCCAGTGTTTTATCCCCCTTTCTTTTCTGCTGACAGTTCCATTACCGTAGCACTAACAAGTTCATGTAATTAGCACTTTTCTTAACCGCATTGAATACAAAGAAAACTGGGGTTTACAGAAGTATTAGATTATTCGTTTTATTTTTGCTCAAAAACATAGGTTATCGGTACTCGTTAGACCAACATGTTAAACATAGACATATGAAGTATTGGGAGACTTTTTCTTGCTAACAGTGAACACACATTCAGCTGCGATGAAGTTGAAATTAAGCTGTTAAAGGTTTGCTTTTGGAAAACATTATAACAGTGAGTGACACATACGCTCGTACATGTATAGTGAAACAATATGGATATTAAAGATAAATATATAGTGTCCGTCATTCAAAACGCAACTAGAGGCCATTGCCTGTTAAGATCTGATCACAGCCAAACATCTTACTCGAGCTTAGAATGCCCACATCAGCTTAATAATATCATATCTATTTCGTTCTGATATATACATACATTAACAAGTGTGTGTATGGAACAACCTTGCAAAATCTCCTTTATAAAGGGAACACTGGATTTCACATGCCCTTTCTTATTTGCAGTTTTATAACGATAACACCCGCGCGACATAGTGCATTTTTCACATCTCCAAATTGGCTACTTTTCTGATGAAAATCCGCGATATTTTTCTTATTCAAACCGCAAATGCAGTTTGTGGATGCTCGATAGAACCACCTCATTGAGGCGGCCCTAACGAGAGTACCTACAATTTTTGTCTTGGACCAGAAATACGAAGAATAGTGTATATTCCTGTAAACCCCAATTTCTCTTTGCAAAGTCATGTTTAGAGGGGTATTCATCTCACGGACTTTGGATGGTTTGCAGCATATCAGCAGTATGATTACAATCTATGTTTGACACAAATATGGAATGTAATGAATACCCCCTTACTAGAAGTGAAGGTAATGATAAACCTTAGTTTTCTCTATATGAAATGGGTTTAGAGGGGTGTCGATTACACAGACTTGTTTAATTGTCGCTGGTTGGGCCAATCGGAGTCTAACTGTTGGTTTTCTTCAGTGGTTTCTTGCTGTCGGGACCTCGCCGTTGTTTGGTTGTTTGATTTGTGCGTTCATGGAGATGTTACACTGATGAGTTAGGAGGACTTCATGCGGACTAAACCAATCATTTGTCTTAATCGCGACGGAAGTAAGGGTGAGGATTGTGGCCACGTCAAATCGATTTAAGCCCACCCCCATCCCAATGGAATTCGTTTCACTAACCGTTCCAAGGTGGTTCTTCTGTCGCGGTTGGTTTTGTTGTGGCTTGTCTTTGAGTGTGTGTATCGCTTATATTATTTTGTTTTGGAATGCTAATTGGCCATTTTAATGGAAAGTAACTGTCCTTTTTTATTTCCGCTGTTGATGTTTCCATTCTGTCCCTTTGGTGTCTCTGATAGGAGCGTTTGGTTTATTGTCTCGATTCCTGATCATTGGTTTCACTTCTATTTTGTTAGGGAAAGTAACTGTCCTTTTGGCTTTCCGCTATTGATGTTTCCATTATAGTCTAATCATTTAATGTTTGCGTTCTTTTCCTTTTTGTGTCTCTGATGGGAGGTGTGGTTTAATTTTATCGATTCCCAATCATTGCCTTCACTTCTATTTTGATAACCTGATGATTCGTTGGTTTTAGTGTTTCTATAATGTTTAGAACGCTTTTAACGTTTTTAACGTTCAATCGTAATGTTTATAACGTTTAGAACGCTAGGTACAGGCATCGCTCTGTATATGATAGCCGTCCCGATTGTCATTGTGGCCGATTTAGTTCTTACTCTCGATAATAACGAAAAACAAGCCTAGAATATTGGAGCCTTAGTTTTCCTTATAAAGATATGGTAAAGCCAAATAACAACACCAATTAACATCCGATGACACTTAATCTAATTAGCCAATTATATCCATAAGTGGTACGCTTTATATAGAAAAAAAAATTGGTACGATGACCTTATAGGAAAACGACAAAACTGGTTCATATTTTTTACATTAACTAAATGCAGATGAAAGTCCGATGAATTCACATATATGCATATACATTCATTTACTTATGTCTCTTTTTCTGTGCATACATTTCATAGTCACAATTATTAAAACATATAACATTCTGTACAGATGCGTTCTTTAAGAATTACGAGGGACGAGCCTGAATAAAAAAATATGAAGCAGACACACATTTACAAATATAAACTGGAATACATTTACATAAAAAAGAATGTAACTTAAAACTTTTGCGTATAATAAAGATATGAGTTATTTAAGATCTTTTATAAACATCATGTGTAGAGAAAAGTTTTTCTTTTTGAAATTTTAGCACGTTTTGGAACTAAATCTAATTATACCTAAAACGTTGCTTCCTATATCACATACATTTCTGTGCTCAAACTCAGGTAACTGGTCCCTTTTAACAGCAAATAACTTTACCTAAGATCATTATACGATGAACAAGATAATACTATTCTACATGCTCCTCTGACTCGACATATCAACTGCAGTTAGAAATGGTTCGTTCCTCCACTGTAAGCCGTTCACATTACGCTAACACAACCGTGCGACATAGTGCATTTGTCACATCTTCAAAACGGCTGCTTTTCGGATCAAATTCCATGATATTTTTCTTATTTATACTGCAAACATAGGTTGTGGGTGCTCGTAAAAACCGCCTCATCGAGGCGGTTCTAGCGAGTACCCACAGCCTATATCTTGGAGTAAAAATAAGACTGCAAACTACAAACTACAAAATGGTTTATTCAGGCACAAGCAATACAGTGCTTCTCGCCCTATAATACCATGTAACGGCGGCACGAGAAGAGTATGACAGAGTATAATAAGTAAAACATCATCCAAATAGACATTTAACGCATATAGCTAATGCAAGGATGCAGATATTAACAATAAGTATTAAGGATATCTCATAGATGATCCTTTGCACCCATCCGCCCCATCACGAAAACACGCCCACACAAATCCACCGCAAACTTAACCGCTGTAAAAAAAAAATGAAAACTCCAAGACGGAAAACCGTCCCCGCCCAAAATACAGATTGGGGGTATCCGTTAGAACCGCCTCATCGAGGCGGCCCTAATGAGTACCCAAAATCCATACCTTAGAGCAGAAATAAGAAAATATAAGGTTCACCCCCTTTAAACCCCAGATCTCCTATATAAACTTGTGGTTCCAGGGGTCTCAATTATATAGGCGTTTCTGTGACGCCCTGCGGAGAGGTACATCGGAACACCAATCGACATCGCCAAGGCATATTTCACCATGATCCTAAGTTTAAGTAACAGCATTTAGGGTAGACATTCTTTTTTTGTAGCAGCATATATAAACTTAGCTAACTTTTTTGAAGTGCTTACCCGGGTATCATTTAAAAGCAACTTGAAAGTTGATGGCCATCTACAGTAATATTTGGGTAAAAGGGATATACGCAGTTCTCGATACATCGGACATACCAGGAGAAAATGACACTCGTCTTCAACAACGTTAGCATTGCAAAACTGACACAGTCTAAGGTTTCTATCTATGCCCCTGTACCTTCCCTCTTCTATCATGAGCTTGTGTGCTGCAATCCTAAATCTACTGAGTGCAATTTTATGGTTTTCAACAACAACATCATTTAAATACTGCTCGTATTTAAATGATTTTTTGTGATTCTATATACATTGAGTTTGCTGGTATTATTTACATCAGCGTACCAGTTTTGGAGAAATTGATCATACAATGTCTGAACTACCACATTAAGCTGAAGTCGGCTCATATTCTGATTGACCCAGAGGTATTGAAATCCTAAATTATCAAGAAGGCGCTTTAGATGTGAAGCCCAACTGTTGTCATTTACACCATTATTAACATCAGTAACCTGTTGAAAATATACCTTATACATGAGCGACTGTGGATTGGACAAAAGTTTGAACCAGTACTTTACAACTCTTGTTTTATGTAAGACACTTAGAGGAACCCGACCAAGCTCACCGTAAACAGCTAAGCTACATGTTTGCCTACGGACACCTAGAATTTGTTTCAAGAATTTCAAATTAATTTTTTCAGCATCCTGGCTTTTGGAAAGGGACCAAATTTCACACCCGTAATTAAGGATAGGTAAAATCAATGAGTCAAATAATTTCAATTTTTCACTGACACATAGCTCGTTCTTGTCCAAAATATGACCAAGTGAATATAGAGCTTTAGATGCTTGTTCTGAAAGATGTTTTTGAGCATGAGAGAAATTACCATTGCTTGTAACATTTACGCCTAGGTAGATAAAATTTCGTACAATATCAAGCCTTACATTGCCATAAAAGATATCAACATTCTCTGGCCTATTAGACCTTTTAAATATAAGAACTTTTGTTTTATCTGTGTTTACAGTTAAATTCCATTTCTCGCAATAGATAGACAATTTATTGAGCAAAATTTGTAAGTCTGAAACCGTTTCAGCCAGTAAAAGAGTATCATCAGCGAACAGTATCACAAATTTCTGGAATTCGTCTAATAACAAGTCATTATCTATATCCATATCTAACTCACCCGAGAGGTCATTTAGAAACAGTATAAACAAAAGCGGTGATAATGGCTCCCCTTGTTTGACTCCGACTAAGCTATCGAAACAGTCAGTAAGCTTTCCGAGTGACTTAACACAAACTTTAACAGAATTATAAATTGCTTTAATAGACCTAACAAACTTCAGTGAGACTCCTATTTGACAGAGTTTATACCATATTCCGTTTCTATAGACCAAGTCGAACGCCTTCTTGAAGTCTATAAAAGCGCAATGCAGTTTCTTTTTCTTGCTTAACTGCTTATTAACAATAGCTTGCAAAATAAAAAGACAATCTATCGTACTTTTATTTTGTCTAAAACCGTACTGGCTATCATTAATTATATTATTGGTCTCTGACCAGGTTCTCAGTCTTAAGTCAAGTATCTGGGAATATATTTTAGAATATATGCTTGTAAGAGTTATACCCCTGTAGTTATTGACATTGTTTTTATCGCCTTTTTTGGGGGACTGGCACAACTATACCTTTAGTCCAAGTGGAAGGATAAATACTGTTGCTGAAAATATAATTAAACAATTTACATAACATGCTCCCTATTAAATCAACTGAATCTAAAAACAACTCTGGTGGTAGGAGATCAATACCAGGACTTTTGTTGCGTTTAAGCTGAGATATAGCTTTTCTGACCTCACTTATAGAAATTGCAGCATCTAATGATGAAGTGTCGAAGTTCTGGTCGCCATTCAATGGCTCACTGTCCATATCTGACAAATTGCCGGAAGCAAACTCCTCAACAAAATTTTGTGTGAAATTACAGTTTTCTGAGTAGATACTCTTAAAATGCTCAAAGAAATCTTGCAATGACAACTTGCTACTACAATGATCGCCCCCCCCCCCCCCCCCCCCCCGCTTCATGCGACGTATTTCACGCCAAAATGCTTTTGGATTACTTGCAGCCATTTCTTGCAGTTTTTGCTTATTATTTAGACTATACAACGAACGCGCTCGTCTTTTAATTTGACAATATTGTTTTCGTTTCTCAACTAATGTTATGTGTAAGTCATGCGTCTTGTATCGCCGGAATATTTTATTGGCTCGCTTGAGTTCCGCTCTAGCAATCTCACAATCATGCGTGAACCACGGACTAGTGTATTTGCGATGTGTATTAGATCGATTGGTATTGACCCGTTTTACCTGACCGAATACCCGAAAGGCGTTGTCGTACAGTATACCCGCAAAAGTGTCAACCCCTTCATCAATGCTGCAATTTCCAGATACCACGTCGTCAACCGAAGACCGGAGCTGATCTAAACTATTTAGTACAAGACTCCTGAAGTCAGCAACTTTCGAGGTATTCCACTTAATACTTTTTACTTCTGCGCTCTCGTTGGGGATTCCGGTTTTCGCGCTTAATTTAAATGTAATTTGTACCGGCGCATGATCTGATAACACTGAGATATCATGAACAAAAAAGTTAGAAATTCTGTCAAATAACCGGGGAGGCAACAGAATATAGTCAATTACACTTTTCCCCTGTTACTGATTGGAAAGTGAAATTGCCAATGCCCTTGTCATCGCCTGCCCGCCCGTTTACTATTCTAAGGTTTGCCTCTTTACAAATTTCTAACAGTCGCATGCCAGAAAAATCAACCTTCTTGTCCAATGAAAACCTCCTCCCAACCGAAGGATCCTGTTCGTTTAGATCAGAACCGTCTAAGGTATACAAATATTTCTCAATACCACTGCAGTCAATAGATTCGTCTGGTTGTAAGCCACTTCTCGAATTCATATCGCCCATTACTGTTACTGAGCCCAATTCTGAATAATGTCTAATCCCTATTTCGAGTACATCAAATAAGTCGATTTCGACATTCTTGAAATAGACCGAGTCTTTAGGAGGGATATAGCAAAAACATATAAATAGATCAGATTCAAATAAGAAAAAGCTTTTAGATAATTTTGCCCATAGAAAACCACAGGAATTATTTTCCACTATTTCAACACCCTCGATAAGTGAGTGCTTTATGTAAAGGCAGATACCACCATGACCGCGTTTGCCTTTACCCCTAATGTTCAAACTTTCAGGCCTAGGAACCGTAATACAGTCATACCCTTAAATATTAAATCTGCTACCCCTTCTCTGCCACGTCTCACAAATAAGAAAAATAAGGTTTACCCCCGTAAACCCCAGTTTTCTCTCTATAAAGTGGGGTGTAAGGGGGTTTTCATTTCGCGGACTTGTTCACCTGATGATATCGGCCAATTTTAAGCATCGGTGGCGATATACCAGAGCTGAATTTCGCATAGGCACTATGATGGAGTCTATGCAAGATATATTTCCATTCCGTACTTCCGCATAAACAACCTGTAGGTTCTGAGCTTATTACCTCCGACGCCGGTCACTGTGCAGTTTTGCTGAAGATCATTGAGCCATTTGACCATGTATTCATTAAGAACATAGGTGTGTGGCTGTTGTGGGGTGTATTATCAGGCTTTGGATTTTGTTTTGTTATGAGAGAGACTTCATGATGTCCCTTTCTGCTGAAAACCAGTCTGAAATCATTGAAGCTTTTAGCTCCACTTCTAGATATTTGGATGATTTATCAAATATTGATAATACCCATTTCGATGGTTTGATCAGCCAGATTTACCCCCCAGAACTTCAGTTAAATAAAGCAAATTCTTCTGATACCGAGGCCCCATTTTTGGATTTACAGCTATCTATTGTAGATGGGTTTGTTTCGTGCAAAATGTATGATAAACGCGATGACTTTGATTTTGAGATTGTAAATTTTCCTTTTTTGGATGGTGATGTTCCTCGTGCGCCATCCTATGGCGTTTATATTTCGCAATTAATTCGATTTGCTAGAGTGTGTAGTCATGTAACTGACTTCAACACTCGTAATAAATTATTAACGGCTAAATTCTTAATCAGGGTTATCGGTACCATAAATAACGCAAAGCCTTTTCAAAATTTTATAGACGCCATTCTAATTTAATTTCAAAATTCAATATTGGATTTAAATCTCTTCTGCGACAAGGTCTATCGGAACCCGAATTTTATGGTGACTTGGTATATAAATTCAGAAAAATACAATTAATTCGATTAGCCAGAGTGTGAAGTCATGTAACTGACGGCTAAACTTCTTAATCAGTGTTATCGGTACCATCAACTACGCAAAGATTTTTCAAAATCTTATAGACGTCATTCTGATTTAATTTCAAAGTTCAATACTGGACTTAAATCTCTTCTGCAACAAGGTCTATCGGAACCCGAATTTTATGGTGACTTAGTATATAAATTCAGAAAAATATATAACCGCAATAACTTCAGCACCCAATTTCGTAAAATCATTCTTCGATATAATAGATTGGGTACAACGTAAATGTTATACGACAGACTGCATGCATGGTAGTTAACCCAATCACGATTGACAACTTTGCTTCCCTCTTTAATTGCACGCCGGTGGGTCAGGCCTCAGATTCCATGACGGTTACAACGTAAAGGCTTATTGCGAATTAGAGAGATCTAATTCAAGGTAATGTTGGTTGGTGCCGGATGCTCTGTCTCTGGTCGGGCCCATCAGAGTCTTACTGTTTGTTTTCGTTTGCTCCAGCATTTCAGTGGTTTCTTGCTGTCGAGTCATCACCGTTGTTTCATCTCTGTGGTGGTTTGATTATTTGTGTTCACGGAGATGTTGCACTGATGAGTTAGGAGGCCTTCAAGCGGACTGAACAAATCATTTGTCTAAATCGCGACGGAGGTAAGGGCGAGGATTGTGGCCACGTAAAATCGATGTAAGTCCCAGAGTGGAATTCGTTTCCGCTGACCGTTTCAAGGCGGTTCTTCTGTTGCGGTTTATTTTTTGTGGTTTGTCTTTGGGCGTCCTTTTGGCTTTTCGCTGTTGGTGTTTCCATTAGGGTCTGTTGTTTCATGTTTGTGTGTCTTTCTCTTTGGTGTCTCTGATGGGAGCTGTGGGTTGATTGTATCGATTCCTGATCATTGCCCCCACTTCTATTTTGGGTACCTTTACTGGTCTTGTCTGCTGGAAATTGTACTAGAAGATAATTTAAGTGGCTCTCCCTAATGTATATTTTATTATTATTATTATTATTATTATTATTATTATTATTGATTTAGATTTTTAATCTGGTAACTTGATCTACAACAACAGAGAAGTCGGAACTTTGTGAAGCACGCACTCTGGTGACAAATGCGCAGAGGAGTGTGGCACAACTGATTCTTTCTTCAGCGCAGTATCCTTATAAGTATAGATGAAGTCGTAATGTAATATATGTACAAAACATGCATGCTGTGATATTTAATGTATTTCCTTTTATGTTCGTGTATATAGTATCTGCATGTGGTATTATTTTATTGCTTTACGAATGTTTTGTCGAATTACAAGCCCATAAAGGCTTATGTTATTTGTTATGATATAATCGACACGAATAATAGTTCTATGTCTATTTCTATGCCCATGTCTATGTCTACCTTATTTGTTACGTATTATTTAACATAATGCTTACTTAACTGACCCATACCACCATCCTTCTTCTTTTCGATTGATTCACTCTCTTGACGATTAATTCTTTTGGTCAACCCGATCACCTCTCGAACGTTTTTCATTGCGATGCCAAGACAAATATGGCGTATGATTACGAAAACACGCCTATACAAATACATTATAACGTTTATCTCCGAAAAAAATTTTAAGATAAAAAAAAATGTGATATTTGTCTTAGTTTTACAATATAAAACTGGGGTTCAAGGAGGTCAAAATTATATAGGCCTGTTTTCATGATATATGGCGTATGATTATGCACTGATAATAGTATCATTTAATGAAAAAAGGTAGAACGCAGAAATCGAGATGGATTGAATATAAAAAGACAAATAAAACAAAAACTGTTGTATCATTGCTTTTAATGTATTAAATGCTTATTTTCAATCGCAGTTTCGTCTCCGCCTTCTACCAACATGCCTTGTAAATAGTGCAAGGAAGGCTGGATGAGGAGAGGGATTAACCAGAGTACAATTCTGAGAGGGTGATAGTGAAACTTATTCCAATTCCCTATCATTTTGTACATTTCGAGCGATTTGATAGGATGAAATCAAAAGCTTTATATTTTGAAAAATTCCATGCGCATCTAAGAACTATTTCGCACAGCGACTGGAAGTAATATAATGATGTTCGTCTGTCATTACTGACAATGACCAATCTTAATCTTATTTGAGAAATATTACTATTTGTGTGTTCTCAGATGACTGATGCTAGCTCTGAACTGCCTGCTGCAAATAGAGCAAAAGAGGCTAGAGGAAAACAGCTCTGTTGGTGATGCCTTAGCTCTGGCTTTGCGCTGTGCGCGTTTCTGCTAAGCTTCACTGATTCTTTATGCATCATATTCATTGGCACCCCTTTTGATGAGACCTCGCCATTTTGCCTTGGCCTGTGCAGTTTCTTCCCACTACCCTGTTGGAATGTTGAAGACCCTGAGTGAGGCTTTGAGGCTTCTTCTGAACGCCTTGGGAGCGTTTGCCCATTTCTAGTTCTCCATAGATAATTTTCTTTGGCAAACTTTCCTCAGGCATTCTGGTAGTAATGTAACGTTACACCAAATAGCACATTTAGAACCCGCTTCATTGTATATAAATTGACGTCAACAGCGTTTGTTTAAAAGTTTGGAAAGTATCGAAAACGTTAATGTTAGAAGACAAATAATCTGAATTTAAAGACTTAACATCTTTTTCCGCTTGAATTCCTTTCAAAGATGGCAATTGAATAATCATTCCGCGTGGCCGTTGGTGGGTTTCTTCTTACCTTTTGGAAAGAATTCCAAAAATGTACCATTTTGGTAGCATTTTGATGTTTCGATGACACAGCTGAAATTATAAGGAATGGATTATCATTTGTTTTGGTTTTATTGATATGTAAACTCCGGATAACCACTCACAAACTTAGTTTGGGATTGATTCGCCGGAGTTCACAAATCGATAAAATAAAAAAAAGAAATTAATCCCTGAGGATATTCATATTCCAAAGGGTTACATGTTTCCCTATCACGCTCTCTGGAACGATATATATTGTTTATTATACAGAACAAGATCAAGTGTTTGCTTGCTAGTAACGAAATCTGCACCATATGGGCGTTCATACAGGACAGCTCACAAGCGACTATTGATGTCATAACGTTCCAAAATTTTGGATAACGTCGGCTTTCTGCATTCGCTCCTTCGCTGGTGAAACAACAATTCAGAAGTTCATGCGTCTATTACTTGGTTAGTTCTGATAAAACCCTCAAGTGTGGGTATGCGTTTTCTTATTAAATCAAAACAAACGTTTTGGGACTTAGTTGCAATTGTTTTTCCAAACCCAACCGTACGCGCACCTGATTCTGCGCATAAGAAAGCCATGTGTGGTACAATTATATAATTTCTTTAACTGTGCAAATGTCATACCCACTCTGGTATGCAAATAAAAACAAAAAACAAAAAAAAACATATTTTCCTTGGTGACACTAGAATGATTTTTTTCTAAACTGGTCAAATTACTAAAACGTAGTCGAACCTTGAAGAACGATCGCTCGTTTACTATGGCTGATACGAACTTGTTTTCGAAAATTCTTCTTATAGCCCCAGATAAGAAATATTTAAAGGTGGGGTGGTACTTTATGATGTCTCAAATACGTATGTATTCTGCACTCATTAGAACCGCCTCACTGGCTGTTCTAATGGGTACTCACAACATATATTATCTTATAGCAAACCCCAAATTATTTCCATGGCACTTTCTTTCCAAGTTGTATGGTCCATCCTGGTTGGCTCAAACTACTCTGTCTGGAACAAATTTTCATGGTCCCTAATAAAATTTGAAATTAGACCTCGCGCTGTTTTTATAATGTGATGATTTTTCTTTTTGATTTGAGGGTTTACGTCCCCGTCAACAATACATAGGTCGTTTTGGAGACGTTGTTTCAAATTTTGTGGGTCTTCTACTCGACGTTGAGATGAAATGTCATCTCAAGCCCTGCCGCCCAATGAAATCAATAGGGCTTATATGTGCATTGGAAGGTCCCACTCGTGCCAATTTACCTGGACAGGCTTAGTCCTTTAAAGCGGATTACCAGTACTTACGTGTGATCCGTTTTAGCTCTGCGAGGCCGCCCCCGCCAATAGGGGCTTGAAGAAATATATGATCTGCACGATGCTCACACGCAGCGCTGAATCCGACCCGCACACTAATACTGGTAAACCGCTTAGAGGATCTAAGCCTGTCCAGGAATCGCGGTGCGAGGCGGACCGTCCATGCTAATAAACCCTATTGGTTTCATTGGGCGACGGGGCTTGAGATGTCATTTCATCTCTATGTCGGGTAAAAGTTCCACAAAATTGGAAATAACGTCTCCAAAATGACCTTTACAGTGTTGACGGGGACGTTAAACCTCAAATCAAACAAACAAAAGCTCTGCGAGGAAGCATCAGGCAGCCGAATCTATCTCTCCAAGCCCCGATGGGCGGGGACTCATCATGTGATGAACGACAATTTACTGTGCGGATACTGTGCATCCACACAGTCTAATCAATTTCGTAGCGTTTGCTGACTGAATCGTACAGTGTCTTTATTTTCTGTTTCCCAAATGTCTAGCTTCAAATATAGAATGTGGGCATCCGTTAGAATCGCCTCATTGATTGTGGGTGCCCGTTAGAAACGCCTCGATGAATTAGTTCTAACGGGTACCCACAAGGATTTAGGAAGAAATAACGAATATAATATATATATTTTTTCCATATCAGGCGGGATATACAAGGACATTCTTTGCATGGACTTGATCGGTATAGAAAATTTACTGAAATAAGCATTAAATTGTGGAATAAACAGTTGCATGAAGTGCAAGTTACATGTCACGAGACTGTTGATTCTGTAATTCTCTAAAAGCAGCACCTCGATTGTAATCAACACCAATAAGTCACGCAATTTCTTAATACAGCTAAACAATGCAATTACAGCTGCGTTGAATATAAAACTCAAGAGGATGTGAAATTATTCAGCTAATGGCAATCATGAACAAGGGGTTGCATTTGCAATTGATCATACTAGTCTGCAATTCAAATCCATTACATCCTAATAACAAGTCTGTGTCATGACACGATTAAAAACCCACTTTGTGGCTGCCGTATTTACTCTATGTTTTCGGACCTTAGCAAACAGTGTAGACCCAGATGAGGCGCCGCAAAACGCGGCGCCTCATCAGGGTCTGCACTGTTTGCCACTCATTCAGCTGTTTTAGACACAACATCAGGAAATAAATTTACTTGTTCGAATTTTTAGAACAAGTACGGTAAGGAGTTAAGGTGTCCGAATATTTTTGGAAAATACGGTATTTAAAAGAGTATAAATGATACTGAAACCCACTTTGTGGTTACCGTATTAACCCTATTTTTTCGGACCTAAGCAAATAATGTAGACCCAGATGAGGCGCCGCAGAACGCGGCGCCTCATCAAGGTCTGCACTGTTTGCCACTCCTCCAGCTATTTAAGACACAACATCAGGAAATAAATGTACTTGTTCGAATTTTAGAACAAGTACAGTAAGGAGTTAAGGTGTCCGAATATTTTTGGAAAATACGGTATTAAAAGGTTTAAATGTGTCAGTCCATTAGAAAAGGGCCCTTATCATTTTCCCATCAGGTTAACAAATCTATCTAATGAACAGAGAAAAGGGCAGTTTGTAGCGGGATGTACTATTTTCCTTTTTTTTTTTTTTTTCTTAATAACATACACTGTGTTGACTCGTTAAACCGCATCAGTGAGGAAGCATCAACTAGTATGTTTGGATTATTAAACAAAAATAAACTATAATATGAAACAAATCCTGGGAAATTATATTATGATAGTTCTAGAGATTTAAAACGGCATTTCAGAGTATTATCAGGGTAAATAAAACGTATACATAACTTTTAGCATAAATATATATTTAACCTGATTATGAATGTAAATTGTTTTACGAGAAAAACAGCACGTTACCTGGATGTGCCAGACAGCTTCACACGCACTCAAAGAAAATAAATATTGATGTACATTGGACGGCAGGGAACGAATATTGCCGAATAATCTATGTTTTCGTACGAGTGGAGTGAAGCAGTCTGATACCATATAAGAATTTCAGCCAGGCGTGGAGCGCGCTCGAATCGGTTGCATAAGAATACCTATCTGGCCGTCGTGTTCTCAGACCTATGCTCTGAATCACGGTGTCTAGATAGTGTTTTCTTTATATCCAGATTGCTCCGGCCGTGATACGGTTGCCCACAAAGATCCCGAAGAGCTTAATTCCCCTCAGGAAATCTTCCTGAAAAAGTGGTGCAGAACCGAAACTCATCGTATGGCAACCCCACAGAATTTTCTCAACACCTACAACTTACGGAGCAAAGACGTCACGAAGACGTTACAGGACGTCGACGGGGCAATATTAGAGGTCTCACCAAGCTTTCGAACTACCAGACCGTCGACAGTACCACACACCGTGGTGATTTCGAATACGGAGGGGGCGAATACGCTAACTGAGACACCAGTGAGGCCACCTCCACCTACTACAACCACAACAGGGTTCCACAGCCTATTTGAAAATATTGCCAGAGAATCCAATACAGCCAGAACGTCGGTTGCGGCATCAACATTTCCCGACACGAGAACTACTCGAACGAACGCAGAGAACATTTTTCCATCGGCGGCAGCGACATTTCCAGCGATTCCGAGTGTTATACCAGCAGCATCAGGGACAGTGCCTCAGTCGGATCGGGTTTCGTGTGTTACAGGATTTAATGATATTAGTGCAGTGACACAAACTTGTTCGGCGGCTACCCCCAGGGCGGCTGCTTTGAGCACTAACACTGAAGTGACTAGAATTCATTCTGGAGTAGTGACCAGTGCGACGACAAAGGAAGCAAAGTTATCCAGAACACAGATAACAGAACAAAGTAAGAAAATGAACTTTTCTTTAAAGTTAGATAAGTTTAGTGGAAATCCGACCGATGACAGTAGGTCATGGTTATTGCAGTTTTCTCAATTTTGTTCCTGCTACGATCTTGATGATGCAACTAAGGCTAATATATTTTCATTTCACTTATTAGATCATGCACGCATCTGGTATAATTCTCTATCAGATGACATCAAGCGCGACTGGCATGCACTTAAAGCTAAATCTTCCTGAAAGTATGGAAAGGTTATCGTAATGTTAAAGCGGTGTATGATGTCTCATCATGAAAACACGCCTATATAATTTTGACCCCCCTTTGAACCCCACTTTTATATAGTAAACCTTATTTTTATTATTTCTGCTCTGAAGTATAGGCAGTGGATAGATACTCTTTAGAACCGCCTCGATGAAGCGGTTCTAACGAGTACCAACAATCTATATTTTAAGCAAAAATAAGAAAAATATCACCATTTTTCATCTTAAAATCTTTTTTTTTTCTTTTTTGGCAATAAAATTTTACAATGTATTTGTATAGGAGTGTTTTCGTAATGTGATGCTGGTCTTTCAGGTTATTCTGTCTGCATTGAAGACCAAGAGCAATTTATGTAATTAGAAATTTTTATTGTTCTCCTAATACTGTTTACAAACCTAACGTGGAGAACATTAAGACTAATTAAATAAAAAGGTCGACCAAAATGTATTACTGACAGTTGTCCGAGTAATAATTTATTAACCTTATTCGGAATTTGTAAAAGCTTCGGGAAATATGTTCTGCGCAAAGTATGAATAGGTGAAAATCCGGCGCCAAGATCTCCGTTTTCTCATCCATTGCAAATTCTAAATTTGCGCAAGGAGCTTTGCTAACATATCGAAAGGTAAACGGCTCTGACAAAATAATAGGTATTTCAAAATAAAAAAAAAAAAATAAGAATAAAACTATTTCCGTAGTATATTAATACATGTAACTGCAGTCTTGACTTTTCTCGGAACTGAACGGACTAAAAGCAATTTGTCTGAGAAAAGATTCGTCTATTGCAGTACGCCCACTTCACGGAAACGCAAAATAGAAAGTCACAAACGTTATCCTTCATCACAGAAATGAATGCAATGATCAGGAAACGATACATTTACCTCACAGTTTCCATTCAAGACACCCAGTTACTTTCCCACAAAATGCCAAACGGATATCCAAAATAAAAGTATATTAGCAATACATATTTGCAAAGACGAACTATAACAATAATGAAACACAACAGAAGAACCACCTTGTCTCTGTCTCTGGACGGGTCCATCGGAGTCTAACAGTTGACCTTCTTTTGCTCCAGCATTTCAGTGGTTTCTTGCTGTCGAGCCCTCGCCGTTGTTTCATCTCTGTGGTTGTTTGATTTTTGTGTTCATGGAAATGTTACACTGATGAGTTAGGAGGCCTTCATGCGGACTGAACATATTATTTATCTCAATCGCGACGGAAGTAAGGGCGAGGATTATGGCCACGTAAATTCAATTTAAGCCTCCCAGTGAAAATCGTTTCACTAACCGTTCCAAGGCGGTTCCTCTGTCGGGATTTATTTTGTAATAGTTTGTCTTTGAGTGTTTGTATCGTTTATATTATATATTATTTTGTTTTGGATAGCCAATTAGCCATTTTGTGGGAAAGTAACTGTCCTTTTGGCTTTTCACTATTGAAGTATCCATTAGGGTCTGTTGTTTCATGTTTGTGTTTCTTTCCCTTTGGTGTATCTCATGGAAGCTGCGAGTTAATTGTATCGCTTCCTGATCATCGCCTTCACTTCTATATTTTGGAACGTTCGGTAAATCTTTTTTTTTTTTTTTTTTGGCTCGGCAGCTTATAACCGATTTTACGTGGCCACAATGCCCGCCCTTGCTTCTGTTGTGGTTTAGACAGTAATTTGTCAATTCCGCTGGAAAAAATCCAAACTTATCAGTGCAATACTCCGAGAACGAAGAAAAGGAACACAGAGATGAACCAACGATGAGGAAATATCTGAAATGCTGGAGCAAAAGAAAACCAACAGCTGGACTCCGGTGGGCAATGAACCAATTGCAGCCATTCAGCTTAAACCAAAAGCAGTCCATTTTTCAGCAGGTACAGCGTTTCACGGTAAGGTTAGAGCTGAAAATGCACCTTTAATTATTCATTCTGCACGAACACGCGTCAACAAGTTGGAAAAATTGTCCGTAGGCGCCATGTGAAAGCGACGTATGGCAATAAATGTCTCTGCCAATTAAGAAGTAATATGCCATCCCAATTATTTGTAGGATAGAAATAAACAGTAATCTAAATCTTTGTTCAGCTTTGTTTACAATACCAAATGCTACACATTACGAAAATACGCCTATTCAAATATATTGAAAAATAAAATACCACCAAAAATGAATTTCTTTAGATTAAAAATCTGATATCTTTCATATTTCTGCTCAAAACATAGATTGTGAGAACTCGGTAGAACCGCCTCGAAAATGCGGTTATAATGAGTACAAACAATCTATGTTTGGAGCACAAAAAGAAACATAATGTATACTCATGTAAACCCTACTTTTACTATATAAAAGGGGGTTTTTAGGGGGGATCAAAATTATATAGGTGTGTTTTCGTGATTATACCATAGTTTAATACACCTTATTCACTCAATCTACTTTTTCGAAAAGAACAATAGTTTTATCTTACTGTAGATTCTCTGACAAAATAGAAAATTGGATGCAATCATACATTAGTTAAGTATCTAGTTTGAAGTGTTATGAAGGGCGAGGATTGCGGCCGCGTATAATCGATTTAAGACCCCCCACCCCCTCCATACCCCAGTAAAATGTTTTTCCCTGACCGTTCCAAGGCGGTTCTTCTGTCGCGGTTTATTTTTATATGATTTGTCTTTGAGTATGTGTATTGCTTATATCTTTTTTGTTTTTGGGTAACCAAGTGGCCATTTTGTGGGATAGTAACTGGCCTTTTGACGTTCCGCTATTGGTGCTTCCATAAGGGTCTAGTTATTTAATGTTTGTGTGTCTTTCCCTTTGGCGTCTCTGACGGGAGGTTTAGGTTAATTGTGTCGATTCCTGATCATTGCCTTCACTTCTATTTTGTTCATGATATACTTTAATGCTTTTAAAGGCGCACACGTACTATTTTAGATCATTTTTGAGCCGGTCAGTTTTTCTACCCACACTTTTCCTGTGCTGGCTTATACAAAAGCAGTTATCTAGTACAGTGCACTTTTTTCTCCAGAAACTGACAACTGCCCTTCTTGAACCAGCGGAATGGAGAGAATGACCGTAGAAAAGATCTAATGATCAAACTCCAGGAAAGAATGTGGCCGACCCCGGCAGGTATCGAACCCGCGTTCTCCTGATATCAGGCAGACGCGCATCCGACTGAGGCACCGAGGCCGGTATGTTTAGAACTTATTTGGTGGTGGGGATCTGTAAGGTTTCTGAGAAATATGGCTTTAAATGGAATAAAAGGGTGGGACATGGACTGTGGCACCCCAGGGGACCCCAATGCTGGTGCCCCTGATAGGAACATGAATATATATGGTTAGGGGGTGGGGCGCTGAAGGGGTTCAGAGATATATGGCTTTTTGTGAAGTCGAGGGTAGGAGCATGGCCCGGGCGCGCGTCGGGTGACTCCTAGGTTGATGTCACTGAATGTGTCTTATCTTAAGGAAAAAGAATATATATGGTTTCGGGGTGGGGATATGGGACCACCATGTTGGTGTACGTTATACCTTATAATAAGGATTCTAACACAGCGCGCCTATATAAGGCAATGGAAAATAACTGTGTTTTATTCTGCAACAAATCACAGCTCGGAAGAGCGTGACGAGTGACCTCATTAAAATTCCCAATTTATGACGTCACTAGTCGATTTCCTTGACGTTAGACGGTGTAACGTCATTTTCTCGCATCGAAAACGCATGCGTTTCAGTCGATAATTTTAGCGGGATTTCTTATAACAATGGCGAAAGGTTGTGAGATTTTGAAGGAAACAACAACATTATTGCCGATTTTCAGCGTATTAGAATCGAAATAGATCAGCTCTTGTCTGTGATTTATTGAGTAATAAATCACAGTTTGTCGGTCAGTTGTAAGTAGACAAATCACGCGCGCTACGCGCTCGTGATTTGTCTACTTTACAACTGACCTCCAAACTGTGATTTATTACTCAACAAATCACAGATCACAGGTAGAGCTGATCTATTTCTTAAACAAAAATATGTATGGTTTAGGGGTGGGGATTTAAATAGTTTCCGAGATATATGGCATTTTATGAAGTGGAGCCGCTGGGGCATGGCCCCGGCACAACCTTGGGACCCCCAGATTGGCATAAAAGAAAATGGCTGAGAGGATATTGCTATACGATTTATCAAAATATCTGCAATGACTTGGCAGTAAATGCCATTTTTTCTTCTATTTTCCCCATTATAAGTTTATGGGAATTATGGCAGCGAAACGAAAAAGCCAATTTTCGTAAAAATAGAAAAGATAAAGACACATGCACACCACACACGCAAAAAAAACAATCCTCCAGCCCAAAGACGCTTGAAATTGTTGACGACGCCAAACATCAGACGACGACGGACAACTGCCTATCCTATAAGCTCCTCAGGAGCCTTCGGCTCTGGTGAGTTTAAAAGCCCATATTCCTTTCCACTGCTTATATAGGCGTGCTATGTTAGAATTCGATAAATAAACTAGCTAGTGATGTCTATGGAATTGAATATAACGAAGAAGGTACATACAAGCACGCACGCACGCACGCATGCACTTATTGGTGCCACTAATAGTCTTTCGTGTTGACTAAGGTTTTTCCTGGGCACTTTCACATTACGGCAATACAACTGTGTGATATAGTACTTTCTACAGTCCTTCATAACATTTTCCCGAATGTACTTTTCCTTATTTTAGCAGCAAACAAAGATTGAATGTGTTCGTTTGAACGGCCTCATTGAGGCTGTTCCAACCCACGCTTTATTTGAGCACAGACAGTGAAAATACCTCGTATTTATATTTTTGTAATTCCGATTTTTCCATTTAAAGTGTGGGACATCACGAAAACTAGACTATATAACTTTGACCCCCATTGAACCCCAATTTTATATAGTAAAACTGTTTTTTTTTTGGGGGGGGGGTTGTCTTACGGCCCTTCCAAGATTATTTCACTCACATAGAGCCGATCGTTAATCAGAGGTGGACGAAAACCGGAGTATCCTGAGAAAAACCACCTGGCCTTCCGTTGCAGAACTTGGCGTCTCACATGTGACCCGAGCGAGGCTCGAACCACAGCGGTGAGAGACCTAGAGTCAGCGCTCTTAACCACTAGGCCACGGAGGCCTGTTAAAACGGGGTTCAAATGGGTAAACCTTATTTTTCCTATTTCTGCTCTAAAATAATCCATATTTAATCAGAAAAATATCAAAATGTTTCATCTTAAAATTTTCGATTTTTTTGGCGATAAAGTTTACAATTTACTTGTATAGGCGTGTTTGCGTCATGGGTTTGGTCGGTGTAAATGTGCTGTGTAACTTTCAGAGCAGGGGCCTTTTACTGCTTTTACTACAAGGGCCGGTTTATTGTAGGTACGTGGCTGTTTTAGTGTAATATTTCTTCTCAGTCTTATATTTTCTTTCTCTAAAGCCCAATCGCTAAAGCGACGGCTTGAGATTCCGGTTGCTTGATGACTTGGCTGTAAGCCAATATCAGCCCCAGTGCCGCATGATACTCGCCTCCTTTGCCCGACCAAACCACGCAAGTGTTAGCTGTTGAAAAGGTCGTAAAATCACAACACAAACATACATAATTCCCTATATAATCTGAATTTTAAGGACGATCGTTACACGGAACATGTTAACAACGCGAAGGTGCATTTTACCTATGAATGATAGTGGTCGTTTTAGACTTTTAGGACTATGTTTTATATGTTACTAAATTCCCGTTTTTACCAAATAGTGTAGACCTTGTTCTGTGGCATCAGATCTTGAGTTACACTGTTTGTCAGTGTCATTTTATTGGCTTGCTATTCAAATACGGAGGAACAAAAACGAAGACTCCGAATTCCTTAAAATACAGACATTAAATTGGGTTAAAATCTTGAAATGATTTTAAAGAAACCTATACAATTGACAAATATGACATCTGAGATACTGGTTCCTCTTATGAATTATGTTTAATAACTTTATTGAAAGATAAATATATATTTATCTGGCAATAACCAGCAGATTACAGCTATTGGCCATGACAATAAAGCAAATATAGCGTATATAAAGAATGTACTTACACGTAGCAAAGTGTCATGCAATGCGTGGTACCAGTTCTCTCTCTCCCTCTCTCTCTATCTCTTTCTTTCTCTCTCGCTCTCTCTCTGTAACCATTCAACGAGATATTTAAGAGCTTGAACTCTGTAACTGTTAGTTGTTACAGTAAATACGCATATCTATTTTATGCAGGCGTGTTGAAGAAGTTCTTGTAATATGTACAATTCTTTTCAATTGTTGCCATAGGTGATTAAAATACAGTTTTGCTTTAAATAACGATAAACCGGGCATGTCAATAAAACCGGAGCTAAGATTTAACAGGTTGCATATTGCATATTTTGCAGGTTCTTAGGTCTCTTGGGATATTACGCTGTCTCTAAATTATGTGCAGACATTTTGAAGGTTTAAGGTGCATAAATATGAACTATAAAAGGGTTATCTTTTGGAAGCAAGTAATACACCACAGAAGAGAACATGTTTTCTGGGCCAGAATAGCTAGTTTGGGTCAATTAGGCCTCATCAGTGACCCTCAAATATTTTCAAAATTCCACAATGGAATCAATGACCCCAAAGGACAAGAAAACATAAACCACACAATGATTTAGGGCAGGGAAACTTTTTACGGCCGCTACACATCAGCTTTAGTGACGTTAAATATGATCTATAAAAGGGTTATCCTTTTGAAGCAAGGAATACACCACAGAACTCGAAATATGAAGAGTACATGCTTTCTGGGCCAGACTAGCTAGTTTCGGTCAATTTGGCCTCTTTGGTTTATGAGGTAATAAATTAGTGTTTTGAGAATAGAAAAAAAATGTTTGTTAACTAGTTTCAAAATGCTAAGTTTCCAAAACAGAAGTGAAGGCAACGATCAGGAATCGATACAATTACCCCACAGCTCCCATCAGAGACACCAAAGGGAAAGAAGCACAAACATCAAACAACTAGACCCTAATGGAAACATCAATAGCGGAACGCCAAAAGGACAGTTACTTTCCACCAAAAATTGGCTATCAAAAACAAAATATTATAAGCGATACACACACTCAAGGACAAACCATAAAAATAATCCGCGACAGAAGAACCGTCATGGAACGGTCAGTGAAAAAAAAATCCACTGGGGGGCTTAAATCGATTTTACGTAGCCACAATCCTCGCCCTTATTTCCCGTCGCGATCTAGACACATATAATTTGCTCAGTCCGAATGAAGGACACCTAATTCATCAGTGCAACATCTCCGTAAACACAAAAATCAAACAACCACAGAGGACGGTGAGGACTCGACAGCAAGAAACCAATGAAATGTTGAAGCAAAAGAAGACCAACAGTTAGACTCCGATGGGCCCGACCAGAGACAGAGCATCAGGCACCAACCAACATTACATAAAATTAGAAACTCTCTAATTCTCATTAAAATAGAAGTGGTGGCAATGATCAGTAATCGATACAATCAACCCACAGCTCCCATCAGAGACACCAAAGGGAAAGAAACACACACATGAAACAACAGACCTAATGGAAACATCAATAGCGGAAAGCCAAAAGGACAGTTACTTTCCTACAAAATGGCAAATAGGCTATCCAAGATAAAATAATATAAGCGACACAAACGCCCAAAGACAAACCATAAAAAAAATAAACCGCGACTGAAGAACCGCCTTGGAACGGCCAGCGGAAACGAATTCCACTGGGCGGCTTTAAATCGATTTTACGTGTCCACAATCCTCGCCCTTACTTCCGTCGCGATTTAGACAAATAATTTGTTCAGTCCGAATGAAGGTCTCCTAACTCATCAGTGCAACATCTCCGTGAACACAAATAATCAAACAACCACAGAGAAAAAACAACGGTGATGACTCGACAGCAAGAAACCACTGAAATGCTGGAGCAATAGAAAACCAACAGTTAGACTCCAATGTGCCCGACCACAGATAGAGCATCAGGCTCAAACCAACATTACCTTGAATTAGATCTCTCTAATTCTCAATAAGCCTTTACGCTGGAACCGTCATAGAATCTGAGGCCTGAACCACTGGCGTGCAATTAACATCACGAAAACACGCCTATATAATTTTGACCCCCTTGAACCCCACTTTTATATAGTAAAACTGGGGTTTCCGGGGGTATACCTTATTTTTATTATTTCTGCTCTAAAATATAGATTGTAGGTACTCATCGAGGCGGTTCTAACGAGTACGCACAATCTAGATTTTAGAGCAGAAATTAGAAAAATATCACAAAATTATTCATCTTAAATTTTCAATTTTTCGGCGATAAAGGTGGCAATGTATTTGTATAGGCGTGTTTTAGTAATGAAGAGGGAAGCAAAGTTGTCAACCGTGTTTGGGTTAACTACCATGCATGCAGTCTGTCGTATAACATTTATGTTGTACCCAATCTTTTTATATCGAAGAATGATTTTACGAAATTGGGTGCTGAAGTCATTGCGGTTATGTATTTTTCTGAATGTATATACTAAGTCACCATGAAGTTCGGGTTCCGATAGACCTTGTTGCAGAAGAGATTTAAGTCCAATATCGAATTTGTAAATTAAATAAATAAGAATGACGTCTATAAAATTTTGAAAAGGTTTTACGTAATTCAGGAACCGATAAACCTGATTGAGAAGTTTAGCCGTTAACAATTTATTACGAGTGTTGAAGTCAGTTACATGACTATACACTCTGGCAAATTGAATTAATTGCGAAATATAAACGCCATAGGATGGCGCACGAGGAACATCACCATCCAAAAAAGGAAAATTTACAATCTCAAAATCAAAAACATCGCGTTTATCATAAATTTTGCACGAAACAAACTTATCTACAATAGATAGATGTAAACCCAAAACGGGGCCTCGGTATCAGAAGATTTTGCTTTATTTAACTGAAGTTCTGGGGTGGGGGGGGTAAATTTGACTGATAACCATCGAAATAGGTATTTTCAATATTTTATAGATCATCCAAATATCTAGAAGTGAAGTTAAAAAGTTCAATAATTTCAGACTGGTTTTCAGCAGGAAGGGACATCATGAAGTCTCTCTCATAACAAAACCAAAACAAATCAGCCACAAGTGTTGCGCAATTAGTACCCATCGGAATACCCTCAACTTGTCTAAATAAGTTAGTAACAAATCTTAAGCCTTTACGCTGTAAATAATGCCTTTACGTCATAGAATCTGAGGCCTGACCCACCGGCGTGCAATTAGAGGGAAGCAAAGTTGTCAGCCGTCATTGGGTTAACTACTATGCATGCAGTATGTCGTATAACATTTATATTGTAACCTTTTTATATCGAGGAATGAATTAAACCTACTCATGAGGGGACACCATAAAGGCTTTCTAGCAGTCATGGATCATGTAAAGCAAAGTGTGAAATGATGTACTAGGTCATCAAACGATGGACTAGAGCCATACAAACGTTGAGATCAGCATGCGAAGTAGTCAAAGCTGCTAATGGAGGCATGGAAGGATGGACTGAAGGACAGACAACCACATGAACGACAACCATGCCTTGGCCACTTGCCACTGTCTACTTTTTCATAAAGAACTGATAAAAAAAAGGTTTTTATACTGCTAACAAGATATAACTATAGATAATACGCTAATTCGGCTACCAATGGTTTAAGGTTCTGTCCATGTCTATCTTAAATGCAAGTTTCAGGATGAGCCTATCAAAACTAGTAAAAGGCAAACTTAGGCACCTTCTGCAACCAAGGGGATATAACTAAGACCACTAGGCCAACCTAGCAAGTTTCACAAAATCATTCTAGCGTTTTTCCCTAGCCTTCTTATACTGAAAAGGGCAGGGATGCAGAGTGTACATACACTTCGAAACTGGCACAGTTAAGATGGACAGACCATGTAAACAATATCCACTTTGTTTGCAAAGGAATGGGGTGTCGTGTTCCGCAGAATAAGGGTTAATAGGTTCACCTAGTCAGTTTTCAAACTCATCCCAGCTTTTATTACAAGACTATTTATATATATACGTTTCAGGAAGATCTGATCAAAGCTGAAGAAGATAGTTGAAAAATATACATTTTAAGCAATCAAGTGGGCGAATGTAAACCCATATGCTGCTGACAAAGTCGACAATAGTCATTCTCAGCAACCAAGGGGCATAGCTCTATTACTGTATGGCCGGCCTTTCCAGTTTTCTACTTCACGTGAGCCTCAATAGCGCAGTGGTTAACGCGTTCGACTCCTGATCGAGAGGTTGTGCGTTCGAATCCGGCACCCGGTATCGAGGTGTATCCTGGGGCAAGACACGTAATGACACTGCTTCATTCCACCCAGGTGTAAATGGGTAGCAGTGGTGTAATAGTCACTGCCTCTTACTCGCGCGCGTGAAAACATTCGGAATGAGTGTCCGAGAGCGACTAAATAAGCTTGAAGCTTCCATCGCAATCGAACTGAAATAAATTGGTATAAACTAAACTAAACTCACGTTAGCTTTTATCCCAAGCCTACTTATATGTAAGTTTCATGAAGATTCGATCAAAACTAAATTTGCTGATGACAAAGTCAAATGTATGTATTTCATTAATAAAGGGGACGTTCTCGTAGCTCCATGAGTGACATGTTTACCTAGCCAGTTTTGGAACTCATCCAATCTTTTATCCTCAGTCGACTTGTATGTAAGTTTAAGGAAGATCCAATCAAAATGGCTGTTCATATGCAGATGACAAGGTCGATAATAGTCATTTTTCAACAAACAAAGGGGCATAACTCTATGATTAAAAGGCTGGATGCGCCAGTTCTCGAACTCATCCAATCTTTTATCAACAGCCTACTTATATGTTCGTTTCAGGACCACCCGATTAAAACTGAAGGGGCTTTCTTGATGACAGGGTCGAACATACGGGCTTTAAGCAATCAAGGAGACAAAACTATGATTAATAGACCGACTTTGCCAGTTTTCAAACTCACACAAGCTCTCATCCCCTGTCAACTTCTGTGTAAGTTTTGGTCAAGTCTGAAGGGGCTGTGGTGATAACAATGTCAAAAATAGGCATTTTCATCAACCAAGGGGATATAACTATGACTAAAATGCCGACCTCGCCAGTTCTCAAACTCGCCCGAGTTTTTCTCCCTAGCCTACTTATGTGTAACTTTCAGCAAGTTTTAATCAAAACTGAAGTGGCCATGGTGATAACAAGGTCAAAATTGGCATTTTCATCAACAAAGGGGATATAACTCTATGACAAAAATGCCGACTTCGTATCTGGAACTCATCCGAGCTCTTCTCCTAAGCTTTCGTATGTGTAATTTTCAGAAAGATCCTATCGAAACTCTATTAGCTACGGCGACGACAAGATCGAAATCAGGCGTTTTCAGCAATCAAGGGAACAAAACTATGATTAATTGGCCGAATTTGCCAGATTTCAAAGCTTTTATCGTCAGCCTACTTATGTGTACGTTTTAGCAGCATCGATCACAACCGAAGAGCTTTGGTAATGACAAGGTCAAAAACGGTCATTTTCATTAACAAAGGGAACATAACTCTATATAATATAGGCCGACTTTTCCAATTGTCGAAATTATCGGAGTTTTTTATCCCCAGCCTACTTACATATAAGTTTCAGAAGGATCCGACCAAAACAACAGACGCTAAGATGATGACAAGTATTTTCCAAATGTAAGTCTATGGCAACCAAAATCTTCATTCAGTTTCGATAAAAAGCTTATGTCATCAATCCCCCACCAGAAGCATGCTACAGTTGCAGAGATCTAACTCGTCCAACTGTCGTACAGACGGACGACGGTTGAATTACCATCCTATAAGCTCTCCTGGAGCCTTCGGCGCTGGATATTTAAAAGCTGCTAATAAACCATAGAATTTAGGGCTTTTACCACGTTTCTAAGAATTTATCGCCTTTTATACCTCGCTAAACGTTACACGAGATTCAAAATTTCAAAAATCAGAGCTTCAGAATCCTGGTTCGCAGCTGTTCTATTCGAAATTCGATGAAAATGATCTGCGAACTGATAAAACAATATGAACTGTGTATCCGAACAAGACCCTTTCCCGACTTTATTCACTTGTTTCCAAATTTGTCCTACCATTTCCTTAAATTTGCTATTTTAACTTTCTGTGATTGCTCAAATATTAGTTTTGCCTTTCGCTTCATTACAGTATACGTATTTTTTTTCGCCTTACACGTTATTGTTTTACAATCATGCATGTACGGATGAACAAAAATAACAATCGAGCATACGGAGCCTCCAAATTCCTTGCAATGCAGACATAAAATTGAGGTAAAATCTTGACATGATTTTAAATATTCCTCAACAGTTTGCAAATATGACAATTGTTTGTTTGTATGATTTGATGTTTAACGTCCCCGTCAACATTATGTGGGTCATTTTGGAGACATTGCTTCTAATTTTGTGGGACTTTTACCCGACATTGAGATGAAATGACATCTCAAGCCCTGTCGCCCAATGAAACCAATAGGGTTTATAAGCATGGACGGTCCGACTCGCACAACATTGCCTGGGCAGGCTTAGATCCTCTAAGCGGTTTACCAGTACTCGTGTGCGGGCCAGATTCAGCTCTGCGTGGAAGCATCATGCAGCCCATTTATTTCTTCAAGCCCCAATGGGCGGGGACCGAATATAACAAATGCGATATTGATTTCTCTTATTAATTATGTTTGGTGACTTTCATGAAATATAGAAATACCAGCTAAATTACTTTGTAAGCAGTGCACTTGACGAAGCGGAGCGTGGTAGTTCAGTGGTTTGTGCAATTGTCTATCATGCTAGAGGGTTCCTGTTCGATTCCCGGCAGCGGTAGTAAAACCAAGGTACACCTTTAGGGGTTTCCCGCATGCAATGAGTTAAAATGTTAATTTTCTTTCCGTTGTTGATGCGCGTATTGTGCCTCCCAACTCTGGTTAACGATCGGTTCGAAACAAGTAAAATAATTCTGAAAGACGTTAAACCTAAGTAAAAAAAAAAAAAAAAAATAGGCAAGTTTTTTTTTTTTTTTTTTTTTTTTCGATTATCCTGTACTCCTACATGTTATTAAGTCCTTTTTGGTCGATTGTTTGAATGTCGACCCAAAGTTATTAAGCACATTAGCTTTTCGTTGTTGATGTCAACGTGACTATCACTAATTTGCAGAAATTCAGATATTTGATAAGTGTTGCGCATGCGGGTTATCTATAGAATCTGGGCTGAAACTATGTGCTGTGATTGACAAACAGTGTAGACCAAGACCAGACGCCGCGCAACACGAATTTTGATCCGTGCCTTCACTGTTTACTTAAAATACTGGAATTTAGGTGTTTAACCCATTCAGTACCAGAAACCCCTAAAGGGGTACCCTGGCAAACAGTGCAGGCCCAGATCAGACGCCGCAGAACGCGACGTCTGATCAGGGCCTCCACTGTTTGCTAAAAATTCAGTCATTTTCAGAAAACACAGCCTAACACCCCTAAATTTTGAAATGGACTCCTGCTTTATATAAGGTGGAAGATTCCATTTGGTACAAAAAGGATTAATGCAACAATCCCCATTCAGAACCATTTACCCAGCCTAATAATATGCGGCTTCACATTCTAAGGGAACCACGATTTCCACAATAGGTTGAAGATCTGTAACTGAAGTGATGTCCCTAACTATGGTGCCAGGTTGCCAAGTAGGCCCAGCCTACACTCAGAGACAATCGACCCACCAGTGCTGTGTGTATTTTGATTTTTTATTTCTCATTACGATAACAAGTCCTTGAAATGAAGATGACTCCCAAAACCTCACTTTTTATAGAGAAAAGTGGGGTTTACAGGGTACACATTATCTGGATTATTTTTGCAGAAACATACATTGTGGGTACTCGTTAGAACCGCCTCATAGAGGCGGTTCTAACGAGCACCCATAACCTATGTTGAAAGCAGAAATTAGAAAGAAATCACAATTTTACCTAATATTAGTCATTTCTGATACCATGTTGGATGCTAATCGTTCACATGGACATGTTTTCCTAATGTGTGAATTGATATGATTTGTTATTAATTCGAGGCTTTTCTTATTTCAGTTTGTCTTTCTCTGGAACCTGTGCTGGACTTTTTCCTTCACCAGACACTTGTAATCGGTAATCTATAATACTTATTTGAAATGCATGCATCACGAAAACACGCCTGTATAATTTTGACCCCCTTGAACCCCACTTTTATATAGTAAAACTGGGGTTTACATTGGTAAACGTTATTTTTCTTATCTCCTATATTGAGCAGAAATAAGAAAAATATCACAAATTTTTCATCTTAAAATTTTCATTTTTTCGGCAATAAAGGTTACAATGTATTTGTATAAACGTGTTTTTGTAATGGCTTTTCGTATTAAAATTACGAAGGAAAAATATAGAAAGTCATGTCCCTTGTTTACCCTTAAAGATAGAAATGTTTCACTGATTTACAGATTCACGTAAACTATTCATCATTCATAAGTATGTATGAATATATCTTACTGCTTCCATCTATATTTTAATATGTCTGTTTTCCCCATAGACATATACAAAACTATTCTGAAACACGCGACATTCCATGTTTGGTTGATAAAAACATATTTAACGATTTTCTTCGAAACATTTTCCCTGTTATATTCTGTTAGTCTGTTGTCAAGATTTTACTATGATTTTAATTTTATAAATATAAAAAAAAATATCTTATTGTTTCCCTAAATCCTTGAAAATCCCCTTTAAACTGATTAAGATTCGTGCAGTTAGTCCACATTACGAGGATGGCTGTGTCTTTTGGCATGCAGGGAAACAACTCAAATAATGCTCAAAGACGTTCTGCCGAAAATTCGGGATGGAATCTCATCAGGAAAACACGCCTATATAATTTTGACCCCCTTGAATCCCACTTTTATATTGTAAAACTGTGGTTTGGAGGGGTAAACCTTATTTTTCTTATTTCTGCTCAAAATATAGATTGTGGGTACATGTTAGAACCGCCTCATCGAGGCGGTTCTAACATGTGCCCACAATCTATATTTTGAGCAGAAATAAGAAAAATATAACAATTTTTCATCTGAAAATTGTTGTTTTTAGGCGATAAAATTTACCTTGTATTTGAATAGGAGTGTTTTCGTAATGTGTTTGAGACTATGAAGCAAAAAACGTTCGATATGACATGGTTTATCAGGGTAAATACAGTATCATTTTGTCAATAGTCATGTCTTCACAGCAATTAAATTAATTGAGTATTTCAAGGTCAAAACTATGAGACCAAAGATACGGTTCCCATAGGAAAAGCGTTGATGTGGTGTGATTATCAATGAAAACTGACAATCGGCGTTAGTTATACAGCTATTAATTACACCGTCTATCAGAACATGTGACAGGAAACAAATGATGATAAGATGGAATATAGCTATTAATAGACTATCTAGAAAACTCTTAAGTCTTTCGGTCTTTCGCCACTGGCTAGCTGAAGCTGACACGTCCAGCTTTGAATCAGCACACAACCAGTCTTGTAAATACTGGATTCAGTCAAAGTAACATTATGACAAATTATCCGTGAGGCATAGTTATTTTTTTATATGTAAAGAAAGACATTTTTTTCTGATTTAATTTTGTGCTATTTTTCTCATTTAAAATTCCAAACATAGGTTTTGGAGGCGGTTCTGACAAGAACCCACAACCTATGAAAAAATGAGAAAAAAATAATATATACCGCCGTAAACCCCAGATTTCTCCGTCACGGGAACAGTTCCATGAAATGAACACCCCTAAACCCCGTATTATATAGAAAAACTGGGGTTTATAGGGGTGTACAATATTTTTCTTATTTCTGCTCCAAGACATAGGTTGAGGCGGTTCTAAGGAGCACCCACAACCTATTTTTGACCCACAACCTATGTTTGGAGTAGAAATAAGAAAAATATCACATTTTTCATGAGGAACTTCTCCAATTTGAATGCACTATTTCGTATAATTCTAATACAAAATGTGGTTTAGATGGATGTTCATTACACAGACTTGTAAATATGTTAATTTACCGGGTGGCAAACAGTGTTGATCCCGATGAGACGACTCTATCTACATTGTTTGCAAAGATGCTTGCCAGTTGGTTTTGCGTTATTGGTACACGAGTTAAATTGGGTGTGCCTACAACTCACTAAACCTGTATATAATTATCTGATATATAGGTCTCCCCTCGTTTGTTTAGAACTCCTCTGCTATGCATTTTGTAGCTGCATAGTGGAGACATGAACGAAAGTTCTCAGTAACTCTTCAGCTGTTAACCCATTGTATACTGGTGGTCTCTTCCATTGTTATATTTAGGACAAGTCAATTTGTCATTTAAGAGATTTCGGGTCTATTTTTTCTTCTTTTATTCGTTATTATTGTCTTCATTTTGTGATAGAAAATACTGTAAGCAAACACTTTCGACCCTGACCAGACGCTGCATTATGCGGTGTGTGATACAGGTCTGCACTGTATGCCTATGTCCCTATTACGGGTTTCGAGCTAAGCATCCAGCTCTATAGACCAGTATGAATACTAGGCAAACTGTAGATCAATATGGGACTTTGACGGCTCATACCGAGTCATCTCATCAGACTCTACCATGTGCACAAGAGTGCTAAGTGTACCAGAGATTCAAGCTTCATTGCATAATGCTAATAAGGTTGACTAAACCCGCAATTTATATTACGATAACACACCCGTGCATTTTTCACATCTCCAAAATGCCTACTTTTCTGATGAAAATCCGTGATATTTTTCTTATAAATATTGCAAACATAGGTTGTGGTACTCGTTAGAACCGCCTCAGTCAGGCGGTTCTTACGATTACCAACAACCTATGTCTTGGACAAAAAAATAAGAAAAATAATGTATACCCCCGTAAACCCCACTTTTCTCTGTATATTTACTTAATATTTTTCTAGCCTTGGCATATTGGATAGGGGACATTATTTTAAATCGAAAGACATTACTTTATCGATATAAATAGCTGTTTAATTGGACGTTACGTCGCTGGCGTATGACGTTACGTCGTTGACGTAACGTCCTGTTAACGTCATAATTAACGTTAGTTACCAGAGAGTTGAAAACGTCGCCATTCAGTGAAGGGATTAGTATCGTAAGAAAACAAAAATAAATTAGTATTTCGGAACTTACAATCGAAGTTCATTTCTTTTGTTGCAAATCCATCATCGGGAAAATCGCCGCAACACATATGGTGCGAGTTTCCAATGACGCAGTTTTCACAGACAACAATGTACCTGATTTTCCAGTCACGTTTTGTGTGTCAACTCCAGATACTCCACACCTTGCCCAGTGATGGTGTCCTCGAGGTCATTCCAGCATTGTTCCTGGAAATAAATATCGACGCACTGACAGCACCATCATGAAAACACAGCTATATAATTTTGCCCCTCTTGAACCTCACTTTTATAAAGTAAATCTGGGGTTTACAGTGGTAAACTTTATTTTTTCTTATTTCTGTCATTTTGAGCAGAAATAAGAATACGAGTTTTCATCTTAAAAATTTCGATTTTTTGGTGGTAAAATATGTAATATATTTTTATAGACATGTTTTCGCAATCATGCACGTGAACAAGTTCGTGAAAAAAAACATCTCTGTAAACCCCACTTTATATAGAGAAAACTGCGGTTTACTGGGGTAAACATTATTTTTCATATTTCTGCTCCAGGACTTAGGTTGTGGGAACTCGCTAGAACCGCCTCAATGAGGCGGTTCTAACGAGCACCCACAACCTATGTTTGCAGTATAAATAAGAAAAATATCACGGATTTTCATCCGAAAAGTAGCCATTTTGGAGATGTGAAAAATGCACGGGTATGTTATCGTAATGATGCTAATCATCGATTGTATCTGAGTGTAGGTTGAAAAAATGATTCTGTACGGGACTTAGACAGTTTTATTAAGGTTGGAAAGAGGTCCTGAACTGGAAATAAACCCACTCTAAATGATATCATCCGGATCAACATTGCTTGCCATCCTGATAGTGAATATTATAAGAATCTTATATGGGCGTGAGGGGTGGATGAAAAAAAATCCGCCCCGAGAGTCACTCGGCAAGCCTCGTGATTCCGGACAGTGATCCCGAGGAACGGATTTTTCTATCCACCCTCGCACCCATAAATGATTCGTTTTCTTGCATACCTCTCATTTCTTAGTGCGGATTCTTAATACAGCAGTCACTTCGGTACCCGACGTCCGCCATATTGTGATGACACTGCAGGAATGTTTAGTGACATCACGTAACGTGCTGTGATGTCAACCTTAACGACGGCGCATATGAAGTCGTAATCAACCAGTGTAGTTATCAAACACGCGATTATATTCGATTCTGGGTCGGAACACCAGGGTCAGAACATAAATTTCTATCCCAGGGTAAAATCACAGATTTCCTTGTCTGTTGTGCCAGAATAACTAAACCCTCTAATTTACAATATTAAATATGTCCCAATTCATATATCATCACGTTAACCAGTCCGTGAAATAATCAGCCCTCTAAACACCCATTTATACAGAGAAAACTCGGGTTTACAGGGTATACGTTAATTTTCTTATGAAGGAAAATATCAGAAAATCTTCGTCAGAAAAGTAACCATATTTGAGATATGAAATAGTGCACTTTTTCTCGCGAATGTGTTATCGTGATGCGGAAGGGTCCACCTCTGTAACCCAGGGATAATAAGGATAAATAAAATTGAATCGAATCAAACAACCACAGAGATGAAACAACGATGAGGATGTGTATCTGTGTATCGCTTATATATTTCTGTTTTGGATAGCCAATCGGCCCTTTTGTAGGAAAATTACTGTCCTTTTGGCTTTCCGCTGGTGATGTTTCTGTTAGGGTATAGTTTGTCATGTTTGTGTTTCTTTCTCTGTCTCTGATGGGAGCGGTGGGTTATTTGTATCGATTCCTGGTCATTGCCTTCACTTCTATTTTATACCAAGAATGTCATCTTTGTATATATTGTCAATGCAGATCTGGCATATGCGCGTTCTACGATTTGAGCCAGGACACCTCCTACCTACAGGAAGACTCGAATCAGACTGCCCATCTGGGCAGTCTGATCAGAGTCTTCTTTGTTCGCATTAGCCTTCTATACCAAAACAGGAAAAATAAAGAAGATTTAAGTCAGTTTGTGTGATTTGGTAGCTGGCGTGTGTCTTTGCTTGTCACATTGGTTGTGTTGTAGTTTTGGCCGTGACTCGGCATCAGTCTCTAGCACAGCACGCGCTGTAATGAAGGCTATTACAAGACACGCCATTTAAAGTTAAGTAAAAGCATGACAAAACGTACAAAAATACATGTATGTCCAGCGAAGACGCACTGCAGCCTGCGTATTATGCCACTCTTGCTAGATTCATAGCATTTAAGTGTTAGATCGCTGTCATTGACGAACGGTGAAGAATATTACCAGTCAGCAGTTTCAACATGAAAACAGGCCTGTATTATTTTGACCCCCTTGAACCCCATTTTATGTAGTAAAACTGGGATTTTCGGGGGTAAACTTTATTTCTAAAGTATAGAGTGTGGGTACTCGTTAGAACCGCCTCGATGAGGCGGTTCTAACGAGTACCCACAATCTATATTTTGAGCAGAAATAAGAATAAATATAACAATTTATCACCACAGACTCTTCCTTTTTTCGGCGAAAAAAATTACTCTGTATTTGTATAGTCGTGTTTTCGTAATGTCTCTGCATAGATGCGCTGACAAAGCTCATACTGGTCCTCTTGTATATTTGTCATGCGCTGGCTGAGTATCAACAAAAAACTAATTTGGTTAAATCTGTAAGATCATGGGTAGATGTTTTCGTGACTATACCTGGTGCACTGAAGTTTTAATGAACATGGCTTGTATGTCATCGTGACCGGAAATAGTAGGAATAAATAAATCAGTAGATATAATAATAGGAAGAATAACCTCTAGGACTGCAAATTATATGGCAATTTACACTAACTGAAACTGTACATTGTCAATTTTAATGTTTTTGCTGCCGAGAAAATGAAGGTGTTATGGAAGAAACCATGCCTAACAACATCAAGAGCACGCTGCTTTTCCCTTGATTCTCGGGGACACAGTCATATGATCAAGGACAACTTGTGTTAATGTGGCAGACATATTTTCCCTGGGGGATATAGATGTATTTATGTATCAAAAGCGTTGCCTCCGATGTTAATATGGCATTCACCTTACCTCTCACTGACACTGTCAGTCTCCGATATTATGTAACAATCATCAAAGACAGTGCATCTGATGTTAATGTAACAAAAACCTTGCATCTTCAAAAGCGGTCCTTCTGGTGTGTATGTGACAATTCTTCTGAAGTTAATGTTTCAAAACTTGACTCATGGTGATATAGATGTAAAATCAAGGGCGGTGCTTCCGATGTTAATGTGACATAAACGTTGCCTGTTTCATCATGGCGGTGCTTCTGATGATGTGACAGAAATTTTGCCTCTTTGGGATGTATAATCATAAGCGGTGCCTCTAATGTTACAGAAACTTTCACCTCTTCGGTGGACGATGATTTTGACCTTAGAGTCACATAAATGGTGTCTCCTGGGGTAAAGATGTTACATCACGTGCTGCTAATGTTTATGCGACAGACACCTTGCCTCTTTGGGATATTTATGCTTCATCAATAGCGGTGCTTCTTGTGTAAATGTGACAGAAACCTTTACTATGGTTCATCAAGAGCAGTGCTTCTGATATTAATGCGACAGCAACCTTACCTCTGGGGGATATAAATATCTCACCAAGGGCGGTGCTACTGATATTAATCTGACAGAAACCTTACCTCTGGGGGATATAAATGTCTCATCAAGGGCGGTGCTTCTGATATTAATGTGACAGAAACCTTGCCACTGGATGATATAAATATCTCATCAAGGGTGGTGCTTCTGATATTAATGCGACAGAAACCTTACCTCTAGGGGGATATAAATATCTCACCAAGGGCGGTGCTTCTGACATTAATGTGATAGAAACCTTTCCTCTACGGGATATAAATATCTCATTAAGGGCGGTGCTTTTGATAGTAATGGGACAGAAACCTTGCCACTGGGAGATATATATACATCACCAAGGGCGGTGCTTCTGATGTTAATCTGACAGAAACCTTGCCACTGTGAGATATAAATATATAATCATGGGCGGTGCTACTGATATTAATGTGACAGAAACCGTGTCCCTGGGGGATAAAAATATCTCGTCAAGGTCGGTGCAGTTGATATTAATGTGACAGAAACCTTGCCGCTGGGAGATGTAAATATCTCAGCAAGGGCGGTGCTTCTGATTTTAATGTGACAGAAACCCTACCTCTGGGGGATATATCTCATCAAGGGCGGTGCTTCTGATATAAATGTGACAGAAATCTTGCCACTGGGGGATATAAATATCTCATTAAGGGCGATGTTTCTGGTGTTAAAGTGACAGAAACCTTGCCACTGGGGGATATAAATATCTCATCAAGGGCGATGTTTCTGGTGTTAAAGTGACAGAGACCTTGCCACGGGGGGATATAAATATCTCATCAAGGGCGATGTTTCTGGTGTTAAAGTGACAGAAACCTTGCCACTGGGGAATATAAATATCTCATCAAGGGCGATGTTTCTGGTGTTAAAGTGACAGAAACCTTGCCACTGGGGGATATAAATATCTCATCAAGGGTGGTGCTTCTGATGTTAATGTGACAGAAACCTTGCCCCGAGGGATATACATATCTCATCAAGGGCGATGCTAGTGATTTTAATTTTACAGAAACCTTGCCAAATGGGTGATATAATATCTCATCAAGGGTGGTGCTTCTGATGTTAATGTGACAGAAACCTTGCCACTGGGGGATATACATTTCTCATCAAGGGTGGTGCTTCTGATGTTAATTTGACAGAAATCTTGCCACATGGGTGATATAATATTCCATCAAGGGCGGTGCTTCTGATATTAATGTGACAGAAACCTTGCCCCTGGGGGATATAAATATCTCATCAAGGGTGGTGCTTCTGATGTTAATGTGACAGAGACCTTGCCACGGGGGGATATAAATATCTCATCAAGGGTGGTGCTTCTGATATTAATGTGACAGAAACCTTGCCCCTGGGGGATATAAATATCTCATCAAGGGTGGTGCTTCTGATGTTAATGTGACAGAAACCTTGCCACTGGGGGATATAAATATCTCATCAAGGGTGGTGCTTCTGATGTTAATGTGACAGAGACCTTGCCACGGGGGGATATAAATATCTCATCAAGGGTGGTGCTTCTGATATTAATGTGACAGAAACCTTGCCCCTGGGGGATATAAATATCTCATCAAGGGTGGTGCTTCTGATGTTAATGTGACAGAGACCTTGCCACGGGGGGATATAAATATCTCATCAAGGGCGGTGCTTCTGATATTAATGTGACAGAAACCTTGCCCCTGGGGGATATAAATATCTCATCAAGGGTGGTGCTTCTGATGTTAATGTGACAGAGACCTTGCCACGGGGGGATATAAATATCTCATCAAGGGCGGTGCTTCTGATGTTAATGTGACAGAAACCTTGTCACATGGGTGATATAATATCTCATCAAGGGTTGTGCTTCTGATGTTAATGAGACAGAAGCCTTGCCACTGGGGGATTTAAATATCTCATCAAGGGCGTTGCTACTGATATTAATGTGAAAAACACATTGCCCATGGGGGATATAAATATCTCATCAAGGGCGGTGCCTCTGGTATTAATGTGACAGAAACCTTGCCACTGGGGGATATAATATCTCATCAAGGACGGTGCTTCTGATATTAATGTGTCAAAAACCTTACCAGTGGGAGATATAAATATCTCATCAAGGGAGGTGCTATTGATTTTAATGTGAAAAACACCTTGTCCCTTGGGGATATAAATATCCCATCAAGGGCGGTGCTTCTGGTATTAATGAGACGGAAACCTTGCCACTTGGGGATATATTATCTCATCAAGGACGGTGCTTCTGATATTAATGTGTCAGAAACCTTGCCAGTGGGAGATATAAATATCTCATCAAGGGCGGTGCTATTGATATTAATATGAAAAACACCTTGTCCCTTGGGGATATAAATATCCCATCAAGAGCGGTGCTTCTGATATTAATGTGACAGAAACCTTGACCCTAGGGGATATAAATATCTCATCAAGGGCTTTTCTACTGATATTAATGTGACAGAAACCTTGTCCCTGGGGGATATAAATATCTCATCCAGGGTGGTGCTTCTGATGTTAATGTGACAGAAACCTTGCCACTGGGGGATATACATATCAAATCAAGGACGTTGCTACTGATATTAACGTGACAGAAACCTTGCCACTTGGGGATATAAATATCTCATCAAGAGCGATGCTACTGATATTAACGTGACAGAAACCTTGACCCTAGGGGATATAAATATTCCATCAAGAGCGATGCTACTGATATTAATGTGACAGAAACCTTGCCACTGGGGGATATAAATATTCCATCAAGGGCGGTGCTTCTGATATTAATGTGACAGAAACCTTGCCCCTGGGTGATATAAATATCTCATCAAGGGTGGTGCTTCTGATGTTAATGTGACAGAAACCTTGCCACTGGGGGATATAAATATCTCATCAAGGGTGGTGCTTCTGATGTTAATGTGACAGAAACCTTGCCACTGGGGGATATACATATCTCATCAAGGGTGGTGCTTCTGATGTTAATGTGACAGAAACCTTGCCCCTGGGGGGTATAAATATCTCATCAAGGGTGGTGCTTCTGATGTTAATGTGACAGAAACCTTGCCCCTGGGGGGTATAAATATCTCATCAAGGGTGGTGCTTCTGATGTTAATGTGACAGAAACCTTGCCCCTGGGGGATATAAATATCTCATCAAGGGTGGTGCTTCTGATGTTAATGTGACAGAAACCTTGCCACTGGGGGATATACATATCTCATCAAGGGTGGTGCTTCTGATGTTAATGTGACAGAGACCTTGCCACGGGGGGATATAAATATCTCATCAAGGGCGGTGCTTCTGATGTTAATGTGACAGAAACCTTGCCACTGGGGGATATACATATCTCATCAAGGGTGGTGCTTCTGATGTTAATGTGACAGAGACCTTGCCACGGGGGGATATAAATATCTCATCAAGGGCGGTGCTTCTGATGTTAATGTGACAGAAACCTTGCCACTGGGGGATATACATATCTCATCAAGGGTGGTGCTTCTGATGTTAATGTGACAGAAACCTTGCCACTGGGGGATATAAATATCTAATCAAGGACGTTGCTACTGATATTAATGTGACAGAAACCATGCCACTGGGGGATATAAATATCTCATCAAGGGCGGTGCTTCTGATGTTAATGTGACAGAAACCTTGCCACTGGGGGATATACATATCAAATCAAGGACGTTGCTACTGATATTAACGTGACAGAAACCTTGCCACTGGGGGATATAAATATCTCATCAAGGGCGGTGCTTCTGATGTTAATGTGACAAAAACCTTGCCGCTGGGAGATATAAATATCTCATCAAGAGCAATGCTACTGATATAAATGTGACAGAAACCTTGTCACTGAGGGATATAAATATTCCATCAAGGGCGGTGCTTCTGATATTTATGTGACAAAAACAATGTTTCTTGAAATTTATTAATTGACAATCCTGTATTGATCGGGGGTCATCCGTATTAACACCAGGTCAACCAATATTAATTGAGGTCAAGTGAGGTAAAAAATTCAATGATAATGATTTTTAATTGTGCCGATTAATAAAATTGTCATTGATCAAGTAATCTCGCATTGACCCAGTTACAGGTCCTCGGTCAGCTGCATTAGCCATCGGCCTTCGGCCTCTGGCCAATGCAGCAGACCTCGGACCTGTACATGGGCCAATACTAAATTACTTGATTAATAACATTATAAAATAGATATTTCATCTAGGAAGGTGTTTCTGAAGTAAATGTAACAACAGTCTGTCCTCTTTGGAATAAAGACGTTTTATTAAGATATTGATGAGACAAAAACACATATAGATATTTCATCAAGGACTGTGCAACTGATGTTATGATGTTCATAGACAAAAATCTTGCCTCTTGGGGACAAGGACGGTGCTTCTAATGTTGATGGGACAGCAACCTTGCCTCTTATGGATATAGATATGTACTCAAGGGTGGTGCCGCTGATGTAAATGTGACAACAGCTTTACCTCCATGGGATACAGATGTTTAATGAAGGGCGATACATCTTGTGTAAATATGACAACATGCTTGCCTTCGTGCGATGCAGATGTTTTATGAAGGGCGGTGCTTCTGGTGTAAATGTGAAAACAACATTGCCTCTGTGGAATACAGATGTTTCATCTCGGGCTACCGATGTTAAAATGACAGTAACCCTGCCTAGACATAACAGATGTTTCTTCAAGGATGGTGCTTCTGATTTTTAAGTGGTAGAATGAGGTTTAAGTGGCAGAAACTTTGCCTATTTGTTTTATAAGTGTTCCATCAAGTGCGGTGCTTCTGATCTGACAGAAACCATGCCCTTTTCTTACTGTTGTAGAAATATCATCAGTGGCGGAGCTAGCAGAACCATGTCTTTTAATGATGTCTACAATATTACAAACGACGCCTTTAGTTTTAATGGACCAGAAACATAGTCACTGATGCAGATTTACCATAAATGGCGGCCCATCTAACATTAATGGGACAAAATCCTTGTCACTTAAGAGATTTGTGTTCATTATCAAGGACCCTGTCTCAGATTGCAATAGGGCAGACCTCTTGTCCTTTTTTGTCTTGTGGGGAGGCAAAGGTGGCGTTATCTTGCGTCACTGTGGCGTCCAACTGACATTGGCTTACAGTTGGACATGGCATGCTGTCCTTGCAGCGGGTAAGGGTAGAGGGGGAATGTAGTTATTTCTTCAATCTGTTTCCGCACATCCATTCATTTTCCTCTTTTTCTTGCGTCCCTCACTTTCATCTCCTCTCCCATCTTGTATACTTCTTTTCTCCCTTTCTCTGGGAGACGACACATAATGGCCCACAATGTCGTTGAACCTAAAACAATCATTTTTGCCTCTTGAGGATATAAATAGAGAACCAAAAGCGGAAACCAAAAAGCATCACCTGTATCTATGAGACAGAAACATAGCCATGTCATTGAGACCAATGCCCTTAATTTTAGTGTGAAATTTTGAGGATCAAAGGGAGAGGACTCACTAATGTTGTATAAATTGTGTACAACCCCATTGTTTTTTATGCAATAAAATATATTTAATCTAAATCAAAGGAAGCCCCTTTTTAACAAAGGGAGTCAGACGACCTGAATGGATTTTTAAGGACCTGATGCCCAAATGCAGTGAGTTGGATAAAACGTTTTGGATTTAACCTTTTAACACTCTCTAAGCAAATTCAGCAGACGACAAACTGCTGATATTTTCTGGTAAAATTATGAAAATATTTCATAATGTCGTCTGATGCGAAATAAATACCCGGCATGCAGGGCGTTAACTATCGTTTCTAGATTGGGGACAACTATGTTTCCTTTACTTATAAACTGAGGCCACTCCACCCACCCCACCCTTCCACCCTACCTCGCGAAAGCTGCGTCATTAGCACATCCTTTTCTTAATGACTCTTGTTGGGCGGCCTCGGTAGCTCAGCCGAATGTAAGTCTGACTGGTGATGAGGAGGACGCGGGTTCGATACCTGCCGAAGTCGGCAACAATCTTTCGTGGAGATTGATCATGAAATCTTTTCAACGGTCATTCTCTCCCCTCCGCTGATTCAAGAAGGGGATATGTCAGTTTCTGGCGAAAGAATGTGCACTGTACTGGTTAACCGCTTACGTATAAGCCTGTCCAGGGAAAGGGTGGATAAGTAAACTGACCTAATATAGTGTTGACTGGGCCGTTATACTCCAATACAAACAAACAATGACTCTTGTGGACAACAATGTATTAGAATTTAACATGGAAGCGACGGTCAGGAGATGTCGGACTGTGATTCCGAGAGACCGATTTTCTATCATGCCCTTACAACCATGATAGATTCATTTCCTTGCATCGTACCTTTCATTTCTGGGCGTTGATTCAAATATCTATTAATAATTTAAACATACTGCTTCGATTTCTGATGTCTGTCACGTTGGTTGTGGTATCATTACTGTGACATTGAAAATCTAGTGACACCCTTACGTACACCGACTGCGTATACATGTTGTCCTATACAACCAGTGCACACCAATCACGCGAGGATTCTCGAGTTTTATACTGTCCCTGGGTAGGAGTACCTTGCAAAGATAAGACTTGCTATCTATCCTGGAATAAAATGTAGGTTTTTCTGACCTGGTGTGCAAAAAATAAAACTGATTCTTCCAAAATGTTTCCTCCTGATAGCTGTACGTTCCTCTTAAAATGAATGTGTTATGAGCTGTTTGCCTCTATTTCTAATCTGATTGAGGTCTACAGGCAGATCATACGCCCACAAAGACAAATAGGCAAAACGACTCAAGTGCCATGCATACGAATATATCTTGTCTGGTAAACTGCATGCTTAAGTAACGTCTAAAATGCGCGTGCATTCGTTCACTTAAATTGAAATGGATACACGTGGCAGGTTTTTGATGAGGTCTTATTGGCCGAAACTAGCTAGTCTGGCTCAGAAAACGTGTACAGTCCATATTTTCCAGTTCTGTGGTGCATTCCTTGCTTCCAAAGGATAACCCTTTCTAGAACATATTTAACGTCACTACAGCTGGTGTCTGGGAATGTGTGGCGGCCGAAAAAAGTCTCCCTGCCCTACATCATAGGGTAGTTTATATTTTCTTGTCCTTTGGGATCATTGATTCCATTGTTGAATTTTGAAAATATCTGAGGGTCACTGATGAGGCCTAATTGGCCGAAACTAGCTAGTCGGGCCCAGAAAACATGTATACTCCATATTTTCCAGTTCTTTGGTGCATTCCTTGCTTCCAAAGGATAACCCTTTCTAGAACATATTTAACGTCACTACAGCTGGTGTCTGGGAATGTGTGGCGGCCGTAAAAAGTCTCCCTGCCCTACATCATAGTGTAGTTTATATTTTCTTGTCCTTTGGGATCATTGATTCCATTGGTGAATTTTGAAAATATCTGAGGGTCACTGATGAGGCCTTATTTGCCGAAACTAGCTAGTCTGGCCCAGATAACATGTACACTCCATATTTTCCAGTTCTGTGGTGCATTCCTTGCTTCCAAAGGATAACACTTTCTAGAACATATTTCCAGGAGACACCTTTCAAAAACCTTATTTACATTTTTCTATATACCCAGCTCCCGACTAAACGGGCTCCACTCTGAAAGGAAAACAAATGCACATATTAGGTAGACCCCAATTGGCATGAAAGACAGTACTTTTGCTGGAGTTGTCTACCCTAAAGATGTATTCGTTCGACTTAAGAACAAATTTTATCTCATCCCATTGCTCATTATGGGGTAAACTAAGCGCTTGCCTTTTGCGTGGCATCGGGCGATTAGGTAAATTGTGTAAAGGTCTGCCGCCAGTTCATTAGACTAAAAAGCCACCTCATGACAAAGGGGTCAGTGTCGTACAATGCGCCCGGGGCACGGGAAAACGTTCGACAAAAATGCGCGACAGCCATAGATTAAGATCAGCCTGCACAACCACCCCACTATGACAAGAGTTGTCGTTTGTTTCTCTTATAGAAGGCTCGTGCGATCAGAGAACTCTGCTCTGTCTATGCGGATTCGCAGGATGGTCTTAGACGTCTGTGGTCCCACAAATCTTAATGCAGGTTTGGACATGTGTTTGCTCTAATGATTTGGCGATTTTGGACATGTGCAAACAACGAAGACTCAGATCAACCTGCGCATCACCGCAGCTGTTCTGTGTCTTCGTTGTGCATAATATGACCGCCCCTTGGCCAAAATTATCTTCAAACGTATTTAACACAAGTAAAACTTTTACAAAAAGCTAGGTCTACACTTGTGAATGTCTAGATCCCAGAAATGTGTTTTATACAATTAACTGTCTTTGGCAATATTCTTATTGCCTTCTACGCCAAAGATCCTGCCAACAGAAGTATAATGTCTGAAATGTCAAAGTTGCAAATGCTGTAATTTTGTCAAAAAAAGTTTTTTTTTTTTTGTTTTTTTTTTTTGTTTTTTTTTTTTTTTCAGCTTTAAAATGGCACATGTGCAACTTCAACATGCTTGTAACATCTTATCAAATGAAATGCTTGATAACTGTTTGAAACTTCCCTACATTTTATAGATGATTAACTGAAGATTAACCCAAAAATTTTGCTAACGGCGAGGCAAGTTTTTAGCGGCTCCTGGGAAGCTTATAAGATAGGCAGTTGTCCGTGGTGGTCGAGAGTTTGTAGATGTATACATGTATGTTGTATTAGCCTGTACAAATGCATGTATTACAGCAAATATTGGCACGTACAGATGTGATAGAGCTCTGCCCGTTGGCTCTATTGTAATGGGCTGCTTTTTCTTTTTGTGAAAGATTATACTTGCTGTTGCATAACCTGCATTGTGGGTAACTAATGGCTGTACTTCCGTGTTAAACCCAACCTCTACAATGTCTATGCCCATGGGCGTAGACAAAAACTGAGCGGGTAATCAGACTCTGATTTTCGTCTTAATGTTTGAACAGGCTCAAAGACACCTTTTCGCTAGCTTCACGAAAACACGCCTATATAATGTTGACCCCCCTTCAACACCACTTTTATATTGTACAAACTGGGGTTTACAGGGGTTAATCTATTTTTTTTTTATTTCTGTACTAAAATATAGATTGTGGGTACTCATTAGAACCGCCTCGGGGAGGCTGTTCTAACGAGTACCCAGAATATATAATTTGAGCAGAAATAGGAAAAAAAATCACAATTATGAAATATTCTTTTTTTCGGTGGTTAAGTTTACAATGCATTTGTATAGGCGTGTTTTCGTGATGAGGTATAGGCTAACGCTAGGATCATTGTTGGTACAGTCAATCCTTAGCTCAAGTTAGGGCGGATACATGTTGTTATTCAAAAAAATATATATATAATACTCATAGAAACGTTGTGGACATTTCTTGGTATCGCCTCGTTGGGGCGATTCTAACACATTGCCACAATATTTATTTCTTCCAGTAATTAAGTTCAGACGACCTTTTATTATGCATTGTATACTATTCATATTTGGATTCTTTATAACAGCAAATCCTTTTTTACGGCGAAATATTGTTATTATAACATTACGATAACTCACCCGTACGATATAGTGCATTTTTCACATCTCCAAAATGGGTACTTTTCTGATGAAAATCCTTGTTATTTTTCTTATTTGTATTGCAAACAAAGGTTGTGGGTGCTCGTTAGAATTGAGGCGGGTTCTAAGGAGTACCCACAACCTATTTGTTTGTTTGTTTGATTTGAGGTTTAACGTCCCCGTCAACACTGTAAAGGTCATTTTGGAGACGTTGCTTCCAATTTTGTGGGACTTTTACCCGACATTGAGATGAAATAACATCTCATGCCCTGTCGCCCAATGAAACCAATAGGGTTTATTAGCATGGACGGTCCGCCTCGCACCGCGGTCCGAACACGCTCTGGTGCCATTGGGCGTGGTTTTTAACGTGTAGGGAGACACTTAACGACATTCATTGTTTACCATTTCAAACCACTTAAAGATATATAATCTGATTTTACGTTCAGATTTCTATAGCAGGTAAACAGTAAACAGTTCAAATTTTGGGTGTACAATAAAAAAGTTATTGACACTTCATATGGCGAAGACGCACTCGCAAGCTCGTGCATCCTTCGCAATATAAACTCGTGCCGAATAAATATAAAGTCAATAACCTATAAAACTTAACCACCGAAAAAAAAAAACGAAAATTGTAAAATGAAAAATTGTGATATTTTCTTATTTCTGCTCAAAATATAGATTTTGGGTACTCGTTAGAACCGCCTCATCGAGGCGATTCTAACGAGTACCCACAATCTATAATTTTGAGCAGAAAAAGGAATAATAAGGGTTGCACCTGTAAACCCTAGTTTTACTTTATAAAAATGGGGTTCAAGAGGGTCAAAAGCATATAGGCGTGTTTTCGCGATGTTAAAATGAGTTTTAGGCAACCTCTACACCCTCAACTCTGCATAAGCAGCGTCTTCTCCTGAATCCTAAATCATATAGAGCTGTTCAGAAAGCTAAATAGATGCATCAAGACAACATGACGATTCAGAATTATTGCTAAAGACAATCTGATCTGCATCACGAAAACACGCCTTTATAATTTTTACCCGCTGAAACCCCACTTTTATATAGTAAAACTGGGTTTACAGGGGAATACAATATTTTTTTCTTTTTCTACTCAAAAACATAGATTGTGGGTACTCGTTAGAATCGCCTCTGCGTGCCGGTTCTAACGAGTACCCACAATCTATGTTTTGAGCAGAAATATGAAAATTATTTAGGTTTTTATCTGAAAATTTTCATTTTTTTATGGTAAAATTTTACCAATATATTTGAATAGGCGTGGTTTCGTAATGGATAGTCAAGATAACACCATGCTTCAGTGTAACATGTCATGAAGAGCCTCATCCAGATGCGCGATTTCTCGCTAATTTGGGCCCCTAGATATAATTTTCATTATCATTTTCTTATTTCTTATTCTTATTTAATATAATTATTAGTATCATTATTATTATTATTATTATCAAGTAAGTACCTAAGGGATAATTTTAATGTGGTTGCTTGAAGCATGTCCTTGCTTAATACAGGTAAATTTTAACCTATAAGGCCTGTTTGGGAGTTAAATTCCCGCTTGCTTAAGACAGTTTTTGTTTGATTTGAGGTTTAACGTCCCCGTCAACACTGTAAAGGTCATTTTGGAGACGTTGCTTCCAATTTTGTGGGACGTTTACTCGACATTGAGATGAAATGACATCTCAAGTCCTGTCGCCCAATGAAACCAATAGGGTTTATGAGCATGGACGGTCCGCCTCGCACCGCGGTTCCTGGACAGACTTAGATCCTCTAAGCGGTTTACCAGTACTAGTGTGCGGACCGGATCCAGCTCTGCGTGGAAGCATCATGCAGCCCATATATTTCTTCAAGCCCCTATGGGCGGGGCCGTTGCTTAAGACATTGTGCTTGCTTAATATAGGTGGCCACCAAGGCAGGTTTAACTATATTAACATAACGCTAACACACCCATGTGGCATAATGCATTCTTTATATCTCCAAAATACATGTAATTACTTTTCTGCTCACAATTTCTGAAATAACTCTTATTGGTGCTTGTTAGAACCGCCTCAATGAGGCCGTTCGTTCTAACGAGTACCCACAACCTATGTATTGGAAAGAAAAAGAAAAATATGTATACCCCTGTAATCCCCATGTTTCTATATATAATGGGGTTTAGAGGGAAGTAAAACAAATTTGTCAAAAGTTTAGGAGGATTTCGCCAAGTACTTAAGGTATCCGAATTTTTAGGTATTTTATGGTGACATAGCTTGACGCATGACTTCCTCGTGATCATCTATACATGTCTGTGAGCAGCAATGGTTTTGGCTCGAGCCTTTGTTGGGCAATAATAGAAGTAATGTTGATTCTTGAGAGAGAGCTGGGATCATATTCCCCGCCTGAAAGCGATATTAGGCAAGGGCAAACGTCGCTTACATGCCGGGGATGTCATCCCATGATCCTCGTCAAGAACCAATATAACAATTTGATTATATTGCAAAGCTTTTTTACGACATTTTGTACAATGTTGGAATGTTTTCCAAAGAATTCTTTGTAGCGGACGTCGTGAGAAGTTCGTGTTTCCATGTTATCAAATGGGCCCCGTCAAGCGATTTTGGTACTTATCGCCTATGCGAGCAGCGAAGGTTCAGGCGAGCCTGCGCATCCGCGCAGTCTCGCCAGAACCTTCGCTGCTCGCTCATACAAGCAGTGAATCAAGAGGAACCTTCAGACAGAAAGCCATATCCCTGGCCCCTCTGAATGGCTGGGCATGCGCAGTTAAAATTTGTCATGACGGAATGCTCGAAGACCCAAATTCGCTTGGCGGGGCTCAAATGTACCCTTCTGCATACACTACGTTGATCAGGGTGCCCAATGGGAAAATCATAACCAAAACACGCCTATATGAGCCCCGCCAAGCGAATTTGTGTCTTCGAGCATTCCGTCATGACAAACTTTAACTGCGCATGCCCAGCCATTCAGAGGGACCAGGGATATGGCGTTCTGTCTGAAGGTTCCTCTTGATTCACTGCTTGTATGAGCGAGCAGCGAAGGTTCTGGCGAGACTGCGCGGATGCGCAGGCTCGCCTGAACCTTCGCTGCTCGCATAGGCGATAAGTACCAAAATCGCTTGACGGGGCCCATATGATTTTGGCCCCCTTGAACCCCACTTTTATATTGTAAAACTGGGGCTTACAGGGGTATACATTATTTTCCTTATTTCTGCTCTAACATAGAGATTGTGAGTACTCGTTAGAACCGCCTCAATCACCACTGTTGCGGTTCTAACGAGTACCCACAATCTATATTAGGCGGTTCTAACGAGTACTCACAATCTGTATGTTAGAGCAGAAGTAAGAAAAGTATCACAATTTTTCAAATTAAAATGTTCATTTTTTCGGCGATAAAGGTTACAATGTATTGTATAGGCGTGTTTTCGTAAAGTTTTTACATCCTGCTTGAATGAGAGTCTAATAACGAAAAAATGTAATAATGTACCCAATGAATAAAATACAATCAATTTATTATTATCATTATGTATAAACTGGAAAGGATTGTGCTGCATGAAAATATTTTTCTTCTATTTCTCATCAAATGTGTAGAAAATCCAAGATGGCGGACATCGCAATTCAGCGAAGGTGAGCCCGAGAGGACATTTTTGCTCACGTGGCAAAACGGAAATAAACTGCCCTAGTGCTGTTCGATCGATGTCCTAAAATTTTATTTGCAGTTTACAAGAGGCCTTTTCTTATGAGTTACTTAATATTCTCTAATGTGCAATGTTCTCATTTCTATGTAATGAATTTTTCCAGTGGATTCAATTTTTGCGAAGGCTCTGAAGGATATGCAAACTGCATTAAATTTAATTACGGAATGCATGTTTCAGGAAACAGGTTGGCCTAAGTCGCAGAGATTCTGCAAACTTTAAGATGGATGCTTCTGAAGAACCATCACGTGAACAAGTTCGTGAAATGAACAGCCCCATAAAACTAACTTTATATAGCGAAAACTGGGGTCTATGGTGGTATGCATTATTTTTCTTATTTCTGTTCCAAGACATAGGTTGTGGGCACTCGTTAGAACCGCCTCGCAGAGGCGGTTCTAACGAGTACCCACAACGTATGTTTGCAGAATAAATAAGAAAAATATCGCACATTTTCATAAAAAAAGGAAGTCATTTTCGAGATGTGAAAACAATGCACCCCAATTGTCGCATGGGTGTTTTATCGTAATGATATTATAACAAGTCCATTTAACCCAGATATGGCAATAAAATCGCCCAGTCCGTTTCCAACTATAGGGATGGGGGGGTGGTGGTAAGTATTACAATAATAACTATACTTGTGCGAACAGTGTAGATCCAGATCATAGGCAGCGCTGTGGCGTCTGATTTGTATCAACTGTTTGTCAGTGACCCAAAAAGTGTACCCTATGCATATATGGGCAACGTTTTTTGTGTGTTTTTGCTGAAACTCATAACATAACTGTCACAGTGAATTATTTTCTTATTACCAGTTTGTTCATATTCATATATTTAAACACAGTTTGTACAAGTTAAAAATGATTGGGATACAAAATGACAGCACACACGCGGTTTGTATATGTTAGAACAGGGTAATACAACATGACAGTATGAACAAAGTTTCTATATGTTAAACCGGGTACATTACGAAAATGCGCCTATTCAAATATATTGACAATTTTACCACAAAAAAAGAGAGAGAAAATTTTCAGATAAAAAAATCTGATTTTTTTTTTTAGCTCACCTGTCACATAGTGACGACTGACGAGGTGAGCTTTTGGGATCACTTTTTGTCCGTCGTGCGTGAGTCCGTCATTCCGTGCGTGCGTCCGTTCGTAAACAATTTCAAATAAGTATATCTCTAATACCCCATTTCCAATCTTGATCAAATTTCATGTGAAACATCATTAGGTAGGGGGAAAGACTGCACGAGGTATTTGGGCTGATCAGATTGGAATTCTGGTTGCCATGACAACATACTTATAATGGGAAATTTTTAAAAATCTTCTCTGAAACCACAGGGCCCAGAGCTTAGATATTTAGCATGTAGCAAGGGCAAGTGGTCATCTACATAATTCCTGCCAATCATGCCCCTGGGTTCCAAATTGGCCACGCCCAAGGGCCCCTTCGCCCACATACACTCATAATGGAAAAAAAGCTTCAAAAACCTTCTTCTCTGAAACCACAGGGCACAGAGCTTAGATATTTAGCATGGAGCAACGGCAAGTGGTCACCTACATAATTCCTGCCAATCATGCCCCTGGGGTCCAAACTGGACATGCCCCGGTCCCCTTCGCTCCCATAGACACATAATGGAGAAAAGTGTCAAAAATCTTCTTCTCTGAAACCACAGCCCCCAGAGCTTAGATATTTAGCATGTAGCAACAGCAAGTGGTCACCTACATAATTCCTGCCAATAATGCCCCTGGGGTGCAAACGGGCCACGCCCCGGGGCCCCTTAGCTCCTATAGACTCATAATGGAAAAAAGCTTCATAAAGCTTCTTCTCTGAAACCACAGGGCCCAGAGTTGAGATATTTTGCATGTAGCAAGGACAAGTGGTCACCTACATAAATCCTGCAAAGCATGCCCCCTGGATTCAAATGGGCCACGCCCCGGGGCCCCTTCGCTCCCCCCTGGGGTGCAAACGGGCCACGCCCCGGGGCCCCTTAGCTCCTATAGACTCATAATGGAAAAAAAGCTTCAAAAACCTTCTTCTCTGAAACCACAGGGCACAGAGCTTAGATATTTAGCATGGAGCAACGGCAAGTGGTCACCTACATAATTCCTGCCAATCATGCCCCTGGGGTCCAAACTGGACATGCCCCGGTCCCCTTCGCTCCCATAGACTCATAATGGAAAAAAGCTTCAAAAATCTTATTCTCTGAAACCACAGGGCTCAGAGCTTAGATATTTAGCATGTAGCAACGGCAAGTGGTGACCTACATAATTCCTGCCAAACATGCCCCTTGGGTCCAAATTGGCTACACCCCGGGACGCCTTAGCTCCTATAGACTCATAATGGAAAAAAAAAGTTCAACAATCTTCTTCTCTGAATCCACAGGGCCCAGAGCTTAGATATTTAGCGAGTAGCAACGGCAAGTGGTCAACTACATAATTCCTGCCAATCATGCCCCTGGGTTCCAAATGGGCCACGCCCCGGGGCCCCTTAGCTCTTATAGACTCATTATGGAAAAAGCTTCAAAAAGCTTCTTCTCTGAAACCGCAGGGCCGAGAACTGAGGTATTTGGCATAAAGCACTGGCAAGTGGTCACATACATAAATCCTGCCAATCATGCCCCTGGGTTCCAAATAAGCCACGCCCCGGGGCCCCCATGCTCCCATGACTCATAATGGAAAAAAGCTTCAAAAATCTTCTTCTCTGAAACCACAGGGCCCAGAGCTTAGACATTTTGCATGTAGCAACGGCAAGTAGACACCTACATAATTCCTGCCAATCAGGCCCCTTGGGTCTAAACGGGCCACACCCCGGGGCCCCTTAGCTCCTATAGACTCCTAATGGAAAAAAGCTTCTAAAATCTTCTTATCTGAAACCACAGGGCCCAGAGCTTAGATATTTAGCATGTAGCAATGGCAAGTGGTCACTTACATAAATCCTGCCACTCATGCCTTGAGGTCCAAATGGGCCACGCCCCGGGGCCACTTAGCTCCCATAGACTCATAATGGAAAAAAAATCAAAAATCTTCTTCTCTGAAACCACAGGGCCCAGAGCTGAGATATTTAGCATGTAGCAACGGTAAGGGTCAACTACATAATTCCTGTCAATCATGCCCCTGGGTTCCAACTTCCAAATGGGCCACTTCCCGGGGACCCTTCGCTCCCATACACTCATAAGTGAAAAGAGCTTCAAAAATCTTCTTCTCTGAAACCACAGGGCCCAGGGTTTAGATATTTAGAATGTACCAACGGCAAGTGGTCACCTACATAATTCCTGCCAATCATGCCACCGGGGTCCAAATTGGCCACGCCCCGGCGCCACGTAGCGCCTATAGACTAATAATGGAAAAATGCTTCAAAAATCTTCTTCTCTGAACCATAGGGCCCCGAGCTTAGATGTTAAGCATGTAGCAAGGGCAATAGGTCACCTACATAATCCCTGCCAATCATGCCCCTGGGTTCCAAATGGGCCACGCCCCGGGGCCCCTTCGCTCCCGTAGACTCATAATGGAAAAAAGCTTCAAAAAGCTTCTCTAAAACCACAGGACCAAGAGCTTAGATATTTAGCATGTAGCAACAGCAAGTGGTCACCTACATAAGTCCTGCCAATCATGCTCCGGGTCCAAACGGGCCACGCCCCGGGGCCCCTTAGCTCCTATAGACTCATAATGGAAAAAAAGCTTCAAAAATCTTCTTCTCTGAAACCACAGGGCCCAGAGCTGAGATATTTAGCATGTAGCAAGGACAAGTGGTCACCTACATAAATCCTGCCAATCATGCCCCTGGGATCCAAATGGGCCACGCCCCGGGGCCCCTTCGCTCCCATAGACTCATAATGGAAAAAAGCTTCAAAAATCTTCTTCGCTTAAACCACAGGGCCCAGAGCTTAGATATTTAGCATGTAGCAACGGCAAGTGGTGACCTACAACATTCCTGCCAATCATGCCCCTTGAGTCCAAATTGGCTACACCCCGGGACCCCTTAGCTCCTATAAACTCATAATGGAAAAAAAAGTTCAAAAATCTTCTTCTCTGAAACCACAGGGCGCAAAGCTTAGATATTTAGCATGTAGCAATGGGAAGTTGTTACCTACATAATTCCTGCCAATCATGCCCCTCGGTTCCAAATGGGCCACGCCCCGGGGCCTCTTCGCTCCCATAGACTCAAAATGGAAAAAGCTTCAAATATCTTCTTCTCTGAAACCACAGGGCCCAGAGCTTATATATTTAGCATTTAGTAACGGCAAGTGGCCACCTACATAATTCCTGCCAATCATGCCCCTGGGTTCTCAATGGGCCACGCCCCTGGGCCCCTTCGCTCCCATAGACTTATAATGGAAAAAAGCTTTCAAAATTGCTCAACCCGTTGTGCTTGGATTTTCAATAAAGAAATAATAAATGGTACTTTTTATACCCCATCCAAAAGAAACTGTATTTCTTGCGCAAACTCTTAAGTGGCTTCAATAACTCCCAAGAAGAACTGCATCTGAAAATGACGTCTTGCAAATGTTTTAAAAAAAATTTGCAAACAATTAGGATCCTGGTCAAATTCTCTTAATGACGATTCTGATGTTTATCAATACTCAATATTGCATCAAAAATAAAACATCAAAGCACTGACAGTACTGGTTGGTCGATTGTCTCCGACTGTAAGCTCGAACGATGTAAGCAAATAGTCTGGGTCTGACGGTAACGTTAAACTTCCAATCAACACACAAACCAAGTCGTTATGTCTCGTCTGCCTTTTATGTTCCCCTGGGATTTTTGGCTCGGTAATTTTGGGAAATGATGGTTTTACAAGGTTTAACTTGATGTGTTTTATTTTCTTTTTCAATCATTAGACCGATCACTCGACAGAGCTTCTTCAACGAGGCGGTTGAAGTGATCATCACACTCTTTGTTTGAAGCAGCAAAAAGAAAATTTTCAACGCTTTTTAATTATTAAACAGCCCGATGAATGCACTGCGTCACTCTCCACTCCAACGTCATTCAAGGCGACATTATGTAATTAATATACATGTACATGTATGTTTATTCCATATAGTTTAATCACATTTCAATTTAAAGTCTTTCAACGAATTGCAGTATGCTGTATTATTACTGACACACTATATTTATGAGACGGGACCAAAGACTCGGCTAAGACTGTGCATGCGCGTATACAGCTGATCTGTATCTTCGCTGCTCGCACATTCTGTTCAGTCTTTGCGGTATTTGCGTAATGCGTGTACTTCGAAATGACACGTTTTGTAATGATTCTCAAGGCATACCACAAAAGCACGTAATTACATTTGTACCTCCACTTAATAAGATTGCAGTTATAACAACCCCTTTCAATCCATGTGAGAACTATAATTGACACAGCGCATGATGCAACCTACAATCACACAATTGCGACCAGCAAAGGCTCGGATATACCTGCATGTGTCCCTCTATTGATGGGCAGGATTCTCTAATAAGCTCATGCGTTTAGCTGACGTGGACGGTCCGACTCGCACCACTTTTCCTCGGTCGGCTTAGACCCTCTAAGCGGTATACCAGTACTCATGTGCGGTCGGCTTCAGCTCTGCGTGGAAGCACCATGCAGCCCAATCTATTTCTCTAAGCCCCTAAGTCTAAGAAGTAACCGCCCAGAAATACAATATGAACAATACCACTCATGCGCAAGAAAATGGAGGCAAACAACTCTAGACAATTTAACATTTGAATTACATGTTAGTACACTGGTTGCATGCATTTCAACTGAAGAACACTGCAAAAAAGCATTTCAGTCAAAAAAAGTCTTTCAGACTTTCTTATTAATCCCTTTTGTACAATGTCTTTGCATGTTGCACATTATATTACCATGTACACGTACATCGTAGCATTTGTACATTGACTAAGTACACTGTCTTCTTCAACGGCCTTCTAGACGGTGGGCGGACAATTCGGCCAACCGACGATTTGGCCTAGGACAATTCGCACTAGGACAATTTGGCCAGCCAAAAATACTGTAAAGGACAATTTGGACAGAATAGTATAGTGACAGTTCATATTTGGGGTTTGTTTCTAATAAACAGTAATGCTTAAATATGTAAAAGGAACATTTAAATCAAGATTTCAATCAATAAGTTTGCTTTTTTAAGGTAATGTCATAAAAAGCATGGAATCAAACAAATCCATCGGAGTCTAACTGTTGGTTTTCTTTTGCTCCAGCATTTCAGTGGTTTCTTGCTGTCGAGTCCTCACCGTTGTTTCATCTCTGTGGTTGTTTGATTATTTGTGTTCACGGATATGTTGCACTGATGAGTAATGAGGCCTTCATGCGGGCTGAACAAAGTATTTGTCTTCGCGACGGAAGTAAGGGCGAGGATTGTGGCCACCTAAAATCGATTTAAGCCCCCCCCCCCCCACCGGTTGAATTCGTTCCCGCTGTCCGTTCCAAGGCCCCCCAGTGGAAATCTTCCACTGACCGTTCCAAGGCGGCTCTTCCGTGGCGATTTATTTATGTTGTTGTTTGTTACTTACTGTCTGTGTCACTTGTGTCTTTGAATTTTGGATGGCCATGTGGCCATTTTGTGGGAAAGTAACTGTCCATATGGCCTTCCTTTGTTTAGGTTTCCATTATGGTCTGGTCGCTTAATGTTTGTATTTCTTTCCCTTTGGTGTCTTTTATGGATGGAGTAAGTTAATTGTATCAATTCCTGATCTTTGTTTTACTTCTATTCTGATATCAGAAAAGGTTAGCAATAATATCTGGGCCACTTAACACAGCAAACGCTCAATAATTTGCCAAACGTTTTTTTAGTTCAAAGAAGGTTTTGTATGCAATCGTCTTCTCTGGTGAAGGAGTCGCAATAAAAGTGCCGGTGAAAAAGGGAAAAGCATCACCGGAAAGTACCACACAGACGTAGTACTGAAGAAACTGAAAAAGTATTATCAAAAACGACGCCACACCACTGATCTTAAACATGTCCTCTTCTACATGACAATGCAACCGCTCATACCCCCGCAATAGTTAAGGCGTTTTTGAAGAAAGATAAAGTAACCGTTTTGTCTCATCCCCCGTATTCCCCAGACCTTGCCCCATGTGATTTCTTTTTTTTTTTTTTTTTTTTTTCGAAACTGAAATCATTCCTTGCTGGGCGGAAATACCAGTCCCGACAGGCTCTTGGGTCTGCCATTCATTAGTACCTTATTACTGTGCCCAAATCAGTGTACCGTGACGCCTCCAAGAAGTGGATACACCGGCTATAACTTTGCATTTCTAGCTACGGGGAGTACTTCGAGGGCATGAAATGAGCACTTTTGGGCTAACTTGAAATTTGAAGTCTCCAGATAGAAATAAGCAATTCTTTTCGAACATCCCTCGTACATAAATATGTAATTACCAATCTTTATTAGTTTGCTACTAAAGATTAATGGCCAGCCAGTATATCTCAGGCCAAAGTTGTAGTTTAAAACCAAAATAAAAAAAAATCTTATTGATTGAGATCTTCTTTTAAATGGTCTTTTAGAATATTCAAGCATTACTGTACCCAAAACATTAAATTGTCTGTTTGAACCGGCCATTATATCAATCTGGCCAAATTGTCCTACGCAATATTTGTGGCTGTCCTAATTGTCCTAGGCCGAATTGTCCTAGGCAAAATCGTCCGCTGGCCAATTCGCCCTAAATTCCTTCTAGACATCGCAACTTTAGCCATTCGGCACACTATCTCGCTATAGTACGAACCACATCAGAAGCATAATATATTTTCTTTCAGTGTTATTTGGGGATTTGATTAGATTTTGGTGATAATGATCTTATTTTCAAGGACACAAGCGCCTAAAAAGTGGCTTGTTTGCACCCTGTCTCTTGGACGAATTGATGCGATTCAGTCAAACTTGGTACAAAATACCATTGCTACCTTCCTTGATTAGATTCTGGGGACCTTGACCTTATTATCAAGGGCACAGCCCCCCCCCCCCCCACTCCCCCACAAATAAAATAAATAAATAAAATGTCAATGATGTTTTTTTTGTTTGTTTGTTTTGTTTTCTTTTGTTGTTGTTATTATTTTTTGCACCCTATCTCTTGGATGAATTGATGGTTTTTGTCAAACTTGGTACAATAAATCATTGCAACCTACCAAAGATTTGATTACATTTTGGTGACCTTGGTCTTATTTTCAAACTGTCACCTTTGGGCAAAAATGTTGTACGCCTCTCATTTAAGAATTTGTGAGTGTTGGTCAACATACCAAAGATTCGATTAGCCCTTGGTGATCTTGAACTTTTAAGGAGAAAAGTGTATACATTATTTTACCGGCTTATTCTTGCAAAAACGTAGATTGCGGATACTCGTTAGAACTGTCTAATGCAGGCAGTTCTAACGAGCCATCGATATAACACATCCGTACGACATAGCGCACTTAGACTTTCATTACATCAATGCGGCATTGTTCATGAAAATGTGTTCATTGTGTTTTTCTTATTCATACTCAAAATCTAGGTTTTGGGTGCTCTTAGAGACGCTTCATTTAGGCTGTTCTAACGAGTACCTAAAATAAACGACTCTCGTCTTGAAGCGGAAATAAGAAAAATAATGTATACCGCTGTCAATCCCTGTTTTCTCTGTATAAAATGGTTCATTTTAGAGACGTGTTCGTAAAATGACCCATAATCTATGTATAAAACAGAAAATGACCAAAACAAAGCATAGTGTACCATGGATCGATAACACGATCAAACACCTAATCAGAAGACGTGACAGAATGTACTTTCGTGCTCGTAAGTCTAGCAATCCCGACGTGAAGAACCATTACAAAAGGTTCAGAGCACATGTACAAAAGGTAATTAGAGATGCATATTGGAATCATGTTTCCAGCATCTTTACCTTTGATGATGAAAATATTGATCCCGAGGGCCCCCAGAAGAATGGAAAAGTTAAGAAATTTTGGTCATTTGTAAAGTCCCTGAAAAAAGAATCATTTGGGATCACTTCACTTAGAGAAAATGGAATTTTGAAAACTGAATCACGCGAAAAGGCAAATATATGTAATAAGCAGTTTCAATCGGCGTTTACACGTGAAGCTGACGGTGAGCTACCATCAAAAGGTACAAGTCCGTTCCCCTCTATGGGGGACATAACAGTTGACCCCAAAGGGGTCGCAAAACTGTTGGACAAGCTCAACATACATAAGGCATCTGGGCCTGACGGTCTGCATGCCAGGGTGCTTAAGGAATGTAGTGCTGAAATATCTCCCCTGCTGGCCTTTATTTTCAATGAATCACTTGCTCGGGGCACTGTACCAGATGACTGGCGACAAGCAAACGTAACCCCGGTCTTTAAGAAAGGAGAAAAATATGATGCTGCGAATTACAGACCGGTGTCGCTCACATGCATCTGTTGCAAAACCCTGGAGCATATATTAGTCAGCAACATTAACAAGCACCTAGCCTTTGAAAGCATTCTTGCTGACTGCCAGCATGGTTTCCGAAGTCGAAGGTCTTGTGAAACTCAATTAGTTCAGTTCTACCATGACATAGTGAGCAATCTGGATGGGGCCATTAATCGTGGCCACAAACAGACTGACCTGATTATCATGGATTTTGCAAAGGCCTTCGACAAGGTACCTCACAGGAGGCTATTGTACAAACTAGATCATTATGGGATTAGAGGATCCACACTTAAGTGGGTTAGCTCATGGCTCTCTGGACGCACTCAACAAGTTGTACTTGACGGCCAAGCGTCGGATCCAGTCCCTGTTTTGTCCGGTGTCCCACAAGGTTCGGTACTTGGACCGGTCCTTTTCTTGATATTTATTAATGATCTTCCTGATAATATCAGGTCATCTGTTCGTTTGTTTGCTGATGATTGTGTTTTGTATAGGAACATATATACTACTTCTGACTGTCTTATCTTACAAGATGACCTGGATAGCCTAGCACGTTGGGAGGCCGATTGGCAAATGAAGTTCAATGTGGCCAAATGTCATTCAATGAGGGTGTCACGGCACCCTCCAGACAAGCAGATTAAATTCAGCTACTCATTACATCAGCATACTTTGGAACACGTCCAATCCGCAAAATATCTTGGTATCACCATTACTGATAATCTTGATTGGGGTCAACATATTTCTGAGATTACCTCTAAAGCAACTAGGACATTAGGGTTTCTTAGACGTAATTTGGCTTTTGCACCTAGGCAGACAAAGGGTGTTGCATACAAAACCTTGGTTAGACCTCAATTAGAGTATGCATCACCTGTTTGGCACCCCCATGTTAAAACTCAGGTTCAGCAGGTTGAGAAGGTTCAGAGAACGGCTGCCCGATGGACCTGCAGGCGATGGCGGAACAGAAGCAGTGTTGGTGATATGCTCGATGAGCTGGAGTGGCCATCCTTGGAGGCCCGTCGCGAGCAGTCCTCTTTAACCTTCTTTTATAAGATTCACTCTGACACAGTGTCTCTTAATAAAGATAAATACTTGACCCCTGTGACTACTTCAACTCAAACAAGGGCATCAAAACTAAACAACAGTCAATATCGTAGGTACCAGGCCTATAGTGATGCCCTGAAGAATTCTTTCTTCCCTAGAACTATTCCTCAGTGGAATAGTCTTCCCTCCTCTGTGGTAAATGCCAAAACTGCAGAGGAGTTCAAAGCCCGCATAGTGTAGATTGGGATCCAGAGGTGTGCGTTTTAGTACACCTCTGAAAGCAGATTGTAAATAGTTTTAAGAACTCATCCAGTGGGTGTGTTTTTTTTTTTTTTTTTTTTTTTTTTTTTTTGCTAAATTCTAAATTTAGCGCACCACCCAACTGAGGTAATGGCCAAGTTTGACCGACTCAGTATATGAAGATAGATATGAAGATAGAAAATATAACACTTTTCATGAATAAAATGTCATTTTTCACAAGAAAACTACGGAAAGCTCCTTTTTTCAGGATTACACATCTGTGCATGTACTATTGAGAACCATTCACAACGAAACATTACAGACATGTGCTAGACGCGTTACTCTTCTAAATGACACGAGTACATCATATTCATAATCTTGTCACCGACATTGTGATGCGATTAACACCTCTAAGATGTACTTATCGATAATTCAACTGATATTCCAATAAGCACACAACGATTATCGATAAACACAATGAATTAACAAAGCCGTGGCCACTAATGATAAGTCGAGATTAATGTAAAGTAAATAAATAAATATGCTTCGGTTGCCTAAATAACTAAATGAACAAATAAATGAATAAATAAATAAATAAATAAATAAATGAAAAAATAAATTAGCTTCGGTTGTCTGCTAAACCAGGATCATATTCAATAATTATGGTGAATTTTAAATGTTGAATGACCGATAAGTTTGACAAAACAGCGCTGATTTCTGCTTAAAGCTGTGATGCGGACATGTTAGCTAAAATAAAGCGATCACACGATTTTATTGAGTGCACTATGTTTAAGTTCAAGATATCACGAGTACATTTACTTATATTGCGAAAATACGCCTATACAAATACATTGTAGACTTTACCAATACCCCCAACAAAAAAACTTAACTTATTTCTGCTCTAAAATATAGACTTAGGGTACTCGTTAGTACCGCCTCAATGCTGGGCTTTGCAGGGGTAAACCTCATTTTTTCTTATTTCTGCTCAAAATATAGATTGTTGGTACTCGTTAGAACCGCCCCATCCAGGTAAGCCTAATTTTTCGTATTTCTGCTCAAAATATGGATTGTTGGTACTCGTAAGAACCGCCTCATCGATACCCACAATCTATATTTTAGAACGGAAATAAGAAAACATGAGGTTTACCGCTGCAAAACCCCAGTTTTACTATATAAAATTGGGGTTCAAGGGGGTCAAAATTGCATAGGTGTGCTTTTGTTATGTTGCCGGAATACTCATCTTCTTGTACAACTTTGTTCATTTTTCTTCTAACAAATGAAACAGGCACAAATGAGAAAAATGCTGAGTTTCACACACGCGTTTCTTTTCGGTTTCTGTTTTGGGCGTACCGGAATGAAGCTCTTCCTCGACAAAGATCCGAAAATGTCAAGAGAGAACACTCAGTCAACTATAAAAAGTTGCTCAAATTAAGATCATCACGAAAATGATTTCGAGATAAAGGCTTTCTGATACATGGCTGCATGTATAATAGCTCAATTAGGAACTGCTAACAATGTGACTTTTGTGTCCGTCTTATTTTCTTCTTGGATGTTGCTCCTTAAACGCCATTCTCTATCGGAAAAATATTGTTCTCAATCCTACTTGTGCGTATGGAAGATTTGAAAGTGCATATCACTTTTCTTTTGATGTCCAAGGTTAGCTCATATTCGGAGAAAATATTTACCAGACGCACTTCTTAAATTACACAGTTAAAGATTTTCTCAATGGCAAACAAAATTTAAAGTTTCAGTAGAACGAATGGATTTTATAAAGTGCAAGAATACACAGTAAAATCCGGCAGATTTTTGGTGTCCCTAGATATAACCATGCATTGGAGTGTGTCGTTAACGTGGGGGTGGGGGTGAGATTTGGCAGGAAATCAACAACAGTGTTTCATCTTGGCTAATTGCAGTCAATGGCAAATTGCAGTCAATTGCAAATAGCCACTTTATTTATTTATCAATTTTTGTTGGGGTGCTATTTGCTGTCAACTGCAAAAAGTCACTACGTTTTACATGTACTATATATATACACACGGTGCAGTCCATAACCCGAAGGCAATAAACTTACGTTTTGGCTCGGATACGTTTTGGGACCAGGCAAAAGACTGTTCAGCCTTTGGGCTTAATCATAGTTCGAGCACGGTCAGGGGGCTTGGGAATATCCTTTCGATCTTGAATAAATACCTATGGTTAGAACCGCCTCATTGAGGCGATTCTAACGAGTACCAAGAAACTATGTCTTGGAGCAAAACCTTTGTCTTGGAGCAAATAGGAAAAATAATGTATTCCCCCGTAAACCCCAGTTTTCTCGATTTAACGTAGGGTTTAGAGGGTGTTCATTTCAAGTACTTGTTCACGTGATGCTACAGAAGTCTTTCGACAGCTCCAGATTCCATTATGAACCTGGAAACAGCATTTCTTACAATTAGACCAAAGTTAAACTTGGCGTAGACAGCATTAAGACACTTAGTCTGGTAAAGTTTTATGAAGACTTAAACAAAACTGTGGCTTCTAGAGAGAACAAGGTTTTAAAGAAATTTGACCTGTTGTTCTAATTTGTCCAATATTCAATCCAGATCAAGATGCTATCAGTACAAATGTTCTACTTTCAGAAAGACTGAAGCAAACCTTTGGCGTCCAAAGCAAGGTTGTCATGAAATTTGACCTCGTGATCTAGTTTTTGACCTGACCTAACCCATATTTAACTGTAATAGTGATATCCACTAGACAAGCATTCAAGTAAAGTCTCATGAAAATTGATCAAAAATTGCGGCCTCTGGAGGATGAAAATGTTAAAGAAATTTGAAAAGTGGCCTAGTTTTGACCTGACATGGAACTTATTCAAACTTGACCGCTAAAGCGTGACAACAGAACAGGGTAATCATCTAAGTCGCGACACAAAATTTCTGCACACCAAATAAAGAAATCCTGGATTTTACCCCCGGAATGGATCCTAACCTTTCCATGTTATCTGTCAAGGTACAAGGTATAAATCGAGTATTCGCACGTGTTTTTGTGAATACGACCTCATGTACGTCGTCGTTAAGGTTAGCGCACTGCATGTTGCGTGAAGTCACCAAAGATCACAGGATTGACATCGCAATATGGCGGACGTCGGCAATTGAAGTAGCTGTATTATAAAATGTTCATGCTCAGAAATGAAAACGTTAGCGAGAAAAAGACGGTTACATTGATGTCGAAAAGGCAGATAGAAAAGAAATCGTCCCTTCGTATCACAGTCCGGATTCTCGAGGCTTGCTCATTTAAGATTTTTATATTGTGTAGAGTACGTATCTCGACGAAGCAACAGCTCACAAGTTCTACTTGTCACAACATTCGAGATAGGCGTGATTCTCAGGGACGTTATACAGTTATTTCATGGCTGTTTGCGTGATGGGGAGAGGTCGGGGTCAAATAGTCAAAACTATTGTCACGAGGCGCCAAGGTCGACCCTATACCGCACAAGTGACCGAGGCCGTAGATCGAAGGCAGCTGTGCATCGAGCCGGGTTGGCAACATTCTGTCGTGGCGATTGATCATGAAATCTTATCTACATTCATTCTCCCCCTGCCGCTGATTCAAGAAGGGCAGTTCTGGAGAAAGAATGTGCACTGTACTGGTTAACCACTTATGTACAAGCCTGCCCAAGAAAAAGGTGGTTATATAGGTAAACTGACGGGCTGCATATGATCTAAATAGTGTTGACTGGGTCGTTAGTCTAAAATAAAAAACAAATAAACTTTTGTTGGCACGAAAATTTTAGTCAACGGGTAGTCATACAGTGCACAGCGTAAACCCTGATCAGACTCGGCTGAATTTCTGCTGTGCGCAAAAGCTCGAGCACATAGTTATATGTCACTTCTTATATTTTAACAGAATCATATAATTTCCAAACATTGTGAAAACACGCCTATACTAATTTTGCCGAAAAAAACGACAATTTTCAGATGAAAATTGTGCTATTTTTCTTATTTCTGCTCAAAATATGGATTGTGGGTACTCGTTAGTACCGCCTCACCGAGGTGGTTTAAACGAGTACCCACAGTCTATATTTTAGAGTAGAAATAAAACAAATAAGGTTTACCCCTGTAAACTCCAGTTTTACTATATAAATGGGTTCAAGGGGGTCAAAAGTATATAGGTGTGGTTTCGTGATGTGACTATCCTTGGACGCTTGTCCGATCCTTGTCCAATGATAGTTCATTTGGCAAATATATCATTATTTTATATCATTGATCATGCATCATTACTTTAAATACATGCGCATAAGTATGCCAACCCCTGAACGACACATTCATTGTTCATACTAAGTTCAATAATGATTAGTTACAGCTAAATTTCGCTTGTCATTGTTAATATTCACAATATCGAATTACAATGACCTTTAATATGCCTTATGTAACAAACAAACGCTATGAAGGAACATACCTTAAAATCGTGAAGAGATTTGTAATTGCCAGAAAAAGTGGCACAAAGTAGAGAAATTAACCCATTTAGTACCAGAAACCCCAAACCGGGTACCCTGGCAAACAGTGCAGGCCCAGATCAGACGCCACAGAACGCGGCGTCTGATCAGGGCCTACACTGTTTGCAAAATATATTGCCAGTTTACAAATAGATTTTGAAGAAAACACAACCTGACAGCCCTAAATTTTGAAATGTATTCCTGCTATATATAAGGAGGAAGATTCCATTTGGTACAAAAAGGGTTAATATACCTTATGTAGCAAACAAACGCTATGAAGAGACATACCTTATATCCTGAAGACACTTGTTATTACCAGAAAAAAAGCAGCACAAAATAGAGAAATTAATCACGGTTACTCTAGAGATTGAAAACTAAAAGCTAAGTAAACTATCACCATATGTTCAGTCACTGATTATCTATAAGAAACATTGTCCAAGAGACGATCAATATCGGTTCTAACATCATTGCTCAGCCTCCATTAGAGAGCCAAGTCACAACAAAAGCAAGTCATCTGTCTGCAAAAAAACGAGAAACTAGATCAGCAAAAACGAAAAACAACATTTAATACTATTATTTGCAGAAACGAGTTACAGGTTTGACATCAAAGAAAAAAGATTCATTTAGATCAATTAAGAAAATTGTTCCTTGTATTGCGCAGGTTTATGCTTGTTTTGCATGAACTGCTGTGATTTGTTTCAATTACCTTACAATTTAACCAGCATTGACAAGCTACACGAAATGGTCAAAGGTATATAATTAGAAGAATTTATATATACACACAGCTTTCATTTGACGTGTGACGTTGTATTGGAAATTTGGAACCATCTTTGATTCCGGAATGATCAAAGCACTGATAGCACTGGTCTGAATGCAGGCTGGGAAAAGGGTCCTTAGACTGTTTCGTTTAAACCTTGAATCCAGTGCCTTCCCAGATCAGACGCCGCGTTCAATGACGTCTGATCTTGGTCTACACTGTTTGTTTTACCAAACATTGAGTCAAGTCTAATTTTTCAGCTATTCATTACGAAAATACGCCTATTCAAATACATTGCAAGTTTTACCGCCAAAAAAAGGAAAATTTTAAGCTGAAAAATTGTGATATTTTTCTTATTTCTGCTCAAAAAAAAATTTCTATATAAAAGTTGTGTTCAAGGGGGTCAGAATTGTATAGGCGTGTTTTCGTGATGTAGGTAACCCGCTTTACACAACAGTCTGACGTCATAATTTCAACAATAGCGAAGCTTTAAATAACAGTTAACTGGATTTCGTACAAATGCTGTGATGGTCGATTGGAAATGACGAATACAACTCAGATTCATATAGTAACTAAACAATCGACACGAAAAAAAGGACAAAACATTACGAAAACACGCCTATTCAAATATGCTGGAAATTTTACCATAAAAAAAGAAAACAAAAATAGATAAAATTCTCATATATATAGTTTTTTCATACAATTTGGAGCAGAAATAAGTGAAATACTGTTTTTGGGCTGATAAAAGTCTTTGGGTACTGGAAAAGCCAGAAATCGTTGAAGCGTCATGGGTTTTGCTATTCTCACGGGTATCCTTGCTGGTATTGTCAAGTTCCGGCTTATTTGTAGCAAACGCGCAGACAGAGAGAGAGAAGAGAGAGAGAGAGAGAGAGAGAGAGAGAGAGAGAGAGAGAGAGAGAGAGAGAGAGAGAGAGATGAATCATTGTTTCTAAACACAATTTAAATCAAGTTACTCAGATCGAACCCATAACATATCGCCCCATCTCGAATGAGGACAAATCCGTTATTGCCAACACGGACTTTATTCAATCGTAGACAAAGATCAGAAAGCTCTACACGAGCCCTTTTATCTGGACCTACGATGTTTACATAGCTGTTTCTTTTACCACAAGCAATCATCGTGAAAATACGCCTATATAATTTTGACCCCCCCCCCTTGAACCCCACTTTTAAGTTTACAGGGGTATTCATTATTTTTCTTATTTCTGCTCTAAAATATATTGTGGGTTCTCGTTAGAACCGCCTCGATGAGGCGGTTCTAACGAGTACCTACAATCTATACTTTGGGCAGAAATAAAAAAATATCATAATATTTCATCTTAAAACTTTCCTTTTTTTCGGTGGTAAAATTTACAATGTATTTATATAGACGTGTTTTCGTAATGATACATGTATATCGTAAGTAACATTGAAAATTTGCCACAGCAAAAGGTGCCTGTTCGACCTGCGAAGACCATGCCGTACACACGCACAGCCTGATCTGAGTCTGTGCATCTCCCTTAAGTAACGTCTTTGGGTTTAATGGACCGTCAAAACTTGATAGTCAGGTTGTGTCGTCTCCCAGAGAAAGGGAGAAAAGAGATAGAAGCGATAGTAGATGAGATAAAAGTGAGGGACAGGGGAGAAAGGGGAAGACGAGATAAAGTGAGGAAAAAGAAGAAATAACAACATTCCACTTTACCCTTATCCGCTGCAAAGACAGCGGGCCTAGCCCAACTGTAAGTCAATATCAATTGGGCGCCTCGCTGACATACGATACAGAACACCTTTGTCTCACCGTCATCTGTTTAACTTTAATCAAGAGCAACGAGAGAAGGCGTTGACGTCACCGCATAGTGTGCACTTTTGTTTTCCTATACAGGCACATAATATTTACCAAATTAGTAATGTGCTCCCGCTCATCGGTGCTAAGAGAAATGGATTGGGCTGTGTGGTGCTTTCAGTAAGAACAGAAACTGACCGCGCATTAGTACTTGTAATATCCCGCTTATAAAGTCTAAACGTGATGCGAGTGGGACGGTCTAGTCATAAATACCCACATACCCATATTATTGGTTGCATTGGGCGATCGAGCTTGGGGCGTCATTTCATCTCAGTGACGGGTAAAAGTCCCCAAAAACGAATGGAAGTAACGTCTCCAAAATGACCTAAAATGAGGATATTTGACCTCAATTCAAACAAACAAACCTTTTTCCTATACAGCCACGATTACCAATAACTGGACCGCGCCTACCAAAATTGGTCTTAGAGTATGTGCGCCCATCGAAGACTCTGATCAGACTACGCATCTGATCAGAGTCTTCGCTGTGCGCTATTCAGATGCTTCTTGACCAAATGTTTCTTCATGCAGGCTGGGTAAGCTCCACTCTGAGTAAGTGCGCAGACTGACATTCATCTTCGTTTAGCGCGAGTGCCCGACGATCCTTTTTGCCGGGTGCGTCCCAAATTGGTTTGCCAATAATTATTATCCTCACCTGATTTGTTGGCTTTAACCATTTAATCAATAAGCATTTCAAGACCTGTCCAATCCACAACATTTAAAAAACATTTAATTGTTTCAACCATGGCCATCTGTAGCATTTTAACATAAACAATACAAGCATTACGATAACATATCCGTACGACATAGTGCACTCTTTTGTATCCCAAAAACGGTAAATTTTCTGATGAAAAAAATGTGAAAGTAGGCTTCTCTATACTCAAAACATAGGTTGACGGTGCTCCGTAGAACGGCGGTTCTAGCGAGAACCAACAACCTATGATTTGGAGCAGAAATAAGAAACCACTGTAACCCCTGTAAACCCCAGTTTTCTCTATCCAGTTTTCTCTGTATTAAGTGGGGTTTAATGGGGCGTTCATTACACAGACTTCTTTACGTGATGCCACTCTAGGTCTGAAGACGGTTGATTGAAAATTTTGCCCTCCGGATCTCTGTCCGGCATCTCTTGGCAAAGTGGAAGTTGCGCAATGATCAGGAATCGATTTAATAAAACCCACAGCTCCCATCAGAGACACCGAAGGGAAAGAAACACAAACATGAAACAACAGACCCTAATGGAAACATCAATAGTGCAAACTTTCCCACTAAATTGGTCAATAGGCTATCCAAAATGAAATAATATAAGCGACACAAACACCCAAAGACAAACAAAAATAAACCGCGACAGAAGTACCGCCTTGGAACGGACATCGGAAACGAATTCCATCGGCGGGGGGGGGGGGGGGGGGGGGGGCTTAAATCGATTTTACGTGGCCACATTCCTCGCCCTTACTTCCTTCGCGATTGAGACAAATAAGTTGTTCAGTCCGCATGAAGGCCTTCTAACTCATCAGTGCAACATCTCCGTGAACACAAAGAGATATGAAACAACAGGACTCGACAGCAAGAAAACACTGACATGCTTGAGCAAAAATAAACCAACAGTTAGACTCCGATGGACCCGACCAGAGACAGAGCATCAGGTTTTTTGTTTGTTTGATTTGAGGTTTAACGTCCCCGTCAACACTGTAAAGGTCATTTTGGAGACGTTGCTTCCAATTTTGTGGGACTTTTACCCGACATTGAGATGAAATGACATCTCAAGCCCTGTCGCCCAATGAAACCAATAGGGTTTATAAGCATGGACGGTCCGCCTCGCACCGCGGTTCCTGGGCAGGCTTAGATCCTCTGAGCTGTTTACCAGTACTAGTGTGCGGGCCGGATTCAGCTCTGCGTGGAAGCATCATGCAGCCCATATATTTCTTCAAGCCCCTATGGGAGGGGCTTCAGAGCATCAGGTACCAACCAACATAAGCCTTTTACGCTGGAACCGTCAAAGAATCTGAGGCCTGACCCACCGGCGTGCAATTAAAGAGGGAAGCAAAGTTGTCAACCGTGAATGGGTTAACTATTATGCATGCCGTCTGTCGTGTAACATTTATGTTGTACCCAATCTTTTTAAGGAGGCCGACCTTAATTTCGGTTACGCAACGTTCTGCGCATTGCCGTCAATCGGCACTGTAGCGACATTCTCTTCTTAAGTGGTATTTATTTATTTATTTTTATTTTTTTTTTTTTTGGACCTCTAAAACGAAGTAAAATTTTCTACGATTGACTGTATTTTCAACACACACTGTTTAAAATACGTCAACAATTATCATTTCTGGAGACAAAGTGAAAGTAGGAAAATCGAGTGAAGAAATGATCGAATGTGTCGGTCACAATTGAACAAGGTGACTGCAGTCAATAAGGCAGCTCATTTACAATAACAGGACTTTTTACCTTTTTTACTCGTCTTTTTCTCTAAGGTTTCTTTTGCTTTGAACTTTGCTCCTGGAAGCACCTGACCTGACATGGAAAAGCCCGTCCGAAAGTCTGTCATCTTTCCAAAATGGCAGTTACTGTTAAATTTGTAAAGTCTCGTATCTAACACTAGAAAAATAGTAATTATACAACATCAGAATCAGAATTGTTTACTGTTCTCAGACAATCCCTCACCAGGACAACATGTTGCATGCCATACTCCTTTATCTTATCCTGTTTGTTTACACTTGCAACACAATATGTCAGTTCTTCCGATGTACCTTTACACACCGCCTGTGTTAGACACCGCATGTGTAAACTTTTAGTTTGCTTTGACGCAATCATATTAATGACGTCATAAAAAACAGCCGATGGATTGAATCAAAGTCCGCATGCTACTGATTTTTTTTTTTTTTTTTTTTTTTGGTTGCTGGCTGATAACTGACAATTATGCCCGTGGAATGAATCATTCAGTCTACATTGGCCTACTAGTGAATTTTATTGTGGTCAAGAATTGCTGGCAGTCTCTCTCTCTCTTTCTCTACACTAAGTCCCTTGGCTTTTTCTTCTTTCTACTTATACTGCGATCGGTCACATCTGACCATTACACGCAGGTGTACATTACATACACACCAGGTATGCACACAGTAATCATGTTATTACGGCAGTGGTCTTTAACCTGCACAGGGCATGACTCTTCCTGCACTGGGGCCTCCAGCTAACATCCCGATCCGAAGGACGGTGCACATAATGACATTCATCCCTGCAAATGCTGTCGATGGAGCGTCTTTGGACACCGAAATTATATCACCGCTGCCGGGGATCTAACCCGGGACCTCTAGCATCAGAGGCAAGTACTGTAACCACTGAGCTGTCACGCTCGCACTTGGCATCACGAAAACACGCCTGTATAATTTAAAGACCCTAAAACCCACTTTTATACAGTAAAACTGGGCTTTACAGGAGTATACATTATTTGTCTAATTTGTGCTCAAAACATAGATTGTGGTTACTCGTTAGAACCGCCTCTACGAGTTCCCTTATTCTATGTTTTGAGCAGAAATATGAAACAAAATCAGTTCAAAATTCTCGGTTTGTGGTGGTAAAAAATTGAGATATTTGAATAGGCGGATTTAAAACACGGTTAGGTCATTGATAGTTAAGAGAGAGAGAGAGAGACGGAGAGAGAGAGAGAGAGAGAGAGAGAGAGAGAGAGAGAGAGAGAGAGAGAGAGAGAGAGAGAGAGAGAGAGAGAGAGAGAGAGAGAGAGATTTCTTGGTCAAAATACATCAAAATCTGGAACCATAAAAGCTCCACGGTTAAATCCTAAACGCATGGAATGTAAACTAGAAATCACAAACGATTTTCTCTTTTTTTCTAGTTTTAAAGCCCGTTCAATAATATTTCGCTAATTTCGAGCCAATCATTAAATTAAAGTTGGTGTCAAGGGTCCTTCAAAAAGTTTTGTCACTAATATATAGAAAGTAATTCTGATATCGCTTCATTGCATTTTAATAGCCTTTCAGATAGCCCCGATAACAGTTTATTTCCAGCAAATTGCTTTTATAATGACCGAGATATATGTCAAATTGAATGCATGCAGTCGAATACACTGGCCAATTTACGAGTTACATTAAAAACTAAAATTCGCAGCTACATTAAATGCCGTGTTAGACTTGACATAGGTTCAAGTCAGATATTTGATGAATTGTGTGGCAAAAATGAACCTCTTGCCATTTCAAAGCGCACAGTTTATTAGGGGGTCAAAGCTTTTAAAGCTGGCAAATGATCGGCCAAAGATGATGCCCGGGTTGGTAGGCCAAAGACCTGCATCACCAAGGCAACCATCGCTGCTGTAAAGGCAGTGGTCGAAGAAGATGCGAGACTATCAGTGAAAGAGATAGCTAAATGCGCTGGCATATCAGAAGGCAGTGTGCAAACTATTCTGACTAAGTACTTGGGCTTGAGAAAGATTTGCGCTAGGTGGGTGCCCAATTTGGTCACTAAGGTGCAAAAGAAGCATCGCCTTTAATGCGCCCATCGGCTCTTGAAATAAAAGCGCTGCAAGCACTGCATTATGCCCCGACACTACACTAACAAACAACCATTGAGATGAATATAAAAGTGTGTGCAAAATGTGAATGCAAAATTCAAGAAAGCGGGCGTAAAGCGCGGATGAAATGAGTCCAGACAACACTAGTCGGCCAATTGTCTCTGATCTTTTTATGGAAAAAGAAGCTGTCCTTTTGGCCTCTTGCGTGATGTTTTAATCACGGTGAAGTTGTTTTATGTTGGTGTTTCTTTCCCTTTGGTGCCTTGAATGGGAGGTGTTAGGTAATTGTATCGATACCTAATCATTGCCTTTACTTCTGTTTGGCAAATCATATGTAGATGCATGACCTTTCTGAGTGACACCTATGTTTTAGTATACAATTAACTTCAAAAAATGAGATTTCGACAAAACAAATCTTACTCTTAGAACGACCCCCATTTTTTATGAACAACCTACTGCTCCTACTTGATAGGTTTTGCAAATCATATTTAGCTATATCACCTTTTTAGTGATCACATCATTTTTTAGCATAAATTCCTTTAATAATTTGAAAAATACGTATATATATTTTCACATTTTTCAGTTTGTGTTTACTTTTGAAACGACCCTCATTATATTATTAGAAAGCTATCAATCTATTTTCATTTCAAAGTTTTGCGGATTACATATAGATACATCACCTATCATGTCTTAGCTGAGAAGCAACAATATTTTTTGTGATGTTTTCAAAAAAATAAGTTTTGCATGTTATGATAACTTTTGAAACGACCCTCTTTTCTTGAAATAGCACTATAACCCCATTCTTTCGTCATATTGCCTCAGATAATAAGCATAAATATAATTTATTTGCGTGAAGTTATCATTTCGAGCGAACCAGTAATTTTAATGTTTGCGATCTTCACGAAAAGGGTGTTTTGCCTGTAATTTTTACTTTTGAAACGGCCCTCATTCTCTTATATGGCCGGTGACCCCCCATTTTTATTTCATGTTTTTGAATGTCATATGAATATACATAATTTATCTTAGTAAGTCCAAAATCTCTAGGGCAGAAGTTACTTTAATTTTTGGATTTGTGTCCAATGTTAGCGATTTCCCATTATAATCAATGCAAAATATGTGTAAAATGGCGTTACTTTTGGATTGACCCCCATTCTTTCCCAGTCTCGGTGACATGGTATTTTTATTACTTTAATCTAAAGTTAATTCCTTGCTGGATACTTTGTTATAATATAAGGAAATTCTCTGGGGCAGGTATCTCAGAAAAAAATTAAGGTCGGCCTCCTTAATATATCGAAGAAGGATTTTACGAAATTGGGTGCTGAAGTTATTGCGGTTATATATTTTTTGAATGTATATACTAAGTCACCATAAAATTCGGGTTCCGTTAGACCTTGTTGCAGAAGAGATTTAAGTCCAATATTTAATTTTGAAATCAAAGCAGAATGACGTCTATACAATTTTGAAAAGGCTTTGCGTAATTTATGGTACCGATAACCCTGATTAAGAAGTTTAGCCGTTAACAATTTATTACGAGGGTTGAAGTCACTTACATCACTATACACTATGGTAAATCAAATTAATTGCGAAATATAAAAGCCATAGGATGGCGCACGAGGAACATCACACTCCAAAAATTTTCAATCTCAGAATCAAAATCGTCGCTTTTATCATAAATTGTGCAAGAAACAAACCCATCTATAATAGATAGATGTAAATCCAAAAACGGGGCCTCGATATCAGAAGAATTTGCTTTATTTAACTGAAGTTCTGGGGGTATTTGACTGATCAAACCATCGAAATGGGTATTATCAATATTTAATAAATAATCCAAATATCTAGAAGTGGAGCTAAAATCATTAATGATTTCAGGCTGGTTTTCAGCAGAAAGTGACATCATGAATAAAAATCAAAAATGAGTTCCTTTAAGAGCAATGAAAACATTCAGAAGAAAGATGGGCCATACTACGTCGTTTCGGCCAATAAAGCCTCATCAGTGACCCTGTAATGATCCGGCAAAGAAAGCCAGAGGAAACATACTGCAATTTTGCGACTTTCGAGTGAGTGAGTGAGTGTTTCAGTTTTACGTCCCACCAACAGCTAAGGTCATACGGAGACGGGACCTCGGTTTAAAGACTCATCCGAAAGTCTGTTGCGACTTTCGAATAGGCAGTCGATTCAAGACTGATATAAATCAAAATGGGGTCCAAATAATTAAAAACCTGTCTAGAATATGAGTCTAAACCAATAATTTATTTCTGATTTCTCAGAATATTCGCGCTGATCTCAAAGGACCAAAAGTAAAATATAAACTGAACTAAGGTTGATGTACGGGGAGACGTTTTACGGCCGCCACACGGCACAACACCAGCTGCAGTGAAGACAAATAAAAATCAAAAATGAGTTCCTTTAAGAGCAATGAAAACATTCAGAAGAAAGATGGGCCATACTACGTAGTTTCGGCCAATAAAGCCTCATCAGTGACCCTGTAATGATCCGGCAAAGAAAGCCAGAGGAAACATACTGCAATTTTGCGACTTTCGAATAGGCAGTCGATTCAAAGACTGATATAAATCAAAATGGGGTCCAAATAATTAAAAACCTGTCTAGAATATGAGTCTAAACCAATAATTTATTTCTGGTTTCTCAGAATATTCACGCTGATCTCAAAGGACCAAAAGTAAAATATAAACTGCATTATGGTTGATGTACGGGGAGACGTTTTACGGCCGCCACACGGCACAACACCAGCTGCAGTGAAGGCAAATAAAAATCAAAAATGAGTTCCTTTAAGAGCAATGAAAACATTCAGAAGAAAGATGGGCCATACTACGTAGTTTCGGCAATAAAGCCTCATCAGTGACCCTGTAATGATCCGGCAAAGAAAGCCAGAGGAAACATACTGCAATTTTGCGAATTTCGAATAGGCAGTCGATTCAAAGACTGATATAAATCAAAATGGGGTCCAAATAATTAAAAACCTGTCGAGAATATGAGTCTAAACCAATAATTTATTTCTGATTCTCAGAATATTCACGCTGATCTCAAAGGACCAAAAGTAAAATATAAACTGCACTATGGTTGATGTACGGGGAGGCGTTTTACGGCCGCCACACGGCACAACACCAGCTGCAGTGAAGGCAAATAAAAATCAAAAATGAGTTCCTTTAAGAGCAATGAAAACATTCAGAAGAAAGATGGGCCATACTACGTAGTTTCGGCCAATAAAGCCTCATCAGTGACCCTGTAATGATCCGGCAAAGGAAGTCTCTCTCACAACAAAACAAAAAACGAATCAGCCACAAGTGGTGCGCAATTAGAACCCACCGGAATACCCACAACTTGTCTAAATAACTTTGTACCAAATCTTATGTAAATATTGTCAAGTAGAAAGGTGAGAGCCTCACACACTTTCTGACATGACCATAAAGTATAATTTTTATGCTCTTCAGAAGTGAAAAAGGCATTACATGCAAGATACAGGGAGTCTTCCCTGTGAAATGTCCATTTAATTAAATCATTAAGTTTTTCTTTTATAAGATTATGAGGAAGTGTAGTGTAAAGGGTGAAAAAATTATAAGTAGACAGTCTTGAAGCACGAAAACGTCTGGATTTCAATTTATTTAAAACTTCATTAGAATCCTTTATAGACCAAAACAGATTTCTACCTGATCTTTCGAAGACTTTGCCGCAATGTTTTATCACATGTTTTTGATGGCAGTAAAACATGAAGTTAATAATTAAGAGCGTTCAGTGGTGGTACAACGGCTTGAATTTGCAATAAACCGTGCTTTGTATGGTCTTTTATGAAGTTTAGGTAACCAATATAACGTAGGAAGCTTGTCTTGGCCTTCTGTAACACAGACAGAAAATCTTGTGGTTGAATGACAAATATGGTCATCAACGAAAGCCCTCCCTACAGCTAAAGGCTGAAGATCATAGGCCTTAGTACCACCACGTTCTTGCTGAAGAGTGTTACATAGTGAAGCCGTCAAACAACGACCACATTGTTAGCAGCCTTATAAGCTAGAGCCAAAGGAAACTTCCTATGAAATTCTTGAATACCTAGTTTAAGATGACGTAAGGACGTCTTAGGTATAGGAGGTAATAAGTTCGTATCTTGCGAATAAAAATAATGCGTTTGTTCACCAATTTTAGAATGCTAAGTTTCCATTCTTTTAGAGCCCCATGCCCAACACACCCTTGCCCACACCATCGACCATCAAACCCACCCAAGACAGCAGCGATTTCATCTCTACACCCACTGAAATCAACCCTAGAAGGAAATCGATATTTCGGTCCTTTAGAAATAATATTACGTATCCTAGAATCAGGAATAATTTTTAAATTGCCAGTAATAAAATGACCTGCAGCAGGATAGTAATGCAATGAATTTTTACAATCACATGTATCAGGAGTGTTAGAGTCTTTTGTTTGATTTTAGGTTTAACGTCCCCGTCAAAACAATTTAGGTCATTTTTGAAACGTTGCTTCGAATTTTGTGGGGCTTATACCCGACATTGAGATGAAATGCCATCTCAAGCCCAGTCGCCCAATGAAACCAATAGGGTTTATAAGCATGGACGGCCCGACTCGCACCGCCGTTCCAGGACAGGCTTAAATCCTCTAAGGGGTTTACCAGTGCTAGTGTGCGGACGGTTTCAGCTCTTCGTGGAAGCATCATGCAGTCCATCTATTTCTTCAAGCCCCGATGGGCGGGCCGTGTGTTAGTTCAATATCAAGATCAGAAACAAGTCCACCGAAATTAAAAACGATAGATCTAACAGGCTTTTTGTATTTATAGCAAATGATGGTTGTTTCAGTATTTTTACAATAAGCAGGAATGGATGAAATAACCGAACTGTCCCGGAAGATACTAGGTAAATCTATAAAATCCAAACACTTATTAATGAAAGATATTTTTATGTAATGACGTTTGTGATTTATTTCAGAATCGGTGGAAGGACGAAGAGCATGCTGAGTATAACTTATAGTTAAAAAAGCAGCGTCGTATGACTGATTAGAACTAGCGTAGAAATTATTCGCCTCGGTATCCAGAATCCGTAATACAGAAATGGGTAATGAACTTAGAAAAGCCAGCATTCAGTGGCGGACATGATTCAATAATATTATGGACAGTCACTTAAGTCTGGAATTGCTTCTTTCAAAAGCACGTAATTTACGTTTATAATTACCATTTTTTCTGGTGCCGTGCGATCTAGTTTTACGCTTTCGACAGTCCAAAATCGAGAAAATATCAAAGTCGGGCATTTTAGATATATTACCCTTATGATAAATGCTGTCATTAAAGCCAAATGGAAAAGGCGTCTGTAATAATTTAATCCATTTTAATTCAGTTTCATGCCGTTTAATAATTTTAAACCTAGCTGTAGAGTTTACAACATAATAAATGTTTTCCACTGGATGAATAGAAATATTTTTTAATATAATGACCTGTACGTCTGAAATGACGGTACAAGAAAGTGTCGTTATTTTAGACTTACTAATTCTACGATAGTGTTCGTTAAATCGTGATTTTAATATGCGATTAGTTTGCCCGACATACAGCATTTTACAATTTGCAGTATGTCAGGTTATCACATATATCAAATCCGTAGACTTACATGTCAAATCGGTCATGTTAACTACAGAAAAACGTCTACCGTTTACAGATGAAGAAACGGTAGACGCAGTGCATAAATGTGAACAGCACCTGTACCTCTTAGCATTGCACATGGATTCCGAATAGTGACCCTCGGGATGGAATTTTCTATCCACCCCACACATCCATGTAAGACTCTTATAATCTCATACGTGGCGACACAGTAAAGATCATCTATTACGGTTCTAAGTGACAGGAGCTGAAATCCAAAACATGTCGACATTATGATTACACATCTATGTGGCGTTATATCTCTAAAACAGTTCTTTTTCTGATGAGTATTTATACTGGAAACATAGCTTGTAAGTGCTCATTAGAACTGCCTCAATGAGGCAGTTCTAACAAGTACCCATAATCTATGATTTTGGACAAACAATAAGAAAACTAGAGCCATCACAGTCGTGATCAGGACCCACGCAATATCATATTTGAAGTGTGTTTGTGGGGTGGGGGGGGGGCAAATTGATAGAAATGTTTAGACAATAGGGTTGTCCTGTCAGTAGTCTCGGTTGGTATTATGACTGTTTCTTGCTAGTTACATGTAATTTAAACATTGATTGCATGCTTTTAGAACTATGGCCGATGTAAAAGTTTTTAAGCGGATAAAGGGGCATTAGTCAAAATTTATTAAAGCTAGAGTTATTGCCCCTTGCCCATGCTGCACATGTGTGTAAGGTCACTGTCAATTACTGCAGCAAGTTTTATCAAAATATTTTAATGGTTCTGAAGTTAAGACGAAACAAAGATGAAAAATGCTGAAATTCTGATTTTTTTTTCAAAAGGTCATAACTCTGGCAATATTGTAGGTAGCGTTACAGAACTTGACATGAAATTGTGTGTTGTTGCTGTGACCTAATGTTTTGGTTTGAAATTGATGCGTTTGACGTGAAACATGAAAAATGTGGACCGACAAATAAGAGTGAGTGAGTGAGTGTTTTGAGTTTTACGTCGCACCAACAGCTAAGGTCATAGGGAGGCGGGACCTCGGTTTAAAGACTCATCTGAAAGTCTGGAGAAGCCCGGGATCGATCCTGCGACCCCTGGTTTACAAGGCGAGTAGCGTAACCACTACACCACGGAGGCTTCTAGGACCGACAAATTAAGGGTATAATTAAAAAAATATTGAAGCTGGTGTTGTTTCGCTTTGCTACACGTGTGTGTGTCTTGTCACTGTCAATCATTACGAAAACACGTCTATACAAATATATTGTTGCCTTTAATGCCGAAAAATGAATATTTTAAGAAGAAAAATTGTGATATTTTTATTATTTTTGCTCTAAAATATAGATTGTGGGTACTCGTTAGAACCGCCTCGATTATGCTTTGTCTTGAAAAAGGTCTTGGTAGACCGAAACCGGTCGGCGAATAAACACACGGCGATAAAAAAAGCCTGTTGTTTGGTTGTTCACTCTGTATTTCCTCTTATCCTCTAATCTATATTTTAGAGCAGAAATAAGAAAAATAAGGTTTGTCCCTGTTAAATGGAAGTGGAGGCAATGATCAGGAATCGATACAATCAATCCACAGCTCCCATCAGAGACACCAAAGGGAAAGACATACAAACATGAAACAACAGACCCTAATAGAAACACCAACAGCGCAAACCCAGAAGGACAGTTACTTTGCCTCAAAATGGCCAATAGGCTATCCAAAATAAAATAACATAAGCGACACAAACACCCAAAGACAAACCATAACAAAAAATAAACCGCGACAGATGTAAACCCGTTTTCCTGCACAAAAGTGGGGTTCAATGGGGTTAGAATTATATAGGCGTGTTTTCGATGAGCAGGTTTCATTGAAATATCTGTAATGCTTTTGATATTTGGAAAACAAAGGTGAAAAATGCTGAAATTTTTAATTTTTCAAAGGGCCATAACTCTGACAATATTATAGCTAGAGTTACAAAACTTGCTACAAAATTGTGTATTGTTGTTGTAACCTTATGTTTAAATTTTGAAGTTGATGCGTTTGATGGGTTCTGAGTTGCTAAGAAAAACAACATAAAAATGTGGACGGACAGACAGACAGGGTGATTACTATATGGACAGGGTGATTACTGTTTTGTGGGGCCCTAATAATGTACACTCCTGTAAACCTTACTTTTCTCTTTATGAAGTGGGTTTAGAATGATATTTATTTCATGGACTTTAGTAAACCCCAGCATCTGGTCACTGTATGACTATCAAAGTTTTCAAAAACGGGTTAACCTTTATTTAGGAGTTCCTTAAAGACACATAGTATAGCTTTGCAGACATTGCCTACCTTAACAAGCCGTTGTACGATTCTGCTTTTTTCATGACTTTTTTCAAACAATGCAATGATTTGATGCAGGGACAAGCCTTTGGTAGATACACATTTCTTTCATTTTCAACATATATGCTTTCAAATAAACAATGCTGCTTTTAACACATTCAGTACCCGAAACCCCAAAACGGGTACTCTGGCAAACAGTGTAGGCCCAGATCAGGGCCTCCACCATTTACTTAAAGTTCAGAAATTTTCTAAATAAATTTTCATAAAAACACAACCTGACATCCCTGAATTTTGAACTCCTGTTATTTATAAGGAAGAAGATTCCATTTTGTACAAAAAAGGTTAATTAACCTGTAAATTTAGAAAATATGCATCTGTTCAAAGACTATGAACCTTAAATATTCTGCGGTTTAAGCATTTAGATGAAGAAAAATGGACTCCGTCTGTTAATTTTGGGGAAGACTAATATCATCAGTGGCCCCATAGTGAACTGTGTAGGAATAACTGTCTGACTGCAAGTTGCCTAATTACCACCATCCGTTTAAAAATATTGCTCACACTTCAAAAATGAAACTGCCGATGAATCTAAATATTACAACTTGTATGTTTTATCAATTTATTTCATGAACACACATGTCTTCTTGCTTACTTTTCAGTGATTATAAACTTTTCACTGGAATTCTCTGTGTGCAAAATTTGTGAATGGAAACAACACCGATGACGTTGCGGACAAGCCACGCCGAGGTTAAAACCCGTGACTTCCAAGGTAACGGGGCGTTTCGTGTCAGAGACATTTTGAACCAAACCGCCCGCAATCATCCTATGTAGGTTTTCGGATTTGGGGGTAGAAAACTGAGAATATTGTAACAACCATTTTTTCTACATTGTTAAGGAAATGGTGAAAGATGCCACTTTAAAAATATTGATACTAGATCTAGAGTCTGTGTATTGCCACATAACTGCAATTGAAATAATTTAAATGCATTGTCTTCCCTTTTCGGAGGATTCAAAAGGGCAATAGTTGCCAGTTACAGGGGATATCCTGTGCATCTGGTAGAGTAAGTTTGAGTCTGATCAGGCTCGGACTGTGTAATCTAGCTGCCATTATAAAAGTCGAACAAGCCTTCTTCGGTTATATAAAGAAAAGAACACCAAAATCACAGTTATAACAATAGTGTAAAAGGTTTATTAATACACCAAAACTACTAACAACAGTCGAGTGTACTAGTTTTCTGGGCCAGATTACCTTCTGTCGATCAAGTAATAGTGACTCTCAAATATTTTAAAAGTTCCACAATTATCCCAAAGGACTTGAAAATAAATTCTACACTATGATGAAAGACAGGGATACTTTAACGGTGCCCAAACCGTCCCTATTACGCCAGCTTATGTATGTTACAAAGGTTTATTCTTTGGAAGGAAGGAATACACCAAAGAACTGGAAACGTTTGAGTGTACAACATTTCTGGGCAGACCAGCACATCTCGGCCACTTAGGCCTCATCAGTGACCCTCCAGATTGAAACTAAAATATTTTAAGCCCGATTTAAACAGACAACCAGATGCAAAATTTGCCTAAGCAAAGTTCACAAACAACCGCCTTATTAGCACTCTCAGTGCTTTGTTTTTTTAGTAAGGTGTTACTTAGCAGTTCTGTCAACACTTTGTGACACATGTACACTTGATCTGCTAGCCTTTATCTGATTTTTATTAAACGACCGATTCATGAAAAAGTCTAGCCTAATATAAGAAACCATATTACTTTGAAGTAATAATAATAATAATAATAATAATATACTAATAATAATAATAGCAATATTAAGAGGTGCCATGAGTGCAAGTCTAACATATGGTCTTTATTGTAACACTTATATGAGCATTTATGAATTGTTGATAAACATTTTCGCACCTAATGATACCAACTGAAATTAAAACATATTCATAAATATATACATTAGACATTAAAAGGATCTTGACTATCAATGCGAGGGCCGTGTGGTGGAAACCAATGTACATACAGCACGCCCTTATTCCCATAAAAGTTTGGTAGTCCCTAAAATCGCAGACGCCGTCTAGAATATACACTCTTTTTGGTTAGCAAAACAATTAGAATAAACCAAGTAAATTATGAATATTTTAACTTTTAAACGTAATGTAAGCACTTCACTTCACAGGTCGCAGGCTTGTTCATTCGAGTCCATTCGATTCATCTTAGGCAAAAAGCCCCGAGGCGTGGGAATAGGGCACACGCACTGAGGCATTGAAAAATGTCGAGTGGACGTGAAATACATGACGCGGGACCCGCCAATTTGCGCCAGTCAATGGGGTTGAGTGGAGTGGGGGCGCAAATCAGCACGCCCTCTCACGTCCCTGAACAAACAGAAGGTAAACCATCGAACAGCTTTGGATCCTAGATTATAGAAGACCCTCAGAGGCCACAGGCCAGCCAGCCGTAGTCGATCTTGCGTCTAAACCCAACTCCGGTCAACCAGACCGCAAATCGTCCGAAGACTGAATAACAATATATCGTTGACCACAATAGACAATCCACGTATGGTGTTATTCCAAATTTAGCACAGTTTAATCCTCAACTAGATAGTTGCTTTCTTGAATTCACGTTCCCTAATTTCAGTTGGTAAGCTGTTCCAATGCCGAGGACCTGTGGTGGAAAAGACTTTGTCGTAATACGTGGCATGCGATCTAGAATCTGCTGGTTATCGTTTGCTGTAGATCTCGTTCGTCGACAATGGTGTTTTGCATAGATGAAACGTAATCCGGGAACTCTGTATACCATAAGACATGTGTGATATTGTACTCGTTTTGCAAAAGCAAGACAGCTAAGTTGCTTAAACATTTGATCGGATAGTGTTAACATATCAGTCTTTAATATGAGTCATGCAGCATGTATTTGTAGTTTGACAAGTCTTAACCCAGAAAACACAAATCATTATCGTAACGTTTTGATTCCAAAATGGCAACGCAGAACCTGACGTTTTGGTCGAACGTGTATCCGAAACCTAATTCTTCAGTCGAACAGAAATAAAATAATGAATTCCCCATTAAACCCTCAGTTTTCTTTATAAAAAAAATGGCGTCTACATGGGGTGTTCATTACTTGGACCTGTTAATGTGATTGAAGTGCTTTAGATAAAAAGTAATTTTATTTACTCAGTGTTGAAGCATATACATGCTATGTAGTTTACAGTTGTCAATTTTAAGGAACACCCACAAAATTTTACTTGAAATAACCACTTCTGCTTGCCTGCAATCTCAGTGATCTTGTTTCTCTTTGTTTTAATATACAATAAAATGCGCAATATCTATTCTTTTATATAGTTAACTTTACTGTTTAAAACACCATGTTAAATACACTATAGTAAAGTAATGCCCCCCACCCCGTCTAAGACCCGCCGTACATCTGGTCTTCAAGAGCAACTGATTTAAAATAACCACTCGACAACTTGAAAAAAAACAACAACATAATTACAGGTAAATAAAAATCAAAAATGAGTTCCTTAAAGAGCAATGAAAGCATTCATAAGAAAGAAAATGGGTCATACTACGTAATTTCGGCTAATAAAGCCTCATCAGTGACCCTGTAATGCTCCGGCAAAGAAAGCCAGAGGAAACATACTGCAATTTTGCGAATTTCGAATAGGCAGTCGATTCAAAGACTGATATAAATCAAAATGGGGTCCAAATAATTAAAAGCCTGTCTAGAATATGAGTCTAAACCAATAATTTATTTCTGATTTCTCAGAACATTTTCGCTGATCTCAAAGGACCAAAAGTAAAATATAAACTGCACTATGGTTGATGTACGGGGAGACGTTTTACGGCCGCCACACGGCACAACACCAGCTGCAGTGAAGGCAAATAAAAATCAAAAATGAGTTCCTTTAAGAGCAATGAAAGCATTCATAAGAAAGAAAATGGGTCATACTACGTAGTTTCGGCTAATAAAGCCTCATCAGTGACCCTGTAATGATCCGGCAAAGAAAGCCAGAGGAAACATACTGCAATTTTGCGAATTTCGAATAGGCAGTCGATTCAAAGACTGATATAAATCAAAATGGGGTCCAAATAATTAAAAGCCTGTCTAGAATATGAGTCTAAACCAATAATTTATTTCTGATTTCTCAGAACATTTTCGCTGATCTCAAAAGACCAAAAGTAAAATATAAACTGCACTATGGTTGAAGTACGGGGAGACGTTTTACGGCCGCCACACGGCACAACCCCAGCTGCAGTGAAGGCAAATTAAAATCAAAAATGAGTTCCTTTAAGAGCAATGAAAGCATTCATAAGAAAGAAAATGGGTTATACTACGTAGTTTCGGCTAATAAAGCCTCATCAGTATCCCTGTAATGATCCGGCAAAGAAAGCCAGAGGAAACATACTGCAATTTTGCGAATTTCGAATAGGCAGTCGAGTCAAAGACTGATATAAATCAAAATGGGGTCCAAATAATTAAAAGCCTGTCTAGAATATGAGTCTAAACCAATAATTTATTTCTGATTTCTCAGAATATTTTCGCTTATCTCAAAGGACCAAAAGTAAAATATAAACTGCACTATGGTTGATGTACGGGGAGACGTTTTACGGCCGCCACACGGCACAACACCAGCTGCAGTGAAGGCAAATAAAAATCAAAAATAGCCATCGGAAGAGATGGCAAATCCCCCGACCAAAAACCAATATGGCCTTCAGAAGATTGTTCACCAATAGAAAGTGCACCAGAATTAAACCACATATCACAAAAGTATTGCAGTTATGGCCATCGCAAGATTATACTGTCAGGGAAGATAACTAAAAAACCAGGGCACTCAGAAATGTGGTTCTTGCGCATGACATGCCTGCTTAAGCTCATGTATTTCTGCACAAAGTACCATCAATATGTCTCAAAAGGTATTGGAGATATAGTGATCACAAGCTGGTCATACTGTTATATTGGAAGGGCAGATAACTCAAATACCACAGCAACAACAGTTGTGGTTCTTGCACATGACATCCCTTCTGTACCTTGTATACAATTGTGCCAAGTTCCTTCAATATATCTCAAAGGGAGTTGGAGTGAAGGCCATCACTAGGTTATATTGCCAGGGGAGATAACTAAAAAACCAGAGCACCCAGAGTTGTACTCTTGAGCATGATACACCTTCTTAACCTCATGTACATCTGCATCAAGTACCACCAATATCTCTCAAAGGGTATTGGAGGTACGGTGGTCACAAGATTGTCATACTGCTATATTGGAAGAGGAGATAACTCAAATATCATAGCACCCAGAGTTGTAGTTCTTAGGCATGAAGCGCCGTCTCAACTTTGTATACAATTGTGCCAAGTACCATCAATATATCTCAAATGGTATTTGAGTTATGGCCATCACAAGGTTATATTGTCAGGGGAGATAATTAAAAAACCAGGGCATCCAGAGTTGTGGTTCTTGCACGTGACACACCTGCTTAACCTCATGTACAACTGTACCAAGTATCATCAATATATCTCAAAGAGTATTGGAGATGTGGCCATCACAAGGTAGTGATTCTATATTATTGGAAGGGGAGATAACTAAAAAAACATGGCACCCAGAGTTGTGGCTCTTGTGCATGACACACTGTCTCGGCCTTGTGGACAACTGTGCCAGGTATCATCAATATATCTTAAAGGGTATTGGAATTATGGCCATCACAAGGTTGTCACTCTATTTTATTGGAAGGGGAGATAACTCCAAAACCGTGGCAACCAGAGTTGTGGTTCTTGTGCATGACATGCCATCTCAGCCTTGTGAACAACTGTGCCAGGTACCATCAATATATCTCAAAGGGTATTGGAGTTATGGCCATCACAAAGAAGTCATTATATTTTATTAAAAGGGGAGATAACTAAAAAAGTATGGCATCCAGAGTTCTGGTTCTTGCGCATGACACGCCGTCTCAGCCTTGTGTACAATTGTGCCAAGAACCATCAATGAATCTCAAAGGGTATAGGAGTTATGGCCATCACAAGGTTGTCACTCTATTTTATTGGAAGGGGAGATAACTCCAAAACCGTGGCAACCAGAGTTGTGGTTCTTGTGCATGACACGCCGTCTCAGCCTTGTGAACAACTGTGCCAGGTACCATCAATATATCTCAAAGGGTATTGGAGTTATGGCCATCACAAAGTAGTCATTTTATTTTATTAACAGGGGAGATAACTAAAAAAGTATGGCATCCAGAGTTCAGGTTCTTGCGCATGACACGCCGTCTCGACCTTGTGAACAATTGTGCCAAGAACCATCAATGAATCTCAAAGGGTATAGGAGTTATGGCCATCACAAGGTTGCGTCTACGGACGGACGGACGGACGGACGGACGGACAGACGGACGGACGGACGGACGCCAGGCTGATCGCTATATCCCCCGAACCTATTCGGTCGGGGGATAAAAATGAGTTCCTTTAAGAGCAATGAAAGCATTCATAAGAAAGAAAATGGGTCATACTACGTAGTTTCAAAGTCATAAAGAAATATATTAAGACAAAACCTTTCTAAATGAATATTACTGGTTTATTCTTCAGGTTGAAATAAACCTTCCATATGAACGTTACTTAGAAGTTCCCAAAAACGTTTTAAGAATTTTTATAAACGTTTTTAAAATGTATATTTACTGCTTCAAATAACATTTCTTAAACGTTTTTTGAACGTTTTATGAACGTTTTTTTTTTTTTACAAACGTTCTGGTGAGGCAAAAAAAGTTTCCAAATAAACGTTATTAAAACGTTTACCAAAAACGGTTTTTAACGTTTTTCGAAACATTTTTGAAACATTTTTAAAATGTTTCTTTGTTAGCTGGGAACTGGTTTGAAGCTGTGGTATGACCCCATATTATACAACAAAATTCAAAACTTGAATTGGGAGAACATAAGCATTATAATATAATTTGAGGGATTCTTGGTTTATGTATTTTGATAAAGGTTTCATTAATGTGAGTTTACGACTGGCGTATTTGAAAACCTGACTAATTTGCCCTTCCAATGTTGAGTTGAATTTCGTGCCTAGTATTATTGCATGTGTTTTAAGCAAATTAACAAACACATTGAGGTCGACACACCATGCCTCGAAGTTTATTAGGCTGCATTGAAGTTTAGTTTCTATGACTATTAGGCTTTTTCGGCTGTATGAGTTACTGTATTCATTATTTTTCTTATTTCTGCCCCAATACATAGGCTGTGGGTACTCGTTAGAACCGCCTCAATGAGGCGGTTCTAACGAGCACCCACAGCCTATGTTTGCAGTATTTATAAGAAAAAATATTACGGATTTTCATCAGAAAAGTAGCCATTTTGGAGATGTGAAAAATGCACATTATTGCACGGATGTGTTATCATAATGCGTTGAAGTATGAATAAATCAGTTCAAGAGCACATTACCCGTGATCAGATAATATTGAAGGGGTTTACTTAAACTTCGATCGTGGCCCAATGTTATTCATAATTTGATTGCCTTTATTACATATTTTTTCATTATTTGCCAGCAATTATGTTGCAAAAATTTTTGAATTGAAACAAGAAAGCAATTGCAGGCAGTTAACGATTAAGAGCGGAAAAGCGCTGTTGATGTCATAATGGCGTCATCGTCCAAACATACGTACATACTGGACTTTACTTTGACAATGTTTCGTCGCGTGAGAAAATGTATTCATTTGGGTATGAAAAAAGTCTACAAAAGGGGCTTCCTGTAAATGCACCGAGAATGTAAATGTATGCTGATGAGACGACTCATATAATAAAGCCAGTTGATTAGGATCAACACCAAGGAGGCTATTTTGAGAGAAATAGATTGACCTTTACAACAGTGGAGATAATTCATACAGGAGAAATAAATATTTCAGGGACACATTTTCATGGAAATTAAATTGAAAATCATGTCATGAATTTTTCCCATTAAAATCACGGAATACGAGTCTGATGAAGAAAGCGAATGCTCTAAGAATGAAATTTAAAATATATCATTATAAACAAATTAACACGAACGTGAGGCCAAAATTAAGTTTAGAACAATAATTCGGCTGCTACATATTGCAAGTGTACTTAGTATTATTGTCATTTTATAATGTACAAAGTAGAAGTAAAACAAAGATCAGGAATCGATACAATTAACTTACTCCACCCATCAAAGACACCAAAGGGAAAGAAGCACAAACATGAAGCGACCAGACCATAATGGAAACCTAAACAAAGGAAGGCCATAAGGACAGTTACTTTCCCAAGTCATTAGTTTACAGAATTCGAATGAGGCTCATTACGATAACATACCCGCGCGACATAGTGCACGGTTCATATCTCCTATATGTCTACTTTTCTGATGAAATTCGGTGATATTTTTCTTAGTTATACTGCAAACATAGGTTGTGGGTGCTTGATAGAACCGCCTCGTTGAGGTGGTTCTAACGAATACCCACAACCTATGTCTTGGAGCAAATATATAATGTTTATCCCATTAAACCCCTAGGTTTATGTATATAAAGTGGGGTTTAGGGGATGTGCATTACATGGACTTGTCCACGTGATGTACAGGTCTATATTTTATAAAGCCAATGACAGTGATGATTCGCAGTAAGATTCTATCATCACGTTAAAGTCCGTGAAATCAACACCCCTTAAACCCCACTCTATACTGAGAAATCTGAGGTATACGGGGTATCCATTATTTTTCTTATTTCTGCTCCAAGTCATAGGTTGTGGGTACTCGTTAGAACCGCCTCAATGAGGCGGTTCTAACGAGCACCAACTACCTATGTTTGCAGTATAAATAAGAAAATTATCACGGATTTTCATCCAAAAGTAGCCGTTTTGAAGATAAGAAAAAATATACTATGTCGCACGGGTCTTTTATCCTAATATCGACTAATGGTAATATTCTGGCTTGGAATTAAGTAACAACTCTGTTAGAGAGAGAGAGGGATTGTCCGAACAGCCAATTTCATTGCCATTAAAGAAGCCAATTTATGAGAAATCTGGGACTAATAGGAGATAGAAAGCTTTATGACTATTGGAAATCTGCTATAAAAGGTATACAACAGTTGTTTGTCAGGCCATTATTAGCTGCAAGTATTAGCTGATTCAAGTAAAAGCTGACCTATTGTCGAGTTCATATATACACCGTTTTCATTCATTTGTGCACAACCAAGGGGAAGGCTCATATTTGTGTTTGTCAAGTCTCGGATTCTATGACGGTTCCAGCGTAAAGGCTTACTGAGAAGTAGAGAGAATTTAATTTTATGTTATGTTGGTTGGTGCCTGATGCTCTGTCTCTGGTCGGGCCCATCGGAGTCTAACTGTTGGTTTTCTTTCGCTCAAGCATTTCATTGGTTTCTTGCTGTCCAGTCATCACCTTTGTTTCATCTCTGTAGCTGTTTGATTTTTGTGTTCTCAGAGATGTTGCACTGACGAGTTAGGAGGCCTTCATTACGGACTGAACACATTATTTGTCATAATCGCGACGGAAGTAAAGTCGAGGATTGCGCCGCGTAAAATCAATTTAAGTCTCCCAGTAGAATTCGTTTCACTGACCATTCCAAGGCGGTTCTTCTGTCGCGGTTTATTTTTGTTATGATTGTCTTTGAGTGTGTGTATCGCTTATATTTTTTTGTTTTGGATAGCCTATTGGCCATTTTGTGGGAAAGTGACAGTCCTTTTGGCTTTCCGCTATTGGTGTTTCCACTGGGGTATAGTTATTTTATGTTTGTGTTTCTTTACCTTTGGTGTCTCAGATGGGAGCTGTGGGTTAATTGTATCGATTCCTGCTCATTGCCCTCACTACTATTTTGCTGCGGATCTTTAGGATTGATAACAACCATACTTTCACGGTTTCATCATTTTGGCAGGGAAACTTGTGTATAATCTGAGCTTTTGTGCATAGTGCAGTTTATATTTTACTTTTGGTCCTTTGAGATCAGCGTGAATATTCTGAGAAATCAGAAATAAATTATTAGTTTAGACTCAAATTCTAGACAGGTTTTTAATTATTTGGACCCCATTTTGATTTATATCAGTCTTTGAATCGACTGCCTATTCGAAATTCGCAAAATTGCAGTATGCTTCCTCTGGCTTTCGTTGCTGGATCATTACAGGGTCACTGATGAGGCTTTATTAGCCGAAACTACGTAGTATGACCCATCTTCTTTCTTATGAATATTTTCATTGCTCTTAAAGGAACTCATTTTTGATTTTTATTTGCCTTCACTGCAGCTGGTGTTGTGCCGTGTGGCGGCCGTAAAACGTCTCCCCGTACATCAACCATAGTGCAGTTTATATTATACTTTTGGTCCTTTGAGATCAGCGTTAATATTCTGAGAAATCAGAAATAAATTATTAATTTAGACTCAAATTCTAGACAAGTTTTTAATTATTTGGACCTGATTTTGATTTATATCAGTCTTTGAAACGACTGCCTATTCGAAATTCGCAAAATTGCAGTATGCTTCCTCTGACTTTCGTTGCCGGATCATTGCAGGGTCACTGATGAGGCTTTATTAGCCGAAACTACGTAGTATGACCCATCTTCTTTCTTATGAATATTTTCATTGCTCTTAAAGGAACTCATTTTTGATTTTTATTTGGTAATTTTGAACAACTATTCCGAGGTGGCTTACTTCGAAAATGAGCTCATCATCGTCCCGAAATCTCGTTCCGAGCAAGTGGGTCTTCAAATTTCGAAACAGATAATAATCACTTGGGCCAGGTATGGACTGTATGACTGATGATTTAACTGCTAAAGCTCGCACTCACGAAAAGCCGCTGGTGCAAATAAAAATAAAAAATGAGTTCCTTTAAGAGCAATGAAAACATTCATAAGAAAGAAGATGGGTTATACTACGTAGTTTCGGCTAAAAAAGCCTCATCAGTGACACTGTAATGATCCGGCAAAGGAAGCCAGAGATAACATACTGCAATTGTGCAAATTTCGAATAGGCAGTCGATTCAAAGACTGATATAAATCAAAATGGGGTCCAAATGATTAAAAACCTGTCTAGAATATGAATCTAAACCAATCATTTATTTCTGATTTCTCAGAATATTCACGATGATCTCAAAGGACCAAAAGTAAAATATAAACTGCTCTATGGTTGATGTACGGGGAGACGTTTTACGGCCGCCACACGGCATAACACCAGCTGCAGTGAAGGCAAATAAAAAACAAAAATGAGTTCCTTTAAGAGCAATGAAAACATTCATAAGAAAGAAGATGGGTCATACTACGTAGTTTCGGCTAATAAAGCCTCATCAGTGACACTGTAATGATCCGGCAAAGGAAGCTAGAGGAAACATACTGCAATTGTGCAAATTTCGAATAGGCAGTCGATTCAAAGACTGATTTAATCAAAATGGGGTCCAAATGATTAAAAACCTGTCTAGAATATGAATCTAAACCAATCATTTATTTCTGATTTCTCAGAATATTCACGATGATCTCAAAGGACCAAAAGTAAAATATAAACTGCACTATGGTTGATGTACGGGGAGACGTTTTACGGCCGCCACACGGCACAACACCAGCTGCAGTGAAGGTAAATAAAATACAAAAATGAGTTCCTTTAAGAGCAATGAAAACATTCATAAGAAAGAAGATGGGTCATACTACGTAGTTTCGGCTAATAAAGCCTCATCAGTGACACTGTAATGACCCGGCAAAGGAAGCCAGAGGAAACATACTGCAATTGTGCAAATTTCGAATAGGCAGTCGATACAAAGACTGATATAAATCAAAATGGGGTCCAAATGATTAAAAACCTGTCTAGAATATGAATCTAAACCAATCATTTATTTCTGATTTCTCAGAATATTCACGATGATCTCAAAGGACCAAAAGTAAAATATAAACTGCACTATGGTTGATGTACGGGGAGACGTTTTACGGCCGCCACACGGCACAACACCAGCTGCAGTGAAGGCAAATAAAAATCAAAAATGAGTTCCTTTAAGAGCAATGAAAACATTCATAAGAAAGAAGATGGGTCATACTACGTAGTTTCGGCTAATAAAGCCTCATCAGTGACACTGTAATGATCCGGCAAAGGAAGCCAGAGGAAACATACTGCAATTGTGCAAATTTCGAATAGGCAGTCGATTCAAAGACTGATATAAATCAAAATGGGGTCCAAATGATTAAAAACCTGTCTAGAATATGAATCTAAACCAATCATTTATTTCTGATTTCTCAGAATATTCACGATAATCTCAAAGGACCAAAAGTAAAATATAAACTGCATTATGGTTGATGTACGGGGAGACGTTTTACGGCCGCCACACGGCACAACACCAGCTGCAGTGAAGGCAAATAAAAATCAAAAATGAGTTCCTTTAAGAGCAATGAAAACATTCATAAGAAAGAAGATGGGTCATACTACGTAGTTTCGGCTAATAAAGCCTCATCAGTGACACTGTAATGATCCGGCAAAGGAAGCCAGAGGAAACATACTGCAATTGTGCAAATTTCGAATAGGCAGTCGATTCAAAGACTGATATAAATCAAAATGGGGTCCAAATGATTAAAAACCTGTCTAGAATATGAATCTAAACCAATCATTTATTTCTGATTTCTCAGAATATTCACGGTGATCTCAAAGGACCAAAAGTAAAATATAAACTGCACTATGGTTTATGTACAGGGAGACGTTTTACGGCCGCCACACGGCACAACACCAGCTGCAGTGAAGGCAAATAAAAATAAAAAGGCAACTCTGAACTTGTGCACAGGGGCATAATCATGCAAAAGAAGGACACCAGCAGCTAGCTTTCTCCCTCGTTTTTTTTTCTTTAATAGCAACCCTTAATTGTTAAATGACATTCACCTGTAATTGAAGTACCGTCAGGCTTGTAATCTATCAATATAATCCCTTTGGAGTCGCAAAACACCGTGGTGATTACCTTGCCGGCTGATGGTTAGTTGCGACTGCGCTTCCATTGCATGGACTCCTTTTTAGTATCTGGGTCCCAGAGGTGAAGCTAAGTTTCATCTCCTGTTACAAGACGAGTGTGAAAGTCTTCTGGATTGGCATTGTACACTTCCAGAAGTTCTTGACTTGACCCCCCCCCCCCCTTTGCTGACGATCTTGCATGGTCAGGTTTCTGGGTACCTTTTTAGCACACGTCTCTCAACACGGTCAATCATCTCCTGGCTGATGGCATCAGCAGGGCGATCTGGCCTTGGGTCATCTTCTAAGGAGTCTCGCCCACGTTTAAATTCTGCTGACGACTTTGCTACTGTTGAATACTATGGGCTACTATCACCATACACATCAGCCATGTGCCGATCGATTTCTTTGGCCTTTGCACCCACTTTATGACTGCTCTGAACTCAATATTCTGACTTTCCATTTCCAAACAAAAAGTAAGAGCAAAAAATGTACGTGTTGACTGAACAGCTCTTATCGTTCCACTGAGAAAGGTACACACCGCACAAAAATGAAAAAAAGAAAAAAAAAGAAAACTTAAATTGGATTAATAAAATACCGAGTTCCACGAATTAATTGATCTCCCCTCTTATTTCCATCTGAAATGTGTTAGTACATACTATATGATTATTCAGGGATTGCTTATACTCGTACATATGTTTAAACCTAGCTTCTACTTCTTTCCTTATAATCGTATAGCTAGCTAAGTTGCTTAAAACGGTTCCTCTCTAAAAGAAGAAAATACAGCTTAATAAATGCAAATTATTTTCACCATGAAAAAAAAACAAGAGGCCCATGGGCCACTATGCTCACCAGAGCTCAGGAGGGCACTGCCCAATGGCAGCCATGTATTTTAACATGATATCATTTTAATCTACCAAATGAACCCCCATGTCCAAATGAGCACCCATGTGGACTCAGTATCTGAAACATTAGACCTTTTATGAGGTAGAGGGGGTGGGGCATGGGCCCAATGGAGCCCTGGTTGGCATCACTAAATGCGTCTTATCATAAGAAACAAAAATATATCTGGTTTGGCATTGGGGATCTGTTAGGCCTCTTAAACAGTGGAGGGGTTGGGGCATGCCCTGTTGATCCCAGGAAAGCCCTAATTGTTGTCCCTAAATGTGTCTTATCATAAGGACCAAGTATATGTACATATATGGTTTAGTGCTGGGAATCTGAAGATTCGGAGATTCGAGGCCCTTTTATGAAGTGTAAAGGATAGGAATGGCCCCTGCGGACCACCCTCCCCCTACAGTTGGTGTGCTAATAATAAGGAACAAGATCATATATGATTATGGGGTGGGGATTTGAATGGTTTCCGAAATATAAAGCCTTTTATGAAGTGGAAGGGCGGGGCACATTGCCTCAGCACAAAGAGACCCCCAGGTTGGTGTGATTGAACGAGTCTTATCATAAGGAACAAGTATATGGTTATGGGGTGGGGCTCTGAACTATTTCTAAGATATATGGCTTTTAATGAAGTAAAGCGGTGGGGCATGGCCTGGGCGTGCCTCGGGGACTCACAAGCTGGTGTCACTGAATTCGTCTAATCATAAGAAAGATGAATACATATGGTTTAGGGTGGGGCTAAGAACATTCTCTGAGATATAAGGCCTTTTGTGAAGTGGAGGGGTGGGGCATGGTCCCGGGAGACTCCCAGGTTGGTGTCAATGAATGTGTCTTATCATAAGGAACAAGGATATATATGGTTCAGGGGAGGCCATCTGTAGGGTTTCCGAGATATTGTGATATAATGAAATGGAGGGGGTGGTGTATGGCCCCAGCACATCCCTGGGGACCCCCAGGTTGGTGTCACTGAATGCGTCTTATAATGAACAAGAATATATATGGTTTAGGGGTGGGGATCTGAACAGTTTCTGAGATATATGGCCTTTTGTGAAGTGGAGGGGTGGGGCAAGGCCCCAGTGCCTCCCTGAAGACCCCCATGTTGGTGTCAATGGATGTGTCTTATCATAAGAAGCAAGAATATATATGGTTTAGGGGCGGGGATCTGTAAGATTTCCGAGATATTGGGCCTTTTATGAAATGGAGGGGGTGGGGCATGGCCCAGGCGCATCCCGGGGACTCCCAGGTTGATGTCATTGAATGGGTCTTATCATAAGGAACAAGAATATGTATGGTTAAGGAGTGGGGATCTGAATGGTTTCCGAGATATTGGGTCTTTTATTAAGTGGAGAGGGTGGGGCATGACCACGGCGCATCCCTGAGGACCCTAATATTGGTGTAACTGAATGCGTCTTATCAATAGGAACAAGAATATATATGGTTTAGGGGTCGGGATCTGAATTGTTTCTGAGATATATGACCTTTTATGAAGTGGAGGGGTTGGGGCATGGCCCCGGCACAACCTGGGAGACCCTCAGGTTGGCATAAAGCATATGGGTGAGAGAAGTTTACTCAAGAAACATTTCTATAAATATAATGTTTTGTAAAAATATCTGCAATTACTTGGCAGTAAATGCCATTTTTTAATTTACCCCATTAAAAGTCTATGGAAATTCTAAGTTGCCATAGCAACCAAACTAATGAGCCGATTTTCATAAAAAAACACACAAACTTTCAACCCCCCAGCTCAAGGATGCTACAGATAAAATTTGGGCCCAATCAGCCCAGTGGCTTCAGAGGAGAAGATGTTTCAAAGTGTTGACGCCAGACATACGGCGACGACGACGACGGACAACTGCCCATCCTATAAGCTCCCCGGAGCCTTCGGCTCTGGTGAGCTAAAACACATTAATAAGCGTCATTGGTGCTTTTAGATATAGATTGGGATGCATGACGCTTCTGCGTAGAGCTGAAACCGAACGAACATGAGTACTGGTAAATCGTTTAGAAGGTCAAGGCCTGCCTAAGCAAAGGTGTGTTTGTCGGACTGCCATTGCATATAATCCCCAGCAGTTTGTATCCCTTGACAAGTTAAAGAGAAAAAGAATCCAAGGTATATATATTCGCCTTCAGTTACTGTACCTCAGGTTTCCAGGGTAATGTTACAGGTAACGGCTTTTATGGTGTCATCGACTCTTTGTTTATATATCTAGTAAACAGGTCAAGCTCTTAAAGTACTGCAGGAATATACAGTTCACATTTATTAACCTGTATAGTATCATCACGAAAACACGCCTATATAATTTTGACCCCCTCGAACCCCACTTTTATATAGTAAAACTGGGGTTTGCAGGGGTAAACCTTATTTTTCTTACCCACAATCTATATTTTGAGCAGAAATAAGAAAAAAATCACAATTTTTCATCAAAAAATTTTCATTTTAACGGCGATAAAGGTGGCAATGTATTTGAATAGGCATGTTTGCGTAATGGGTGCCTAAAACTTCCCCTTAACCCTTAACCCATACATGACAATGGAATATTCCACCTAATAAGTTTGGAGTAGTCCATACCCAATTTTAGGGGTCCAGATCTGTCTTGATAGCGGTACGTTTTGCAAAATTGTATGTACTTTTAGCAAACAGTGTAGATCAAGATCAGACTGATGCGTCTGATCTGCGCCTACCATTACAATTACACACCGTGCATCATAATGCATTTTTACATCCCCAAAACGGTCAATTTTCTGAAGAAAATGTGTAATATTTTTCTTATTTATACTCAGAACATAGATTGTGGGTACTCGTTAGAACCAGCTCTTTGAATACCCACAACCTATGTCCAGGGGCAGAAATTAGGAAAATAATGTATACACCCGTAAACCCCAGTTTTCTCTAAATAAAGTGGGATGTAAGGGGTGTTTATTTCACGGACTTGGTAGCGTGATGACTGCTATCCAATGGCCAAAAATGGACCGCTAGGCTTATATGGGTTACTATTGGGGACAAAATGATATTAAAGTTTTTGGCTGTCTTATTGTTTTGTTTGCTGTAAGTTGACCAAAACGTTCCTACACATAGAACAAACACAGTGAAAACTGTGGCTCCTGATCTGCATCTACACTATTTGCCAAAAGTCCCGATTTGAAAGCTAGTCAAATATCGTTTAAGAAGAATTATATTTGCATTAGGCGGGGTGGGTGGAAAAACGGGAGTGGTGGGATAACGTAGCGCCATTTAAAAAGGTTTTTAGTTTGTTTGATTTGATGTTAAACGTCCCCGTCAACACTATACATGTATATGTCATTTTGGAGATGTTGCTACCACTTTTGTGGGAATTTTACTTGACATTGAGATGAAATTACATCTCAAGCCCTGTCGCCCAATGAAACCAATAGGATTTATAAGCTTGGACTCGCACCGCTTTGCCCGGGCAGGCTTAGATCCTCTAAGAGGTGTACCAGTACTCATGTGCGGTCGGATTCAGCGCTTTGTGGAAGGATCATGAACCCCATTTATTTCTTCAAGCCACAATGTGCGAGGGCCCGCCATTTAAGAAGTAAATTTGATCATGATATCAAGTCCGTTTAATGATCATCCAAGTTTAATGTTTCCATATTTTTGATAATCAACACAGCCTGTGGGTACCGCACAAAAAGTCAAAGCACTGGCAGCACTGGTGGGCGATTGTCTCCGACTTAAGGCTTGACAAAATGGCCTTAGACTGTTTCGTTTAACCTTAAAATTCCTGTACTGTAAGCAAACAGTGTAGCCCCTGATCGGACTGATCTGAATTAACAATGTTTGCCAAATCCAGACCATGATTCCATTACGAAAACACATCTATATAATTTTGACCCCCTTGAACCCCACTTCTATATCGTAAAACTGGGGTTTACAGGGGTAAACCTTATTTTTCTTATTTCTATTCTAAATTGTGGATTGTGGGTACTCGCTAGAACCGCATCGATGAGGCGGTTCTTACGAGTACCCACAATCTATTTTAACAGAAATAAGTTCTAACGAGTACCCAACATCCATATTACCCACAACGAGTACCCACAATCCATATTAGTGGAAATAAGAAAAATAGCACAATTTTTCATCTTAAAATTTTCGGGTTTTTCTGTGGTAAAGTTTGCAATGTATGTGTATTGGTGATTTTTCGCATTGTATGGATAACCGTCTTACGAAACACTCTGATCTTACATCGATAAGAATAGCGTGGCTATTTTCTATAAATAACCATTACCTGGATTTCCTACTAATCAGTTGTAGTCCCCTAGGCATCAGCTCTGAGGCGCTCCTGTGCCTAGTAACTTTAGGTCTTTTGACAAACAATCGACCAAAAACTAAATTACCATTGCATAATATCACATGACCAGCTCAGTATGAGTGAATTTTAGTTAAAAGTATTGATAGCAACCTTTGCAGAGTAGACAATGATAAATAGAATCTCGCAGAAGGCTCGTTTCATAAAGTTTGTATGAAGCTAATACTCGCATGTATGAGAAATTTTGTACTGTTATTGCGCTGCGTACCAACGCAGCGCCATTTGTAATGAGTTTGAGACACGGACTATGTAATCATGAAACTTGACTTTTCAATGATGTAAGCGAATTGTCAGTTACAGGAGTTCGCGTTATTGATAAAATTAAAACACTTTTTTAACAATTTTAATTTGCTACTACATTCAATTATACATTTAAAATCTGAATTTTTGCCTTTCGAAGTCTATTTTTGATTCATTCTGGTTTTTTAATAACGAACTATGTTTTTTGTTTTAATCATCGAAAGGGTATTCGGTTTTTGATTATTATTTTATTTTCAGTCAGTACAGTCCTGAATATACTCCTGATATTTCATTGTTGAATTATCCCAAAATTAAAATTCATTGTTTGAAATGGATGACAGAAGTCTAAGTGTGTTTAAAATAGATGACAGTGCTTCTACACAGAATGGTACAATCTACAGTTTAAACGTATCCCTTTCGATTCCAATGATTGTTTACTGCGCAATATTTAAGCCTGTTACTACAGCAAAGGCTAACCCTTTCAACCCTGAAGCCCGGCACAGATACTAATGCGAACATGTAGATCCTGATGAGATGGCGCATAATGAGCCACCTTATAGGGATATATAACTTTTATCCTGATGACTCTTTTAAGCTAGATACTATATAAAGTAGAATGGGCGTGCCCAAAGTCAGTGATGGTAGAGCCCACGCCGATAACTCAGGGGTGGAAGGGTTGAAGGGTAAATAAATCAAAGCACTGACAGCACTGATAGGACGAGTATCTCTTAGGGTAGATTAAAAAAAAAAATTGGCCCTGAAGGGGAACTTGAACTGTTTCGTTTAATCCTTTACCCTAAGGAAACAGTGTAGACCCTGAACAGACACCACGTTCTGATATGGGTCTACACTGTTTGCAAAACCCAACACATGATTGCAGTCCAGATTCTACAGCTAATTCTCTAAGATGTAAATAACGCGGCCTTTTTTTTTTTTTTTTTTTTTTTTTTTTTTGAGGTTTAACGTCCCCGTCAACACTGTAAAGGTCATTTTTGAGACGTTGCTTCCAATTTTGTGGGATGTGTACCCGACACTGAGATGAAATAACATCTAAGCCATGTCGACCAATGAAACCAATAGGGTTTATAAGCATGGACTGTCCGACTTGCACTGCTTTACATGGGCAGGCTTAGTTCCTCTAAGTGGTTTACCAGTCCTCGTGTGGGGTCGGATTTCAGCTCTGCGTGGTAGCATCATGCAGCCCATCTATTTCTTCAAGCCCCGATGGACGGGGGCCGCCCGACATTGAGATGAAAAGACAACGCAAGCCCTGCCGCCCAATTAAACCAAAGGGTCCTCATGTGAGGGTCGGTTTCAGCTCTGCGTGTAAGCATCTGGCCGCCCATCTATTTCTTTTCTTCAAGCCCCGACGGGCGGGGGCGTTTTTTTTTTTGTAAATCATCCCTACCTTGATTTCCTAAAAAACCCGCCTATATAATTTTGACCCCCTTAATACCCACTTTTATATAGTGAAACTGGAGTTAACGGTGACACCCATTATTGTTTCTTATTTCTGATTAAAATAGCTTGTAGATGTCCGTTAGAACCGCCTCCCCGAGGCGGTTCTAACGAGTAATCATAATCTATATTTTGAACAGAAATATGATAAATATCAGATTTTCTTCTATCTGAAAATTTTGGGGGTTTTTTGACGGTAAAATTTTCAATGTATTTGAATAGCTGTTCTTTGGTAAAGAGTGATAGTCACGTGAGCGCAACGTTGAAAATGTTGTGCTTAGTAACTTTGGTCGATTGGCAAACAATCGACCCAAAAAGTGTTTTTGTGTGGGTCTGGGAGGGGTGGAATTAACAGTGATTTCCGACATTGTTGGTTACTTCCCATCAGGCACATTACGTAATTGTGACGTCACATCAACGATGGTGCAACGTCATGACTTTAATGCAACGTCACATCTACGTCGGTGCAACGTCGTGAAATTGCACCGACGTTGAGTTGACGTTGCCCTTGCGTCGTGTGCCCGCTGGGTTATTGATATTCTCATACTGATTTTAAACTACAGTATTAAAAACATTCATTATGCAATGAAAAATGGGACTGAAAATTTAAGTAGAACATTTATTGTTCTTTCATCCAATGTTAAATTTGAGAAAATCAAATAAAACAAATTGGGTCATTTTGAGGTTGTTTTAATTTTTTCGGGATTTTCGGAGCTGGAAAAATGCCTGTACAGGTAAAGTCCCTTGATTTGACATGAGGCATGATGATCCCAATTGTCCCGTATGTACAAAGAATCTTTCTTCCGTCGGACCATTAGAGAGTGGAATGCTCTTTCCGATTCGATCATTTCCACAGTTGAAGGTGCTGATAATACTGAAGCTAATTTTGCCTCTTTCGTGAGAGCAAGGGACTAACTTCACAGGTCCTGATCTTTGAATGGCATTTGACGTATCCTCAGTAATAATTCCGAATGTTGATTCTGGTATGTGACTTTACCGATGGAGAAGAATCAGCATTTCCTAGGGTCATCCCAGAAGGCAAATATAGAGTCACTCACCTCAGAGTGCATAGGACACTTCAGTGTTTTTCACACGGTGCATCGTGACATTGACATTTGACCCTTGACCTCGAAAATCTATAGTGTTCATCATCATACTTCAATGATGATAGCTTTGTCTTTTATCCTGTTCACAATGTTTTCAATGTCTAGTCCATTGTTAACTTGGCATTTGACCCTTGACCTTGAAAATCAATAGGAGTTATTCTCTCTCCATGGGGAACATTTATGGAAGACATGATGCTTCTCCGATGATGGCATTGTTTTTAATCCTGTTCACAAGTTTCCGGACACACGGACACCCACACAAACACCCACACACGGACGTATGGTATCGATCGCAACTTTGTTGCGAGGGGATACTAACGAACAATCATGTAATGTGTCATTGACTGGTGACCGATAGATCTCAAAGCTATAATTCTGAAGTCATTCAAAATTCCTAAAGTATTCTGTTGCTTATTTGCGGCGAAATGCTCTTTATGACCTGCTCGCGATATTTCATACTCTTGTTCCACCTTCTCTGTTTATGATTTGTACTGCCCGCAATTGGGAATGGCCTTAGAAAACCTTTCCTATAATGAATCGGTAAGAAAAGGCTCATTCTCATGTATTAGGTCCAACCCTTTAAAGACATGCACAATTATGAAATCTTTTAATGAAATTAAAGGTAAACTAGATAGCGCAGTCGATGGTATACCATCGCAAATATCCGCTTTTTCTATGAAAAACACTAATGACTATGTATTAGCTAGCCAAAACTACATATAAGTTAAAAAAGTTGCAAAGAACATTCTAACTGATAAGCAAAGTTTCAGGAGTGTAACTCTTATAGTTTAGAAGATATGGCAAAGTCATACTTTTTACCTTTGACCTTGGGATCATGTTGAGGTCCACCAAAATTATCCCAATTTATCCTATATTCCAACGGCCATCCAATATCAAAGTTTCAGAAGTGTAACACCAATAGTTTAGAAGATATGGCAAAGTCATACTTTTTGACTTTTGACCTTGGGGTCATGTTGAGGTCGAGGTCACACCAAAAGTAGCCCAATATATTCTATATTCCAAGGGCCGTCCAATAACCAAAGTTTCAGAAGTGTAACTCCGATAGTTTAGAAGATATGACAGTCATACTTTTTTACCTTTGACCTTGGGGTCATGTTGAGAACGAGGTCACACCAAAAGTAGCCCAATATATTCTATATTCTTTGACCTTGGGATCATGTTGAGGTCCACCAAAAGTATCCCAATTTATTCTATATTCAAAGGGCTATCCAATAACCAAAGTTTCAGAAGTTTAACTCCAATAATTTAGAAAATATGGCAAAATAATACTTTTTGACCTTTGACCTTGTGGTCATGTTCAGAACGAGGTCACACCAAAAGTAGCCCAATATATTCTATATTCCAAGGGCCGTCCAATAACCAAAGTTTCAGAAGTGTAACTCCGATAGTTTAGAAGATATGACAGTCATACTTTTTTACCTTTGACCTTGGGGTCATGTTGAGGTCAAGGTCACACCAAAAGGTGCCCAATTTATTCTATATTCCAAGGGTCATCCAATAACCAAAGTTCCAGAAGTTTAACTCCAATAGTTTAGATGATATGGCAAAATAATACTTTTGACCTTTGACCTTGGGGCCATGTTGAGGTCAAGGTCACGCCAAAAGTAGCCCAGTGCCATCTACATTCCATGTATTATCCACAGGCAAAGTTTGAAAAATGTATCTTAACCGGTTTCAGAGGAGATCCATTCCATAGAAACTCGACGGACGTATGTACACACACACACACACACACACACACACACACACACACACACACACACACACTTACACAAAAACATACATACATACAGACCCCCGGACTGATAGACACTCGACTCTGACACGAAAACAATATATCCGATTTTTTTTTCGAAAAAGCGGGTATAAAAAAGTTGTTTTCCGCAGCGCTTCCTCCTTTGCTCCAACATGGAGCAATTTTTTACTTGTCCTTATAGATTTCTGACTATTTGGTTGCAAGCAAAATCAATTTATAGTTCATTGTCAGGCAATTATTAGTTGCTAAGCCGACTCGGTAGCAGCAGGGATTTACTGGCTTATCCAAGATCTAATTTTAGTTGCTGATAGAAAGAACCAATACCACTTGCTTTGTGGCGAAACTACGTCACAACACCTGACATAAATAACAGAGTCCTTCTTGTAAGAAAACATTCGGGTTTGGTAAGAAATGTTGATATTTGGCGGTTTTCATGACATTTCAAGCAGATACACCACAATGATGAAACATATATGGTTTAAATGCACATTTGAACTAAAATATAAGGAAGAATGTGTAGGATTATGCTTCTGCTTAAGGGCGATTTGTTAACCTATTTTGTACAAGAAAACAGTTTTTATAATTTATAAAAACTTATTTATACCCTTGTAAACCCAACTTTCCTCTTTATATAGTGAAGTTGGCAAGTGTGGTGATAACGTAATGTCACATGGACTACTTTTGAAAACCAATTAGTGGGACATAGACATGAACATTGTAAATTGAGTCGCCGCAAGTTGAATTGTGAATTTTGTCTGCGTATTAACCCACTTGGAATACATTTTACCTCCACTAAAGGACACCTCTGTTAAACAGTCATACCTCTTCAGCAGCCACAATTATCCACCGAAGGATTTTGCTATATTTAACCTTGGCTGAGCAGACACCTTTTTCCTCCAGCCAGCAGCCTCGTCACCAGACACCTTTTTCCTCCAACCAGCAGCCCAGCAACCAATTCACTAGACACCTTTCTCCTCCAGCCAGCAGCCAGTTAACCAGACACCTTTCTCCTCCAGCCAGCAGCAACTAGACCAGCCAGGCAGCAGCCACTTGAACAGATACCTCTCTCCACCAGCCATAGGCCACTTGACAAGCCAATCAGCAGCCTCTTGAAGAGACACCTCGCTCGTCCAGCCAGCAGCCACTTGACAAGCCAGGCAGCAGCCACTTGAACAAATAGCTCTCTCCTCCAGCCAGCAGCCACTTTACCAGCCAGGCAGCAGCCACTTGAATGAACACCTTTCTCCTCCAGCCAGCAGCCACTTGACCAGACACCTTTCTCCTCCAGCAAGTAGCCACTTGACCAGCCAGGCAGCGGTCACTTGATCATATACCTTTCTTCTCCAGCCAGCAGCCACTTCACCAGATCTAAATTCCCTCTATTGAAATGCCAGAGTTAGATTAATAGCCAAATACAGTAGAGCTTCGATGGCTCCAACTCCGATGGCTCGTTTACCATGGATGAGTCGAATATGTTCTTGAGTCCACAGCGAATGCCTCGAAATACCTTATAAAGATAATGTAGTTGATTTTTTCTTCTTTTAGCTTGTAAATGTATGTTATATGTAGTCGTTAGAATCGCCTCGATGAGGCGATTCTAATAAGTACACGAAACACACATTTATAATACATTTGTATACACAGTGCATGAACAGAAATGTACAGTGTTTGTGGTTGTATGTGACCTGCGATTTTGTACAGTGACGGTTTGTCACTTGCAGGATTGTGTAGATTGTATAAGAAGCACGTAGGTTGGTTGTCACGATTCTTATGAGCTATGGGAATGCCTTAATCATTCAAACGTGCTAAAATACATTTTTTGTCCCAAAACGATGGCTTTGTTTTAGAATCCTCCGAATTAAAATGTTATTATCCGAGCAGAAAATGAATAAAAAACATATTTCTGTGACAATTTGTCATGGATTGTACCTTACTCGACTCCAATCTTCTCCAAGCCTTTCAAATGTCGCTACTGGAATAAATAACTGTACAGTCTATTGTATTGTCGTTGTACAGTGATCAGAGAGCTAGGACAATATGTTTTGTACAGTGACCTGAAAGGTCTCTGATTTATTGTGAAGAATCAAAAGGATAATTTTGCACAATACACTAAAAGAAACACCCTTTCAACTTTGAAGAGATATTAAAATTCAACCTTTAGAATCTGTCTTCTCAAATGCTGGTACAAGTTTCAAATATTAAATTCATTATTGCATAGGTCTCTACTGAGGATCATCTTGATGATTAAGAGTACTTAAAAGGCTTTTTGAGGTCGAATCCGTTTTCAAGGTGAACATGTTCTGATACGATTCAGTCTAATTTATTTTACTGCGCACCTAAGGTTGAATCTTTCGGTGCCCTATCCACAGCCTTGTTGCAAACGGGGTTGGAGAGGGGTAGCAAGTCTATAATGCAACTTTAACACTGTATTTTTAACAATTAACTTGTGGTTGCTTATTTTTTAGCAATGCTGTCGCACACCTGGTCAGTACTGTTATTTATTTATTTACCGAGAGGATACCGCGGGCCGTAATCAACTGAAAACAACGGAAATTTTTAAAGATTTTAGACGATGGATAAGTGTGAACAAACAGAAAAATCTTCCCCCAGTTGTTATTTTCTACTAAAGGAGAGTTATAAATCTGCCAACGCATCGATGTCCTTGAAACTTCAGTTGCTGTTTACTTGAGGTCTATCAACTATATATATAATTTTGTTTCAATTGATAAATTACTATAGGTCTCGGGAGAGCTCCCATCAAGGTAATCCCTTGTAGCGGTCATACACACCTGTGAACATTTCATTCTAAAATCAACAGGTTTTATTTTTTTCAAATTTGTTACTTTGATTGGCAACAGAACTCTATAAGGATTATTCTAATATAAAAATGTAAATGTGTCTATGTGCCTGATTAATTTATCAACAAAATTGCTTCATTTTTTCATGAAAAATTATAAAAAATAAGATGTTCATCAAAAGTATTAGGGCTGTTACTGAGGTTGTCACCCCAAGATATTGCAAGATAAAATAGGCCCCATATATCCTCTATATACCGAACACATTTAAAAAAAAAAATCAGAAACCGGTAACATCGTTTTCGATTACTACATATGTGTTCAGGTCTATTTTTGTGCTAAAATCAGTTGCAATATCAGAGGATCAAATATGTTTTCATGGTGTTTTAATGACAATTTAGTGCCACCTTATCATACAAAGCTTACGGACTGAACAAATTATTTGTGTAAATCGCGACGGAAGTAAGGGGCGAGGATTTCGACCGCGTAAAATAGAATTAAAGGCAATAATCCGGAATTGATACAATTAACCCTCAGCTCCCATTAGAGACACCAAAGGGAAAGAGTGAGCGAGTGTTTGAGTTTAACGTCCCACCAACAGCTAAGGTCATACGGAGACGGGACCTCGGTTTAAAGACTCATCCGAAAGTCTGTCCAAAGGGAAAGAAACACAAACATGAAACAAACATGAAAAGCTAAAGGGACAGTTACTTTCCCACAAAAGGACAGTTACTTTCCCACAAAACGGCCAATTGGCTATCCAAAAGAAAAAAATACAAGCTCCACACACACATTCAAAGACAAACCAGAACAAACATAAATCGCCGTGGAACGGTCAGTGAAAGGAATTCCACTGGGAGGGTGGTGCGTGCAAATCGATTTTACGCGGCCGCAATCCTCGCCCTTATTTCCGTCGCGATTTAGAGAAATAATCTGTTCAGTCCACATGAAGGCCTCCTAACTCATCAGTGAAACATCTCCGAAAACACAAAAAATCAAACAACCACAGAGATGAAACAACGACGAGGACTCGACAACAAGAAACCACTGATATGCTGGTGCAAAAAAACAACAGTTATAAGACTTCGATGGCGCCAACTAGGGACAGAGCATCAGACACTTACCAACATTGCGTAAAATAAACTTCTCTCTTATTCTCAGTAAGCCTTTACGCTTGAACCGTCATAGAATCTGAGGCCTGACCCACCGGCGTGCAGAGGGAAGCAAAGCTGTCAACCGTGATTGGTTAACTACTATACTACCTATTTTTTTATATCGAATAATGATTCTAGTTTTTATTTGGATAAATACTGAGATTAATGCCGATTGTATTCAAGTATTGTGCAAATATCGTTGACGAATTATGCAAGATTTTTCTAATTTAGCAATTTAAAAATCATAAAAAGTTATTAGAAATCGTGGACAGTTGTATAAATTAGTAGAAAATGACAACTTGAGATGGTATTTCTTTTATTCAGTTAAATTGCTTAGGTAGCCCTCTACCACAAAGCTTAAACGGTTCCGCTCTGATGAGAAAATTGGCAGCCAGAGCTAAAGGTTGAAAAACGTCAGCTTGAAATCAGGTGAGCGAGCCAGGGCCATCTTAACCCTCTTGTTAATCATTAAACCAGTTCAAGACGACTTCCGATTCTCATCCAAATAGTTACATGATCGATTATGATCACGCTGTCATGACGTATACTATACAGGACACACAGGAAAATGCAATATAACATTTTTATATTGTAACCATCTTCTCCGCGTCCATCATGACGGTCAAGGCAATGGTCAGTGTAAAAAAACGGGCGAAATTCCACCATGTACCTCGAAACATCGTTTAAATCTCTTCAGGTGACAGTACAAAATCGCATCAGATGACTGTACAAATCTTAAACATGCTTCTGCAAGTGACAATACAAAATTGCTTTCGCACCACAGGAAAGACTGGTATTTCTATCGCATTTGGGGATTGCTTCTTTGAAATCATTGATAAACTCATCAACTGTATACACGAAAAGACCTTTTTATCGAAGGAAAACACGCATGCTAATGAGATGATACAGGCAGATCTTTGCAGGCAAAATCATTAAAGTTTTGCACGTCAAAATTATCAAGCCATTCCCATTGCTCTTAAAAAAATTACACAAGGCACGCATGTTCCTTACATATCAAACTCACAACTGGATATCAAGAGTTTGAGATAACTACCAAAAAGCTAAATAAACACAATCTTTACGTATCGTGTCAACTTCGCTTGATCGGACAAGTGTCCAACTGTCACTGTACAGAATCGAAGGTCACATACAATCCCAAACACTGCACATTTCCGGCCCTACACCGAACATATATCCCACAATTAGGTCGATCATGCCTCCTGGTATGGCACTAATAGTAACCATCTGTGTCTCGAACTATCGCTGTCTTTAACAAGTTTTCATCAGTATTATCTCATATATTTCCCTCTCTTAAACAGCCGCGTCCTTTAAGCAGATAGTATCAGAGTTAACCTGGTTGGCTGTTAAACAGAGGTGACCCTTTTCTGCAGTAAGAAGTAAGACTGCGAAATCTAGTCTGGGTGTTTGCAGTGCGCATAGGGCTTAAGAAACATTTTCGTTCGCCGCAGTCCAATGATCATAAAGGTAACCTATATATTGACAATGGAAAATTCCACCCGATAAGTCTGGAGAGTTCCCTTTCTAATTATAGGCGTGTTAGGTTGTTTTGTGTGCAGTAAGTTTAACAAAATATACGTATTGTAAACTAACAGTGTAGATCCAGATCAGCCGCCGCGTTTTGCGACGTCTGACCATTATCTTTACTGTTTGCCAATGTTTAAAAAAAAAAGGACGGATAAGCATATTTGGGGTAAGAATTGGTTTCATAAACAGAATAAACATTTTGATAGTCTTCGAAGTCGAATCCTGGAAAAAAAAGGCATTTCGACCCAGGAGCATACAGTTTTCGGTCTGTCTGTATTATTGTGGCAAATTACTCAAACATTGGTCATAACTTTCAATCAGTAAGTTTTAAGCTTTCATATTTGGCATGAATGACTACACGTTTGTCACAAAGCATAACGAAAAACGCCTTTTCAAATATACTAACAATTTTACCGCCTCTACACATAGTTTGTGGATTCTCTATAGAACTGCCTCGACGAGGCGGTTCTAACGAGTACCTACAATCAATATTTCTGAGCAGAAATAAGAAAAATAATAAGTATCCAGTAAACCCAAGTTTTACTATGTAAAAGTGGGGTTCAACATTATGAAAACACGCCTATACAAATACATTGCCAATTTTTTGGCCAAAAATTAGAAATTTTAGATGAAACATTGTAATATTTTTCTTATTTCTTCTCAAAACATAGATTGCGGGGACTCGATAAAACCGCCTCGTTGAGGTTGCGGGGACTCGATAGAACCGCCTCGTGGAGGCGGTTCTATCGACTACCCACAATCTATGTTTTTGAGCAGAAATAAGAAAAAATAATGTATACCCCCTTAAATCCCAGTTTTACTGTATAAAAGTGGGGTTTGAGGGGTCAAAATTATATAGGCGTGTTCTCGTAATGAGGGTAAAAGGTATACGGTTGTGTATTCGTGATGCCTTTTGGTTTGTGCTAGTGTTTGACGTATGGAAGCGTGTTTTACAAATCCATCTTGTTTTATTTACTTCTAACTCGACGAATTAATTTGTAAAGATTTATTTCAGTGAAAAAAAAAACGATTGATTTAGCAGCGTCACCTCACACGACTTGAGTTTTCATTCTGAAACTGTCATTATACTTTAAATAGCTTTTGAAATGAATTAAATCGAAACGTTAAACTCAAATTACAAACTGTTAATGCTCTTTGGAACAAAACCTATTATACCTAAATAGTTTATGTCTGGAAATGACATGTCTCATCTCTTCTATTTTGATCATTTCAAAATGAATTCATTCAAAGTGCATGTAAAACATGTATTTGGTTCACGTCAGAGTACATGTCATCACAAAAACACGCCTATATAATTTTGATCCCCTTGAACCCCACTTTTATGTAGTAAAATTGGGGTTTACAGGGGTATATCATAGTTTTCTTATTTCTGTTCTAAAAATATATCGTGGGCACTCGTTAGAACCGCCTCGATGAGGCGGTTCTAACGTGTACCCACACTCTATATTTTGAGCAGAAAAAAAGAAAAATATCACAATTATTCAGCTGAAAATTTTCACTCTTTGGCGGTAAAATTTACAATGTATTAGTATAGGCGAGTTTCCGTAATACATGTTTTTTCCATGAAATATAGAGATTTCTCAGTGAAATCGAAAACGCTTTCGACACTATTTCAAATAATGACTGATGTCATCACTATTTCAAACAATGGCTGATATCAATTTTATTTTTCACTATTCGGGACTACTTGTTTTCTTCAAAAATAATTCTATAGTCAGTTTTTCAATTGTCAGATTATATTGAAACAAATGATGACGCTTTGCCAATTGGACGTTAATTACGTTATTTTCGTCCTTTGCGTCAATTTTTTTTTTTTTTGTCGCGCGACGTTAGATCTGTCCGCAGCTTCGTTTGGAAATTACTCCCTCAATTATTTCAGTAATCATTCATAATAACGCCAACGCAGGCTATTTTTCAGTCGTACACCCAACAGTATACCCAAAAAAAACACAATGGGTACCTCTAAATTGACTCGAAACGACTTGAAACAACGTTTGCTTTCTCCGAGGGTGAGTGACGCGATTAGTGAAGCTTAATATTGCCGTTTTGAAGCATGTAAGAAAAAGGAAAATTTGATTTTTGTTTTCGTTATAAGATCAAAGTTTATATCACTCATGAACGCCAAAACTGGTGTTTTCACTCGTGGCTACGCCACACGTGAAAATATTAGTTTTGGTGTTCGATGAAATAAATTCTATCTTACACTGAAAAAAATCAAAATCAAATATCGTCTCTATATTACATGCACAACGAAGAAATAACCATTGCTCGATGAATTAAAAATGACAATCACCTCTGGTCTAGGAAGATTTATTTCCTATAAGGGAAGAGTTCCCTGTTTACAACCTAATCGTTATACATGTATGTAGATTCGGGAAAGTTAAATTTACGTCGACGCATGCGTGGTTCTTGACGTTACAGAGGATGTAAATAACGTTCATAATGTATGACGTTAGACTCCGAGGCAGCGTTGAAATAAAGATAGCATGGCGATAACCACTGAAGACATAAGTTTCGTTACTGTACTCTAGAAGCCTCTGTCGTGTAGTGGTTACGCTACTCGCCTTGTAAACCAGAGGTCGCAGGATCGATCCCGGGCTTTTTCAGACTTTCGGATGAGTCTTTAAGCCGAGGTCCCGTCTCCGTATGACCTTAGCTGTTGGTGGGACGTGAAACTCAAACACCCACTCACTCACTCACTCGTTACTGTACTCTAGCACTATTAATTGATTTATCGCTATAATAATTTTAGTTCTTCTATTTTCATTCATAACAATAGAAAGCTCTTTCAAGATGGCGTCTATACTTCAGCTTATGTCACTAAGCCCACTAACGTTTGCGTGGACTGTACTCGTAAGTTAAAAGTGAACTGTTCCATGAATTAGATGAAAATGGTCCATAAGCTCTATAAAAATGCATGTAATATACAGTCTGTTGAATCAGCTCTATAAAATATGGGATTTATAAACCGATAGATCCGATAAAGAAACGAGTGCGCTTGCGCACACGTTTCTTAATTGGGTGTTCAACATTCCGAGGTTTATAAATCCCATATTTAAAATGGACTGATTAATATACCTTTATGTACAGAAAAGTCCGGGATTTACTGATATATACATTATACATTAGAAGAAATTACATGTAAGGAGGGTACTCACAAAACAACACTGGTTTGTTCTATTGCTAATAATTTGTCAGGCTTTTGAGTGGTCGGGGTATGGACAATTATTTTGCATATACCCCATGAGCAAATATATATTTACCTCTCGCGCTTGCCTTCGCTGAATTGCGATGTCCGCAATCTTGGATTTACCAAGCGGCAGTTTCACCAACTATCTATCTATCTATCTATCTATCTATCTATCTATCTATCTATCTATCTATCTATCTATCTATCTAATCTATCTATCTATCTATCTATTTATACTGCAGCAACCCGTTAAGAGGACTATCGTGCCGCTGAGTATAAGCATAATAATTTCATGAACCAGAAAAATTTCAAGCCAATAAATTTATAAATATAAACTTTTGATTGTTTTTCAGTCATTCGGTACTTTATTTTATCGTTTTCGTTTATAAAACTCTCATTCAAACATGACGTAAACACAATTCCATGAGCACTCTGATCAACGTAGAGCGTCCAGAAGGGCGCGTTTGAAGACGTCGCAAGTTAACATGTACTTCTGACGAAGTCCGTTACAAAAGAACCCTTTGGAAAACATTACAACAATGTACAAAATGTCCTCAAAAAGCTTTCCAGTACAACAAATTCGTTATTAGACATGTATTTTGTACAACATACAGCAACCCTTTATATCCGACAATGGCTTATTTGGGGAACCTTCCGCCGACAGGTCGAATATCCATTCTGCCATATCTCCATAACGGATAATTTTCTGATGAAAATGAATGATATAATTTTTATTTATGCTCTAAATACAGGTTGCGTGTCCCTCACGATTACCCACAATCAATGTCTTGGAATAAGAAACTAGAAATCTGTCCATAGAACACGGATGCCCCTCCCTGAAAATATGTCTATGTTTGTATTAATCCATAGACAGTTATTGACGGTGTTTAGGTTTTGGATTCTTTTTTCACATTTGACCTCTAAGTATGGCCTTAACCTTGGAGGTAAGGACCTTAGTTTTGTGTGAGGCAGATTGTCTCATGAGTGCCAACATTTCTGTCAAGTAATTTCAAAATCCATCCACCCAGAAATAAGAAAGTTATTGACTGCGTTTAAGTTTCGGACCTTTTTTGACCTTTGACTTCTAAGTATGGCCTTGACCTTTGAGGTACGGACCTGGGTTTTGCACGTGACATATCGTCTCATGATGGTTAATATTTCTACAAAGTAATTTCAAAATCCATCCAGAAATAAGAAAGTTATTGATTGCGTTTATGTTTCGGACGGACGGACGGACAAACGGACGGACATGGACAACGCTATATGCCCTTCCACCATTCTTCGAATGGCGGGGGCATAAAATTAAAATGTATCCCTGCAAACCCCAGTTTTCCCTATACAATTTGAGGTTTACAGGGCTGTTCATTTCAAAGACTAGAAACAAAAATTCTGGATTAAAATACATATATATTCCATGTGACTTTCATTTATGGGTACACGGTATTACGCGCGATAGAGATCACTTCATAATGTATTCTTGAAATGTTACGAACATGACTATTTTAAATTAATTTTTGTAGTGTGCTGTATGTCTGTTAATCCACATGCTTTAAAACGTGTTTTATAAATGATAAAAAACTGCGTATTCATCAAATAAACACAATACTACAGGACATAAAACAATTAAAGGAGCAAACACATATTACCTCATTGTATAAAGATTTCGGATAATGATGATGAAACAACGATTCAGGAAGATGAATAACTTTATCTGCAACATGTTAATGGCAAACATTGGCAACCAGTTAACAAATCACGGCCTGTAATCTGTTAAGGAACAATTTGCATAAATGTTTGAGAAATCGCCATCTTTACGTCAGATTATTTCAAATATCATAAACATGCGCAAATCAGTCACTTTTTCCCGTCAGTTATGTGTATGACCACCTCGAGCAGCACAACACGCCTGGCATCGCCGAGGCATGCTTCGAACCAAATTTTGAACAGTTTGTAAAGCTGGTGTTTCCCACTCATGTCTAAGGACGTTTGTGAGTTCTTGAATAGTCATTGGTGGATGATCGCCCTGTGAGATGCGTCTGTATGTCCTACACATGTTCTATTGGGTTTAAGTCAGGTGAACATGCCGGCCAGTCCATAACTACAATAGTCTCACGATTAAGGTAATCCATGCACACTCTAACAGTATTGGGCGCGCATTATCCCGCATCAGAATGAAATTGCATCCCCTCTCGGTGGGACCGACCCGATGGGACGGGGTGGGCCCCACAGTGCGGGGATGAAAAAAAAATTGTCCTCGGCATCCCCACTCGGTGGGGCTGACCCGGGGGTGGGTGGCCTCCACAGTGTGGGGGTGGGGGTTGTCCTAGAAACTACATTGTGTATACTGCGAATGTACTGAAAACGCGAAATTACTATGGGAAAATGCGAAGACGACACTGGGTAGAGTCGGAAATCGAAAATGGTAGGGTCGGTGTTTTAATTTTTATTTTGTTCTTTTATTGATAAAAATAGTAGGGGTCAGAAACAGAGTCGCTCGGGTAAGCGGAAACACGGCTATTTGTTTCTTTTTCTTAGGCCTTGGTCATTTTGTGGGAAAGTAACTCTTTTTGGCTTTCCACTATTGATGTTTCCATTAGGGTGTAGTAATGCATGTTTGTGTTTTTTTTATATTTGGTGCCTCTGATGGGAGCTGTGGGTTTATTGTAGTGATTGCTTTCACTTTTATTTTGTTCCCTCAAAAACATGGACTACTAGATAGTTGTATTCGCTAGGACCGTGTCTGGAACACAAATAAGAAAATAAAATATATACATGTATATTAGGAATTTTATCTGATAAAATGCTAAGATCAGATTATTTATATAAGGATTTCAAGAAGTGGCTACAGGTTTACATGTAACTCTCCTCTCTGAACGTTCGCCTCTAAACTCGAAAAGATGCAGTTTAATTAAGTAAAATCGCCAAAATTACTTTTAAAAAGCATTGCCAATGACTCTTCTTGTTGTTTATAACTTAAGATGACCTGTCGGTTTTGTTGCATTAATAAAGGCCGCAACTCGCATCATTTTGTTAATTGTAACTTAAACGAACAAGATCACTGGCGAAGAAAACCGCTTAACATTTTCCTTAATGAGGCTTTAAATGCTTGTCATGATACTGATAGACCGATAAAACCGTGTAACTGGCCCAGAATAGATTCGATGCCATTCTATAAATGCACAATAACTGAGACAACGAACCTTTTAAAGGCTGAAATTAATCTGTTTGACGTCATATGCCGGATGGCCGTTAAGGAATATTGTTATTAACCCAAAGAGCTATGTTCACGATAAGTTTCCTATAACACTATTTTTTCTCGATAAAAACAAATTAAGACGCTTGAAATTTGACCTGAATAGTCAGGCGTTTTTTTTTTTTTTTTATCTCTTGAAAACAAGGTCATCACGTGAACAAGGCCGTGAAATGAACACCCCTATAAACCCCACTTTATACAGAGAAAACGGGGGTTTGCAGGGGTAAACATTATTTTTCTTATTTCTGCTCCTAGACATAGACTGTGGGTACTCGTTAGAACCGTCTCAATGAGGCGGTTCTAACGAGCATCCGCAACATATGATTGGTGTATAAATAATAAAGATATCGTAAATTTTCATCGGAAAAGTAGCAATTTGGGAGATATATACTACACGTGTATGTAATCGTAATTAATGTATAATCAAAGCAGTAATAGTACTGGTTGGTCCGTTGTCTCCGAGTGTATGCTGGGACAGTAGTCTAGAACTGAAACATACAGGAATTTTGTTTGACCTTTGCATTACAGTATTTTAAGCAAACGGCATCCTACCAATGTCTTGGATTTGAAATAAAAAATACTTTATACCTATATAAACTCCAGGATTTAGTTATGGAAGTGTTCCATTCACGGGTACGTTTACGTGATGCATGGGTTGCACAAACACATGGTGGTCTTTAATCAAATGAGCAAAACATACTGGAGTAAAATCTGAACAAGCCAGTAGACTTTTCCAACAATTCAGTCGATTTCACATTCCAAAGTTTATATTAAGTAAGGAATAAGGACGCCCATCACGAAAACACGTCTATATAACTTTGACCCCCTCGAACCCCACTTTTATATGGTAAAACTGGGGTTTGCAGGGGTGAACCTTATTTTTCTTATTTCTGCTCTAAAATATGGATTGTGGGTACTCGTTAGAACCACCTCGATGAGGCGGTTCTAACTAGTACCCAAAATCTATATTTTGAGCAGAAATAAGAAAAATATCACAACTTTTTATCTAAAAATTTTCATTTTTTCGGCGATTAAGGTAACAATGTATTTGTATAGGCGTTTTTTCGTAATGCATGGGCACTATTTGGAATGACTCACTCGTTATTAACGCACATACTCTAATACGTTTACAAGAAGTACATGCATGTACGTCTGAAACCATATGTACATGAAAACGGTCTAAGACTGTCTCTTGTGATTGTGGCTAAACTGAAAACGCTTATCTTTTTACTTCCAATATGGTAGACACCAGAAACAACGGTGTAATTTATTCCAAACTCTGAATTTTTACCAGTGATAATCTAAAGAACGAAGCTGTATGGTATATAAGTTAAGGGTCGACTACACCTTAAAGTAGTGGTCATCTTACACGGCATTTTCTCAACTATTACTTGGAGTATTGTCATAATCTTTATATCATATTAAGGTAAGACACATGGTTTAAGATATTTATTTTGTCATAATTGAACAAAAAAGAATTTAAGAAACGGTTTTCTTTTATGGACTCATCAATTTATCCAGCAGCTGGAAGGGGCCTTTTATCCCAGACAACCATCAACAAAACAGATACTTTATGTATCAGAGATTTCCCTTCAAACTTCTGGAAAGAAAGATATTATAAAATTTCAATTTCATTTTCAGCACCAAAATTAATTGGACCCACTTAACAACAAAAGTTTCATTTACCAAGCAGCTCGAAGGGGCCTTGTTCCAGACAACCATCAACAAGACAGGCCCTTTCAAATGCATTAGGGCTTCCATTAAACATTCTGGAAAGAAAGATATTATAAATTTGAATTTCTGCACCAATATTAAATGGACACAAAATAAAAGCTTCATTTATTAAGAAGCTCGGCATCACATGATCAAGTACGTTAAACGAACACCCCCTTAACCCCAGTTTATAGAGAGAAAGATGTGGTTTACAGGGACAATTTTTATTATTTCTGCTCCAAGACATAGGTTGTGGTTACTCGATAAATAAGGCGGTTCTAACGAGCACCCGCAACCTATGTTTGCAGTATAAATAAGACAACTATCACGAATTTTCATCAGAAAAGTAGCCAGTTTGGAAATGTGAAAAAAATGCACTAATCCGCACGGGTGTGTTATCGTAATTAAAGGACCTTTTTTCTTCAGACAACCATCAACAACATAGGCCCTTTATAATGAATCAGGGATTTCATTTAAAACTACTGGGAAAAAAAGATACAACAAATTTTATTGTCTTCGCCTTATTATTGGGCAGAGTATACAAAAGCTTCATGTATTAAGAAACTACATAAGATACTAAAATATGCGATTTGATTTTCAAGCCCAGTCTTCGAGGAACCCGATGCCAAAATTGATTTGATTTGGCCAATCATGAATAAAGGAGATGAATCACTTCAAACAGTGCGGTGATTATCAAAATTCGATTTTTCAGGAAGGCTAAAAATTGTTTTCAACAAAGAAAATCTGTTTTCTCCTACATTACAGGAATGACTTCCCTAGTCTATAGTCAGGAACAGTAAGCAGTGTGGATTCCTACTTAATTTGCATTTTTGATGGATAATAGTAAAACTGAATATGAGAGAAATTAACCGAATTCCAATACCTGTTAATCAGCTACATCGCTATTGGTTAAATGGCATCACTGCTGGAGAGATAAGAAGATCCGGTACTAATGTGCAGCAAATATTATTCTCTTTCAAAAAGAACAACTTCACACATACGGGTAGTTAGAGACGATTTATTGTCTAAGAAATGTGATGCTGAGAAAAATCTATATTGACTATGGAAATTTTATGGCCAATAAACATCATGCTTTAATTGGTAGCAAAATATATTCGACCATTTACAGTTAAAATTTCATATTACGTACTTCAAATTTCTTGCTTATTATACCCCCGCAAACGAAGTTTGAAGGGGGTATATAGGAGTCGGCTTGTCGTCTGTCGTCGTCGGTCCGTTACAAAAAACTTTAACATTGCTCATAACTTCCTTATTCTTTGACCGATTTCTTTAATATTCACACACCACACACCTTGCCACTAGTACTTAAGATTGATATACACAAACCTGACCTTGACCTTTACGTTGACCTTCCTCAAGGTCAAATACTTGTAAAAATTTGTCTGACAACGCATGCGGTGGTATAATTGGCGCCCGTTAGGCGGCAGCTCTAGTTAATAAAGTTTCTGTGTAACTCTGGGATGGTTCAATTGAAAAAGAGTAGCAGTGGTGTAAATGTAACTGTCTCACTCTCGTGCGCGTGATAACATCCGGAATGAGTGTACGAGAGCGATTCAAATAAGCTTCAAACATTCATCGTAATCGAACTTAAATAAATTAGTATATTAACCAATGGATTTGCAATTTTTGAACGGACTAATTATTGTGTAGTATTTTCTTACGTGTTTTCAATAATGTTCCGAAATGTATAGAAATAAGCTAAAGCTTTTAGACTATTCTTTCCTTCTCTCTCATCCTCTCTCAGACTGAAGGATAATCCAATGTTTGTTATAATCCGGTCCCCGTATATGGCACTGAAGACGGACGTCGTCGCTTCGGCCCTCTTTTCTAATATTTCTTCTATTTTTGTTCTATATATTGCCCATGTTATTCTACTTTTTTCGTACATTTTTATGCAGTTATTTATTTAAACATGTTTGTTCACTCTAGATCTATGAATCTCGTCATTAATATCTAAGAACGTTTTTCTTTTTCAGGAGATGATCTTTACAAGCTATGCATTAGGAAAACATGGCCGTGTGAAATAATGGCGTCCAACATGGTGTCAGAAGTCAAATATATTAGATAAAAATGATAACATCTTTCTTATTTCTGCTATCGGCATCGATTGTGGGTGCTCGTTAGAACCGCCTCAATGAGGCGGTTCTAACGAGTACCCACAACCTATGTCTTGGAGCAAAAATAAGGAAAATAATGTTTACCCCCTTAAACCCCAGGTTTCTCTATATAAAGTGGGGTTTAGGGGGGTCTTTATTTCACGGACTTGTTCACGTGATGTTTATATTCTTTTCTGTGGATTATATGTCATATATTGAACAAATAAATATGTTTAAATCAAGAAATACATGTATATTTGCTACCAGTTAAAACAGTATTTTTTTTCTGATGGGCATTATTGATATTTTTCTTATTTATACCCCAAACATAGGTTGTGGATGCTCGTTAGAACCGCCTTATTGAGGCGGTTCTAACGTGTAGCCACAACCTATGTCTTAGAGTAGAAAAAGAAAAAAATACAGTCTACAAAACCCCAATTTTCTCTTATAAAGTGGGGTATAGAGGGGTGTTCGTTTCACGGACCTGTTAACCTGATGAAGAGATCACAGACATCAGGTTAACATGTCCGTGTAATGAACAACCCTCTTAACCCCAACTCATATAGCGATAAGTTGGATTTACGGGGGTACACATTATCGTATTTATTTTGGCTCAAAAACATAGAATGTGGGCACAAGTTAGAACCGCCTCGATGAGGAGGTTCTAACGAGCACCACAATCTATTTTTGAACTATAAATAAGAAATATTAAAAAATCATCCGGAACTGCTCTTGCTAGAGGTAAGAAAGACACCATTTTAAGATACGGGTGCGTTAACGTAATGGAAATTTATATGTCAATTATTTTCCTATACAAGAGGGCCATGATGGCCCTGGATCGCTCACCTGATCCATAGTGTAACAAGTGGGCCCCAGAGAAGGACATAATTGGCCCCAGGGCTTTAATGTGCATAATGTTGAGGGAGGTCTTAAAGGTGAAGCTTCATACCAAACATCAACAAAGGCTATAATTTGAACAATCTTGGCAAAGGTCCACTAGATGAAGCTACACATCAAATATCAAAGACCTGGGCCTTGCGGTTTCAGAGAAGAAGATTTTTTAAGCCTATGCATAACCAAATGACCCCGTGGTTATATAAATCTATGTAAAACCAAAGGGCCCCGGGGTGGGGGCATTTGTGACCCCAGGGCTATAATTTGAACAATCTTGGTATAACTCCACTAGATAAAGCTCCATATTAAATATCAAAGGCCTTGGCCTTGCAGTTTCAGAGAAGATTTTTAAAGATTTCCCTATATAAGTCTAATACTCTAAGTAAAACCAAAGGGCCCCGGAGCGGGGACATTTTTGGTATCAGAGCTATAATTGAATAATCTTGATAGAGGTCCACTAGATGCAGCTTTATACCGAATATCAAAGACCCAGGCCTTGTGGTTTCAGAGAAGAAGATTTTTAAAGATTTTCCCTATATTAGTCTATGTAAAACCATAGGGCCCCACAGCGGGGCCATTTTTGGCCCAAGGGCTATCATTTTAAAAATCTTGGTAGAGGTCTATTAGATAAAGCTTCATACCAAATATCAAAGTCCTGGGCCTTGTGGTTTCAGAGAAGAAGATTTTTAAAGATTATCCCTATATAAGCCTATGTAAAACCAAAAGGCCCGGGTTGGGGCCACTTTTTGCCCCAGCACTATAATTTGAATCATCTTGGTAGGGGTCCTTTAGAAAAAGCTTCATACCAAATATAAAAGACCTAGGCCTTGTGGTTTCAGAGAAGAAGATTTTTAAAGATTTTCCCTATACATGTATAAGTCTATGTAAAACAAAAGGGCCCTGAAGCGGGGGCATTTTTGGCCCAAGGGCTATAATTTGAACAATCTTGGTAGGGGTCCACTAGATGAAGCTTCATACCAAATATCAAAGTCCTGGGCGTCGCGGTTTCAGAGAAGAAGATTTTTAAAGATTTTCCCTATATAAGCCAATGTAAAACCAAAGGACCCGGGGGCGGGGGCATTTTTGCCCCAGCACTATAATTTGAACAATCTTGGTAGGGGTCCACTAGATGAAGCTTCATACCAAATATCAAAGTCCTGGGCCTTGTGGTTTCAGAAAAGAAGATTTTTAAAGATTTTCCCTATATAAGCCTATGTAAAACCAAAGGGCCCCGGGGCGGGGGCATTTTTGGCCCCAGCACTATAATTTGAATAATCTTGGTAGGGGTCCACTAGATGAAGCTTCATACCAAATATCAAAGACCTGGGCCTTGTGGTTTCAGAGAAGAAGATTTTTAAAGATTTTCCCTATATAAGCCAATGTAAAACCAAAGGGCCCCGTGGCGGGGGCATTTTTGGCCCCAGCACTATAATTTGAACAATCTTGGTAGGGGTCCGCTAGATGAAGCTTCGTACAAAATATCAAAGTCCTGGGCCTTGTGGTTTCAGAGAAGAAGATTTGTAAAGATTTTCCCTATATAAGCCTATGTAAAACCAAAGGGCCCCGGGGCGGGGGCATTTTTGGCCCAAGGGCTATAATTTGAACAATCTTGGTAGAGGTCCATTAGATGAAGCTTCATTCTAAATATCAAAGTCCTGGGCCTTGCAGTTTCAGAGAAGAAAATTTTTAAAGATTTTCCCTATATAAGCCTATGTAAAACCAAAGGGCCCCGGGATGGGGGCATTTTTTGCCCCAGCACTATAATTTGAACAATCTTGGTAGGGGTCCACTAGATGAAGCTTCATACCAAAAGATTTTCCCTATATAAGCCTATGTAAAACCAAAGGGCCCCGGGATGGGGGCATATTTGGCCCCGGGATGGGGGCATATTTTGCCCCAACACTATAATTTGAACAATCTTGGTAGCGGTCCAATAGACAAAGCTTCATACCAAATATCAAAGTCCTGGGCCTTGTGGTTCCATAGAAGAAGAATTTTAAAGATTATCGTTATATAAGCCAATGTAAAACCAAAGGGCCCCGGGGTGGGGGAATTTTTGGCCCCAGCACTATAATTTGAACAATCTTGGTAGGGGTCCACTAGATGAAGCTTCATACCAAATTTCAAAGATCTGGGCCTTGTCGTTTCAGAGAAGAAGATTTTTAATGATTTTCCCTATATAAGCCAATGTGAAACCAAAGGGCCCTGTGGCGGGGGCATTTTTTGTCCCAGCACTATTTGAACAATCTTGGTAGGGGTCCACTAGAGGAAGCTTCATACCAAATATCAAAGACCTGGGCCTTGTGGTTTCAGAGAAGAAGATTTTTAAAGATTTTCCCTATATAAGCAAATGTAAAACCAAAGGGCCCTGTGGCGGGTGCTTTTTTTGTCCCAGCACTATACTCTGAACAATCTTGGTACGGGTCCACTAGATGAAGCTTCATACCAAATATCAAAGTCCTGGGCCTTGAGGTTTCAGAGAAGAAGATTTTTAAAGATTTTCCCTATATAAGCCTATGTAAAACCAAAGGGCCCCGGGGCGGGGGCATTTTTGTCCCCAGCACTATAATTTGAACAATCTTGGTAGGGGTCCACTAGATGAAGCTTCATACCAAATATCAAAGACATGGGCCTTGTGGTTTCAGAGAAGAAGATTTTTTAATTTTTTTGTGAAAAAAATCTATTTTTGGCTCCTGTGACCTAGATGTGCAACGGACCGGAACCATTTGAACAACTTTGAAAGGGGACCACCTAAGGATCATTCCTGTGAAGTTTGGTCAATATCCGATCAGTGGTTTAGGAGGAGATGTCGTTTAAAGAAATTGTTTACGGACGCACGGACGGACGGACGCACGCACGCACGACGGACGACGGACAAAAAGTGATCCCAAAAGCTCATCTCGTCACTACGTGACGGTGAGCTAAAAAAAGGGATGCATTTCTGACTTGTGTTTATTAAGGAGCGTATATGCTGTTTTCTCCAGTTATCGTCATTTTAAGATTTTGAGTGTCAGTAACTACTGCCTTGTTGATATCATTGCAATTTTCTCTATATGAACATAAAAATAATTTTATACTCAATCACCTCTCCAATATTTATGATTTTCTGTGCGGTTTTATTGTCCTAAATCTCGAAATAAACACACTCTATGTAACAATATTTTTAAAGGTGTATATTTCACCTTAGTTGTAAATTTGTATTTTGAGTGTTTTTGTACAGATTGCTTTGTATGTTGCAATTGTTTCTGTGTTTTATGTTTTTAAAACTTTTGTTATGGAGGGCCACATGGTAGAATGGCTTTATAGCTAAATGTGCTACCCTCTGGAAAAATAGTGTAAATAGTATAAATAAACACCTTACCGTGACCTTAAAAACATTCGGATTGTTTCTCATTTTACCGTCATGTGTTGTTTTCATGACGTCACTGCATAATCAGGTGCTCCCTGAGTGCATTCGGTGGCCATAATTTATTCATCTTTTCAAAATAATTTAATCAGGGTTATCGGTACCATAAACTACGCAAAGCCTTTTCAAAATTGTGTAGACATCCTTCTGATTTAATTCAAAATTCAATATTGGACTTAAATCTCTTCTGCAACAAGGTCTATCGGAACTTGAATTTTATGGTGACTTATTATTGCCATAACAAAATAAACAGTATTACGGAGATGTTGCATGCATGGTAGTTAACCCAATCATTGCCTCTACTTCTATTTAGTATATAAATTCAGAAAAATATATAACCGCAATGACTTCAGCATCCAATTTCGTAAAATCATTCTTCGATATAAAAAGATTGGGTACAACATAAATGTTATACGACAGACTGCATGCATGGTAGTTAACCCAATTACGGTTGAAAACTTTGCTTCTCTCTTTAATTGCACGCCGGTGGGTCAGGTTTCAGATTCTATGACGGTTCCAGCGTAAAGGCTTATGTTGGTTGGTACCTCATGCTCTGTCTCTGGTCGGGCATATCGGAGTGTAACTGTTGGTTTTCTTTTGCTCCAGCAACTATTTTTCTTGCTGTCGAGTCCTCACCGTTGTTTCATCAATATGGGTGTTTGATTTTTGTGTTCACGGAGATGTTGCTTAGATGAGTAGGAGGCCTTCATGCGGACTGAACAAACCATTTGTCTTAATCGCGACGGAAGTAAGGGCGAGAATTATGGCCACGTAAAATCGATTTAAGCCCCTCCCCCCCCCCCCCAGTGGAATTCGTTTCCGCTGAACGTTCCAAGGCGGTTCTTCTGTCGCGGTTTTATTTTTGTTATGGTTTGTCTTTGAGCGTTTTTGTCGCTTATATTACTTTATTTGGGATAGCATATTTGCCACTTTGTGGAAAAGTAACTGTCCTTTTGGCTTTCCGCTATTGATGTTTCCATTAGGGGCTGTTGTTTCGTGTTTTTGTTTTTTACCCCAGTTAACCCAATTACAGTTGAAAACTTTGCTTCCCTCTTTAATTGCACGCCGGTGGGTCAGGCTTCAGATTCTATGACGGTTCCAGCGTAAAGGCTTATGTTGGTTGGTACCTGATGCTCTGTCTCTGGTCGGGCATATCGGAGTGTAACTGTTGGTTTTCTTTTGCTCCAGCAACTATTTTTCTTGCTGTCGAGTCCTCACCGTTGTTTCATCAATGTGGTTGTTTGATTTTTGTGTTCACGGAGATGTTGCTTAGATGAGTAGGAGGCCTTCATGCGGACTGAACAAACCATTTGTCTTAAACGCGACGGAAGTAAGGTCGAGAATTATGGGCACGTAAAATCGATTTAAGCCCCTTTCCCCCCCCCCCCAGTGGAATTCGTTTCCGCTGAACGTTCCAAGGCGGTTCTTCTGTCGCGGTTTTATTTTTGTTATGGTTTGTCTTTGAGCGTTTGTGTCGCTTATATTACTTGATTTTGGATAGCATATTTGCCACTTTGTGGAAAAGTAACTGTCCTTTTGGCTTTCCGCTATTGATGTTTCCATTAGGGGCTGTTGTTTCGCGTTTGTGTTTTTTTTCCCTTTGGTGTCTCAGATGGGAGTTGTGGGTTAATTGTATCGATTCCTGATTATTGCCTCGACTTCTAGTTTGAATAAAGAGTTGTGCAGGGAAATTAATACATCTGAAAATATGGAATTTACTAACAGATGATTTTTCCACCAAAATCTTTCTCAATAGTGCAAATTCTTATGAATGTTACATACATTTTATTTATGATACAAAGTCTAATTAAAATTACATTTGCCTATTACCCCAGGCATGCATTTTGATGGGAAAAACAAAACTGAAACAACATAGAAAGACAACAATAATAAAAAAAAACTAAAACAAGCAATTTGGGGTATGTCATGTTAATTATGTAACATACTTTTGGCCCATTACTGTATATTTTTATATGTTGAATGCTGGGAAAACAACGTCATGGGACTAGTTATGATGGCGGTCAGTTGTCTGCTACACATGGCTGTACAAATTGAAAAGAAATAGATAATATCATTTTAATTATCCCTATATGAACATAATAATAATTTTATACTCAAACACTTCTCCAAAATTTATGATTTTCTGTTCGGTTTTATTGTCCTAAATCTCGAAATATACACACCTTACCGTGACCTTAAAACATTCGGATTGTTTCTCATTTTATCGTCACGTGTTGTTTTCATGTCGTCAATGTATAATCAGGTGTATAATCAGGCGTTCCCTAAGTATAGTAGTCGCAGAAAAGATTGACTTGGCGGAGCGTCCGTTTGTACCTGCCTTTGGAATGTTCTATTATCGAAAAGGTAAACCAAGTCACCCGATCGTGTGTATTCAACTGTAACGCAAACAAAGCTGTGGCGTATATATGGCCGTTTTGTCCGCTTGTAGAAGCATGCGAAAGGCACTCTACCGAATCTTCCGGTGGACACAGCGAATTTGACATATATTGACAACACCTGAATGGCTCCGCCTAGTCAATCTTATCTGCGACTACTACACAGTCGGCGGCCTTAATTTATTCATAAACTTTTGACAGTATGTATATGTTTTTCTTTTCAAAATAAATTGAAAAACATGCCAATTGAATCAATTATCCTCAATATCCCAGAGCGTGGTCTCGATTTTCAAAATGAACCCGCAGTAGTAGTAGTAGTAGTAGTAGTAGTAGTAGTAGTAGCAGACTGGTTTGTAAGGTTAACGGACGCTTTAAGCACATAGGGGTTATCCTAGAGGCGTCCAGGATTAGTTTTCCCACTTTGTTTAAGTCGGAATACATCGGGGCCGTTCACCCCGCTCGGCTCAGACTCGGTTCATAAACACGAGTGTGGTCTGTAAGTTACAGAAGTTTCGACAAGCGGTCCGATAAATAGTGGGCTGTCAATCGTGGCAAAATATCGAGGCCAATGCCGACCTACACATCGTGTTCATCGCCAGTGCGCTGCTGACCGGGACATGCTTGCTATCCGCTTCATTTCTTTAATAATGTCACTGGTGGGCTGATCCCGTAATAAAAACAATTTGAATTTCTGCTCGTAAAAACTCATTTGGGTTTTCACACACCTAAGATGACTGTATTGCATATGTCAATGCAATGCATGTAACTCAGTATGGTTTGTGCCAGCAGTTCGCCATTGTTTATGTCCCTTGGAATATTATACATTTATGCAGGCTATAAAACAGACATTTTTTTAATTGTTTTGAGGGATAAAGCTGCTTCTGTTTCAGAGTGGTCTTGTGTCTAATGTCTTCCAGTAAACATTGCTGATAGCAATGGTTCACACCAAAATCCATTTTACATTTTGCTTTGACTGTCTGAAGACTGGAGTAGCGGAACCATGAATGAAGTTATATTCAATTTGGTCACTCATCAAAGTAGTGTATGTTTTGTTTGAAATAAATATACAGAGATATTTTTTACTTGTTTTATATAATTATATAACAACAAATAAAAATAATAATAAAAATTATTTAATTATTGTCATGTCAGAAAGTGTGTGATGCTCTGACCTTTCGACTTGACAATATTTACATAAGATTTGGTACTGAGTTATTTAGACAAGTTGTGGGTATTCCGATGGGTACTAATTGTGCACCACCTGTGATTGATCTGTTTTTGTTTTGTTTGTTTTGAGAGAGACTTCATGATGTCCCTTTCTGCCGAAAAGCAGTCTAAAATCATTGAAGCTTTTAGCTCCATTTCTAGATATACGGATGATTATTAAATATAGATAATACCTATTTCGATGGATTAATCAGTCAGATTTACACCCCCACCCAACCCCAGAATTTCAGTTAAATAAACCAAATTCTTCTGATACCGAGGCCCCGTTTTTGGATTTACAACTATCTATTGTAGATGGGTTTGTTTCGTGCAAAATGTATGATAAACGCGATGATTTTGATTTTGAGATTGTAAATTTTCCTTTTTTGGATGGTGATGTTCCTCGTGCGCCATCCTATGGCGTTTATATTTCGCAATTAATTCGATTTTCCAGAGTGTGTAGTCATGTAACTGACTTCAACAATCGTAATTAATTGTTCACGCCTAAACTTCTTATCGGTACCATAAACTACGCTAAGCCTTTTCAAAATTTTATAAACGTCATTCTGATTTAATTTCATAACTCAATATTGGACTTAAAACTCTTCTGCAACAAGGTCTATCGGAACCAGAATTTTATGGTGACTTAGTATATAAATTCAGAAAAATATATAACCGCATTGACTACAGCATCCAATTTCGTAAGATCATTCTTCGATATAAAAAGATTGGGTACAACATAAATGTTATACGACATACTGCATGCATGGTGGTTAACCCAATCACGGTTGACAACTTTGCTTCCCCCTTTAATTGCACGCCGGTGGGTCAGGCCTCAGATTCTATGACGGTTCAAACGTAAAGGCTTATTGAGAATTAGAGAGATCTTATTCAAGGTAATGTTGGTTGGTGCCTGATGCTCTGTCTCTGGTCGGGCCCATCGGAGTCTAACTGTTGATTTTCTTTTGCTCCAGCATTTCAGTGGTTTCTTGCTGTCGAGTCCTCACCGTTGTTTCATCTCTGTGGTTGTTTGATTATTTGTGTTCACGGAGACGTTGCACTGATCAGTTAGGAGGCCTTCATGCGGACTGAACAAATTATTTGTCTAAATCGCGACGGAAGTAAGGGTGAGGATTGTGGCCACGTAAAATCGATTTAAGCCCCCCCCAGTAGAATTCGTTTCCGCTGACCGTCCCAAGGCGGTTCTTCTGTCGCGGTTTATTTTTGTTATGGTTTGTCTTTGAGTGTTTGTGTCGCTTATGTTATTTTATTTTGGATAGCCATTTTGTGGGAAAGTAACTGTCCTTTTGGCTTTCCGCTGTTAGTGTTTCCATTAGGATCTCTTGTTTCATGTTTCTTTGTCTTTCCCTTTGGTGTCTCTGATGGGAGCTAGGGTTGATTGTATCGATTCCTGATCATTGCCTCCACTTCTATTTTATAGTTGTCATATAAGTAAATGAGGCGGTACTAACGTGAACACACAATCTATATTTTAGCACAAATAAGAAAAATAGCACAATTTTTCGTGTTAAAATTTGCATTTTTTCGGCGGTAAAATTTAAAATGTATTTTATGCGTGCTTTCGGAATGAATTAATTGAGTGCTTGTTGTTGTGTTCGTTCCCTGTTTTTTGTGTTTTTTTTATTACATGTATTTGTTTTGTTTTTTGTCATTGTTTTTTATCCTGGTGCCAAGAGTGGGCTACGTGATTGTGGCCCTCCCTGAGGTTCTAAACACGTTCTTGTATCAGTGACCATGAGGTCATAGTAAACATGTTTAATGAAAAGGTCATCCTTTGGAAGTAAGGGCGCAAAACAGAACTTAAACCTATGGAATTTAAAAGTTTCATTTCGCAAACACACCTATACAAATACATTGCCACCTTTATCGCCGAAAATATGAAAATTTTAAGGTGAAAAATTGTGATATTTTTTCTTACTTCTGCTCAAAATATAGATTGTGGTCACTCATTAGAACCGCCTCATCGAGGCGGTTCAAACGAGTACCCACAATCTATAGTTTAGAGCAGAAATAAGAAAAATAAGGTTTACCCCTGTAAACCCCAGTTTTACTCTGTAAAAGTGGGGTTTAAGGGGGTCAAAATTATATAGGCGTGTTTTCGTTATGACAAGTCATCATTTGAAAGTAAGGGCTAAAAAACAGAACTTAAACCTATGAAATTTACAAGTTTTAAACAAACTAGGTAGTTTTGGCCATCTAAGCACCATCAATGACAATCAACTATATTCAAAATTCCTCAGTGGAATCAATGATTCCAAAGCACACATTCCCTAAACACCAGCTGCGGTGAAGTTAAATATTAAAAAATAGAAGTGAAGGCAATGATCAGGTATCGATACAATCAACACACAGCTCCCATCAGAGGCACCAAAGGGAAAGAAGCACAAACATGAAACAACAGACCTAATGGAAACATCAATAGCGGAAAGCCAAAATGACAGTTACTTTCCCACAAAAAGGCCAATAGGCGATTCCATATAAAAGGCCATCCTTTGGAAGCAAGGATTACAACACAGAACTGCATGTGGTGTATTTAAGATTTTAGGGACCAAACAAATTAAGCCTCATCAGTGACCCTCAAATATTCTCGAAATTCCACAGTTGAATCTATGGACCACAGCTGGAATAAAGGTCAAATACGCGCATTTCAGCAAGAAATCAAAGCAAATCTATCATATACGCATTTCAAGGCTGTATAGCATGCTTAGATTAGAAATTTAACCAAATAGACACGTAAGCAATTAAGCTCAGTTTAATGTAATAGTATTTGCTTCTTTCAAACTATTATGGGACAAAACAATTCGACATGAAATGATATTTATGCTCTGTAACAGTACAGATATATTCCGCTAATAAAACTACCTAAAATTAAGAATAATTCTGGTTTGAAAAGCTTATTTAGTAGGTTGCAGATATTCTTTCTTTGCGTTTTCTGCATTTCTGCATGCATTGTCCTCTGGTCAGAGACCATCTTTGGGACAGTTGAAAAGTGGTCTTTAAGACCACTTTTGAACTGTCTCAAAGGTTGGGTTAATACAGGATTTTTACTGTAGTTCCGTCGACCTTGACAAGCATCACCAAGCTAGAATGTTAACTGAGGGTCGCTCCAGCATCAAAGCTCAAACAAAACATAAAGGGTCAGTCACACAAAAAAAAAGGTTCAGACTGCTGGGTACTTCTAATAAACAATGTTTATTTGAAAAATATTGCATTTTCATATTGTGTAGAACAAATGACGGTCTTCCCTGGCTTACTTTCTTTTAAAGGAAAGTTAATAAACGAATACCGCATTGCCGGCTACAAAAACGTTCATGTCATCACAATAAAATAAACAATCGAATACAAAATATTTAAATGCATATTATGTCCCGAAAAAGAAGTGTTTTATTCAGCGAGATTACTTTTTACCAAACAATAAAGAGGCGTAAATGTCTTTGAAAAATCAAAGCATTGTTAGCACTACTGGGCCGATTATTTAAGCTGGGGAAAAATAGTACTGTACTGAGACTTATACAGTTTTTAAAGCCGTAAATGCCAGTATTTTAAGCATACAGTGCATGGTACTGTGGTGTCTGATCTGCGTCTACACTTTTCAATGCCTCAGTACACTAACCCAGTCCAGATTTAACTTTGAACATCACGAGAATACGTCCAGCAAATGAACACCCCCAAAACCCAGTTTATATTGAAACAAAAGCGGGGTTTAAGGGGGTATACATTATTTCCCTTATTTCTGCTCCAAGACATAGGTTGTGGGTGCTCATTAGGACCGCCTCATACATAGGATGTGGGTACTCGTTTGAACCGCCTCAAGGAGGCGATTCTAATTAGTAACCACAACCTAAGTTTGCAATATAAATAAAAAAGAAAACAATTAGTGATTTTCATCAGTAAAGCAGCCATTTCGAAAATTTGGAAAAAAAAGCACTATGTCGCACAGGTGTGATATTGTTAAGGTACACAACGCTCTGATGTCACATGGACAAGACTAGCAATGCTAAAATGTTATTAACCGTGAATTGTGTACATAGTCAGCAATAGTCACTTGTAGAGTAGCATGTGGGAAGTTTATTTATAAACAGTCGACCCAAAAATTAAAATGCTGTGTTTGCCGCCCATATAATTTTAAGCTATTAAAAAGACATTTATTTGCTTCTGTAATACCGGGAAACACACGGACGGTAAAGACAGCAAGCCATCAGCATTTATATGTTGCTGATGATCAATCTTTGTGTGTCACCCATTCTGAGTCTAAAATAATGAAGAGCAAGCGACAACCTCCAAACCTAAAGATAATTCTAACTAAACTGAATTTCATGAGCCATAAGCTAAGGCTACACATAAATTCTTCATTTGTAATCGCCCGAACTGTGCACTTTGTGAATATTCAAAATAGAAGTTGAGGCAATGATCAGGAATCGATACAATCAACCCACAGCTCCCATCAGAGACACCAGAGGGAAAAAAACACAAACTTGAAACAACAGACCTAATGGTAAAATCAATAGCGGAAAGCCAAAAGGACAGTTACTTTCCCACAAAATGGCCAATAGGCTATCCAAAATAAAATAATATAAGCGACACAAACACCCAAAGACAAACCATAACAAAAATAAACCGCGACAAAAGAACCGCCTTGGAACGGTCAGCGGAAACGAATTCCACTGGGGGACTTAAATCGATTTTATGTGGCCACAATCCTCGCCCTTGCTTCCGTCGCGATTCAGACAAATAATTTGTTCAGTCCGCATGAAGGCCTCATAACTCATCAGTGCAACATCTCCGTGAACACAAATGATCAAACAACCACAGAGATGAAACAACGGTGAGGACTCAACAGCAAGAAAGCACGTAATTTACGTTTATAATTTCCATTTTTTCTGGTGCCTTGTTTTAGAAGCCACCGTGGTGCAGTGGTTACGCTACTCGCCTTGTAAACCAGGGATCGTAGGATCGATCCCGGGCTTCTCCAGACTTTCGGATGAGTCTTTAAGCCGAGTCCCGTCTCCGTATGACCTTAGCTGTTGGTGGGACGTAAAACTAAAACTCACTCACTCTGGTGCCTTGCGATCGAGTTTTACGCTTTCGACAGTCCAGAAGCGAGAAATATCAAAGTCGGGCATTTTAGATATATATCCGCTGTTGGTGTTTCCATTAGGGTCTGTTGTTTCATGTTTGTGTGTCTTTCCCTTTGGTGTCTCTGATGGGAGCTGAGGGTTGATTGTATCGATTCCTGAGCATTGCCACCACTTCTATTTTAAAAGAAACAATACCAATGTGAAGTGACTGTCCATAATACTATTGAATCATGGACGCCTCTCAATGCTTGCTTTTCATTACCCATTTCTGCATTACGGATTCTGGATACCGAGGCGAATAAATTCTACGATAGTTATAATCAGTTATACGACGCTGCTCTTTTAGCTAGAGGTTATACTTAGCATGCTCTTCGTCCTTTCATCGATTCTGAAATTAATCACAAACGTCATTACATCAAAATATCCTTCATTAATAAGGGATTGAATTTTATAGATTTACCAAGTATCGTTCGGGAGAGTTCGGTTATTTCATCCATTCCTGTTGATTTTCAAAAAACTGAAACACCCATAATTTGCTATAAATACAATAAACCTGTTAGATCTATCATTTTTAATTACAAAAACTTGTTTCTGATTTTGATATTGACACTAACACTCCTGATATATGTGATTGTAAAAATTCATGTATTGCTATGCTGCTGCTGGTCATATTACTACTGGTAATTTAAAAGTTATTCCTGATTCTAGGATACGTAATATAATTTCTAAACGACCGAAATATCGATTTCCTTCTAAAACTGATTTCAATAAAAGAATGGAAACTTAGCATTCTGAAATTAGTGAACAAACGCATTTCTTTTTATTCGCTAAATACGAACTTATTACCTCCTAAATCTATGACGTCTCTACGTCACCTTAAACTAGGTATTCAAGAATTTCATAGGAAGTTTGTTTTGGCTCCAGCTGATAAGGCCGCTAACAATGTGGTCATTGTTTGACGGCTTCACTATGTTAAAACTCTTCAAAACAACCATAGAAGTGTTTATTTGTATTAGAATTAAAAATATGAACATAATAAGACAATCTCATTAAACGATATCGTTAACATCATATCAGAAAGGAGTTTGTTTGTTTGATTTGAGGTTTAACGTCCCCGTCAACAGTGTAAAGGTCATTTTGGAGACGTTGCTTCCAATTTTGTGGGACTTTTACCCGACATTGAGATGAAATGACATCTCAAGCACTGTCGCCCAATGAAACCAATACGGTTTATAAGCATAGACGGTCCGACACTCGCACCGCTTTGCCTGGGCAGGCTATATTTGTTTGTTTGTTTGTGTGTTTGTTTGTTTGTATTGGAGTTTAACGACTAAACGTGATTAATTTGATTTCGAGATTGTAAATTTTCCTTTTTTGGACGGTGATGTTCCTCGTGCGACATTGTACGGGGTTTATATTTCGCAGTTAATTCGATTCGCTAGAGTGTCTAGTCATGTATCCGACTTCAACACTTGTAATAAATTATTAACCGCTAAACTTCTTAATCAGGGGTATCGGTATCATAAACTACGTTAAGCCTTTTCTAAGTTTTATAGACGTCATTTTGATTTGGTTTGAAAATTCAACGTTGGACTTAAAACACTTCTGCAACAAGGTCTATCGGAACCCGAATTCTGTGGTGACTTAGTATATAAATTTAGAAAAATACATGCCTGTAATGACTTTAGTATCCAATTTCGTAAAATCGTTCGTCGATATATAAAGACTTGGTACAACATAAATGTTATAAAACAGACTGCATGCATGGTGGTTAACCCAATCACGGTTGGCAACTTTGCTTCCCTCTTCGATTGCACACCGGTGGGTAGGCCTTTAGATTATATGACGGTTCCAGCGTAAAAACATACAAGGAATTTTATTTTTTTTGTTAGTATTCTTTATGTTGGTTGGCGCCTGATGCTCCGTCTTTGGTCGGGCCCCTCGGAGTCTAACTGTTGGTTTCCTTTTGCTCCAGCAATTCTGTTGTTGTATGCTGTCGAGTCCTCAACCTTGTTTCATCTCTGTAGTTTTTTATATGTATGTTCTCAGAGATGTTGCACTGATGAGTTAGGAAGCCTCGTGCGGACTAAACAAAATTAGTGTATACCGCGATAGAGGTAAGGGCGAGGATTATGACCATGTAAAATCTATTTAAGCCAACCTGTGGAAATCTTTCCACTGACCATTCCAAGGCGGTTCTTCTCTTGCGGTTTATTTATATTGTTGTTTGTTACTTACTGTGAGTATCACTTGTGTCTTTTTATTCTGGATGGCCATTTGGCCATTTTGTGGGAAAGTAACTGTCCTTATGACCTTCCTTTGTTTTGGTTTCCATTATGGTCTGGTCGCTTCATGTTTGTGTTTCTTTCCCTTTGGTGGATTTGATGGGTGGAGTAAGTTAATTGTATCGATTCCTGATCTTTGTTTTACTTCTACTTTTTATACGTAAGCGGTTAACAAGTACAGTGGACATCCTTTCGCCTAAAACTGACAGCTGCCCTTCTTGAATCAGCGGAAGGGAAAGAATGACCGTAGAAAAGATTTCATGATCAATCTCCACGGAAAAATTGTTGCCGACTCCGACAGGTATCGAACCCGCGTCCAAGAAAGGAGATACGTAATACTCCGAAAATCAACATATATTTAAGTCTCGTTACAGCCTGAAATTCAGGGTAAAAAGCCTTGAAAGCTCTAAAGGGTTACAAATATATCTGATAATAGTGGTACGTCCCCCTCGATTTCAAAAACAATCCTTGCTTTTGACCTTGTCATCACTGTACCCCCTTCAGTTTTTATCGGATCTTCTTGAAACTTACATGTAAATAAGTCAGGGATAAAAGCTGAGATGTGTTCAAACTGATTAGGTCTGCCTATTTATCTATTTATCAAAGGGTTATGTGCTTTTGATTGCAGACAATGCCTATTCTTGACCATGTCATCACCGTACCCCCCTTCAGTTTTGATCGAATCCACAACTAACATTGTTGGCACATTACATATAGAGTTTAGTCCCACTCCTTGCAGAAAATGCCTATTTTGTATCTTGTCATTACCATAAGTACTTTAGTTTTGATCGAATCTTCCTGAAACTAGCATATAAGAAGGTTGGGAATGGGAATTCGAATGAGTTTGAAAACTGGTGATATCTGCCTATCTCTCATAGAGTTACGTCCCCTTGAATGCTTAAAAGGCCTGTTTTTTATCTTGTAATCAGCATAAATCCTTCATGAAAGATTGCAGCTTCCTGATCCTTTGAATCTGTTAGCTCAGGTGAGCGACACAGGACCATCACGGTCCTCTTGTTTTTGTTATTTTTTGTGTGTGTTTGTTTGTTTGCTTTTGTTTTGTTTTGGATAGCCAATTGGCCATTTTGTGGGAAAGTAACTTCCTTTTGGCTTTCCGCTGTTGATGTTTCATTGGGGTCCCGTTATTTCATGTTTGTGTTTCTTTCCTTTTTGTGTCTCTGATAGAAGCTGTGGGTTAATTGTATCGATTCCTGATCATTACCTTCACTTCTAACCTGCTATCGAATCTCCTTCGTCACAGTGTAAATCAGACTTAAACGCTGGCATCTCGTATGCTACTCCTTCAAATTTATTATCAGGAATAAGAAGACAGTGGAATAGAAATAGGGTCCAAGTCATCTTCATGCAGAACATTATCTGTCAGCACAAATTGGAAAGGTTCATTAAGGATTTCTTGCACGCAGTATAAAAAGACACATACAGCCAATACAGAGTTGCCAGGCTTTTTGAGACCTTCCATAATTTACGAAAAGTATAAATTTAAACCGTCCGTCGTCAGAAAGGCGGCCTCAACCAAATCGCCTAAAATTGTGTATTCGCCAACAAGATCACCTTTTTATAAAAGATTTAAATCAGTCATGTCTCCAGCTAAATCAACGTTTCGTAAACCATTCAAACCATTGAAACTGGAATTTGGAAGCTATAAAACTCTCTAGCAGTTCTGTACATGAAACTGTCGAAAAGACAACGTTTGATATATCAGACTGTTGTGGCTCAAAAGAAGTTTTAAATAAACATACTTACTTTGACAGAAAGAACAATGCTGTAGTCGGGAAAGCTGCTTAGAGCCCATAGCCGAAAATGCTGATATGTTAGAAGAGAATGCATCTTGCTCGGACAAAGATTTTGTTTGTTTGATTTGGGGATTAACGTCCCCGTCAACACTGTATATATCATTTTGGAGACGTTGCTTCAAATTTTGTGGGGGCTTTTAACCCGACATTGGGATGAAATGACATCTCAATCGCTGTCGCAAAGATAAGACTATTTTATCCAAAACGCGAAATGAACTAAGTGAAATAGAAGTAATGTCTGCCAAGTCTTCACTAGCCTGTATGACTCTTTTTTAGGTTTAGAGAGACTTGTTGTTTTATCGTCAATTGTTCTCACCTCGACACAACGTTGTCAATAGGTCAAGTACGAAAATGCCCCAGAGTGAACGATGTCTTCTTAAGTGACAAGCTGGTGGAAAATTGCAACCACCGTTCATATGGCCACCATTATTATCAGAGATACATATAACCTTTTAGAGAATTCGGCGCTTTTTATCCTGATTTTCAGGCTGTAACGAGAAAGAAATATATGCTGGTTTTTAAGAGTGTGTACGTATCTCCTTTCTTATCGGTGTTAACGATACCATTTAATGAGAATGTCTTCATAAAGTTGAAAATTTGTAATTTTAATAAAAATTAACACTGCTATGGTATTTTCTTCTGAAAAATCCGTGTACTCGTTATAAGAGGATTAATAAAAAACACTGTGCTTCTTCATATGAGCGATTTTCATATCAAGAGTGTTGACGAATGGATCGTTGAACTGAACTAAATTCGACGTGTTCATCCGTATTTCTTTAAGCCTGCACAGATCACTTTTTGTTTGCAAAACATTGTAAATTCGTCCGTTCTCTGCGATAATAGTTATGTCAAGATTGTGCTTAAATTATCTGATTGATTAACACAGAAATACTGATGGCGACTGTTGTTGTGTTTCCATGTGACGTCATGTGACGTAGGTCTTCATGAAACTACATACAATAACAACAATTAACCAAATCAGATTTGACTGATTGATATGTTGTTTTGGGTTTAACGACATGTTGGTCATTTTGTGTCCTTTCCCAGAGAAAGGGAGAATAGAGATAGAAGTGATAGTAGAGGATGTGTAAGTGAGGGACAGATGTGAAAGACGAAAATGAATGGAAGTGAAGAAACAGGAGAAATAACTACATTCCCCCTATAAACTTACCTACTGCAAAGACAGCAGGCCTTGCTCAACTGTAAGCCAATATCAGTTGGAAGCCCCAGCAATGCAAGCTGTACGTAACCCTTGCCGCACTCAACCACCCCTAACCAAATCAGAAACACCGCCTTTGAACAATCCGTTAACATAGTTGTTGGGGCGTCCGTTTTTTTGTTTTGATATTTTACGTCCCCGTCAACACTATGTAGGTTATTTTGGAGACGTTGCTTCCAATTTTTTGGAATTTTATCCGACATTTAAATGATATCTCAAGCCCTGCCGCCCTGTGAAACCGCTAGGGTTTATATGCAGGGACGGCCCGGCCGGCACCTATATACCTGGGCAGGCTTAAAGACCGGCATTCAAATGTTCGGTCGGCTTCAGCTCTGCGCAAAAGCGCCATGCAGCCAAATCTGTTTCTACAAACGGCAATAAATTAGGTTGATGTTGCTGAAAAAAAAAACCCACTAAGATCTGCCATGGTTTTCACGTGTAATTAATATGGATGCGCAGGCTGGTCTGAGTCTTCGATGGGCGCACATGCCTTGTTGTAGTTTTTGACATACGCTTGCTCACATGTAATTTGTTCCGTCCGCGTGAGGGGTTTCTACCTCTTCTGTGTAACATCTTCGTGAAGGTTTAGAAGGTAATTAGGGCCCCGCACTGAAAGTGTGGGTGCCCTATAGTAATCACTCTGTCCGTCCGTCTGTCTGTCTGTCCGCACCAACGAAACGACATTTAGGGGGCAAAAAATTTGGACATTTTGACACTTAAATATATATTCGTAGGTCCAAATTGGGTGTATTCCGTTATTTGGGTACTTAAGTGGCAAAAATTCGCTCTTAGGTGGCTTGCCGCTTAAGAGAATTTGCCGCTTAAGTAGTCAATATGCCGACGCCTAGCCACTTAAGTATCCGTTCGTGAGAACGTCCGTCTGTCCGTCCACAAATTTCTGATAGCGCTGCCGGGGCCCTAGTCAGTTTCACCGACAGCTCTAGTTTACTAATCAGGCCTACTGAACAAGCCACAAGTTATAAGTTTTAAGTACGTTGTTTTTCTAGAATATGACTTTCAATCCTTTCAACCTGCCACTGGTCCAATTTTTCCTTTCGTTATTGCTTAGGGAGTACATGGCTTGACTGTTAATGTCTCTTGGATCTTATTACAATGTTGAAAGACGTGGTTGTTGTGTTGCTCATGCCTTATGTATTCGGACAGACAGGGCTGAGCAGAACCCGGGGTCTCATCAAGTTCTATACTGTTTGCCACTCATCCCGCTATTCTTAGACACACGAATTGTACTTGTTCAAATTTAAGAGCAAGTATGGAACGGCGTTTAGGTGTCTGAATACTTAGGGTAAATACGGTAATCTAATTGTAAGTCTGACTTTCAAGCTCTTAGTGGGACCCTCAAGCCAACCTGTGCCCGCTTAGGAGATACTAAAGCGGTGAAATAAGAAGTAATTACGATAACACACCCGTGCAACATAATGCATTTTTCACATCTCCAAAATGGTTACTATACATGGTAGTTAACCCAGTCACGATTGACAACTTTGCTTCCCTTTTTAATTGCACGCCGGTGGGCCAGGTCTCAGATTATATGACGGTTCCAGCGGAAAGGCTTGCTGAGAATTAGAGAGAATTTAAGTTTATGTAATGTTGGTTGGTGTCTGATGCTCTGTCTCTGGCCGTGTCCATCGGAGTCTAACTGTTGGTTTTCTTTTGCTCCATCATTTCAGTGGTTTCTTGCTGTTCAGTCCTCACCGTTGTTTCATCTCTGTGGCTGTTTGATTTTCTGTGTTCTCGAAGATGTTGCACTGATGATTTAGGAGGCCCTAATTTGGACTGAACAAATTGCTTTTCTAAATCGTGGCGGAAGTAAGGGCGAGGATTGCCAACCTTTTAAGTCCGCCCACCAAGTGGAGCATGGCATATTATTTGGGCTGTGAATCCCAGTTGCGTCGGCGTTGACGTTGGCATAGGCGAAGCCAGTTTGAAACAGTACAATGTATATCAGCTGAACCAATGGATGGGTTCTTAACGAACTTGCTTGGTTATACCACTAGGATGGGGGAACAGACATTAGTTTATGATGGCAGTGGCCTACTATTTAAGTTACGGGCTCCGAAAAATTGACAATTGTGTGCTAAATTAACAGTTTGATGAATTCTGGCCAACCTTTCCCAAAGGCTGTCACGTTTAAAGGTGCACCCTACCTCATGAACGAAAGAAATAGTGGACTTTGGTCGAAACTTGGTTTAATATGTTTAATATATCAACCATTTGTTCAAACGACTTTTTCCCCACCCTATTTTATTAACTTTAGAACTATATTGCCGTCGGTATTGGTTAGACCATGAAATTTGTTTTCTACTGCTTCCGTTAATTTTAGTGGGACAGGCAATACGAATATGTTTAAAAATAATCTGAGCCTGTCAAATGGCCCATCTTTCACAAAAAAGAAACCAATCCCATCAAAAGATGTGGAATGTATCCTAGTATTTCTAAGTGGAAGGCTAAGTCTTAATCTGTAAACGGTAGACGCTTTTCTGTAGTTAATCCGTCCGATTTTACGACTTGATATACTATATAACCTGACGTGCTGCAAACTTCGGCAGGCAATGCTTCGGTTGATATCACATAGTGGGTCCCACAGCATATGACATGTATGTCATATAATGTCGACGGCCGTAAATAACTAGCAATGTATGATCTATAGTGCTGATAGGTGGTATGATGTATCATATTAAAAGTTACATAACTTTCTAAACTGTTCAAGCCCAATTAAGAATCTTTCTATCATTAAAATATTCTAATTTAATTCCAAATATGAATTAAATTGCATTATTTTTGGGAAGGCATATTTAATCTTATGAAGTTGTACTGCCTGTACATAGGTACTGTACCTTTAAAGAAGGCTACATGACAAATTACTCTAGAGTTGCTTCCCTTTGACTGTTAAATCGTCAATCTGTGGTGGTTAGCTATTTTAGGCTGACCGACCTTGAAACCCCCTCGTTTTGCGAAATCGTTTAATGCAAGGAAGAAGTTTTGGAAAATCAAATCAGTTTTCATCTGCGAAGATAAGTATAATCTAAATATTTTGGTTTGCGCAGAATTCGCATGAACATTTTATATCATTGTTGCAATGGTTATTTGTATTGAATTTCTCGGAATTGGAGATTTGTGCGGAGAATGTTTTTCTCCGTTGTCATCAACCATGTGCGTGTGCCTTGCTCGGGTTCATGAAAGCATGGAATTGGACACTTTTGAATTCATCAATCGTCTTGTTCAATCCGTGTTTCTGCGATCGGTTACCGCTTTGAAGGTCAACGCCTGCCTGGGCACGGCCCGTCCATGCATACAATCGAACTGTTAACTGGTGACACGACAAATTCCACACCAGCAGAGCTAGAAGCCTCTGTGGTGTACGAGCAGTGGTTATGCTGCTCGCCTGATAAACCAGGGATTGCAGGATCGATCCTGGGCTTCTCCAAACTTTTGGATAAGCCTTTAAACCGAGGTCCCGACTCCGTATGACCTTAGCTGTTAGTGGGACGTAAAACAAACACACACGCACCCACACAGCAGACAGTTTTTACTGGTTTCCTCTGGCGACAGGGATGGAGATGTCATTTCATCGCTATGACTGATAAAAGTTGCACAAATTTGGAAACGCCTAAAAAATGACATATATAGGGTTGAAGGGGATGTTAAACTTCAAATCGAATACTAGAATCAGAATAAACTGCTGTCTATACTCATAGACCTGTGTTTGTTACTGTTGGGACAAAATTATTGTCTACATGGTTCAGGAGCACTGGGGGCCTGCAGTTAACATCCGGATCATGTTGTTGCACATTGCCTTATTTAGCCTGCATCTTGCATGCATGTCGAGTCTGTAAGCCTGGGCCTGGTGGATAAGAGCCATCTCAATCAATGTCACTCAACGCTGTGGGTAAGAGCCCAACTCGGGTCTTAATTTATGAGACGCCCTGTTAGCAAAGGTTTCTCTGGGTACGCCGCTTTGGTTTGGTTCGCTGTAGGTTCGAGACTGGCTCGGGTCACAGGTGAGACGCCAAGTTCTGCAACGGAAGGTCAAGTGGCTTTCTCCGGGTACTCCGGTTTCCGCCCACTTCTGATTAGGGATCGGCTTGATATGAGTATATGTATCTGTATATATATACATATATATGTATGTATAAATATGAGTTTTAATATGTATATACATTGTATATATACATAAAAAAAAAAAGGTGGGGAGCACTTAGCCAGATTGGGCCCAAAAGATCGTGAAATCAAGGTTAAATGGCATATTGATAAGTTTTTATGAATATGCTTTTTAATTTGGTTTTAGGTAGGTTGGTTTTATGTTATTAAATGTGTTTGTAAAGTTCTTGTTTTACTTAACGGTATGCCATCCAAAAGGAAGGGTGACATTCCAGCAAGGACGCGTGCAGGGTCTAAATGCCAGCGCACACAGGTTCAGCCCAAGTCGGCAGCTCCCACCATACCGGCAGTTAATCCTGATCCAGCAAGTGGCAATCAGCCTGCCATGCCAGTTCCTGCTACTACAGCACAACAGCCCGTAGGGGGACATCAGCCAGTAGCCATTATTTCTCAACCAATTCAAGCAGCAGCCATTGTTCCCCAGCCAACCCAGGCTGCTGCCATACTTCAACAGCCTCAGCCAGTTGTTGTTAACCCCTCACAACCAGCTTTGGGTCAGCAGTCTGCGGTACAACCAGCCGTAGGTCAGCAACCAGTGGTACGACCAGCCATGGGACAGCAACCGGTGGTACAAACAGCCTTGGGTCAGCAACCAGCGGTACAACCAGCCTTGGGTCAGCAACCAGTGGTACAACCAGCCTTGGGTCAGCAACCAGTGGTTAGTGTTCCCCAGCCATTGCAAGTCTTACCACATCCAGCTTATATGCAAGGTGAGCTAGACCCATTGCCAATAGTTACTTACAATGATTGTGATGTTTTTATTTCAGATGTAACAAAAAACAAAATTTGGAACGGTCGGTATGTTGAGCTGGCATTACTTCTCAAGCAGAATTTTGCATCTGTGCAGTCTGTTGCTGGAACTTTGGCTGTTATAGATAATCAGTTATCAATCAAGCCAGCCACCAGTAAGATCAAACAGCCCATAAATAGTTTAGATACCTGGTCGGATGCTTTCATTAACTTTATTCTGGTTTATATTCAGAAACACAACGACAAGGCATCAGATCTGCTGAAATATATGTCAATCATACGGGGGGCTGCAGCAAATAATCCGATAAGTAAATGGCTAGGCTATGACACTCAATTTAGGCTGCGTATGGGTAACGATCCGACTAGGCCTTGGTCGCAGATTGATGGCCATTTGTGGCTGTCTTGCGGTTTATCTGGTGATCTGTCGGCCACCTCACAGCAAAACGCGCCTTGTTATGAGTACAACTTTAGAGGGTCATGTACACGGCTGCAATGTGCATAAGCTCACGTGTGCATAAAGTGCAAAGTAGCACATCCTGCTTCTTCCTGCAATCTCTTTAAGGAGCAAAGATTCCCCCTAGATACAGTTATGCAGCTAACAGGCCTACTGCTAATTTCCCCCCGAATGTGGCCACATCAGGGTTCAGGCCATTCCGGCCAAGCACTGGTTACCCTCGTCCTTCTAGGCCTTTTCGTCAGCCACGACCCCAAGGCAGATTTATGGGTCCTTGGAAAAACGCCAATTAAAGTAGAGGCTTTAAGAGCAAATTTGTCTGAGTATCCTAACCAGCGTGATGCAGAATTTTTGTTGGAGGGGTTCTCCACCGGTTTTCGGATTAATTATGAAGGTCCAAGATTGTCGGCTACATGTAAAAATTGAAATCAGTGTTGCAGAATGAGGACGTCGCATGGGATAAAGTAATGGAAGAGGTTCAGCTAGGCAGAATAGCGGGTCTTTTTCTTACAAGCCAATCTCAAATCTCAGATGTTCCCCAGTGGGGCTGATTCCAAAGAAAACCGGGGGATTTCGCCTAATAACACATTTGTCATACCCTCTAGGAAGTAGTGTCAATGACTTCATAGATCCTGCTTTGGCTACAGTGCAGTATTCTAGCTTTGATAATGCAGTAAATATGATCAAAAGGCTAGGAAAAGGGGCTTTAATTGGTAAAATTGACTGCAAAAGTGCCTTTCGTCTGTTACCCTGCTATTTAGGGGACATTGACCTGCTTGGGTTTACATTGCGGGGTCAGTACTTTGTGGATAAAATGGTTCCAATGGGTCTAAAAATCGCCTGCAAGTGTTGGGAATGCTTTGCAAAGTTTTTGAACTGGTTAATTTGCCAAAGAACAGCATCTGGGGACATTGATCACTATCTTGACGATTATATCTTTGCTTAGAGGGGTCATTCGGACATATGTCAAAGCTTAATGCGAGAATTTCTAGTCATGTGTAAGGAACTAGGTGTACCGATTGCCCAGGAAAAGACTGAGGGTCCTTCTACGTCGTTGGTGTTTTTGGGATATGTACTAGACACAATAAAGTTTGAAATTCGTATTCCGGATGAAAAAATCAAACGTTTGTTGGGCTTGATCCAAAATGCATTAAGTCGGAAAAAGCTTACGTTGAAGGAACTTCAGTCTCTTACCGGGTCTCTACAGTTTTGTGCAAAAGCAATGCCATCAGCACGAGCCTTTATACGGCGTATGTATGCCTCAATGTCAACAGTTGTAAAACCTCATCACCGCATTAGGTTAACTCGGGGCATCAAAGATGATCTTAGGATGTGGCAAACTTTCTTGTGTAGTTTTAATGGGGTGTCATGCATGTTAGATGCTGAATGGGTCTCTTCAGCAAAATTGCAATTATATACAGATAGTGCGGGGGGTGCCGGTATGGGTTGTGGCTGTTACATGGATGGGTCCTGGGCTTTTTTGCAGTGGCCTGAAGCATGGGCAGAATCTGATATTTTGAAGGATATCACATTCCTTGAAATGGTTCCCATTGCACTCGCAGTTATGCTGTGGAAAAGTCGTTTCAGAGGTTTGCGCATCCAGTTTTGCACGGATAATATGGCCTGCTTGCATATACTGAACTCTAAGTCTGGAAAATCAGAGCGGGTTATGAAACTGGTCAGGGCAATAGTATTGTGGTCACTTCAGTTTGATTTCCATATTAATGCGGTGCATGTAAAATCAGCTGACAATTTCACAGATTCTATTTCTCGCAAACAGTGGGCCAAATTCAAGTCTCTTCAACCTCAAGCGGATTCAGAGCCTGTTCCAGTTCCAGGGGAGTTTTGGAATCTCTTGCAGGTGAAGTAGACAGTCTCATCAATGCGTCCATGTCTCACAATACAGTAAAGGCGTACAAAACAGCAATTTCTTTGTTTGATACTTTTCGCCTGGAAAATAGTATTCCACAAATTTGGCCTGCTTCGCTGGAGAGCACTGTATATTATATTGCTTACTTGTCATTAAAGGGCTATACACACAATACTGCAAACTTATACATAGCTGGCATTTCCTTCTATTTTAAGATAAATGGCTGGTCTGATCTTACTCAAACTTTTATAGTTAGGAAAATGCTGAGAGGTTATAGTAAGTACCACTCCCGTAAAGACGTGAGAGAACCAGTCACTTTGGACATGCTGAAAGCTTTTCCAAGTGCACTAAAACAAGTAACACAATCAGTCTATGAAACTTTGCTTTTTCAAGCAATGTTTTCAACATGTTTTTTCGGGCTGATGCGTACTGGAGAAATTGTGGTTCAATCAAAAGGGAGTGATTTCTCTAAGGTAGTTCAATTTGATGATGTTTCCATTACAAGTTCTGAAGTCTGGATTAATGTCAGGTTTTCAAAAACTGATCAGTCAGGCCGCTCTGTCACATTGGTTCTCACCCCATGCTCAGATAAACAGGTATGTCCAGTTGCTCTCCTTTCAAATTACGTTCAGTATAGGCCAAAATGTAGTGGTCCTTTCTTTTGTCATTTCAATGGCCTACCAGTTACTCGTTTTCAGTTTTCTGCGGTCTTGGGTAAGTTAATAAGCTTCCTTGGGATCAAACAGGTTGTGCGCCCCCATTCGTTTCGCACTGGGGCAGCTACTCTTGCATGTCAACAAAGGATTGGTGATGATGCTATAAGGGCTATGGGGAGGTGGTCAGAAAATAGCTCCGTTTTTAAGCGTTACATTAGGTTGGACAAATTGCAGGCTTGAGTTAATAGTTTTGTAAAAATGTGGTACGTTTGCTAAAATGACCCCCTCCCCGATCCCACTCCCATACACACACACTTTAGTGTAGTCTCTGTCCCGTTGTCTTCTCCATGTTTCCTCTATTTTGAGATGGGAGATGGGGGAATTCAGAGAATTCATATAATTTTTCTTTTGAAAAGTGGAGTTAGGGATTATAGAAAAGGTCTGCTGAGTGCCAAAGAATGAGTCAAGCTTATTATACTAGGGCAGGATTTGTTGGAGCTAGCACCCACTTTTCATGTATAAGGCTCAAAGTTAAGGTCTTTATTAACTCTTAAACATGTTGCTTAACACTTTTATGTTTGTAGGTCAAGCATTCATTTGGGTGGTAGGGTCTTCACTTATATCCAGGGCCCACAATCATGTTAAACAGAGACCTATGGGGCAGGATTTGGCCCTTTTAAACAGATATGGAGTAAAAATCATCTGGGCAGGCCGCCCATGCCTTCAGTTTAACTGTGTCATTAGTTTGTGTGAAGCATTAAAAAATTGCTATCTTTCAATGGGTTTCAATGCGCCCTGTTTTCTCTTGATCCATGCGGGTGGAAACGATATTGGTAGAGTACCTACACAGTCACTCAGGCGCTACATTTGTGCAGTTTTTGAATACCTTACTAACTCCTTCCCTGTCACAAAAATTGTATGGTCTTGCATTTTACCTCGCCTTAGATGGCGTTACTCTGATGACACTGCGGCCATGGAGAGAGTCAGGGCAAGAATCAACAGGGCAGTTATTCAGTCAGTTGTTTCACGAGGGGGGTACGTCATTAAGCACCCAGATTTTCAAGATAGACATCCAGCATTGTTCAGAGATGACTGTCACTTGTCTTTTATAGGGAATGATATATTTTTGAATACCTTTCAAGGAGCATTTGAAACATTTATCAACCATCCCGAAATCAAAATTTATCCAGTGGATTGATATTGTTATTTGAATTCGGTCGAGGCCAGGCGGTGGGTTTCAATGTAAATAGAATAAGAAACGAACCACAGATTCTCAGGGAATAATACCCATCTCAGTTTCCTGTTCCTAGAAGTGTCTATGAGTATTTTAAGTGGCTGTGAGCGTCTTCGTCGGTCGCGCTTATATCAATCACGACCGTTGAGGACGCTCATTGGCAAAAACACTTCTGGAACTATGTTAAGTGTAGTGTTAACTGCATGATTGCAGTTGACCAGTGATGTTGACAAAACTTTCCATGATCTGCTTGTGTTTCCCCGGTGGATCATGCATAAAAAATCTGAGAATCTACGCATTGGTGAAGTTGACATTTTGTTGTGAAGTTGGCGTAGTGGTGAAGTTGGAATCATGTCGTGTTGACATGTATTTAATCCAGTTGTGCAGTTGACATTTAAGTCTTGAAGTTGACAGGCTTCAGTTGCGTTGACATTTGAGTTACAGAACTTTATGAAGTTATGCTTCAGTTGTTGCAACAAGTTGCTCATTTGCATATATGCATATATATAAAAAGCACCCACCGTCATGGCCTTTCATTTGCCAAAAATAATAAATCAGTAAAGTAAGTTCTCTTGTTTTGTTAAGTCTCCCGGTCAACAGCTATTCATCAGAAATAATCTAATTTAATTCCAAATATGAATTAAATTGCATTATTTTTGGGAAGGCACATTTAATGTTATGAAGTTGTACTGCCTGTACATAGGTACTGTAACTTTAAAGAAGGTTACATGACAAATTACTCTAGAGTTGCTTCCCTTTGACTGTTAAATCGTCAATCTGTGGTGGTTAGCTATTTTAGGCTGACCGACCTTGAAACCCCCTCGTTTTGCGAAATCGTTTAATGCAAGGAAGAAGTTTTGAAACCCACCCAACCCATCCCATCGTTATTATTACCAGCAAAAAATTGTTCCACACCTGCAACTATTTGTAGCAGTTATCCTCCTTTTGCTGCTTGTTTTTCTGTATTTTTTCAGATTGTATTCCACATATGATAAACGTCATGACGGTGTTGGCGCCAGTTGTCGCAAGAGTTGTAGTGCTATGGTTAGCTGGATTGCTATTTGTGACAAAACACTTCTGGAACTATGTTAAGTGTAGTGTTAACTGCATGATTGCAGTTGGCCAGTGATGTTGACAGAACTTTCCATGATCTGCTTGTGTTTCCCCGGTGGATCATGCATAAAAAATCTGAGAATCTACGCATTGGTGAAGTTGACATTTTGTTGTGAAGTTGGCGTAGTGGTGAAGTTGGAATCATGTCGTGTTGACATGTATTTAATCCAGTTGTGCAGTTGACATTTAAGTCTTGAAGTTGACAGGCTTCAGTTGCGTTGACATTTGAGTTACAGAACTTTATGAAGTTATGCTTCAGTTGTTGCAACAAGTTGCTCATTTGCATATATGCATATATATAAAAAGCACCCACCGTCATGGCCTTTCATTTGCCAAAAATAATAAATCAGTAAAGTAAGTTCTCTTGTTTTGTTAAGTCTCCCGGTCAACAACTATTCATCAGAAATAATGGTTTGGTTAACAAGCAGCAAAATGATGCATTGCACTTTCTAAACTAGTAAGAAAAGGTCACTCAGGAAAGGCCACAATCTAAGGATGCAGCCGTCTCAAGTCACCCGTAGAAAGTGAAACAGAAGCACACACAAAAACAGACGAAATATGAACCAACGGCACAAAGCCAAATAACAAACAAGGCATCACATGTGATACAAATCCCCTCGCACTAGACAACTGCGTGTGTGGAAAACACTGAAATGGCAAAAGTCCAACTTGCTTGAGATATTATCATATGCAACATTTGTGTAAAGTTTGTTTAAAAATCCATTTATAAATGTACATTCTAGAGTGATGACAATATTTCTCTAAAAATAGCCATAGTGACCTTGACTTGAGGCCATGACCACGAAAGTAGATCTTGCTCAAGATATTATCATAAGCATCTTTTGTGTGAAGCTATATTAAAATCTGTTAATAAATGTAGGCGGTAGAGTGATGACAAAGTTTTTCTAAAAACAGCCACAGTGACCTTGACCTTGAAGTCAAAGCAACTCGAGATACTATCATAAGAAACATTTGTGCGAAGTTCTATTAAAATCCATCAATATATGTAGGCGCTAGAGCGATGACAAAGTTTTTCTAAAAAATTGCCACAGTGATCTTGACCTTGAAAGTCAAAATAGCTCGAGATATTGTCACAAGGAACATTTGTGTGAAGTTATATTGAAATCAGTGAAGAAATGTAGTCGCTAGAGCGATGACAAAGTTTTTCTAAAAAAAGCCACAGTGACCTTGACCTTGAAAGTCGAAATCGCTCGAGATATTGTCATAAGGAACATTTGTGTGAAGTTATATTGAAATCGGTGAAGAAATGAAAGCGCTAGAGCCATGACAAAGTTTTTTCTAAAAATAGTCACAGTGACCTTGACCTTGAAAGTGGAACTCGCTAGAGATATTGTTATAAGAAACATTGGTGTGAAGTTATATTGAAATCAGTGAAGAAATATAAGCGAAAGAGCGATGACAAAGTTTTTTCTAAAAATAGCCACGGTGACCATGACCTTGAGGCCATGACCTTGAACGTCGAACTCGCTCGAGATATTTTTATAAAGAACATTTGTGTGTAGTTATACTGAAATTTGGAAAGATATATAGGCGCTAGAGCGATGACAAAGTGTTTCTAAGAATAGCCACAGTGACTTTGACCTTTAGGTCATGACCTTGAAAGTCGAACTCGGTCGAGATATTGTCATAAGGAACATATGTGTGAAGTTATATTGAAATCAGTGAAGAAATGCGGGCGCTAGAGCGATGACAAAGTTTTTTTCTAAAAATAGCCACTGTGACCTTGACCTTGAAGCCATGACCTTGGAAGTCGTACTCGTTCGAGATATTTTTATAAGGATCATTTGTGTGAAGTTATATTGAAATTGGTGAAGAAGTGTAGGCGCTAGAGCGATGACAAAGTTTTTCTAAAAATAGCCACAGTGACCTTGACCTTGAGGTCATGACCTTGAAAGTCGAACTCGCTCGAGATATTGTCATAAGGAACCTTTGCGTGAAGTTATATTAAAATCGGTCAAGAAATGTAGGCGCTAGAGCGATGACAAATGTACGTACGTACATACGTACGTGCTTACGTACGTACGGGACAAATGCTATGTTGTGCGAGGGGATAATAAGACGTTGAAAAAGAACGACCGTCTTGGGACTGTCAGTAATAAAACTACTGAGGGCTTCAAACTAGTAAATAAAAAGTCACTCAGGAAAGAACACAGCCGTCTCAAGTTACCTATAGGAAGTGACACAGAGGCACACACACAAACAGGCGGAACATCAACAGTGAGTCGTGATAAAATACATGGCAAAATGGTTATGTATAGATTAATATTATCATGAATCAGGGTTGAGGACTCAACAACAATCCGACATCAGAGCAGAAGAAAACCACCAGTTCGATCACGGAGGGTCGAATCCAGGAAATGTGTCAGAGCAGAAGAAAACCTCCAGTAAACTCTTATTTTGAATATTTTTATAAGATTTGCAGGCATTCAAGTAAATTGGAAATGATTCAAATCATCTGTTGACTTGGAGACTAACTATTGGTTTTCATTTGCTCCAGCATTTCAGTGGTTTCTTGCCGTCGAGTCTTCACCATTGTTTCATCTCTGTGGTTGTTTGATTTTTGTGTATTGGCCATTTTGTGGGGAAGTAGCTGTCCTTTTGGCTTTCCGCTTTTTTTTTTGTTTCCATTAGGGTCTGTCGTTTCATGTTTGTGTTTCTTTCCCTTCGGTGTCTCTGATGGGAGCTGTGGGTTAATTGTATCGATTCCTGATCATTGCCTCCACTTCTATTTTAAATTATGTAATTACGTAGTGAAAGCCTGTGATTAGTCTGTATTTTGTTGTTGATGTTTTTTATTTGTGTGTTTTTTGTGTTGTTGTTTTTTTTTTTTTTTTTGTTTTTAGTTTTTTGTTGTTGCTTGTTTTGTGTTTATAAGATATGCATGTGCAGAAAATAAAACTTACATAATTATAAAATATATACGGATATGACACGCAAAAGGGATATTTGTATATGCATATATCTATTACCCGATTACATGGTGTGGTTTATATTAGGTACTAGGGTGAATGGTTGAATGTTATGTAAAAAACAGGTGCAATAAGCTTCTAAAGGAATTTGGGAAAGTACTAACATTTAATTGGCGTTTGCACAAATAATGTTGGTGTAAACGTGAATTGTAAAATGTTAGAAATGCGAAGAGAACATATGGCTTTGACCAATTTAGTGAGATTGTATTTGGTACGCCTGCTTACACTTTTCTGGAGTCCATGCCTGTTGGCCTGAACATTCATATTTGCCATTTGTCTATGGATTAATGATTTTGGATTATCGCTTTGGTACTACGACCTAAACTTCTTATAGTCTCATTTTGAAAGTATCAAGATAAAATTTTTCTGGTACACATATTGGATTGTCGCGGAAATGAAATGAAAATTATAACTTCGAAACTTTGAAACGAATTATATTTATTGCGAAGTACTAAAATAGATACAGTTACTACTAATTGATATAGGCCCACGGTACTAGACTACGCTTTATTGAAAACATGAAATTATGAACACTATCGTAGAATACGTTAGCCTGAAAACTGACATGTTTTAAAGGTACAGGTCTGTTAAAATACGATATTTCTATACAACCAGTGGGTAAAATATACTACGATATAAATTCTACATCTAGATTTAAAATTATTAAACGACATGAAAACAGATATGGTGTTGTTTGTTACTTACTGTGTGTATCACTTGTGTCTTTTTATTTTGGATGGCCATATGGCCATTTTGTGGGAAAGTAACTGTCCTTATGGCCTTCCTTTGTTTGGGTTTCCATTATGGTCTGGTCGCTTAATGTTTGTGTTTCTTTCCCTTTGGTGTCTTTGATGGGTGGAGTAAGTTAATGGTATCGATCCCTGATCTTTGTTTTACTTCTACTTTTCAGTGGATTAAATTATTACAGACTCCTTTTCCACTTGGTTTTAATTAGAACATTTATCATGAGGGCAATGTTTCTAAAATCCCTGATTTTAATATATTTTCTTTTTTTGGAATGCCCAAAACGTAAAACTAGATCTCACGGCACCAGAAAATATGGCAACTATAAACGTTAAGTATGCGTTTTTAAAAGAAACAGTATTAGGCTGAAGTGACTTTCCATAATATACATGAATCATGGACGCCACGCAGTACTTGCATTTCTAAGTTCATTACTCATTATTGTATTGCGTATTCCAGACACTGAGGCGAATAAACTCTACGATAGTTCTAATCAGTTATATAAAGCAGCTATCTTAACCAGCGGTTATTAATTTCAGCGGTTATTAATTTCAGAACCGATGTTAGGACGAAGAGCATCTTCGTCCTAACATCGGTTCTGAAATTAATAACAAACGACATTACATCAACATTTCTTCCATTAATAGAGGTATGAATTTATTGATTTGCCTAGCACATGTATTTTCCTGAACAGTTCTGTGATTTTATCAAAATACTGTAACACCCGTTATTTGCTATACATATAAGAAAATAAATTTGATGATCAGGAATCGATACAATTAAAGGCACAAAAAGGAAAGAAACGCAAACATGAAATAACAAGACCCTAATGGAAACATCAATAGCGGAAAGCCAAAAGGACAATGACTTTCCCACAAAATGGCCAATTGTCTATACAAAACAAAATAATTGTAAGCGATACACACATTCAAGAACGAACTATAACAAAAAAATTACTGCGACAGAAGAACCACTTTGGAACGGTCAGTGAAAAGTATCTCACTATGGCGGGGGTGGTGCTAAAATCGATTTTACCCGGCCGCTATCCTCGCCCTCATTTCCGTCGCAATTTAAAAACATAAGTTCAGTCCGCCTGAAGGCTTCCCAACTCATCAGTGCAACAACTCCGAGAACACAAAAACCAAACAACCACAGAGATGAATAAATCGCGAGGACTCGATAGCAAGAAATAAATTAAATGCTGGAGAAAAAGAAAACGAACAGCTGAAATGCGATTGGCCCAACCAGGTTACAACCAACATTACAGAAAATTAAATTTTCATTCGCAGTAAGCCCTTATGCTGGAACCGTCACAGAATCTGAGGCCTGGCCCAATGACGTGCAATTAAAGAGGGAAGCAAACTTATATACCGTGATTCGGATTCGTATAACATGTATGATGTACGCAATCTTTTTATATCGAAGAACGATTTTACGAAATTGGGTACTGAATAGAAGTGGAGGCAATGATCAGGAATCGATACAATCAAACGACAGCTCCCATCAGAGACACCAAAGGGAAAGAAACACAAACATGAAACAACAGACCTTATGGAAACATCAATAGCGGAAAGCTAAAAGGACGGTTACTTTCCCACAAAATGGCTAATAGGCTATCCAAAATAAAATGATATAAGCGACACAAACACCCAAAGACAAACAATTACAAATATAAACCGCGACAGAAGAATCGCCTTGGAACGGTCAGCGGAAACGAATTCCACTGGCGGGGAAGGGGGGAGCTTAAATCGATTTTACGCGGGCAGCATCCTCGCCATTACTTCCGTCGCTCACTGCAACATCTCCGTGAGCACAAATAATCAAACAACCACAGAGAAACAACGGTGGGGACTCGACAGCAAGTAATCACTGAAATGCTGAAGCAAAAGAAAACCAACAGTTAGACTCCGATGGGCCCGAAAAGAGATAGAGCATCAGGCACCATCCAAAATTACCTAGAATTAGATCTCTCTAATTCTCAATAAGCCTTTACGCTGGAACCGTCCTAGAATCTGAGGCCGGACCCACCGGCATGCAATTAAAGAGGGAAGCAAAGTTATCAAAATACTGTAACACCCGTTATTTGCTATACATATAAGAAAATAAATTTGATGATCAGGAATCGATACAATTAAAGGCACAAAAAGGAAAGAAACGCAAACATGAAATAACAAGACCCTAATGGAAACATCAATAGCGGAAAGCCAAAAGGACAATGACTTTCCCACAAAATGGCCAATTGTCTATACAAAACAAAATAATTGTAAGCGATACACACATTCAAGAACGAACTATAACAAAAAAATTACTGCGACAGAAGAACCACTTTGGAACGGTCAGTGAAAAGTATCTCACTATGGCGGGGGTGGTGCTAAAATCGATTTTACCCGGCCGCTATCCTCGCCCTCATTTCCGTCGCAATTTAAAAACATAAGTTCAGTCCGCCTGAAGGCTTCCCAACTCATCAGTGCAACAACTCCGAGAACACAAAAACCAAACAACCACAGAGATGAATAAATCGCGAGGACTCGATAGCAAGAAATAAATTAAATGCTGGAGAAAAAGAAAACGAACAGCTGAAATGCGATTGGCCCAACCAGGTTACAACCAACATTACAGAAAATTAAATTTTCATTCGCAGTAAGCCCTTATGCTGGAACCGTCACAGAATCTGAGGCCTGGCCCAATGACGTGCAATTAAAGAGGGAAGCAAACTTATATACCGTGATTCGGATTCGTATAACATGTATGATGTACGCAATCTTTTTATATCGAAGAACGATTTTACGAAATTGGGTACTGAATAGAAGTGGAGGCAATGATCAGGAATCGATACAATCAAACGACAGCTCCCATCAGAGACACCAAAGGGAAAGAAACACAAACATGAAACAACAGACCTTATGGAAACATCAATAGCGGAAAGCTAAAAGGACGGTTACTTTCCCACAAAATGGCTAATAGGCTATCCAAAATAAAATGATATAAGCGACACAAACACCCAAAGACAAACAATTACAAATATAAACCGCGACAGAAGAATCGCCTTGGAACGGTCAGCGGAAACGAATTCCACTGGCGGGGAAGGGGGGAGCTTAAATCGATTTTACGCGGGCAGCATCCTCGCCATTACTTCCGTCGCTCACTGCAACATCTCCGTGAGCACAAATAATCAAACAACCACAGAGAAACAACGGTGGGGACTCGACAGCAAGTAATCACTGAAATGCTGAAGCAAAAGAAAACCAACAGTTAGACTCCGATGGGCCCGAAAAGAGATAGAGCATCAGGCACCATCCAAAATTACCTAGAATTAGATCTCTCTAATTCTCAATAAGCCTTTACGCTGGAACCGTCCTAGAATCTGAGGCCGGACCCACCGGCATGCAATTAAAGAGGGAAGCAAAGTTGTCAAACGTGATTGGGTTAACCACCATGCATGCAGTCTGCCGTATAACATTTATGTTGTGCCCAATCTTTTTATATCGAAGAATGATTTTACGAAATTGGGTGCTGAAGTCATTGCGGTTATATATTTTTCTAAATTTATATAATAAGTCACCATAAAATTCGGGTTCCGATAGACCTTGTTGCAGAAGAGATTTAAGTCCAATATTGAATTTTGAAAGAATGACGTCTTTAAAATTTTGAAAAGGCTTTGCGTAGTTTATGGTACCGATAACCCTGATTAAGAAGTTTAGCCGTTAACAATTTATTACGAGTGTTGAAGTAAATTACATGACTACAAACTCAGGCAAATCGAATTAATTGCGAAATATAAACGCCATAGGAAGGCGCACGAGGAACTTCACCATCCAAAAAAAGGAAAATTTAATCTCAAAATCAAAATCATCGCGTTTATCATAAGTTTTGCACGAAACAAACCCATCTTCAATAGATAGATGTAAATCCCAAAACGGGGCCTCGGTATCAGATGAATTTGCTTTATTTAACTGAAGTTCTGGGGGGGGGGGGGGGGGGGAGGGTAAATTTGACTGATCAAACCATCGAAATAGGTGTTATCAATATTTATGTATGTATGGCATGTATATATATTTCTGAATTTAAATACTAATTCACCATAAAATTCGGGTTCCGATAGCGCTTTTGCAAAAAGATTTAAGTCCAACATCGAATTGTAAATGTAAATCGTATTGACGTCAAAAACTTAGAAAAAGGCTTTGCGTTGTTTAGGATACCGATGGTTTAGCAGTCAACAATCAACAAGTTATTATGTATGTTGAAGTCAGTCAAAAACGGGGCCTCGGTATCGGAAGAATTTGCTTTAACTGAAGCTCTGAGGGTAAATTTGATTGATCAAAATATCTAAATAGATATTATAAATGTTAAATAAATCATACAAATATCTAGATGACGACCTAAATATGTTCTATAAAAGGGTTATCCTTTGGAAGCAAGTAATACACCACAGAACTGAAAAATATGGAGTGTACATGTTTTCTGGGCCAGACTAGCTAGTTTCGGCCAATTAGGCCTCATCAGTGACCCTCAGATATTTTCAAAATTCAACAATGGAATCAATGATCCCAAAGGACAAGAAAATATAATCTACACTAAGATGTAGGGCAGGGAGACGTTTTACCGCCGCCACACATTCCCACGCACCAGCTGTAGTGAAGTTAAATAAAGGCTGACTGACTTGCGGACTGAACAAATTATTTGTCTAAATTGCGACGGAAGTAAGGGAGAGAATAATTTATTGAGGCCACGTAAAATCGATTTAAGCCCCACCGCCCGCAAATCCCCCCCCCACCCCACAAACACACAGTAGAATTCGTTTCACTGACCGTCCTAAGGCGGTTCTTCTGTCGTGGATTATTTTTGTTATGGTTTTTCTTTGAGTGTATGTATCGCTTACATTATTTTGCTTTGGATAGCCAATTGGCAATTTTGTGGGAAAGTAATTGTCCTTTTCGCTTTCCGCTGGTATTGTTTCCATTTGGGTTTAGTTGTTTCATGTTTGTGTTTCTTTCCTTTGTTGTCTCTGATGGGAGCTGTGGGTTAATTGTATCGATTCCTAATCATTGCCTTCACTTCTATTTTTCAATGATTTCAGATTGGTTTTCAACGGAAAGAGACATCCATCATGAAGTCTCTTCATAACAAAACAAGAACAGATCAGCCACAAGGGATGCGCAATTCGTACCCATCAAATACCCACAATTTGTATAAATAACTTAACACCAAATCTTATGTAAATAGTATCAAGTAGAAAGGTGACAACTTAACAAAAGTTCTGAAATGACCATAATGTATAATTTTTTTCCATTAGTGTCTAGTTGCGTCATGTTTGTATTTCTTTCTCTTGGTGTCTCTGATGGGAGTTGTGGGTTAATTGTATAGATTCCTGATCTTTGCCTTCAATTTTTTATTAATATATGTAACCGTAAAAATAATATAGCAGACCAGTAACATCAATTGAAGAAGTGGTATGAATATATGCAAGAACATAAGCACCCCAATATCTTGCATTATAGCGGCCCCCGCCCATAGGGGCTTGAAAAAATATATGGGCTGCATGATGCTTCCACGTAGAGCTGAATCCGGCCCGCACACTAGTACTGGCAAACCGCTCATAGGATCTAAGCCTGCCCAGGAACAGCGGTGCGAGGCGGACCGTCCATGCTAATAAACCCTATAAGTTTCATTGGGCGACAGGGCTTGAGATGTCATTTCATCTCAATGTCGGGTAAAAGCCCCACAAAATTGGAATCAACGTCTCCAAAATGATCTTTACAGTGTTGACGGGGACGTTAAACCTCAAATCAAACAAACAAACAAATCTTGCATTATATTGCACCCACTCACAATACACCAATTGTGACAATCTGCGATTTTAGTTGTTCGTGATCGGTGCTACCTTGAAACGTATGAAAACTGCTTCCTTTCTTTGCCGGATCATTACAGGGTCACTGATGAGGCTTTATTAGCCGTATGCAGTATGTTTCCTCTGGCTTTCTTTGCCGGATCATTACAGGGTCACTGATGAGGCTTTAATAGCCGAAACTACGTAGTATGACCCATCTTCTTTCTTATGAATGTTTTCATTGCTCTTAAAGGAACTCATTTTTGATTTTTATTTTCCAAAGGTATGTTAAGAGGGACGGAGAGTATTCTGATTGGGTAAGCAAATTAAAAAGATTTTAGCGTTTACAGTAAAGGAGAAATATTGAAAATGACCTTACGTGTAGAACAGCCCTCGTAATACCCAAGTCTATATCAAATGGGGATAAAGCGGTGTTCATTTCATGTACTTTCATGTTCTCAGAGATTTAGCACTGATGAGGACGGACGCCTTCATGCGGACAGAACCAATTATATGTCTAACCAATGACAGAAGTAAGGGCGAGTGTTGTGTTGTGTGGTGGATTATTATTTGTTATAGTTTATCTTTGCATGTATTTATTGGTTAAAATATCTTTTTATATTGGATAGCCGTTTTGGCTATGTTGTGGGAACGTAACTGTCCTTTTGGCTATCCACCAGTGATGTTTTCATTAGGGTTTAGTTACTTCATGTTCGTGTTTCTTTCCCTTTGGTGTCTCTGATGGGAGCTGCGAGATAATTGTATCGATTCCTGAACATTGCCTTTATTTTTAGTTTGTTAACATGATATTTGAGCATCTCTTTTATATTATTCTTTTGAGCAGAATTTTCTTTGTTTGCATACCGCAAATGACGTTAAAGTGAAAGTACGCACTGGGACAATATGAAAACGTCGTGCTGATTAGAAAATGGCGTGAAAGAAAAACGGCAGATTTCATGTAGCTAGGTAAGGAAAATCGTGGCCACAATATCATTTTCTAATTTTGATTCAGTGTTTAGTCGTCTTGATATAACCAAATTATTGTAGAGTATTTACCGACAATTTTGATGCCACAGATTTTCATTCATTGTAGGAAATGGAGGAGAAACTCGATCTGTTTTTAATTTGATGCACGTGAAAGGCTGAATCAAAGCATGTTGTGTGTGGTCAAAAACAGTGATAAAATGAAAAAAAATGAAAGTTCCATTAGGAAATTTCTAGAAATATTTCTGTTTGCCAACGAGCAGCATGAATTACAGAACATGTCAAATGATGGATAAGCATATACCTGGCGCTTTGATAACTCAGAGGTGATGTCGCTGACCAACCAAAGATTTCGAATTTTACTGTGCATAGAAACTTTCTGGGAAATGTCATTAGTTTTTACATTCGGATTAAGTCGGGTTATTTATTTTTTCCAAGTGTAATAATTTTTGCTACTTAGTATAGTGTAGGTATTTTGTTGTACGTCATATCAAGTGTCACAGCGTCACGCGAGGCAGTGTAGTCGCGAGAAAACCTGCATTTTGGGTTAACGACAAGAGACGTCACAAACCGGTGTCCTCAGCTTCAAAGACTTGCAAAAGTTTTGAAAATTTAGACATCATACTTAGAGGTATTGTACTGTCCAATTAGCAAAACACAAAGATACTGATCAGACTGCGCATGGTGTTTGCATGGTCGAAAACATGATTTCTCATCGCGTGGCTGAGGTGATGGTGTAGCTTAAAACCTTCAGTTTCCGTGTCATATTAATGTGATCCTTTTGTTTTTATTTGAACACAAGGAGCTATACACAATCGGTAAGTTTTGTATCCCTTTCAAGCGGTTATAAGTATCAATATCTACATTCTCAGTACACTTAGAGAAACCTCTATAGTTAACTATTGGGGCGCAACGTCACGCGACGTCACATGATCATAACGTGATGTCAAAATAAACCATGGTTTCACTCAAATATGATTGGACGATTGCGACGTCTACGAAGCTTTTCCGTTGTTAATATGAAAAACGCGTGCATTTTTTTTTCTTGTTTCCGTTTTAGCTATCAAAATAAATTCATCGTCACATTTTGGTTGAAAAATAATGTAAATTTAAGTAATAAAGTTAATCTAGTTAACGTTCATTGAAGTATGAACAACATCGGGTCATGAGGAAAGTTTAAGGAGTGGCTCTCTTGGGCTTGTTCACTTACTTTGCTAGTGGCCCGATGTTGTATACTTGAACGAATGTAAAATAAATAACAAAATTTTATTTCTTAATCATCATCTGATTCCAAGCAAAGAAGTAATGCCAAATTTGTGTAGTTTCTACCATATCGATGCCCTTTTTACTCGAATGGACGAAGTCCAAAAACAGCTGTTTGTCTTCGTCAGCGCCGGCGTCGGCGTCCACATTTACGTGTTTTCTAAACCATATGATGATAGATATATGTCTAAAGTATTATTGACATTATACCCGCAAACACCATGATATTTTTGGTGTTTCGCATTTAAGATTTTTAATACCTCATATTTCCTAAGCCTTATGGTGGATTTCGTTCCGATTTGTTATACTGATATGTATAGGGCCAGTGTTTTGTTTGTGTGTTTGTTTGTTTGATTTGAGGTTTAACGTCCCCGTCAACACTGTAAAGGTCATTTTGGAGACGTTGCTTCCAATTTTGTGGGACTTTTACCCGACATTGAGATGAAATTACATCTCAAGCCCTGTCGCCCAATGAAACCAATAGGGTTTATTAGCATGGACGGTCCGCCTCGCACCGCGGTTCCTAGACAGGCTTAGATCCTCTAAGCGGTTTACCAGTACTAGTGTGCTGGCCGGATTCAGCTCTGCGTGGAAGCATCATGCAGCCCATATATTTCTTCAAGCCCCTATGGGCGGGGGCTTATTTGTTTGTGTGTATATATATATTTACAATATAGCCACCCATGAACATAAATTCAAGCTAAAGGTCACAGACTAAACCCAGCAGGCACACGTCGCTAGGGAAACGTCAAATCAAAGTCGGTACAACGTTATAATGTTGCACCGACGTGTATTTGACGTTAAATAACCGCCATGACGTCGCACCGACCTTGATGTGACGTCACAATTACGTCATGTGCCTGAAAGAATTGGCACTGTACTGGTTGATGAAAATGTTCAAAATGTCAAAATGTTTTATTTACACAATGTTTCAGTCTTCAATGGCCTTCATCTGTACTGTTTAACCGCTTATGTATAAGTCTGACCGGGAAAAGTGTGACTGAGTTTGCTGAATAGTGTTGACCGAAGCGTTAACATTCCAACAAACAAAACGAATGTGAAATGTTATGTGTAAGGGTTAGATCAGCTCTGGCAGTGGTTTGATAATTTGTCTTCTTACAACTGACGGACAAACTGTGATTTATTGCTCAACAATTCATACTACAGACATGATCTAATTCGATTCCAACACACTGAAAATCGGCAATAATGTTGTTGTTTCCTTCAATTTCTCCAAACCATTCACCACTGTTAGAAGACACCCCGCCAAAATTATTGAGTACAGTACATGCATTTATTTCATTTTCTAATGTTTAGATTCGGGAAAAATGTAATGTCACCATCTAATGTAAAAGAATGTATGAGTTACGTCATAAAACAGAAGCGTTTCACTTCGCACTCTTCTATTCTGTGATTTATTAAAGAATAAATCACATTTTCTTTCCATTGCCTACATAGGTGCGATGCGTTGGAATATTGTTTAAGGCCTCATATTTTCAAAATCATATACTGGAATAGTTTCATATTTGGTAAAGGTAGTTTAATTCAACAATACCCCACTCCCGCCAAGGCTTTGAGGTCAAGGTCGTTAAATTTCAGAAATTTTATGTTGATAATTTTCGTTTCAGCTTTTAACAGCTCATATTTTCAGAAGCACACGAGGAATGTGATTGATATTTAACACAACAATCGTTTTATACAACAAAACCATCATCACTGGCCATGATCCTTAAGTCAAGGTCGCGGAACAAGATCTTTTATTTCAAAGAGTTGTTTTAAATGGTCAAAAAGTCTTTCTTTCCATTAAGTTTACATTTAGCGTAATGATAAATATAGGTTAGGTTATTCCCACAGTCCACCGTGCCTATGATCCGTAATGACTTACAGAATTTTATGTTTTACATTAAAAACTCTAACAGATTATACTTTCCATTCCACATGGCGTATTTGGTTTACAGCTGGTGTGATGGCTATTCTCCGAAACACCTTTCCACAGGGCAAATTGCCTTGTAATTAGGTGTCAGCACTCTTATCAGGCTGTGACGCAGTTTGGTCGATTGCCCAATCACTAACAATAATGGACGACTTCACCAACCTTGGCTACTTTGGTTGCTGTTGCATCTTCCTCAATCACGCCTACCGCAATGGTTAAAGTTAGGCAAACCCATAGACAGCCAATTAACACTGCTACCTCCATTTTAAGGAGTGCTAATGAGAGCACATGCGTGGAAAAACTGATATTGCCATTCCTCAAGGCAGGATATCATTGGTTTTATTGACATGCGCAGATACTGATCACATTGTCTGCCATTAGTACTAGCCGTCTATGTTCAACCTGTTTGACGTACTGTGGTTCGAGTTGAAGTCGGCCATTGCACTGGACCGAAAGCTTACAGTATTGCAGTCGGTTTCACTGTTATGTCCATGTGGTTCTTACTGACCAATAAAGTTCAACCGCGCGCAAATACAGAAGAACTTCGATGGCTCGAACACCGATGGCTCGTTTATCATGGCTGGGTCGAACTCGTACTTGAGTCCCTAGGGAAATCCTTAAATTAAGAAATTGCTTTGGGGATGATTAAGGAGATTTTAGTCTTTTTTCTTGCAAATGTATGCTGTGTGTACTCATTAGAATCGCCTCGGTGAGGCGATTCTAATGAGCACACACAGCAAACATTTTCATTATATAACATCGAAAGATGTTCAAAAGTATCTCGTTATGCCTCTTGGCAGTAACCTTCAGTGGCTCGAACTACCGCTGGCTCGAATAAATTTTCATGGTCCCAAAGGGGTTCGAGCCATCGAAGTTAGACTGTAAATGGTTTCCGGACCTTTCAAGCACTTAATGAACAAAAGAATCTTTCACTCAATAGGATTTACAATTTAAGGGTCATCAGATCTATTTTATTCGTTGTAGGTTATTCACCAGTTTTAGTACTTTAAGCAAACAGTGAAGACCCTGCTCAGGCGCAGCGTTCTGTAACATTTGAACAGGTCTTCACTGTCTGCAAACGTCCAATTGATGGGATACAAGTAATATTCAGTGAAATTCATAAAGTAAGACGACCACCTTTGGAACTTTTAAAATGTGGTCTTTAAGACCACGTTTGAACAGTCCCAAAGGGGAACTTCCATTAGAGCACACTGAATGCAGAAACAAAAACACAAAGAAACCTCCTGGATATGCTTTAAAAAGCATAATTTGTCTTAATTTTATGTGGTCTTAACAGCGGAATGTCACTGCATGGGTTAATAAATGGAGCGCAAAGGAACCGACGGAATAAGACATGTAAATACCCGCAAGTATTGTTTAGAATATAAAGTATTGGACCATCTGCACGGCTAAACTCAAACTGAGAGTCGACCAACCAGGGCTGCCTAAGGAATGCTGTAAGGGACATGCTGGTTTTGTTTTTAAGTTTTCTGTAACTTGTGCGACCAACATAATATCCCATGTTCTTCGCACAAAATTATCTTTTAATTTCAGTCCGATATGCGTGTAAATGCCGGACTCATTGAAGTCTATGGTCTGCTGTTATGTTCAGTCTGCCTTACCAAGGGCCTTAACACCGAAGATGTCATCCAGGATCACTTAACTGGTAATATGTAGCTCCCCGTTTTCTCAATTTCTTTGAGAGGCTGCACAGAATGCATCCAAATGGTCTGCGTATCGGTTACCCACAACAACACATCCAGTCCGAAGAGCAAATTATTTTCATACAAGTTATTTTTTCCAAGGGGCTAAATTTACAGCATGTTTCCAATGAACACTTTCAAAATGTGACACGTGTATCGAGTCCCCGCTGAATGTGTTAATAAAGCCACACCATTTACATCAGATTACTTGATATTTTTTATTCATTCATTTCACAAACCGCATGACAAACAGTGTAAACACTGATCAGATAGCTTCTTCAGAAGCCATGTAATCTGTTTGCAAAGGCAGGGGTTGTCATGAACAGCAGGATAAGATCTACAATCCATTAGGATAATACACCTGTGTAAGATATTGCATTCTTTCAAACATTGATGTTATGTACTGACAAACTGTAATATTTGTTTCTTATTTCTGCTTTCAACAAGGATAGTAGGTACTCGTTAGAATCGCCTCAATGAGGCAGTTCTAACGAATACCAACAATCTATGTTCTGGACCAAAAATAGACAAATGATGTATACTCCCTGAAAACCCGAGTTCTCTCAATACATAATGAGGCAATTTATGACCGACTCAGTGTAGATAGATAGATAGATAGATAGATAGATAGATAGATAGATAGATAGATAGATAGATAGATAGATAGATAGATAGATAGATAGATAGATGTTTACATGGATATTTATTGCACGGACTCGTTAACATGATGCACTGGCTCGAAATTGATTCAGACTTTATACACACTCTGCTATTTATCAAACACATATAGCTAAAAACTGTTTATAGAATAAACATATGTGAGGTACCAATGTATAAGTGGTATTATACTTAAAAGCAGGCACAAAGGATGTTCATATGTCAGACAGAAAAATAAGACGTATGTACTTAACCCATTTAGTACCGGAAATCCCCAAACGGTCACCAGCGATGGAATGGAAAATATGCACATGTGAGGTTATTGTGTATCATAGGATCATACTGAAAAATTAGCATATGACAGTGTTTGGTACTTATGTGACAGTGTCATCACATTGATACATGAACAAATATGAGGTACTTCTGTAACTATCAGATATACGTGTGTCAGTGGTGTCAGACTGAAAATGAGCACATGTAATATACTCAATTGGAGCATTGATGTTCCAGTGTAATCACAATGGAAAACTAGCAGTACTCGTGTATACTGGTCCATAGGTGACTAATAAATGTAAAATAGAAAGGAAGGCAATGATCAGGAATCGATACAATTAACCCACAGCTCCCATCAGACACACCAAAGGGAAAGAAACACAAACATGAAACAACAGACCGTAATGGAAACATCAAGAGCGGAAAGCCAAAAGGACAGTTACTTTCCCACAAAATGACCAATTGGCTATTTAAAAAACAAAATAATAAAAGCGATAAAACACTCAAAGACAAACCATAAAAAAATAAACCACGACAGAAGGAAGAACCGCATTGGAACGGTCAGTGAAACGAATTCCACTGGGGGGGGGGGGGGTTAAATCGATTTTACGTGGCCACAATTCTCGCCTTTGCTAAAGTCCACCTGGTCTAAGACTGAAGATTAAGCATATATGGGGCACGCATGTATCAGTGTCAGTTTCAACAATCAGTACATGTTAAGTACGCATCCATCATTGGTATCTATCTGGATAATGAACGCATGTGAGGAACTAATGTACCCGTGACGTCGGACTTGAAAATAAACCCGTGTGAAATAAAATGTATCAGTGATATTGTTAAGTATGAGATTTTTTCTTTTTCATTCTCACTTTCACCGCACTGGGTGACATAATGCTATGTCATATTTTGTTTACTTCTTTCTGCAAGGAAGAATCTGAAAAATAAGTTACAGATTTATTTCAGTTGGTCAGCATTTTGTTTTCAAAATAAGTGATAAAAGGGTAACCCAGAAACTTCTAGCTCACAGTATTTTTAGTAAACGACCAAATTTATTTCTACACTATTGCAGAATCTCCTATAAAAGGATAACTATTTTCCTGGCTTCAGTTTGGGTGTCTTAAGAAAGTTCATTCCAAAGTCTGTGTTGGGTTACTTGAGGTCTATTTTTCATTCGTTTCATACTCAGTGCTTATTCTGTGGGATCAGAGAATATTTACATAGAGGATCTTACATGAGTGTCATGTATTATTGAATTTATTAAACTAGTTGAGGAAAAGGGATAAAATACGAGGCTTTGCCCGAATGCAAGGGCACGAGCAGGAATGCAAGATTCTATTTATCATATGGCATTTAAAATGTATTTAATTCACGATTTTTGTACAAAAAGTCAATATTCCGCCATTAGTTAACGCGGCGTCGTTAAGGACGTCGTACATGTAACGTTATGGAGCTTATCTAACTAATTTGCATATCTAATCCACTGGTGGATTATCGAATTTATTACATGGCGTTATATCATTCTGAGACGCGACGTCATATGATAAAATCTGAGTAAAACATTTTGATCATTTTAGGACTGACATATCATCTGAAAGCAAGAACTTGTCATTTTTTTTCAAATACAGAATTGGCAGTTGATGTTAAAAGACTCTCATTAGCTCATAGGCATCTCGGGGATTGACATTTCATATGATGGAGTGTTTGGCATTTAATGTGATACTGTGATTGCTATTTCATGTGATATAGAAAATAGAAGCGAAGGCAGTGATCAGGAATTGATACGATTAACCCACACCTCCAGGCATAGACACTAATGAGAAAGAAACACATACATAAATAACTAGACCCTTATGGAAACATCAATACGGAAAGCAAAAAAGATAGTTACTTTCGAGATTGACATTTTTACAGGAAACTGACATTTCAAATGTTGTCATATTAATCTTAAATTTTATGAATCGTAGTAACTTTCAAAAAAAAAAAACAATAAAAAGCACACGTTGTTTGATTTGAAAAGCTTTTTTGTTCAGCCTTCCCAGCTGCTGAAGGACAAAAGCCAATTTCGTAATGTTATATGACAGACTGAATGCATGGTAGTTAACCCAATCACGGTTGGCAACTTTGCTTCCCTCTTTAATGTAATGTTGGCTGGTACCAGCTGCTCTGTCTCTGGTTGGGCCCATCAGAGTCAAACTGTTGGTTTTCTTTTGCTCCAGCATTTCTGTGGTTTTTTGCTGTCGAGTCCTCACCGTTGTTTCATCTCTGTGGCTTTTTGATTTTGTGTTCTCGGTGATGTTGCACTGATGAGTTAGGATGCCTTCGTGCGGACTGACCAAGTTATTTGTCTAAATCGCGACAGAAGTAAGGGTGAGGAATGCGGCCGCGTAAAATCGATTTAAGGCCCACCAACCCCCCACCCCCACCCCCAGTTGAAATCGTTTCACTGACCGTTCCAGTGAGGTCTTCTGTCGCGGTTTAGTTTTGTTATGGTTTGTCTTTGATTGTGTGTATCGCTTATATATATTTGTTTTCGATAGCCTATTGGCTATTTTGTGGAAAAGTGACTGTCCTTTTGGCTTTCCGCTACTGGTGTTTCCATTAGGGTCTAGTTATTTTATGATTGTGTGTCTTTCTTTTTGGCGTCTCTGGTGGAAGCTGTCGGTTAATTGTATTGATTCTGATCGTTGTCCTTACTTCTATTTTGTTAGATATTGCTTCCCATTATGGGGTCACTGCTGTCAGATTAAGAATAAAAAAAAACATGAAATATGAAATTAAGAATATCTTGGTACAATATTTGGTTGATGAAGAATTTTTTGTTTGATCCATCTGCATTGTCTCTCATTATGGTTTCGCATACTGAACTGCAAATGAGACACATTAAAACTGGATAGTTTCAACTGGAAGGCAACTTGAATTGAAAAAGTTAAGATTAGAAATGAAACAAGAGTGAAGGAAAAAGGAAGAGAAATGTAGAGACAAATGCAGATGGAAAAATTAGAACTGGAAGAAAAACAACGAGAAATGGAGGATTTGCGATTTGAGTTGAAGAAGAAAAAATGATATAAAGCACTGAAGAAAAAGAAAGACTGTTTCAATTAAGGCTGAAAGAAATAGAATTCCAGGGCCCGGAAAGGGGAAAAAGCTATGGCTGTTTTTGTCTCTGGTCTCTATTTTGATGTTACAAAGCACATGAGATTAGTTCCTCCATTTCAAGAAAAACAGGCTGATAAGTACTTATCGCATTTCGAAAAACTTGCTGAAAATTTAAAATTGCAGAAAGAGCATCGGGCCTTTCTTTTGCAAAGCGTTGCAGCAGGGAAAGCTCGAGATATTTACACTCAGCTGACTGTAGCGCAAAGCTCAGACTATGACTTGGTGAAAGAACTTATTCTTAAGGCATATTAGTTGGTCCCTGCGGCTTACAGACAAAAATTTAGGAATTGTATAAAGAAATTTGTCTGTCTCATGTAGAATTCGCTCCAACCAAAGAACAGATATTTGAAAGGTGGTGTAGGATCTGATCATCAAAAAACTGAAACAGCTTGTCCTTGTTGAAGACTTCAAACGTTGCATAAATTTAGACATTACGTCTTTTCTCGATGAAAAACAAGTGTAAACTTTGGAGGAAGCTTCTCGTTTGGCAGATGATTATGCTTTGACCTTCATTTCTAGGCCTTGTCTATCATAGTAATCCTCTGGCAGTAACAGTCATACATTTACTCATATACATATACCCATATAACTAAAATAGAAGGGCGGTTATTTTCCCACAAAACGACCAACTGGTTATCCAAAACAAAAAATATCAGTGCTACACACATTCAAAGACGAACTATAACAAAAAAATCGCGACAGAAGAGCCATCTTGGAACAGTCAGTAAAAAGAATTTTTCATTTGTGGGGGAACTTAAATCGATTTTACGCGGGCGCAATCCTCGCCCTTTCTTCCATCACAATTTAGTGAAATAATTTGTTCCAACCGAATCAAGGCTTCCTATCTCACCATCGCTACATCTCCGAGAGCACAAAAATCAAACAACCACAGATATGTAACAACGGCTAGAAAACACTGAAATACTGGAGCAAAAGAAAACCAACAGTTACACTCCGATTGGCCCGATCAGGGACAGAGAATCAGGTACCAACCAACATCACATTTGTTAATTGTTTTTAAAAGACCTGCTTGCAGACCTGATTGCTTTTCCTTTCTGCTACGCTTGGTTCGTAACAGGCACCAGCTGGGAAAAAGCTTATATGATGCACCAATGCTTCAGTTACAACTCAACAATATACTTTTGTGAAGAACACATGTATCAGAGGATTTAACTTAGACACAAAAGAGGGGCTCCGCCCATCGGGGCTTGAAGAAATATATGGGCTGCATGATGCTTCCCCGCAGAGCTGAAACCGACCGCACACGAGCACTGGTAAACCGCTTAGAGAATCTAAGCCTCCCAGGCAAAGCGGTGCGAGCCGTACCGTCCATGCTTAGAAACCATATTGGTTTCATTGGGCGACAGGGCTTGTGATATCATTTCATCTCAATGTCGGGTAAAAGTCCCACAAAATTGGAAGCAACGTCCCCAAAATGACATATACAGTGTTGACGGGGACGTTAACCTCAAATCAAACAAAAAGACACACGTTAGGTGCTTAAGCATCAGCCCGTGTATTAGCAGCTTGTATCAGTTTTCTTAGACTGGGAAATTATATTAATACAGATTTTTGAGTAAATGCAAAAACATTAAAAAGTCTTAGAACGTTTATTGAGTAAGCATTTCTGTTAAAAAAGGATCAAAGTACTCTTAAATGCTTAAGTCTATGATGAATATAAAGATATAAGATACAGAAGCTTTATATAACGTTGCATATTAGAAACAATTAACATAAGCTCTGTAGAGCTTTTTTGCGACAAACATATCCTTTATCAAATGCAAATCTATCATCTTTCATCTTCTTAGGACTACGCATCAGCCAAGGGAGCTCCTAGTTCCATTTTTAGGAGGCCTTCATGCGGACTTAATAAATTCTTTGCCTAAATCGCGACGGAAGTAAGGGCGAGGATTGTGGCCACGTAAAATCGATTTAAGCCCTCCAGTGGAGTTCGTTTCACTGACCGTTCCAAGGTGGTTCTTCTGTCGTGGTTTATTTTTGTTATGATTTGTCTCTGAGTCTATGTGTCGCATACATTATTTTGTTTTGGATAGCCAGTTGACCATTTAATGGTAAAGTAACTGTCCTTTCGGATTTCCGCTGTTGGTGTTTCCATTAGGGTCTGTTGTTTCATGTTTGTGTTTCTTTCCCTGTGGTGTCTCTGATGGGAGCTGTCGGTTAATAGCGTCGATTTGGTTAATTGCATCGATTCCTGATCATTGCCTTCACTTATATTCTGCATGTCTTTGGTATGCGGCGGCCGATGATTGAACCCGCGACCTCCCGATCCCGAAGCGGACGCTCTATTACTGAGCTACCGGGGCCGGTACAGACATTTACAAAGTCAAAGCGCATCTACGATGTTTTCAGGCCGTTTTGGATTAGCTAAGTCTGTACCTCTTCCTGCAAACGGATGAAAATAGAGTTATGGAAAATATTGCCATTTTTAGTAGAGTTGGATATTTTATATGTATTGTACTTGCTGTCTTGCACTGAATATTGCCAATTACTTTACGTATATAATATCATGGGCCTAATGGCTTATTTCATCAATAAACTATTCTATTCGTTTTATGTGAAGTTATCATGGATCAGACTGAAAAATTAACACGTGTTAGGTCTTTGTGTATAATATTTAACAGGCTACATTTGCCACATTAACCCTTATCTTGCTGTTCAAGACAACCCCTATCTTTGCAAACAGTATAGATCCAGATCAGATGGCTTCTGAAGAAGCCATCTGATCAGGATCTACACTGTTTGGCATTCAGTTTATGTATTTGTAGCAATAAATTACATCAAGTAATTTGATTGGTTGATAGACAGAAATGGGTGTGGCTTAAATGAATATTCAGCAAGATAAGGGTTAAACGAAGCAGTATCCTTGATTTTTTGGGCGATTAATCTATTTATTTATTTATTTATTTTCAGCATCTGGTTTGGAAACTTTAGTAACACGAGATAAAAGAGCAATATCCCCGGCTGCAAAAGGTAAAACTTTCGTAATATCATTACCAATACCCCTAAAACTGCATGACGATTACACACCCGTGTGACATGGTGCATTTTTCATATCTCCAATATGGCTACTTTTCTGATGAAAATCCGTGATATTTTTCTCATTTATACTGCTGCAAACATAGCTTGTGGGTGTTCGTTAGAACGTTTCTCACATGTACGCACAATCTATATTTTGGAGCAGAAATTGTAAAAATGAGCCGGTGCACAGCATTTCAAACAATTTACATGTGCGCCCAACGAAGAATCAGGTCAGCCTGTGCATCCATATAGTCTGACTAGAGACTTCTCGTAATGCATAAAGGAGCATTGGGCACTTAGCCATCTTTAGAGCGCACAGCAAAGACTCCAATCAGACTGCGCGGATGCGCAGGCTGATCTGAGTCTTCGCTGGGCGCACATGTCTCATTGTAGGTTTTGTCGAGCGCTGGCTCAAATAATGTATACCCCGGTAAACACCAGTTTTCTATATGAAAAATGGGGTTCAGAGGGCCTTCATTTCACCGACTTGTTAGCCTGATGTAATTAACCCTTCTCTTGCTGAATATTCATAAAAGCCACACCCATTTCTGTCTATCAGCCAATCAAATTACTTGATGTAATTTATTGCTACAGATTCATAAACAGAATGCCAAACAGTGTAGATCCTGAAGCATCTGATCTGGATTTACACTGTTTGCAAAGATAAGTAGTCCCAGAGCCAATGGTATGTTTAATCATGTGGTCGAGGCCAAAAGGTTTGATAGTCTATTTTTATGTAAAAATGTATGCTGAATCCAAAAATCGAAGTCTTAGTAAATTCCGCTGGTACACAAAATTGGTATTTGCGCTTGTTTAGAACAGGGGTGAACAAAATTTTTAAAAATCGTAAAATTGGGGGTACCCTTGTGTATGACTGACTTTCTTCTCATTAGGATGGTCTGAATTATTAAGTTTTGTATGAAACACTTTGAAATGGATAGTAGAAAAGTAGGGAAATGTATTTTATAAAGGGTTGTCGTGAACAGCAAGATAAGGGTTAACCTATTTATCCCTGAGTTTCTGAATTCAGATCTTCCATACTTTGATTTTGAAAACGTCGATTCTATCAAATACGTCGATTAGTCAATTATTGTTCACTGAATCTGGCAAGCAGTTAAAAAGTGTTCATTGCACGGACTTATTACCGCGATGAACTACGCCCCCATCCACAACACCATCACCACCACCGCTGTCTGCCACCCACCCTGAAAATAAACAGTTTATTGATAAAAAGAGCGTTTACTCAGGAAAAGTTCACTCCTTCTGTACCCCAAAAAAATTATATCTCAATTTGGAGGTTTCGACGATCACGGTTTATTTATGCTGAGGTATTAAAGCTCATAAACGGCTGACAGAAAAGTTCCGATTCAGTGTCATATCAGACGGGTACCCTAAATTAACTCTACTCACAGATTTTTTTAGCTCGGCTGTTTTCGAAGAACGCGACGAGGTATTGTCATAGCTCTGGCGTCGTCTGCGTCGTCGTCGTCGTCGTCGTCGTGCAAATACTTGGACATTGTGTAATATCTCTGTCATTACTGAACATATTTACTTGAAACTCGGACTACATGTAGCTGTTCATTATGAAAAGGGGAACTCATCCCAATAGGTGAGGTAACCCTCAAAATAGTTTTGGCACAGTTTTTCGACTTAGAATTTTTGCAGCCGAGCGTTGGCACCCGCATGCGGTGCTCTTGTTTGTCTTACTCCGTTTAAATTACATGTACCTTAAGGGGGATGGGAACACCTGGTATATTTTCCGCCATTTTTTCAAAGGGAGACAACTTTCAGGACTTCCTGTTCGCTTTTCTATAGGCTCAGTCCCAATGAAAAAGGGGTCTACTCTTAAAGGAAAGAATTTGCTCCTCAGGAGCAAATTCTTTCCTTTAAGAGTTGACCCCTATTGACATGGGAGACAAAAATATTTGTGCAGGAGTTGCCTCCCCTGAAGGTATACCCATTCCCCTTAAAAGGGAAGAATGTGGAGTTCGATATGACGTGTCAGTTGTTGCAATATTCGATACGTTTATACCGCTATTCGATCTTGTATCATTGTTATTGTATAGCTTTTATAAAACAAATACGTGTATTGATTCTTTACTAACTTACATGTATAATGTACACTTTTTGTTTCTATTCTGCATTTAGTCATTAGGAAAGGGGTGAGATTTCGAAAATCCCTTCAAATTACCATCCCCATCTGTTTTTATCGTCACTGATATGTCTCATCGTGTTTCTGCTGTTTTTTTTTTTTTTTTTTTTTTTTAGGGGGGGGGGGGGGTTCACTTTAGTTTTGATACTCCTGCATATGTATAAACATCGAAATTTGATATTAGTGAAGTGAATCATTCATTTACAGATATCATTATTTATTATTATCAGGAGCTACATATACCTGTCCATTACGAAGACATGCCTATACAAATACATTGTAAACTTAACCCCCAAGAAAACCTAAATTTTAAGATGAAACTTTGTAACATTTTTCTTATTTCTGCTCTAAACATAGATTGTGGGTACTCGTTAGAACCGCCTCGGCGAGGCGGTTCTAACGAGTACCCACAATCTATATTTTAGTGCAGAAATAAGAAAAATAAGATTTACCCCTGTAGACCCCTCCCCGTACATCAACCATAGTACAGTTTATATTTTACTTTTGGTCCTTTAAGATCAGCGTGAATATTCTGAGAAATCAGAAATAAATTATTGGTTTAGACTCATATTCTAGACAGGTTTTTAATTATTTGGACCCCATTTTGATTTATATCAGTCTTTTAATCGACTGCCTATTCGAAATTCGCAAAATTGCAGTATGTTTCCTCTGGCTTTCTTTGCCGGATCATTTCAGGGTCACTGATGAGGCTTTATTAGCCGAAACTACGTAGTATGACCCATCTACTCTCTTATGAATTTTTTCATTGCTCTTAAAGGAACTCATTTTTGATTTTTATTTGCCTTCACTGCAGCTGGTGTTGTGCCGTGTGGCGGCCGTAAAACGTCTCCCCGTACATCAACCATAGTACAGTTTATATTTTACTTTTGGTCCTTTGAGATCAGCGTGAATATTCTGAGAAATCAGAAATAAATTATTGGTTTAGACTCATATTCTAGACAGGTTTTTAATTATTTGGACCCCATTTTGATTTATATCAGTCTTTTAATCGACTGCCTATTCGAAATTCGCAAAATTGCAGTATGTTTCCTCTGGCTTTCTTTGCTGGATCATTTCAGGGTCACTGATGAGGCTTTATTAGCCGAAACTACGTGGTATGACCCATCTACTTTCTTATGAATTTTTTCATTGCTCTTAAAGGAACTCATTTTTGATTTTTATTTACTATATAAAAGTGGGATTCAAGGGGGGGGGGGGGGGGCAGAAGCCTCCGTGGTGCAGTGGTTACGCTACTCGCCTTGTAAACCAGGGATCGCAGGATCGATCCCGGGCTTCTCCAGACTTTCGGATGAGTCTTTAAACCGAGGTCCCGTCTCCGTATGACCTTAGCTGTTGGTGGGACGTAAAACTAAAACTCACTCACTCACTCAAGGGGGGGTGGTATTATATAGGCGTATTTTCGTGATGGTTCAAAATCCTTCAACACTTTATGATAGCACATCCGTGTGCTAAAATGGCATGTTTGGTATCTCTAGAACAAGCGTTTTCAGATGAAAATGTTCCTTACCTCTTGTCCAAATGCAGATTGTAAATGCTCGTTAGTTTTGGTTGGTTGACTTGAGGTTTAACGTCCCCGTCAACACTGTAAAGGTCATTTTTGAGACGTTGCTTCCAATTTTGTGGGACTTTTACCCGACATTGAGATGAAATGACATCTCAAGCCCTGTCGCCCAATGAAACCAATAGGGTTTATTAACATGGACGGTCTGCCTCGCACCGCGGTTCCTGGACAGCTTAGATCCACTAAGTGGTTTACCAGTACTAGTGTGTGGGCAGGATTCAGCTCTGCGTGGAAGCATCATGCAGCCCATATATTTCTTCAAGCCCCTATGGGCGGGGGCCCAAATGCTCGTTAGAATCGCCTTAATAATGTAGGCCTGACGTATAACCACAATCTATGTTTTTGAGCAAAAAAATTAAGACAACATTGAATTTCCCCCGAAAACCCCACTTTTCACTATGTCATATGGGGCTTAGAGGGGTGTTCAGTACATGAATTTGTTCACCTGATGTGTTATAAACTTGATGAGATTTATTATATGCATTGTTTGAAATAATAAATATTTTAAACCAACCCTTTTTATTTAGATATTGGTGATTAGCTTTTAGTACCATTACGATAACACATCCGTGCGACATACTACATTTTCCACACCTCCAAAATGGCTACTTTTCTGATGAAATTCCATGATAATTTTCTTATTTATACTGCAAACATAGGTTGTTGGTGCTCGTTAGAACCGCCTCATTGAGGCGGTTCTAACGAGTACCCAAACCGCCTCATTGAGGCGGTTCTAACGAGTACCCACAACCTATGTATTGGAGGAGAAATAAGAAAGATAATGTATACCCCTTAAACCCCAGTTTTCTCTATATAAGTGGGGTTTTGGGGGGTCTTCATCTCACGGACTTGTTCACGTGATGTATTCTCTTAATACAAGTCAGATGTGCTTGCTATTAGCATGGTGCGATATAGGATACCGATTGTCCGTCCGTTCAACCGTCCGATCATTTGGCTGTCAACATTTGCGACCCTAATGATCAAAATATAAGTGGAGGCAATGATCAGGAATCGATACAATTAACCCACAGCTCCCATCCCATCAGAGACACCAAAGGGAAAGAAACACAAACACAAAACAAGAGACCCTAATGGAAACAACAATAGCGGAAAGCCAACAGGACAGTTACTTTCCCACGAAATGGCCAAAAGGCTATCCAAAATAAATAATATAAAAGACACAAACACCCAAAGACAGACCATAACAAAAATAAACCGTGGCAGAAAAACCGCCTTGGAACGGTCAGCGGAAACGAATTCCACTGGGGGCGGGGGGGGGGGGCTTAAATCGATATTACGAGGCCACAATCCTCGCCCTTACTTCCGTCGCAAGTTCGTTTTGCATGAACTATAAAATCTTGATTAAAGATGCTTGGTGTACACTTGTAGCTAGAAATGACAGCTTTAATGCAGGCATTTATATTTGATCTTGACCTCCATTTCATGGTTCAATGTCTTAATTGAATTATTGCGTCAAACCGACAGTTTTAACTCAAACAAGGGCATCAAAAGTTAATAACACACAATACCATAGGTACCAGACCTATAATGATGCCCTTAAGCATCCCCGAACTATTCCTCAGTGCAATAGTCTTCCCTCGTCCGCGGTAGATGCCAAGACCACAGAGGAGTTCAAAGACCGGCAGAGGAATTCAAAGACCGCACAGTATAGATTGGGACTCAGAGGTATGCGTTTTATAATACCTCTGCTAATCAAATTGAAAATAGTTTTAAGGACTCACCCAATGACCGCCACCCTTTTTTGTTTAGCCAAATATGACCGACTCTGTATATTAAGACAGATAGGGGTGTAAATGAGTGTGTTTGCTCAAAAGGTCTTTATTTCATATTAATTTCTGAATTTTTCGATAAAAACTAAGTCCAATTTTGTCCATCACACTATCGAAATGTAAACAAATGACTGGCCCATATCTATATGCGACCAGCTCAAGGGACGTTGTACAAATCATTAGAGTGTAGACGGTCAAAAACATGAAATACGTGGTTTTAGTCGGCAAACCATTCGTAACGACAAAACAGATCATAGGCCTTTGATCTATATCGTTAAATTTTTTTAAAAAATACTACTCCAGTCATTTCACTCTCGAATGTGCACATTGTTTACATGCAGAATGTTGGAATGGTCCACATAATTATCCCGTCAGTCAAGCGGCACTGAACGGATGACAAATCGTCAAACCACGCCGTCAAGGCGGAACCAGTGGAAACAGAAAATTTCACGCAAGCTTGAAATTTCAGAAATCTCCATCTGATTACCGCTCTGCTCATGTACATAAAAATTAGGAGTATGGAACCTTTTTGAGAATTTGGCGGAACTTCTCCTCTACAACTTTCCCGCTGGATGTGTTGATCAAAAATCAAAATTAAAGAAGTTATCACCGAAAAACGCGGCAAAAAAAAGAAGATAAAAAGCGACTGTTTTCAGTAATAACTACCTTGACGGTGCTCCTCGGAGCCGCCTAATAAGTACCTTTACTCTATTGTTTCGGCTATACAGGAAAAATTATATAGAGCTTGACGACCCTAGTTTCTCTGTTCTCTCACAAGTTGGTATGTATGGTGGGTGTGGCATCATGACACGGACTTGTAAACTTGGTGTGTTTACGATCGAAATGATGAAACGTGTTTTTGTTTTAATTATTTATTTATTTATTTATTTATTTTATTGTTGAAGATCTTAAAAAACACCCTACTCTCTTTAGTGTCGGGAGTAACAAATTCTGCCTTCATTACGAAAATACGCCTCTATAAATACATTGTAATCTTTATCGCCGAAAAAAAAATGAAAATTTTAAGATGAAAAATTGTGATATTATTCTTCTTTCTGATCTCAAATATAGATTGTGGGTACTCGCTAGAACCGCCTCGATGAGGCGGTTCTAACGAGTACCAACAATCTATATTTGAGAGCAGAAATAAGAAAAACTTCGAGGCGGTTCAAACGAGTACCCACAATCTATATTTTAGAGCAGAAATAAGAAAAATAAGGTCAACCCCTGCAAACTCCAGATTTACTATATAAAAGTGGGATTCAAGGGGATCAAAATTATATAGGCGTGTTTTCGTGATGTTTTATATGTTCGTCAGCGTTGAAACCACTTCTCATCGGCGCATTGAAACACAGGACCAAGGCATCGCAGTTCAGAAAATATCAGAAACATGGAGATTTCAACTCTGCCTTATTGGACTTTTATTCCGTTAATCCACAACATGTAACATTGACAATGGACAAGAATAAGGTAACATATTTATACAGTAACCCATATATTTGGATGGAGTGTAACGGCCCAGTTAATACTATTTAGGCCATTTCAAGCCTTTCAGTTTACCTTAATACAACCTTCTTCATGGACAGTCGAATGCATAAGCGGTTAAACAGTGCAGTGCACATCCTTTCACCAGAATCTGACGACTGCCCCTTACATAGAACAGAAGAAATATTGATGTCTGATATCATCCCCGCCCACTATGGTTCTACTATGGGTTTTCGTCAGCTCTGGTCGGTTTGCCACAAGCCGTCATCGATGTTTTGTGTCACAGTAGTTGAACTACCCATAGAAACTGCCATCCGTTAGGTTGGGGAATCTCTATTTTCAGTTATGGGGGTGTTTGATGTGTTTGATTTATTTGTGACATCAGATTATCAAGCCCGCGAATAAACACTCCCGTAAACCTCTATTTCATGGACCCACAATGCGAAGAATGGAGGAATAGGCATATAGTGTTACCCATATCCGTCCGGCCGCGTCTGAGATGGCGTTAGCAATTTGCGTTTCTGGTTTTCCATCCGCGCCCGATATGGCGGTAGCAATTACGGTTTAACAATTTTATCAGTGCCACAGCTACCAGGTGAGGGCATCCATGACTCTTGAACACACTTGAGCCTGGGCACAGTATTACCTGCATTTTATATGAGCCCCGCCAAGCGAATTTGTGTCTTCGAGCATTCCGTCATGACAAAATTTAACTGCGCATGCCCAGCCATTCAGAGGGGCCAGGGATATGGCTTTCTGTCTGAAGGTTCCTCTTGATTCACTGCTTGTATGAGCGAGCAGCGAAGGTTCTGGCGAGACTGCGCGGATGCGCAGGCTCGCCTGAACCTTAGCTGCTCGCATAGGCGATAAGTACCAAAATCACTTGACGGGGCCCATATAGTCTGACCAGAGCCTTCTCTTGCTGCATGAACGAGCATTGGACCCTTAGCCATCCTTAGAGCGAACAACGAAGACTCCGATCAGACTGCACGGATGCGCAAGCTGATCTAAGTCTTCGCTGGGCGCACATGTAAATTGTACGTAATGCTGTGCTATGGGCTATTTCCAGCTTATAGAAAAAACTTGGTGTATGTAGGGCTGTACTTTATACTTGTTATGACTGTTCAAAAATTAGGTTTGGGGGTGCTCGATTTGTCCAACTTATTATGTTCTAACGAGCACCCACAACCTATATTTGGAGTATAATGAAGAAAAATATCACACATTTTCTTCAGAAAATACATTTTCTTAAGAAAATGTAAATACATTTTCTGAAGAAAATGTATTTTCTGAAGAAAATGTGTGAAAATACATTTTCTGAAGAAAATGTCAGTTTTAAAGACATAGAAGAATGCCCTAAGTCTCATGGGTTTGCTATCTTGCTGCTGGTCATATTATTACTGACAATTTAAAAAATTATTCCTGATTCTAGGATACGTAATATAATTTCTAAAGGACCTAAATATCGATTTCCTTCTAAAATTGATTTCAATATGTGTAGAGATGAAATCGCTGCTGCCTTGAATGAATTTGGTAATCAATGGTGTAAGCGAGAGAATGTTGAGCATAAAACCCAAAAAGAATGGAAACTTAGCATTCTGAAACTAGTGAATAAACGCATTTCTTGCTACTCTCAAAATACGAACTTATTACCTCCTAAAACTAAGACTTCTTTAAGTCACCTTAAACTAGGTATTCATGAATTTCATAAGAAGTCTGTTTTGGCTCCGGCAGACAAGGCCGCTAACAACGTGGTCGTTGTTTGACGGCTCCACTAATTTAACACCCTTCGGCAAGAACTTTGTGGTATTGAGGCCTAAGAACTGCATTTTAAGCTCACCGTCACGTAGTGACGAGGTGAGCTTTTGGGATCACCTTTTGTCCGTCGTCCGTACATGCGTCCGTGCGTGCGTAAACAATTTCTTCAAACGACATCTTCTCCTAAACCACTGATCGGATTTTGACCAAACTTCACAGGAATGATCCTTAGGTGGTCCCCTTTCAAAGTTGTTCAAATGGTTCCGGTACGTTGCACATCTAGGTCACAGGAGCCAAAAATAGATTTTTTTCACCGAAAATTTAAAAAATCTTCTTCTCTGAAACCACAAGGCCCAGATCTTTGATATTTGGTATGAAGCTTCATCTAGTGGACCTCACCAAGATTGTTCAAATTATAGTGCTGGGGCCAAAAATTCCCCCCGCCCCAGGCCCTTTGGTTTTACATAGGCTTATATAGGGAAAATCTTTAAAAATCTTCTTCTCTGAAACCGCAAGGCCCAGGTCTTTGCTATTTGGTATGAAGCTTCATCTGGTGGACCCCTACCAAATTTGTTCAAATTATAGTGCTGGGGCCAAAAATGCCCCCACCCTGGGGCCCTTTGCTTTTACATAGGATTCCATAGGGAAAATCTTTAAAGATCTTCTTCTCTGAAACCGCGAAGCCCAGGTCTTTGCTATTTGGTATGAAGCTTCATCTAGTGGACCCCTACCAAGATTGTTCAAATTATAGTGCTTGGGCCAAAAATGCCTCCGCACCGGGGCCCTTTGGTTTTACATAGGCTAATATAGGGAAAATCTTTAAAAAAGATCTTCTTCTCTGAAACCGCAAGGCCCAGGTCTTTGCTATTTGGAATGAAGCTTCATCTAGTGGACCCCTACCAAGATTGTTTAAATTATAGTTCTGGGGCCAAGAATGCCCCCGTCCCGGGGCCCTTTGGTTTTACATAGACTTATATAGGGAAAATCTTTAAAAATCTTCTTCTCTGAAACCGCAAGGCCCAGGTCTTTGCTATTTGGTATGAAGCTTCATCTTGTGCACCTCTATTAAGATTGTTCAATTTATAGCCCTGGGGCCAAAAATGCCCCCATACCGGGGCCCTCTGGTTTTACATAGACTTATATAGGAAAAAGCTTAAAAAATCTTCTTCTCTGAAACCACAAGGCCTAGGTCTTTGATATTTGGTATGAAGTGTCATCTAGTGGACCTCTACCAAGATTTTTCAAATTGAAGCCAAAAATTGAGACCAAAAATGCCCCCGCCTCGGGGCCCTTTGGTTTTACATAGACTTATATAGGGAAAATCTTTAAAAATCTTCTTCTGTGAAACCATAAGCCCCAGGTCTTTGATATTTGGTGTGAAATTTCATCTAGCGGACCTTTATCAAGTTTGTTCAAATTATAGCCCTGGGGCCAAAAATGCCTCAGCCCCAAGACCCTTTGGTTTTACATAGACAAATATAGGGAAATATTTAAAAATCTTCTTCTCTGAAACTGCAAGGCCCTTGTCTTTGATATTTGGTTTGGAGCTTCATCTAGTGGATCTCTACCAAGATTGTTCAAATTATAGCCCTGGGGCCACAAATGCCCCCGCCCCGGCGCCCTTTGGTTTAACATAGACTTATATAGAGATAATCTTTGAAAATCTTCTACTCTGAAACAGCAAGGCCCATGCCTTTGATATTTGGTGTGAAGCTCTATCTAGTGAACTTCTATCAATATTATTTAAATTACAGCCCTGAGGCCAAAAGTGTCCCTGCCCCGGGGCCATTTGGTTTTACATAGGCTTATATACATATAGGGCATATCTTTAAAAAATTCTTCTTCTCTGAAACCGCAAGGCCCAGGTCTTTGATATTTGGTGTGTAGCTTCATCTAGTGGATCTTTGCAAAGATTGTTCAAATTATAGCCTTTGTTGATATTTGGTAAGAAGCTTCACCTTTGTATACCTCTCTCAACATTATGCACATTATAGCCCTTGGGTTAATAATGGCCCTCCCCGGGGCCCACTTGTTTCTCTATGGATCAGGTGAGCGATCCCGGGCCATCATGGCCCTCTTGTTGGCTGAAGAGAGGGCTGTAGTTGATGACCACATTTGTCATTCAGCCACCAAGTTCGCTGTATGTGTTACTGAAGGCCAAGACAAGCTTCCTACTTTATATTGGTTACAAAAACTTCATATAAGACCATACAAAGCACATTTTATTGGAAAGTCAAGTTCTTGTACCACCACTGATCTTTCCAAATTATTAACTTCATGTTCAATTGCCTTAAAAACATGTGATTAAATATTGCGACAAAGTCTTTGACAGATCAGGGGAAAATCTATTAAAAGATTAAAAATTCTAATAACGTTTTAAATAAATTGAAATCGAGACGTTTTCGTGCTTCAAGTCTGTCTACCTTTAATTTTTCCACCCTTTACACTACACTTTCTCATAATCTTATATAAAAATAATGATTTAAATGAATGAACATTTCACAGGGAAGACTCCTTCTTATCTTCCATGTAATGTAACAAATGCTTTTTTCACTTCTGCAGAGCATATAAATTGCACGACCCGCAGAAAAAGCGACCGACTGAAGACGGTTGATTTTCTAAGAGTGCCCTAAAATCACCGTGTCATTCTGTCATTCTGTAATTCTGTCAGTCTGTCAGTCTGTCCGTCAGTTCGTTACCCGTTTGTGAAAACTGGTGTAAAAATAATGATTTAAATGAATGAACATTTCTCAGGGAAGACTCCTTCTTATCTTCCATGTAATGTAACAAATGCTTTTTTCACTTATGCAGAGCATATAAATTGCACGACCCGCAGAAAAAGCGACCGACTGAAGTCGGTTGATTTTCTGAGAGTGTCCTAAAATCACCGTGTCATTCTGTCAGTCTGTCAGTCTGTCCGTCAGTCCGTAACCCGTTTGTGAAAATTGATGATAGTGACTTAACCGCTTGGAATATTTAAAAAAAATTGGCATACTGATAGATGTCAATGAGATCTAACCAATGAACTTGCGAAATATTACATTCCATTTAGTAAAGCCTCGCCGAGGCTAAAATTTGAACATTTTCGAACTGCTTCTCCTCGGAAACCGTTGGGCCGATTGAAGTCAAATTTCATACGGAGCCTCTGTGGGATGGGGGAAACCAAAATTTGCTCATGGGGTCTAGGTCACATGACAAAAATGGCCGCCAAGCCATATATGGTAAAAACCCTTCAATAATAGTCTTCTCCAGAACCACTGGGCAAATTTCCACGAAACTTGATAAATAGCATCTGGGACGTAGGCCCATCATAAATTGCTAAAATGGTGACCCTGGAATGACCTTGACCCTCTTTGTGCCTAGGTCAAACTTTGACACATATGTTTTTGAATTGGAAAAGTGAGAATGCATTTTATCCTGCAAACGATTCAGACAGAATACAGTACTAAAGTATAAGATATATTTTTGCTCCTTACGATGAGGCGCATTTATTGGGGGAACCGTTTTAGGTCCAGGTCACATGACCAAAATGGCCGCCATACGCATATATGGTAACACTTATAAAGCTAAAAGCATCCGGCGGGTCGTGCACTTCAGCTGAAGCACTGGTTATACTTTATGGTCATGTCAGAAAGTGTGTGAAGCTCACCTTTCTACAAACGATTCGGTAAGAAGTTATTTAGACAAGTTGTGGGTATTCCGATGGGTACGAAATGCGAACCCCTTGTGGCTGATCTGTTCTTGTATTGTTATGAAAGTGACTTCATGATGTCCCTTTCCGTTGAAAACCAATCTGAAATCATTGAAGACTTTAGCTCGACTTCTAGATATTTGAATGATGTATTAAATATTGACAATACCTATTTCGATGGTCAATTTACCCCCCGATAACTTCAGTTAAATAAAGCAAATTCTTTTGATACCGAGGCCCCGTTTTTGGATTTACATCTATCTATTGAAGATGGCTTTGTTTCCTGCAAAATTTATGATAAACGCGATGATTTTGATTTTATTATATTGTCAATTTTCATTTCTTGGTTTGTGATGTTCATCGTGCGACATCATATGGCGTTTTTATTTCGCAATTAATTCGATTTGCCAGAGTGTCTAGTCATGTTACTGACTTCAGCACTCGTAATAAATTGTTAACTGCTAAACTTCTTAATTAGGGTTATCGGTATGATAAAATAAGCAACGCCTTTTCAAAATTTTATAGACGTCATTCCGATTGCAAGTCGGTGGGCAGACCTCAGATTCTATGACGATTCCAGGGTAAAGGCTTACTGAGAATTAAAGAGAATTTAATTTTATGTAATGTTGCTTGGTGTCTGATGCTCTCTCTCTAGTCGGGCCCATCGGAGTCTTACTTTTGGTTTTATTTTGCTCCAGCATTTCAGTGTTTTCTTGCTGTCGAGTCCGCAGCGTTGTTTCATCTCTGTGGTTGTTTGATTTTTGTGTTCACGGAGATGTTGTACTGTTGATTTATGAGGCCTTCATGCGGACTGAACAAATTAATTTCATAAATCGCGACGGAAGTAAGGGCGAGGATTGCAGCTGCGTAAAATCGATTCAAGCTCCCTCCACCACCTCACACACACACTCACACCAGTGGAATTCGTTTCACTGGGTCCATCTATCGAGGTTTAGTTTGTTGCGGTTCGTCTTTGAGTGTGTGTGTCGCTTATATCATTTTGTTTTGGATAGCCAATTGGCCATTTTGTTGGAAAGTAACTGTCTTTTTGCCTTTCCGCTATTGATGTTTCCAGTAGTGTCTAGTTATTTCATGTGTGTGCTTCTTTTCCCTTTGGTCCACTGATGGGAGCTGTGGGTTAATTGTATCTATACCAGATCATTGCCTTCACTTCTATTTTGCTGTCCTAATGAGTTCTTCAAAACACTGTAGACGGATCAGGCACCATGTTTTGTGCCGTCTGATTTTGATCTGAATAACTTACCAATGCCCCATTTTGGGGCACATGGCATATATTTATTACCAGATGTAGCCCCAATTATGCTCAATATTTGAGCACAGTTGCACTCAAATTATGTTTATTTGATATTTCTAGCATTTTCTCGCTCAAGTATTAATTTACATTGAAAAAAAAAACAGGAATAATCAGATTTAAAATGAAACTTAAAAATACACGAGCTAGCCAATCAGCTGAACAGGCGAGCTTAAACTCGATTCACAAAAAACAGACACTGCCAAAAAAATCCTGCATGACAAGACACAGCTTGTTACTTTTTAGCCCGAGGTTATACTCGCTCTTTATATTTATAGTCTTGTCTATACCATTTTTATACTGCTCAATAAATAACTAAACACTTGTTTATACTTTGCTTTAAGATGGACATGAGATTTCAATGGTATGTGCCATTAGGCGTTCTTTATGAAAGGATTTGCACTGTTATGATCTTTAACTGTTCATTTAAAGTCATATGACCCCCATCATTGACTGCCAGCTATGGCCCACGAAAATCCCTTTGGGTCAAAACGTGTATCAGATGTCTTACGATGCTTAACAGCCTCAGGGGCAGGTATCGGACCTTACCTGACGGAAAAGCGAGTTTATTTGTAATATGTAATGCAAGTGATTCGAACAAGCTCCATAACTCCGTTTCGATTTTTATGCCACGTCAAAGTGTAACTATCAAATAACCTTTATTCTGCTTAAAGCTGGTGTGTATCGCTGAGTAGGCTCGCTAAAACTTACTACTACCTTTGAATATTGCACGAGGCCCACATATTACGCGCCAAATGTAACTACCCTCATTGGTCCAAACATAAATTTGCATAATGAAATGACAATTTTTCCCGCTATACTTAACGCACCGCTAGAAAGGTTTATTAATTCGCATATGTTCAGAATCTAAAATAGGACTTGGGACTTTTTATGGTAGTGTTGGGGCATGATATACCATTCGGTGTCCGTTCATTCGTCCGTCCATCCGCACCATTTCCGATCAATACCTTGAGTATTTTTTCACGGAATATTATTATTATTTATTTATTTTTTTTTTTTTTTCAATTTTTTGCACACATATTGATACCGGGATAAATGGTTTGGGATTGTTAATGGGTAAAATCCGTCATGTTTTGACAGGGTTATGGTCCTTGTCGGTTCCTAATAAGTTTTTTAGGGCGTTTTCGGTCGATAAGTATTTTTTCCACGGTATTCTTCCAGTTTACATTTACAGTGGTATTGGGGATATGTTGTTTTGGATAGCTTATGGGCTAAATCCATTAGCATTTGACAGAGTTGTGCCATTAGATGGTTTTGGCTGTGATTCCTTTACTAAATGGAATATATAGATGAACCTTCATATATGTATACAGACCACTGAAACGCACACTGTTGCCAAGGACCATTTTTGATATTCTGTTATATGCCCTTGAATGGTGTGAAAAATGTTTTTGGCCTGTTTCTCCTTTGTTATATGGAATACCTTGGTGAACTTTTACAGATATATAAAGCACTAAAGGAATGCTTTAATGGCCAAGGACAGTCACTCTGCCAATTCTGGTTCTTCCGTTATCTGCCCATCATATATGTAAAAACAGTTTTTGCCCATAGTTCCTTTGATATATTGAATACACAAATGAAAGCCTATTTTGGCCACGGATCCCTATTCTGACTATTCTAGGCCTTGAGGAACCTGCCCTTGTATATGTAGCTTTTTTCTATATAAAATAGGCGGATGAAACTTCATAGATAAATTGAGCACTAAAGCTACTATAAAGAATGCAAGAACTGCTTCTCTGACTATTCTACTTCCAAGTTATCTTCCCTTATCAATGAAAATTAGTTTTAGTCTTATTGAAAGTTGATACTTGTATCAAGTTTATATGTCAACGCAATTCTACTTCCGGTACTGGACCCAACTGCAGCGCTTCCGCTTCATCGAACATACAATTAATAAAAAAGTTCTTAAGACAAAACGTGACAGTACTAGGATGAGGACTGAACTTCAGAAAATGTTCTAAATACTTAACATGCTAATTATCTTTTACAAAAAATTTGGCACAGAAAGACGAGTTTTGAAAAGAAAATACTCCGGGACTATTTTCCTACGCGCTTTCCGATGATATTTGGGCCCGGACACAGCATTTCCAACAATTTGCACGTGCACCCGGCGAAGAATCAGATCAACTTGCGCATCCCTACAGTCTGACCTGAGACTTATCTTGCTGCTTGAAGGAACATTAATCCCTTAGCGATCCTTAGAGTGCACAACGAAGACTCTAATCAGACTGTGCGGATGCGCAGGCTGATCTGAGTCTTCGCTCGCTGGACGCACAGGTAAATTGTAGGAAATGTTGTGCTCCGGCTCATTCATATAACTGATTTGAGATTTTACTCTTTCACCCCTGAGTTTCTGAACAGGACTCTTCTAGCTTTAAATATATTCTTATAGGAAGACATTTCTGATTAGTTCATTGACATGATTGCAAACGGTGTAACAGTGTATATTCTGGCGAGACTGCTTGCTATGTGCCGTCTTATCTGGATCTACAAGGTTTGCATAGATAAAATTTGTTTCGACTTCGGGGTCTTCAACGGTTTACAGGGTTAAAGGGGTTAGTTCGTTTCTCTATGATTATACAACCCATTACCGATCGACATCGAACACAGTTATTCACCTGCTTTCGAGTGTTCTAATTACAAAATATGTGTTGTAAGCTGTGTTTTAAATCAAGTTCCTTACTTTTACCCAAAAAACAGTGAAGACACCGATCAGACGCTACATTCTGTGGCCTCTCAATCAGAGTTAACTGTTTCCGAATGCCCAAGTATTGGAACAATTGGCATTTATGGGTTTATACTTTTAGGACCCGTAAGCTTCAATACCGTACAGGTTGGAATAAACGGTTTTTTTATTCGCCTTTGGTAAGACGAATCAGTCTGTCGAAGTTCGCTAAACGCGGTGTCTGCTCAGGGTTATAATGTCTAAATGAAATGGTTTAAAAATGATCTTTTTTTCGTCGTTATTCTCCTTTTTATGTCCCCACGCCCGGAGATACAGAGATCCCAGCGACCGCACAGCGTACGTATGTGCATCGTCATATCAACGCGGCTTTGCTAAGACATGTGCCTGCTAGGAAGACTTCTTTGTAAGATTATTAGCAGATGGGACAAGCGCAGAATGTACTGATGTAGAAATTGATGGTTTTACCATGAAAAAATTAGCAGATACGTTTATCTTTCTTTCTTTCTGCTTTTTTTTTCTTCCTGAGGTTGGTTGGGTGAGGCAAAGCTGATGTGTATCTTGTTCCAATTGGGCGTCCGGCTGATATTGACTTACAGTTGGGAAAGGCCTGCTGTCCTTGCAGCAGGTAACGGTAGAGGGGAGTGTTTGTTTCCTTCTGTTTCTACACTTCTATTCATTTTTCTCTTTTTCCTCTGTCCCTCACTTTCATCGCCACCACTGCTTTTCAAAAAGGTTATATCAGGGTTCAGCATGGTTTGTCTGTTGTTTAACGTCCCCGTCAACACTGTATAGTCGAAGTGAAGGCAATGATCAGGAATCGATACAATTCACCCACAGCTTCCATCTGAGACAACACGGGAAAGAAACACAAACAAGAAACAACTAGACCTTAATTGAAACATCACTAGCGGAAAGGTCATTTTTGGAGACGTTGCTTCCAATTTTGTGGGACTTTTACCCGACATCGATATGAAATGACCTCTCAAGCCCTGTCGCCGGTGCACGTGCAAATTATAGGATCATTTTTAAACCATGTCATTTAATACACCATATAACGTAACTCACGATGTCCTCTAATACACCAAATAACGTAACTCACGATGCTGAAACCATGGCTCCGCCCAATGGGGCTTGGTGCTTCCACGCAGAGCTGAAACTGACGAGTACTGGTAAACCACTCAGAGGACCTTAGCCTGCTCAGGTAAAGCGGACTAGCGATCTTTAATATTATTAACTTAGGCTTTTGGACTCCGGTTGTCCTATTTTTAAGGTTGTCTGCTCTAGAAACACCCAAAGGATGCTTGTTAGTGGCCTGCAGTGGTGGGGTATCATGCAGTGTAAACGATGCTTTTGTTTATTAAGGCCTGTATGATCATGTATAGGAAATTCTGATTTCAAAACAGCAGCATACCCCATTTGTAATATACGTAATATACGTAATATGAGCTCATTGAGCACAAAGGCAATATCAATTTAAGATGAAGTTCAGAGAAACGTTCTACCACCGCCATAGGTTAGCCTAGAATTTTAAACAATTCTACCTAATGGTTTGATATTTCTGTAAAAATGAAACTCAAAGATGTAATTATTGGGGTCTTGTTTATTTCATAATTACACGTTTGTCATTCAGATTCTGAATTCACTTTACGATAACACACACATACGTGTAACATAGTGCATTCTTACACATCTCCAAAATGACTGATTTTCTGACATTACGTAAACAAGTCCGTGAAATAAACACCCCCTTACACCCCACTTTGTATAGAGAAAACTAGGGTTTCCGGGGGTAAAAATTATTTTTTCTTAATTTTACTCCAAGACATAGGTTGTGGGTACTCGTTAGAACCGCCTCAATGAGGCGGTTCTAACGAGCACCTACAGCCTATGTTTACAGTATAAATAAGGAAAATATCACGGATTTTCACTAGAAAAGTAGCCATTTTGGAGATGTTAAAAATGCACTATGTCGCACGGGTGTGTTATCGTAATGTAATCCGTGATATTTTCCTTATTTATGCTGCAAACATAGGTTGTCGGTGCTCGTTAGAACCGCCCACAACCTTAAAGCAGAAATAAGGAAAATAATAAATACTCCCATAAAACCCAGTTTTCTCTATAAAAAGTGGGTTTTAGGGGGTCTTCATTTCACGGACTTGTCCACGTGATGGATCCAAAACGGTATAGATTCGAAACTGTTTGAAACCAACAGTTAGACTCCGGTGGGCCCAACCAGAGACAGAGCATCAGGTACTAGCCGACATTCCATAAAATTAAATTCTAATTCTCAGTAAGCCTTTATCCTGGAACCGTCATAGAATCTTCCTTTTAGGAAACTCTTGTGATCTCAAAATTGGTAGATGCAGTTAGCTAAATGAGTGGATGATACGACATGGGATTAAATGTGAATGTAATTCCCAATTCTTCGATCTTGGCCTAAGGTCATTCAGATATAAAAATTAAAACTTATTTTCTATAGGAACCACTGGACCATTTGTAACAAATTTTCACACGAAAGCTTTTGGAAACAACGACATGAAATTAATTAACATGAGTTTTGTTTCATGACCAATATGGCGGTCATGACATATGAAGTAAAAACCCTTCAAAAACTTTTTTCCTCGGAACTAGGTAGTGGATTTTCATGAACCTTGGTATGTTGCGTTGGGAACTCAATCCAGTCATAGTTTGTTCAAATGATGATCCCTGGATAACCTGGACCAAATTTACGCGAAGGTTAGCTTTGGTTACATAGGCTTTAAATGTACGGGAAAAGGTCAAAACTGTGTATTTGTTTGGAAACTGTTGCAGCCTGTGATCTAAAAAATTGTACATGAGGAATTTCAAAATTAATATTTTTTCGAAAACTGCCGTTGTCTGTGAATTAAGATGGTATATGCGATCAGCTTAACAAGTTAATGAAGCTGCATGAGGGTCAAAGACGAACGTTTGTCATTGACCTTGGCCCAGGGCCCCTCAGATATCAGAATAACTTTAAGAAACAGCTGGGCATGTATAGGCCAAATTTACAAATAAATTAAAAAGCTAAAAGATTGCCTTTGGAAACAAAGAACACATAAAAGAACGAAAATCGGAGACTCGGTTTTATTGTCACTTCATTCACAGCAATGAAGTTTGCAAGGCTGTATACGCCCCCTAGCACCAGCTTAAGCGGTATTCGATTTTCAGTGTAACCAGAATGGAATAGGCTCAATCAAGGAAAAGAATATAAGAATCTTATACGGTTGTGAGGGGTGGATTGAAAAATCCGTCCCGAGGGACACTGTCCGGCATCACGAGGCTTGCCGAGTGATGCCGGCCAGTGATCCCGAGGGACGGATTTTTCTATCCATCCCTCAAACCCATATTGGATTTTTTTCCTGCATACCTTCCATTTCTATTGCGAATTTTTAATGCTGCTGTCACTACGGTTACCGACGTCCGCCATTTTGTGATGACATAACAGGAATGTTTAGTGACGTCACGCATGACGCCGCCGCACATGAGGTTGTAATCAACCAGTGTATTTATCAAACACGCGACTATAATCGATTTGAGGTCGGAACACCAGGGTCAGAACATAAATTTCTATCCCAGGGAAAAATCACGGATTTCCTTGTCTGGTGTGCAAGAAAATATGATCTGCACTTTGATGAAGCACGGGAGGCTTTTTACAGCCGTCACACGGCACTTAACCTTTCTTGGATGGAGAAGCAAAACGTTTTTTGTTTTCAAATGGTAAACCGGTAGGTCACGTGACCAAGATGGCTGCCATGGTTATAAAAATCTTCAAAAATCGTCTGCTCGGAAACCAAATAGCTCCGTATACACTCAGCACTCAGGTGGGAGTTCAGATCAAAGTGGTCCTCTGGTGAGGGTAACTACATCACGAAAACACGCCTATATCATTTTGACCCCCTTGAACCCCACTTTTATATAGTAAAACTGGGGTTTACAGGGGTAAACCTTATTTTTCTTATTTCTGCCCTAATATATAGATTGTGGGTACCCACAATCTATATTTTGAGCAGAAATAAGAAAAAAATCACAATTTTTCATCTTAGAATTTTCATTTTTGGGGGTAAAATTTACAATTTATTTGTATAGGCGTGTTTTCTTAATGCTGTTCAGAATGTTCTCGTTAGAAGAATATTGTACGTGCTATTATGACTATTAAACTCCGTTCAGAAAATCTGAATCATCGATTTTTTCGTTTCTTGCTGTTAATACTCATTTTAGCCTATACATCACTATGGGAAAGTTTTAGACCTGACCCTCCGCCGATTTCTCCAGCAAGTCGCATGCCTCTGCGACAGTCAGGCAAGGCTGTGATTATATGGAGAAAATTGCAAAATCGAAATTTCCTTTCACAGACTAAGTCATTTTGACAGGTTCGGCACAGAAGTGGTTACTACTCTTGTAAATTACAAGGGCGTATATGGTTTATTTGCACGATCACTTCATGGAAAATCATTAGCTGTGACGCCACGTCTGATATCGGTATAATTCTTTTTGACCACTGTCAACAGTACATCGCATATTTATCCCCCGCCGCGAAGCGGAACGGGAATTATAGGAATGACCTTCATCTGTCTATCCGTCCGTCCGTCCGTCTGTCCATCCGTCCGTCCGTCCGTCTGTCTGTCCGTAACACTTCTTCTCCGCTCAATATCTCCTGAACCCTTTGATTGATTTTCATTAAACTTTTGTCAATTATTCGTCTCATTGAGCTGGTGTGCAGAACCTATAAATCAACCATGCCGACTCAAGGTCAAGGTCACAGTTGAAGATCACGAGTTTGAAACTTGGAATTTTGTGTCTGTTCTATATCTCCTTTACCCTTGGAAGTATTTTCATTAAACTTTGGGCCATTCGTGGGAAACATCGTCTCATAATGATTATCATTAACGTTATTTGGAAATCCACCCAGGCATAAGTAAGTTTTTGTCCGGACACAAAAACAATCCCTTTTTTTACCTTTGACCTCTAAGAACGACCCCTACCTTGAAGGGACCGTCCTGGGCCTTGAGCGCGACTCATCGTCTCGTAACGGTTAATATTTCTGCCAAGTAATGTATGCAGCATCCATCCATCCATCCTTTTTATCATCCTCAACCTCATCCACTCATCCATCAATCCATCCATCCATGTCTCACCGACCCAATCTCCCACGTAACCTCTGAGTTAACAAGTTTTGGATTAGTCTATAATCTCCATTTGAAAACGAAACTATGCAGTGTCACAGCCTTTAATGCTGCATTCCAATTGCCAATACCGCTGACAGTTTGATTCCAGACAAGGTGAGTTCCAAAGTGTTTGACCATACATGGGCGTAGCGGCCATCGTGGTCATTTCATCCGAATGACGGGAACAAACATCCGTTCCCCCCATCTACTAGAGGTCCCATCTGAACGTGTCTTCCAATCGAATTTTAAAATGACTGACGTATAGACAGGCGGCCGAAAGGAGGCTACGAAAACATATAAAGAAGAATGACCTTGTTAGAGGCTCCCTGTTCCTAGTGAGCCTCTCTCTAGCCATTCGAATGTAAAGTGTGTCGTAATTGCATATCTATTTATATAGTGTGTCACATGTATTTGAATATTTATTATTTCACCTGGCAATCATCGTCAAATGGACTTAGTCTGTGGTCTCATTTTTTTGTTTTGCAATTTTCTCCAAATAATCACAGCCCTTCCTGACTGTCGCAGAGGCATGTGGCTTGCTGGATAAGTCGGCGGAGGGTCAGGTCTAAAACTTTCCCATAGTGATGTATGGGTAAAAATGAGTATTAAAAGGAAGAAACGAAAAAATCGATGATTCAGATTTTCTGAACGGAGTTTAACTTAATGCTCTCTATTGCAGAAAAATTTTGTTATACTGTCTTTTGCAGAAAACTTTTGTTATGTTTCAAAGAATATAATTCACTTGTTCTTTTTTCTTTTCACAGGGTAGCCGAATATTTACAGGCGACGTTGGGGACCACCAAATTCTCTTAAGGGAGAAAGGAAAAAACACCCGCAACCGTCCAACAGTGGAGTTTATTGACAATCAGCTGAAGACTACCGACAAAATTACTTATAAGAAAATATTTTACTACTAGTTCAAAAAGAAATGTTAGAAACTAATTTTATCAACTATATCTAAAACAGAGAGAAATATTTAAAATGGTTTACAGGTGACATCAGAGGTCTTTTCAGTGAAACGCGACACTAGGGAAATTATTTAGGACTAGCTGAAAACTACCAAGAAAGTTATTTACAAGTAATTTACAAACAGATATTTAAACAACACAAAAGTGCACGAACAAATATGGTAGAAAAAGTCTTTAAAACAATGCTTATAAATAATTGACTACAAGTTTTGAATACAATTTAGAAACAAATACGTTTAACCTCTTTATAACACTATTATAAGGGTCCAAATCAGAAACCATGTTAGTTAAATAACCTCGTAATATTAAAACAAAAATTTACAGATTATGTAGAAAAATGACCACTGATGATGAAACAAAGTCTGTATACAATCTATACAGTTTTGAGATCCATGATGTTATAACGAATAGTGCTATTAATAGGTTATGGTGTATTTCTTCGATATGCAGTTATATACGTTGAACTTAAATAATTCGAATATCTTTGTGACTATAAAAATATGTTGGAAATACGGGTAGTACGAACTACTGGGGTTAAATCATAACGCCAGATCATGAGGCATGATGGGAATGGCTTATGGAGATCTTTACAATATTTTATGAAATAAAGGTATGTTGTGTTTGTGTAAAAACAACATATCTTTAAAAGATAAAATCTGGAAAACTCTCTAAATTCCAATCACCAAAACAGCTTAATATAATTTTAAACCCCTTCAACCCCACTTTTATATGGTAAAACTAGGGTTTACATAGGTATATTTCTGTTAAGAAAATAGAATTTGGGTGCTCGTAAGAACCGCCTCGTCGGGGCGGTTCTGCCGAGTAAGCACAATCTATGTTTTGAGAAGAAATAAGAACAATATTAGATTCTTTTCGGAATATTTTCATTTTTTTTTTTTTGTGGTAAAACTTACATGTATAAATTTTGTATAGTCGTGTTTTCGTTATGCAAATATGTGGATATCTGGGCATATTGGATGTATTATCTAGGGGCTCAAAAGTGAATTTGAATTTGCCATGGTAAACGAGATACCCTTGTTCGAGTTATGGAAGTTTCATCATATTAAGAAAACACACCCTTATGATGGAGTGAATCCATTCGTTCCTCTAACAATGACATACTTCTAAAGAAGATTTGGTCTCTGGTCGGACCCATCGGAGTCTAACTGTTGGTTTTCTTTTGCTCCAGCATTTCAGTGGTTTCTTGCTGTCGAGTCCTCACCGTTGTCTCACCTCTGTGGTTCTTTGATTTTTTGTGTTCACGGAGATGTTGCACTGATGAGTTAGTAGGCCTTCATGCGGACTGAACAAATTATTTGTCTAAATCGCGACGGAAGTAAGGGCGAGGATTGTGGCCACGTAAAATCGATTTAAGCCCCCCAGTGGAAATCTTTCCAATGACCGTTCCAAGGCGGTTCTTCTGTGGCGGTTTATTTATGTCGTTGTTTGTTACTTACTGTGTGTATCACTTGTGTCTTTTTATTTTGGACGGCCATATGGCCATTTTGTGGGAAAGTAACTGTCCTTATGGCCTTCCTTTGTTTAGGTTTCCATTATGGTCTGGTCGCTTAATGTTAGTGTTTCTTTCCCTTTGGTGTCTTTGATGGGTGGAGTAAGTTAATTGTATCGATTCCTGATCTTTGTCTTACTTCTACTTTGTAACTTAACTATTTCTGCTTCCATAGATTGTAAGTATTCGTACTAACGAGTACCCACAATCGTTAGTAACTAAAATCCACAATCTATGTTTTTTGTTTTGTTTTGGTTTTACGGCCCTTGCCAGATGGTTTCACTCATATCGAGCCGATCGTTAATCAGAGGTGGGCAAAAACAGGAGAAAAACCGACTGACATTCCGTTGCAGAACTTGGCGTCTCACATGTGACCGGAGCAAGGCTCGAATCACAGCGTTGACAGTTATAATGATTAACAGTCAGCACGCTTATCCGCGTGGCCACGGAGGTCCTATGCTTTTGTGTTAAAGCAGGACAATATTGCATACACTGGAAAGCCTCAGTTTTCTGTTTATAAAATGGTTATTGTCACAGTCACAACAGGTTTGTTTTGACGTCTATTTCAAAACGGATTTTGGCTACACCTAGTCAGTAAAATAGTTTTGTTACCATTCATAGAATTATTTTGTTGTTTGTTAGGAAACCCATCCTGACCCAATTGTTTCATTTTACAAATGCACTCCTGCTCACGGAAAAATGACGGTGACATATTCAAAGAGTATAGAAGCTGTGAATCCTTTCCGGAGAGACATTGCGGTGTCTCTCCGGGAAGGATTCACCCCATTCAATATTCTTTGAATATGTCACCGTCATTTTGACATATTCAATGAATATGCCATATTCAATGATTATTTGAGGGGCAATGTCTCTCCGGGAAGGATTCACCCCTTCAATATTCATTGAATAAGTCACCGTCATTTAGACATATTCAATAAATACTGAAGGGGCAATGTCTCTCCGGGAAGGATTCACCCCTTCAGTATTCATTCAATATGTCACCGTCATTTTTATCAAAACTGCAGAGGATGGCGCAGTCATGTGACATGTAGCATCAAAACAGGTATTTTGAGACATTTTTTCTTAGTTTTGCTACAACCATTGATTGTAGGAGATCGTTAGAACCGCCTAAATGAGTTAAAGCAGAAACAGGTGGATAATATATACTCTATCAGCCCCAGTTATCTCTATGTAATAAAGTGGGGTTTGGTAAAGTAGAAGAAAAACAAAGACCATGAATCAAAACAATTAACTTACTCCACCCATCAAAGACACCAAAGGGAAAGAAACACAAACATGAAGCGACCAGACCATAATGGAAACCTAAACAAAGGAAGGCCATAAGGACAGTTACTTTCCCGCAAAATTGCCAAATGGCCATCCAAAATAAAAAGACACAAGTGATACACACAGTAAGTAACAAACAACAACATAAATAAACCGCAACAGAAGAACCGCCTTGGAACGGTCAGTGGAAAGAATTCCACTGGGGTGGGGGGGGGTTGAATCGATCCTCTGTCGCGGTATACACTAATTTTGTTTAGTCCGCATGAAGGCTTCCTAACTCATCAGTGTAACATCTCCGAGAGCATACAAATAAAAAAACTACAGAGATGAAACAAGGTTGATGACTTGACAGCATACAACAACAGAATTGCTGGAGCAAAAGAAAACCACGGTTAGACTCTAAGGGGCCAGACCAAAGACAGAGCATCAGGCGCGAATCAACATAAAGAATACTAAAATAAAATAAAATTCCAATTATGTTTTTACGCTGGAACCGTCATATAATCTTAAGCCCGACCCACCGGTGTGCAAACAAAGAGGGAAGTAAAGTTGCCAACCGTGATTGGGTTAACCACCATGCATGCAGTCTGTTTTATAACATTTATGTTGTACCCAATCTTTATATATCGACGAACGATTTTACGAAATTGGGTACTAAAGTCATTACAGGCATGTATTTTTCTAAATTTATATACTAATTCACCATAGAATTCGGGTTCCGATAGGCCTTGTTGCAGAAGTGTTTTAAGCCCAACATTGAATTTAGAAACCAAATCTGAATGACGTCTATAAAAGTTAGAAAAGGCTTTACGTAGTTTACGATACCGATACCCCTGATTAAGAAGTTTAGCGGTTAATAATTTGTTACGAGTGTTGAAGTCAGATACATGACTAGACACTCTAGCGAATCGAATTAACTGCGAAATATAAACCCCGTGTGATGTCGCACGAGGAACATCACCGTCCAAGAAAGGAAAATTTACAATTCGAAATCAAAATCAACACGTTTATCATAAATTTTGCAAGAAGCAAATCCATCTACAATAGATAAATGTACATCCAAAAAGGGGTGCATTATTTGCTTCCAAATGATCTAACTAACAGGGTGTTCATTATACAGTAAAATTCCGCTATTAAGACCACTTAAAATTAAGACTAATTCTGCTATAAAAAGTTTATCTAGTGTGTTGCAGTTATTCTTTCTTTGTGTTTTCTGCATACAGTGTCCCCTGGTCAGAGACCACCTTTGGGACTGTTCAAATGTGGTCTTAAAGACCACTTATGAACAGTCCCAATGGTGGTCTTAATATAAGAATTTGACTGTACTTGATGACATGATGGTTATGAAATATAAACATTTAAGGGAATGAAAACAGGTTTAAAGGAAACATGCCTCATCACGCCAACAAGTCTGTGAAATTAATCCCCCTTTAAGCCCCACTTTTTAAAAAGAAAAGTTAGGATTACACTTGTATACATTATTTTCATTATTTGAGCTCATAAACATAGATTGTGGGTACTCGGTAGACAATGAGGCGGTTCTAACGAGCACCCTCGATCTATTTTAGACTGAAAATATGAAAACCATCGCAATTTTTTATCAGAAAATAACCGTTTGGGTGATTATCACGAAACACGCCTACATGTATATAATTTTGACCCCCTGGAACACCTCTTTTATATAGTAAAAGTGGTGTTTACAGGGGTAAACCTTATTTCTCTTATTTCTGATCTAAAATATAGATTGTTGGTATTCGTTAAAACCCCAGTTTTTTGTATAAAGTGGGGTTTAGGGGGGTGTTAATTTCACGGACTTGTTCACGTGATGAGATGACCTGATTGTGAAACTTCTTCTTTTTTTCTTTGGTTTTGCGGCATTTCAAGATTATTTCACTTATTTCGAGCTGAACGTTAATCAGAGGTGAGCGACAACCGGGGCGCACGACTGAGGCTCTAACAAGCAGTGGTGAGAGACCTAATAATTAAGAGTCAGCGCTCTTACTCATCAGGCCACGGAGGCCTTATTTAGCAAAAACTCGAACGGGTATAAACGCTGACACTTATTCATTAGGTCTCTTGCCGCTGTGGTTCGAGCCTCGCACGGGTTACATATGAGACGCCAAATTCTGCAACGGAAGATCCGGTGGTTTTTCTTCGGGTATCCCGGTTTTCGACCACCTCTGATTAACTATCGCCTCGAAATAAGTAAATTAATTTTAAAAAGGCCGTAAAATCAAAACAAAAAAAAATCATAAACAACAGCTGTAATCCATTATTATTTTGAATAGCCGTTAGGCCATTTTTGGAAAATGAAACTGTCCTTTTGGCTTTCTACTTGTTACGTTTTAATTATAATGTCGTTGGTTAACGTGCGTCCTTCTTTCATTTTTGGTGTAAGGTATTGTATCGATTCCTGGTAATAGTAACAAATAAAATGGGTATTTTATGATAACTGAATATACTCCATATCAAACCTACATGTACAGTAGAATTTCGATGGCTCGAACACCGATGGCTCGTTTATCATGGATGTGTCGAACCCATTCTTGAGCCCCCAGCGAAATCCTCTACATAAGAAATAGTCGGGGATGAATAAGGAGATTTCAGTCTTTTATCTTGCAAATGTATGCTGTGTGTACACATTAGAATCGCCTCATCCCCGATGAGGCGATTCTAATGAGTACACACAGCATACATTTTCATTATAGAACACCGAAAAGATGTCTAAAAGTATCTCTATATGCCTCCTGGCAGTCATCTCAGTGGCTCGAACTACCCCTGTCTCGAACAGATTTTCGAGGTCCCAAAGGTGTTCGAGCCTTTGAAGTTCGACTGTATGTTATGGTACTCAATAGAACAGTTCTAATGAATACCAACAACATACGTTTGTATGGAGAAATAAGGAAAATTATCCTTCAGTTGTCACCAAATACCCACCATACTGTGTTGCTATGACAACGGAAGTACTATAGTTAAATCGTAAGAAATAGTTTATGCTATTAGCACATATGCATAATGGGGGTACACCTATTCTGTTTTTGGATGTGTTTCATCTTGTCTCTCTTCTGTGGTGGTATTGTTTGGAGGTCAGAAAACTCATTTGATTGTAATCCTTCGGAAATTAAAATAAAAAAAAAAACAACTGTTTTACAGATATTTTCAGTGTTATCGACTGGACAATTAACACAATAACATGTTTGATATTTGACATAACTCAGGAAAATTAGAACATGTGAACTACTCGAGTATCAGTGATTCTGGAACTAAAATATGTGAAGAATCCGTGTAGCATTGGTATTAAAACACGTCATACACTCATGTATCAGTGTCATACTGAAATATTCTTACAAAAGGAATTTTCATTTTTTCTGCGCCCAATAAAAGTACATTCATCACGAAGACACGCCTATATAATTCCGACCCCCTTGAACCTCACTTTTATATAGTAAAACTGGGGTTTACAGGTGTAAACCTTATTTTTCTTATTTCTGCTCTAAAATATATTGTGGGTACTCGTTGTGGGTACTCGATGAGGCGGTTCAAACGTGTACCCACAATCAATATTTTGAGCAGAAATAAGAAAAATATCACAGTTTTTCATCTAAAATGTTCGTTTTTTAGGTTGTAAAATTTACAATGTATTTGTATAGGTGTGTTTTCGTAATGTTCAATATGCATGTTTTATCCTATAAAGGTCGTTGTTCAAGAAACACGTCAACGTTCTGAGCAACCGTACGTGCAATGTATACAATTTGGAAGTCCTTAACATCAGTTCGCCGTGAACTTTTTGAACCACAGCTTTCGCTATATAAAATGGGACATCACTCAAACACGCCTATATAATATTGCCCCCCCCCCCCTTGAATCCCACTTTTATATAGTAAAACTGGTTTATAGTGGTATGTCATTTTAAGCTCCCCTAGGCCAAAGGCTCCGGGGGAGCTTATAGGATGGTAGGCCTCCGTCGTCCGTCCGTCCGTCAACCATTTTCAAAGGCCTTCTTCTCTGCAGCCACTGGGCCAATTCCAATCTAATTTCGCACGCAGCCCCCTGGCAATAAGGAAATGAAAGTTTGCAAGCATGGTCTAGGTCACATGACCAAGATGGCCGCCATGCCCAACTATGGTACAAATCTTAAAAAATCTTCTTCTCCAGAACCACTTGGCCGATTGGCTTGAAACTTGGTTTGTAGCATCGGGTGACCGAGTATTACTAGATTTGCAAAAATGATGACCCTAAGTTGATCTTGACCTATTTTACGCCAAGGTCAAATTTGGCTCCTTAGGCTTTTCAATGGGAAATAGGTAAATTAATGCATTTTTCGTAAAATATTGTGGTCTGTGATATGAGAATGGGTAAAACTGAATGCCTGTGAATGTTAAGAGTCAAGGTCACTCAATGACCTTGGCCCAAGGTCACTTGAATTGCAAGTCTATTGACATATTAGAATATATTTTCTCTAATACCACTGGACCAATTTCATTTAGATTTTATATGCAGACAAAGAACAAAAATGTATTCGGATGGTCCAGGTCACATGACCAAGATGGCCGCCATGCCCAAATATGGCAAAAACTTAAAAAAATCTTCTTCTGCAGAACCAGCTTATGACCCACAAAGAGGGTTGACGCGTCGTTAAACACGAAATTATCATCATCATCTGCAGAACCACTGGGCCGATTGTCCTGAATCTTGGTATGTAGCATCGGGTGATAGAGTACTTCTAAGTTTGCATATATGATGACCCAATGTTGACCTTGACCTATTTACGCCAAATTCAAATTTGGCTCCTTAAGCTTTTCAATGGGAAATAGGTAAATCAATACCTTTTTCGAAAAATATATTGTGGTCTGTGATATGAGAATGGGTAAAAATGAATGACTGTGAATGCTTAGGGTCAAGGTTATTGACTTGGCCAAAGATCACCTGTATTGTAGGTCTATTGGCATATAATATACATTTTCTCTAACAGTACTGGGCCGATTTCATATAAATTTTATATGCAGCCTTAGGATACTTATGAAACATAAACTTATTTGAATGGTCCATGTCACATGACCAAGATGGCCACCATGCCCAAATCTGGTAAAAACCTTAAAAAATCTTCTTCTCCAGAACCACAGGGCCGATTGTCTTGAAACTTGGTCGGTAGCATCGGGTGACTGGGTAAAAATGATGACCCTAGGTTGACCTTATTTTACGATATGTGATATGAGAATGGGTAAAGATAGAATGTCTGTGAATGCTTAGAGTCAAGGACATTCATTGACCTTGGCCAAAGGTCACTTGTATTGCAGGTCTTTTTACATATTAAAATACATTTTCTCTAACACGACTTAGCCAATTTCATTTAAATTTTATATGCAGCCTGACAAAAATTTATTGGGTTGGTCAAAATTACAAGTGACCAAGATGGCCGCCATGCCCAAATATCGTGAAAACCTTAAAACATCTTCTCCCAATCCACTGGGCCGATTGTATTGAAACTTGGTATGAAGCATCGGGTGACTGGGTACTACCAAGTTTGCAAAAATGATGACCCTAGGTTGACAATGATCTATTTTACGTCAAGGTCAAATTTGGCTCCTTCGGCTTTTCAATGGGAAATAGGTAAATCAATGCATTTTTCAAAAAAAATATTGTGGTCTGTGATATTAAAAACGTTAAAAAACGAATGCCTGTGGATGCTAAGGGTCAAGGTCATTCAATGACCTTGGCCAAGGGTCACTTGTTTTGCAGGTCTATTGACGTATTAGAATACATTTTCTCTACCACCATTGGGCCAATTTCATTTAAATTTTATACGCAGACTTAGAATATTTATGGAACAAACATTTATTTGGATGGTCCAGTTCACATGACCAAGATGGCGGCCAGGTCCAAATATGGTAAAAACCTTAAAATTTTCTTCCCCAGAACCACTTGGCCGATTGTCTTGAAACTTGGTTTGTAGCATGGGGTGGCTGAGTACTACCAAGTTTGCAACAATGGTGACCCTCGTTGACCATGACCTATTTTACGCCAAGGCCAAATTTGGCTCCTTGGGCTTTTCAATGGGAAATAGGTAAAGCAATGTATTTTTCGAAAAATAATATGGTATGTGATATTTAGAATGGGTAAAAAATGAATGCCCTCGAATGCTAAGGGTCAAGGTCATTCATTGACCTTGGCCCAAGGTCACTTATATTGCAGGTTTGTTTACATAATAGAACACTTTTTCTACAACACCACTGGGCCAATTTCATTAAACATTTATTTGCAGCGTTAGGACACTGAGTGAACAAAAAGCTTTCGGGACGGTCCAGGTCACATGACCAAGATGACCACCATGGCCGAATATGGTAAAAACCTTAAAAAATCTTCTTCTCCAGAACAACTGGACCGATTGTCTTGAAACTTGGTATGTAGTATCGAGTGACTGAGTATTATCAATTTACAAAAATTGTTACCCTAGGTTGACCTTGACATATTTTACGCCAAGCTCAAATTTTGCTCCTTAGGCTTTTCAATGGGAAAAAGGCAAATCAATGCATTTTAGAAAAATATTGTGGTCTGTGATATGAGAATAGGTTAAAAATGAATGTCTATGAATGCTTAAGATTAAGGTCATTTGGTGACCTTGGCCCAAGGTCACTTGTACTGCAGGTCAATTTACATAGTATAATATATTTTTTTCTCAAACACCACTTGGACAATTTTATTTGAATAAATTTATATGCATCCTTAGGACACCTAGAGAATAAAAAATTCTTTGGATGGTCCAGGTCACTTGATCAAGATGTTTGTCATGCCCAAATATTGTAAAAACCTTAAAAAAATCCTTCTCCAGAACCACTGGGCCAAATGTCTCAAAACTTGGTATGTAGCATTGGGTGACTGAGTACTGCCAAGTGTGCCAAAATGTTGACCCTAGGTTGACCTTGACCTATTTTACACCGAGATCAAATTTGGCTCCATAGGCTTTTCAATGGGAAATAGGTAAATCAATGCATTTTCGAAAAGTATTATGATCTATGATATAAGAATAGGTAAGAATTGAATGTCTATGAATGATTAAGGTCAAGGTCATTCGGTGACCTTGGCCCAAAATCACTTGTATTGAAGGTCCATTGACATATTAGAATAGATTTTCTCTGAAACCACTGGGCCATTTTCATTTCTATTTTACATGCAGCCTAAGGACTGTAAGGGAACAAAAAATATTCAAATGTACCAAGATGGCCCCCATGCCTGAATATGGTAAAAAACCTTAAAAAGCTGCTTCTCCAGAACTATTGTGCCGACTATCCTGAAACTTGGTATGTTACAATTGGGTGACTGAGTTCTGGTAAGTTTGCAACAATGATGACACTGGGTTGATTGTGACCTTTATTACATCAGGGTCAAACTGGTTGGTATGGCTTTTAGATGGTGAAAAGGTGGAGCAATGCATTTTTCGAAAAACATTGAGGTCCGTGACACGAGAATAGGTACAGAATGAATGCTAAAAGGTCAAAGTCATTTGATGACCTTGGCACAACATCACTTGGATTGCAGGTCCATTGACATTTCGAAATACATTTTGTTCTGAAACCACTGGGCCTATTTCATTTGAATGTTATATGGTGGACTAGGGGTTATGCCAGTTTAGTTGAATGGTTCAGGTCATGTGACCAAGATGATCACCTTGCCCTATTATGGTAAAAACCTTAAAAAATCTTCATCTCCAGAATCACTCGGCTGATTGTCTTAAAACTTTGTATGTAGCATCAGATGATTGAGTACTACCAAATTTGTACAGGGCCCAGGGGAGCAACCAGGACCGCGTGGTCTTCTAGTTTTTTATATTTCTGCTCAAAAATATAAATTATGAGTACTCATTAGAACCGGCTCGATGAGGCGGTTCTAACGTATACCAACAATTTGTATTTTAGAGCAGAAATAAGAAATCGAGGCGGTTCTAACAAGTTCTCCCAATCTATATTTTGGAGCAGAAATAGGAAAAACATCATAATTTTTCATCTTAGAATTGTCATTTTCTCGTTGGATAAGTTTACAATGTATTTGTTTAGGCGTGTTTTCGTAATGTTTACACGAATTTGTTACTGTGATGTTAAGTGCTGCAGAAAGATTCTATTCAAAACACTTACATCAAATCCCACTTTTATATTGTAAAACTGGGGTTTACAGGGGTAAACCTTATTTTTGTTAAATCTGCTCTAAAATATAGATTGTGGGTATGCGTTAGAACCGCCACATCGAGGCGGTTCTAACGAGTACCCACAATCTATATTTTGAGCATAAATAAGAAAAATAGCACAATTTTTTATCTTAAAATTTTCTTTTTTTCGGCGATAAAGGTTACAGTGTACATGTATTTGTACAGGCGTGTTTTCGTAACGAATCTCTATACTATATATTTATCAGCTTTAAAAGGACTCCTCAATGACACATTTAAACACAAGAAAAGGGTTAGGACCACGTACAGACTGCACCAGAAACATGGAGATTTCAACACTGCCTTAGGTGACTTTTACTCCGTTAGTCCGACGCATATTACACTGACATTGGACAAGCACAAGGTAACAGTTCATACATAAAATATCAACGCGTCAGACATTTTGATTCTCCTAACCATATTTCACTGGTCAACTTAAGGATAGGCTACACCAAAACTTGTCGAATTCAATGATATATTAAATTTTATCAGTACATGGTTGAGTATGTTTTGCAATCAATTTAAGCATGATGCTCAATTGCCATAAAATTGTCAGTCAAGGTTCCTACCAACACTGCATTACTTAGGCCATAAATTGTCCCTGCTGTGTATACAGTTGATCTTTGTAAAGGTAGACTGCAGTTTGTGACGCTTCTTCTCTTGCAGCCAATCAGAAGTGGAGCGTGATAGCTCAGTGGTTAGTGCACTTGCCTCTGATGCTAAAGGTCCCGGGTTCGATCCCCGGCAGCGGCGATAAAATTTCGGTGTCCGAACACGCTCCATTGGCATCATTTGCAGGGATGAATGTCATAAAGTGCACCGTCCTTCGGATCGGGACGTTAACTGGAGGCCCCCTGTACAGGGAGAACCATCCCCTGTGCAGGTTAAAGATCCCTACCGTAATTACATGATTACTGTGTAGGCTTTCATCCTGCAAACCTGGAGTGTATGTAATGTACACCTGCGGTAATGGTCAAATGTGACCGACGCAGTATTAGTAGATAGATAGATAGAAGTCGTTTACCTGCCACATGCGAATAGGCCTTCTTAACGATTAAGAAAGATTCTTAACTATTAAGAAGAATTCTTAATAATTATTAATAATATTCTTCTGAGTGACTGAAAAGCATGAAGACTTTAATGTCCCTTGGTCTTCTTTTTTCTGTTTATCAAAAGGAAATTATCACAAATTGACTGACTGACAGATCAAAATAAGTAGGAGAAGCAATAAAAAACATACAAATGACACAATAAATGAAAAAAAAATAGGATTACATATTTACAGGGAATGGGTAAACAGTATGTCAAAATTGCATTTTTCAACAAAACTTTTATCATACAAAACAAAATTATCCAGACCGCATTACGAAAACACACCTATTCAAATATAGTCTGTATAAAACATTGATTGCGGGTACTCGATAGAACTGCCTAACGAGTACCCACAATTTATGTTTTGGAGCAGGAATAAGCAAATCATTGTATACCACTGTAAACCCCAGTTTCGCTATATAATTGGGGGTTTAAGGGGGTCAAAATTATATAGGCGTGTTTACGTGTTTACAAAATAAAATAAATTCCTTACCCGAAATCAACCATCCTATTGATGAACACCCTATAAACCCCTGATTTATTGTTCGCAGGAATAGAAAATGTTGCTTATAATATTTCAAAATCTTGAAGTTTTCCCAGTCCTCTATGACATCTGACATCCGTTCTTCTAGTTTTGGCGAACTTTTACCCAACAAGGAGATAAAATGAGGTCTCATTGACACCCTACCACCCGAAGAAACCGCAAGGGACTCTCACCACATTTTCTGGACAAAGCGGTGTACCAGTTCTCAGGTTCAATCGTTTTCAGCTCTGCGCGGAAGAACCATGCAGCCCAATCTATTTCTCAAGGTCCTGATGGGCGGGGGTGAAATATCTTAAATGTATGTCTTGAACAATTACATGATACAAATACATCACGAAAATACGCCTATATAGATATAATTTTGACCCCCCTTGAACCCCACTTTTATATAGTAAAACTGGGGTTTCCGGGGTATACCTTATTTTTCTTATTTCTGCTCTTAAATATAGATTGTGGGTACTCGCTAGAACCGCCTTGATGAGGCGGTTCTAACAAGTGCCCACAATCTATATTTGGAACAGAAATAAGAAAAATATCATAATTTTTCATCATAAAATTTTCATTTTTTTCGGCAATAAAGGTGGCAATGTATTTGTATAGGCATGTTTGCGTAATAATGTGTTCTCTTATCCGTTAACAGGGTGGCCGCATATTAACAGGCGATGTTGGGGATTACCAAATTCGCTTAATGGAGAAAGGACGATTTAGTCAAAACCGCCCCACAGTGGAAGTGATGGATAATCAGCGAACGACAACGCACAAAATCATTTACAAAGAAATATTTAAAAATAATGTACATACAGATATTAAAGACTAATTTTCCAAGAAGTATTTGAAAAACAAACAAATAAACATTGCAAAATAATATTTAAAATACTGAATAATCGAGATTGGTGACGTAGAGGACAAGGACATTCGCTTAAACATTATGAAAACACACCTATACAAATACATTGCCAATTTTTTGGCCAAAAAATAAAAATTTTAAGATGAAAAATTGTGATATTTTTCTTATTTCTGCTCAAAACATAGATTGCGGGGACTCGATAGAACCGCCTCGACGAGGCGGTTCTATCGAGTACCCACAATCTATGTGTTATAGCAGAAATAAGAAAAATAATGTATATCCCCTTAAACCCAAGTTTTACTATATACATGTAAAAGTGGGGTTCAAGGGGGTCAATATTATATAGGCATGTTTTGGTGATGTCAGTCAGAATGTCAGTGTAACGAAGACTCTTGAAAACTCCACATTATATGGAGAAAATGCGGCCTACATTTACCAATGATGTACTAGGGCCGATTGATATGTTGTGAGCCCCGTATTGAAGGAGGTACGCAGGGATGTTCTTTTAAGTCCTGCTATTTTCTGACTATATAAGGCCATTTACCTAAGGACTGGTCTCATTTGGTCAGTTTATATCGACGACGTAGTACTCTTAAGTAAACAAGACATGCGGCTTTGGCAAAATGGACAAGATCGGTGAAAGAGCAGTGCTCCAATATTTGCATAAAAAGGGTTCAACACCTAAGGCTATCCATAACGGTATGGTAGCAACACTTTTTACCCCATTTTACCATCATTTTACCCCAGAGGCCAAACAACAATCGAAACAATGGAAGCACCCTGGCTCACCCCCGCCAAAGAAGGCAAAGACTGTTCCATCAGCTGGGAAGGTTATGGTATCGGTTTTCTTGGGTACAGATGGTATTCTGCTGATAGATTATCTCCAAAAGGGACAAACAATCAATGGCACATACTATGCTCCATTTCTGACGCAGTTACAGGAAAATATTAAACTTAAGCGCCGCGAATAGCTCACTAAAGGTGTGTTGTTCCATTAGGTCAATGCTCCTGTTCACAAGGCTGTCATTAATACGGCTGCCATTCACAGCTGTGGCTTTAAATTGATTGAGCATCCGCCTTATTCACTGATCTCGCTCCATCAGACTTTCATCCACATCTTCAGTTACAGTCTTTTCTCTCAGTAAACAGCATAAAATCTTTCGATTTTTCAACACTCTACACAACTATTCCTCATGATAAATTGAAATCTAAACTCAAGGAAATCATAGATCAATGTTTCTTTCACAAGAATGTTAACCGTCGCTACCAGCATGTTGTCCTTGGCTACAAAGACACATATTTCGTTCGAGATCTCTCTGATGCTACATAAAAATACACAGATGCCGATGTCATAAAGATGCTCGAATATCCAGTTGATAATATTTTCGTGGAGTTCAGTGGCCTAATGTTTCAGCAAAGAATCGGCATACAAATAGGTACTAATTGTGCACCGTTGCTTGCCGACTTGTTCTTGTAGTCGTATGAGGCGGAGTTTGTACAAGGTCTCCTCAAAGCAGGCAAGAAACGCCTTGCACAACAATTCAATTTCGCCTACAGATATAAAGATGATTTATTGTCTCTGAAAAATGCTAAATTCGCACAGTACTTGGAATTCATCTATCCACATGAACTTGAAATTAAGGAAATAACAGAGACTTCAACCTCCTCCTCATACTTGGATTGTTATCTCTATATTGACAACGGGAAGCTTACTACTAGGCTGTACGATAAACGAGATGACTTCAATTTTCACATTGTTAACTTTCCCTTCCTGAGTAGTAATATCCCGTCTGCACCAGTAAACGGAGTTTACTTTTCACAGTTAATCCGGTTCCAAGTATCAGGACTTTATGGAACGTGGGAGGTACTTGTTATGCCAGGGGTATCAAAAAGCCAAACTGGTATCAACCCCTAAGAAGTTCTATTGGAGGCATCATGATCTTGTTGATCCGTACAATTCCAGAATTATTTCTGATGTGTTTGCCAATGGAAAGCCATAGGAAGACTTCCAAAATCTCGGACATACCCTTCTCGGCATTTACTCCTTTTCGTTCAGGTCGATAGGCATGGTGGGCGAAGCTTGCTTACCAAGTAATGCTTACTATCCTAGGACGCTTGATTTCACTCTTCTGGAGTCCATGTCTATTGGTCTGAACATTAGGATTTCTATAAAAGTGGCATTTGGGCCCTTAAACACCGCCGGCAAAAGTGTATAGATACTGAAGGGGAGTTTGCTGAAAAATAATACAATATGTAATTCAAATCCTTCAATATGAGGCTCGCAACATATCAATCAAACCTCGTATATTACTTTCTTTCTTGTATTTTTTTTTTCTTTACATAAAAATAAATTGAGGATACTCGTTACAACCAACTCAAAAAGCATCCGAATTCTATATTTGTGACAGAGGCAAGAAAAAAAAAACAGGAATTTTCATCAGAATATACGGTTGTGTTATTTTTGTGACAAACGTTGGAAATTATTACGAACCGCTGAAGACTATTGACAAAATACGGTTAATTTCTGCATTAATATTAACCCTTATCCTGCTGAATAAATTAATTTAAGCCAAACTCGTTCCTCATCACGAAAACACGCCTATATAATTTTGAACCCCTTGAACCCCACTTTCATATAGTAAAAATGGGATTTCCGGGGTATACCTTATTTTTCTTATTTCTGCTCTAAAATATAGATTGTGGGTAATCGTTATAACCGCCTCGATGAGGAGGTTCTAACGAGTGCCCACAATCTATATTTTGAGCAGAAATAAGAAAAATATCACAATTTTTCATCATAAAATTTTCATTTTTTTCGGCGATAAAGGTGGCAATGTATTTGTATAGGCGTGTTTTCGTAATGTATGAACAATTTTGCATAAAAAAGCATACATGTATTTCAAAGGTACAGACTTTCTTCCTTTGGGGTTTCTACACCCAGTTTCTGCCAGTTAAACTGTTCAAAAATGGTCATACAGAAATAAAATGAAGGCGCTAGGCTGGTCACAAGGTCTGTCAAATATGGCTTTCTTTCGGCAAATGAGTCAATTGTCTGACCAGATTGCGAACTTGTTACGATTTTTATACCATTTCCTGTTACCGAAAAGTTTTAGTGCATTTCACAAACGAAATACGTTTTCATTAGCTAGAAACGCACCACGTGCAAGTCGCTAATCTGCGGTAGAGACACAGCGGGCACTACCACATTTGAATCGGACAGGTCCAAGTCTGATAGTGCCCGCTACGGAGAAAACCGCAAACCTTTTACGGATAATCACGACTAATGTTCTTTCGTTGGCACCATGCCCTATACGTTTGTTTGTTTGATTTCAAGTTCAATGTCCCCGTCAACATTGTATAGGTCATTTTGGAGACGTTGCTTCCAATTTCGTGGGACTTTTACCCGACACTGTGATGAAATGACACCTCAAGCCCTATCGCACAATGAAACCAATAGGGTTTATACGCATGGACTCACACCGCTTTGCCTGGGCAGGCTTAGATCCTCTTAGCGGTTTACCAGTACTCGTGTGCGGTCGGTTTCAGCTCTGCGTCGAAGCATCATGCAGCCAATCTATTTCTTCAAGCCCCGATGGGCAGGGGCAGGGCCAATACTTTTATAGACAAATATACAAACAACATATTTTACTGTAAAATTTCTAATATTGGGACGGAAAGGTCTTGACAATCAGTGCAGACTATAGTCAGATTGCTCATTTTTTATATTTATAATGACAGTTGTCGTAAATGTTAAAGTTCAGCGCCACTAAAAGCAATAGTACCTACATGTAAGCTTCGGACACAGGGGTATACATTATTTTCCTCTCTTTTTTTAGCTCAAAAACATAGATTGTTGGTACTCGTTAGAATCGCCTCGCTGAGGCTGTTCTAACAGTTACCTGTAATCTATACAGTGAATTTCCGCTATTTAGACCACCAAAAATTTAGACTAATTCTGCTTTTAAAAGTTTATTTATAAGGGTGCAGTTATTCTTTCTTCGTGCTTTCTTCACACAAGGTCCTCTGGTCAGGAACCACCATTGGCACTGTTCAAAAGTGGTCTTAAAGACCACTTTTGAACAGTTCCAAAGGTGGTCTTAATACAGATTTCAGATACGTTTAGTCTACCGCTGCGCTAATAATTACGCATTTAAATCGTTTTGATACAAAATCGGCGATTTTACTGGTTGAACGGAAGCTGAACATTAGCCCTCGAAGAATATGCATAGAATAGTCCCAATTACTGTGACTGGCTGGCTATTATGAACCGAAGAGACTGGTCATGTTGGATCAAGAATCCCAAGCCACAAAAAGGAGGGCAAAAAGGTTCTGGGCCTACCCCTGATTGATTGCGGCAAAGAGCTCCAGACTGGACACTACAATCAACTACCCCCCCCCCCCACAAACACACACTGTCATTCTGATGGGCAGCGATTTGTCAGCGCCATTCCTTACGAAAACACGCCTATACAAATACATTGTTACCTTCATCGCGGAAAAAATGAAAAAATTAAGATGAAAAATTGTGATATTTTTCTTATTTCTGCTCTAAAATATGGATTGTTGGTACTCGTTAGAACCGCCTCGATGAGGCGGTTCTAACGAGTACCCACAATCTATATTTTAGAGCAGAAATAATAAAAATAAGGTTTACCCCTGTAAACCCCAGTTTTACTATATAAAAGTGGGGTTCAAGGGGGTCAAAATAATATAGGCGTGGTTTCGTGATGGGCGCTCATGACGCTTCTACTACGAGACGTTTCCGTTGCACCTTGAGTCCACGATAATTCTGATACTAAATTTTTGTACAAAGTCAAAACAAGCGCCGTGAAGTGGCGATCATCAAATTTCCGAAACGCTGCTTTTGCCGTTTTTGCTACGATTCATTGCGTTTTGACCAAATTTTCGAAGCCGTCCAGTGGAATGCGGGTAATAACGAATGCGTGCATGACGTTCTGTACATCCAGTGCATATCAAACACGTGAGATGTAAGATAAGCTGAATAGGATAAACATTTCTTTCCCATGGTTGAATCCAAGATTTTCTCGTCTGGTGTGCAAGAAACAGATGGTTATTTTCATGTCTAATAGAGCACCCTCTGACAAGGGGTACAACGTATTACAGTTTTTATGGTCAAAAATATATCGTTTTTGGTCAAAAATGACGTCGTTTCGCGTTCGGCGATAGAAAATTTGAGGACAAAACCGCAAAGTAAGTATGTTTGCTGGCTCTGAAATATGATGTCATCTGGCGCAGGATGTGGAGAAATTATGCAGTATTCCAGGAAACATGGTAGTATCTGCTGATCTTTCCTCAAACTGTAGTGAAGATCGATCACCTGCGAAGCTCGAATCGACGGGAAAATCGGAACAGATTTTTTTTACCTGCATAGAATCGCGCTAAACAGCGAAAATGAGATTAATTTGGATTAATTTTCAGGGTCTGCATCACTAAAACAATAAACCACAGATTCCGGTTCAATTTTTAATTTTCTGAAAACCTCTATATCCCGAGGAGTCAAAATATAAGCCATTTAATGTTGCTTTTGGTCAACTGTATGACACTTATATTGCAAACCGGTCAAAACGAAATTGCAATCAACACTTCTAGTTAGCCTCACATTTGATTCAGAAATAAGTGATCTTCACTATTAATGCTGAGATAGAACCATATTTTGCGGTCTAGAAAATATAAAATTGTTCGTCTATTCGCCCCAAGCCACGGGGGCTCGGGTGGTGGTTTGGGCTACCTGAATATATCTGACATGTTACGAATGTGAATGTGCGGGCCGAATAACACCCTTTTCCAGCGCAGCAATACAGCTACACAGCTAGAAACGATTTTGAAAGGCGCAGAACTATATTTTTTACTCTTTTTGTCGTGGGGATAGGGTACGAAAATAGACCAAAACCAGTGCTTCAGCTGAAGTGCACGACCCGCCGGATGCTTTTAGCTTTATGAGTGTTACCATATATGGGTATGGCGGCCATTTTGGTCATGTGACCTGGACCTAAAACGGTTCCCCCAATAAATGGGCCTTATCGTAAGGAGCAAAAATATATCTTATACTTTAGTACTGTAGTCTGAATTGTTTGCAGGATAAAATGCATTCTCACTTTTCCATTACAAAAGCATATGTGTCAAAGTTTGACCTAGGCACAAAGAAGGTCAAGGTCAACCCAAGGTCACCATTTTAGCAATTTATGATGGGCCTACGTCCCAGATGCTATTTATCAAGTTTCGTGGAAATCTGCCCATTGGTTCTGGAGGAGACTATTTTTGAAGAGTGTTTACCATATATGGCTTGGCGGCCATTTTGGTCATGTGACCTGGACCCCATGAGCAAATTTTGGTTTCCCCCATCCCATAGAGGCTTCATATAAAATTTGACTTCAATCGGCCCAACGGTGTCCGATGAGAAGCAGTTCGAAAATTTTCACATTTTTCGCCTCGGCGAGGCTATACTAAATATAATATAATATTTCGCAAGTTCATTGGTTAGATCTTATTGATATCTATCAGTATGCCAAAAATTGTTTAAATATTCCAAGCAGTTAAGTCACTATCACCAATTTTCACAAACGGGTAACGGACGGACAGACAGACAGACCATATATGGCTTGGCGGCCATTTTGGTCATGTGACCTGGACCCCATGAGCAAATTTTGGTTTCCCCCATCCCATAGAGGCTCCATATGAAATTTGACTTCAATCGGCCCAACGGTTTCCAAGGAGAAGCAGTTCCAAATTTTTCACATTTTTCGCCTCGGCGAGGCTATACTAAATGGAATGTAATATTTCGCAAGTTCATTGGTTAGATCTCATTGATATCTATCAGTATGCCAAAAGTTGTTTAAATATTCCAAGCGGTTAAGTTACTATCACCAATTTTCACAAACGGGTTACGGACGGACAGACAGACTGACAGAATGACCGATTGACCGAATGACAGAATGACACGGTGATGTTAGGGCACTCTTAGAAAATTAACCGACTTCAGTCGGTCGCTTTTTCTGCGGGTCGTGCAATAGCTATTTTTGGGTCATTCGGCAAGTATTTTTTGGAATCACTTCTGAAGCAGGCAAAATGTCCTGGCATTCATGATAAGCTAAATTATACTTTATTCCCGTAAAGCCCACTGATACAGTGAAATTGGAGCTTTCGCTTGGCAGTGCGCATTAATTTTCTTATTTCAGCTCTGATACAGATTATACGAATATATGACCAATATAGGTATTCTCATTGCTTATTTGGTGTACATTGCAGAAGCAGGTATACCAAACTGAGTTATTAACTAAACAAACCAACAAACCAGTGCTTTATTCCATGGCCAGATAACAAGTTTCATAATGGTCAAAACATCATATTCATTGATGGTTCGTGTGTTCTTGTGCTTTATATTTGCGCGAAGTGCATTAATACAGAGCGTCCCAGGGCCCGGTAGCAGCAAGATAGATAACACGCCTTTGGGATGAAAATCACAGTTATCCCTACCCACTTTAAATAGGGAAAGAACTGGGGTTTACACGGGGTAACATTGTTCTCTACTCTAAAACATAAAATGTGGGTACTCCGATGGAGCTGTTAGTTCATCGTGAATAACGCTTAAGCCTTTTATTTTTATTTTTATTCTCTTGCTGTTATTGGCGGAGCCTGTCTAGATGACTGATGAGGCCGAAACTAGCTGTTCTGGCCCAGAAAACATGTACAAATGTATATTTTTCAGTTCTGTGGTGTATTCATTGCTTCCAAAGGATAACTCCTTCTAGAACATATTTAACGTCATTACAGCTGTTGTCTGGGAATGTGTGGCGGCCGTGAAAGTCTCCCTGCACTACATCATAGTCTATGTAGTTTATATTTTCTTGTCCATTGGGATCATTGATTCCAATGTGGAATTTTGAAAATATTTGAGGGTCACTGATGAGGCCTAAATGGCCGAAGCTAGCTGGTCTGGACCAGAAAACATGTACACTCCCTATTTTCCAGTTCTGTGGTGTATCCATTGCTTCCAAAGGATAACCCCTTCTAGAACATATTTAACGTCACTACAGCTGTTGTCTGGGAATGTGTGGCGGCCGTAAAAAGACTCTAGAACATATTTAACGTCATTACAGCTGTTGTCTGGGAATGTGTGGCGGCCGTGAAAGTCTCCCTGCACTACATCATAGTCTGTGTAGTTTATATTTTCTTGTCCATTGGGATCATTGATTCCAATATGGAATTTTGAAAATATTTGAGGGTCACTGATGATGCCTAAATGGCCGAAGCTAGCTGGTCTGGACCAGAAAACATGTACACTCCCTATTTTCCAGTTCTGTGGTGTATTCATTGCTTCCAAAGGATAACCCCTTCTAGAACATATTTAACGTCACTACAGCTGTTGTCTGGGAATGTGTGGCGGCCGTAAAAAGACTCCCTGCCCTACATCCTACTTCATAGTGTAGTTTATATTTTCTTGTCCTTTGGGATCATTGATTCCATTGTGGCTTTTCGAAAATAGTTGAGGGTCACTGATGAGGCCTAAATGGCCGAAACTAGCTGGTCTGGCACAGAAAACATGTACATTCCATATTTTCCAGTTCTGTGGTGTATTCATTGCTTCCAAAGGATAACCCCTCCTAGAACATATTTAGGCAATTTCACTTCCTAGCAGTGCCAGTAAGTTTTATGTGCATGCGCATTTTGTGTACGGTAGAAGGTCGCGTGTAAAGTTGCAATTGTTACATGTGGTTTTACGGCGTCCCACAAACCCCCATGCTGACAAGAAAACCGAGCGTGATCTCTGACAGGTGTACGGGCAGCTGTGGGGTAAGGCACAAGAAAGATATCAAATGAATGACATGAATTATTTACAGTATCTATATACAACAATACTAACACAAAATATCACATTTATTTGCTTCTGTAGCCCACTCACGACGTCTGCCCCGAAGGCAAAACAATGTTCTGTGCTCGGAACGGGGTGACGTGAATGTCTACAGAAGCAAATAACAAAAACAATAGAATAAGAAAAAGATACACAAAACGCGACTGGCCAGATTAAACGTTCACTTAGGGTGAACCACTTCTCGCGCACTGCTGAAAACTAATTTGTCGACCTCGTTGTCGACCACAAGTTGATTTATATCATTGATCGATTCGTATTCATACGAACTTGAAGTCCCGGCAACTTCTTCGTTGAATCGATTCTAGGTTGTTTTCCACAACCTGTCTAGTATGGTCTCGACGGTCTGTTATTGGGTCTGACAGCCCTTGCTGGACACTAAACCGACAGCGTCGCACCAGTACCTGCTCCTATCTGGCAGGGAGCAGCAGGTCACCACACATTGTTGTGCCTGCAAATTACGATAATTCGACTAAGATACATTTCACAAAACATACATGCTATATCATGATCCCCCTCCCGGAGAAGTAAGAATATGTTCATGCATATACCGTAATTGCGCATGCGCCGACCAGACACACAGGCTGATTAGTGCATGCGACAAATAACTGCACAGCAGAACTCAACTGGACTGCATCAAATTATCAGCACCCAGCGCTTGACACAAGAATACTCGAAGTTTATGTTTCTTTACTGAGCACTACAGAAATCAATTAATGCTCACTACTACTGAACATAATACCCATCAAATTCGGGCTCACTACATTATCATAGGTAAGAGGCAGTTGAACAGACTACGCCTTTGCGCTACCTGGTCACCCGCCAATTACAGGAAACATAACAAACTCTATTTCATATCCTTCTCCGCGACACGGCTCACAAATATAGCTATTCACAAATTCATTACATTAACAACAGCTAGAAACTACAAACAGGAAAATTTGCATCTATTCTCCACAACATTTGTTAGTGTCTCATTAGGACCAACACTGTTTGTCGTAAATTCTTTCTGTATTTGGAAGGCACCACGTCACAACCGTCCTCGTGACGCTGATGACGCAGCTGACGTCATCAACGCCGCTCAGGCCGTTATGACGTGTTTCGACCGAATACTCTCACTTATCATTATCGTATTCCTTTTATGTAACTACATGTACAAACCGAGTTATCAAACAAAAACGGCATCATCACAAAATGAACTCGTAATTCTTCTTGAACAAAATTATTTCTACTCAACATGAACATGCTTGTAAAATCAAATTCATCACGGTTCATCATCACGGATAACCCAACAGGCTCTTGTAAGATTTTGCCCTGATGATGAAGATATGGTTAAACCCGTCTTAATTTTACGTCCCCTCTACACCTAATTTCATATAGAGGCGGGACCACGGTTTTCTAACCACTGCTAGTCAAACGTTATGGATCCAACAAGTGACCCGGCGTTTATTAATTATATTCTACAAAAGGAGTCTAAAAGCCTAAATGAATCTAGAATGAGCGGGTGTCCAAACTTTACGTCTCACCAACATCTAGGGTAAGAATGGGACAGGACCTCGCTTAAAAGACTCATTCTACTGCTGGAGAAGCCTGGGATCGATCCTGGGACCTCTAGCTGGCAAAGCTAGTAGCTTAATCACTACACCACTGAGGCTTCAAAAGTGAATCCAGACTAGGCTTCAGAAAGTTGGGGTATACTAGAAGTAAACCACTCCAAAACCTACAAGCATGTTCATACAAAAAATAATAATAAACATAAAAACATACCGTTCTATATTCATTCTCGGTCCCGCCACTATGTTGTCTGCATTTATTCGCAGTTGACCTGCTGCTGAATAATGTTCGTTTTTCAGGGTTTTTATATCTATGAATACTTGATGATGATGATGATGATGATTTCGTGTTTAACGACGCGTCAACCCTCTTTGTGGGTCATAAGCGTCAAACGGTTAATGGTTAACGGCATTATCTATGAATACTACCGGAAAATCATGCATACTCATATTAGCTCGCCAAAATCGTGGCGAGGTGAAGATACCGTCCACAATCATAGCCAGATAGCAAAAATCGAGTAGATAATGGATTTGCGATCAAATAGTATTTCCCCTAGGGAAAAGAATGATGAAACGTCCCTACAAATCAATGGTATAACCCCGTCAATAAGAACACACACAACATCGTGACTGGAATGAAAATTATATATGGCACAATTTGGCGGTTGGCGATTTTAAGGCAAATTTTATAGAAATCAGCCTTATAGCGGCCAACTGTATGGTAAAAAAATCTCCACAAACCACCCATGCATACATCGTATGATATGTGCATGACTTGTGCATGGCGCAGCACATTTTGCCTACCGTATTTCACCTAAAATATTTCACTCGCACCACCTTGCCATATACCTACTAAAATAATTTAGATTTGCATAGGCAACAGAGAGGTTTCCTATTCCATCTCGTAACAGCAATATTGCTAGAAAATGAGTCATTACGTGGAGCGCTGTGGTGCAGTGGTAAAGCCTCGAATTTGCGATCGAAAGGTAGCCGGTTCGATGCCCGCAAGCGCAAAGTGTTGATTCCTTGATTTGTTTGTTTGTTTATTTTGATGTTTACCGTCCCCGTCAACATTATAAAGGTCATTTTGGAGACGTTGCTTCCAATTCTGTTGAACTTTTACCCGACATTGAGATGAAATGAGGTCTCAAGCCCTGTCGCTCAATGAAACCAATAGGGTTTATAAGCATGGACGGTCCAACTCGCACCGCTTTGCCTGGGCTGGCTTAGATTCTCTAAGCGGTTTCCTTGAGCAAGAGACTTTATCAACATTGTTTAGTACTGCTTCCTACCCAGGAAAAGTAACTGGACTAATAGGAAATTACTTGATTAATGGCAATGTTATTGATTGACAAAATTAAAAAAAAACGTATTAATTTTTTACTTCAGTAATATCACTTGACCTCTGATTAATATTGGTTAACCTGCCGGCCTCAGTGGCTCAGTCGGATGCGCGTCTGACTGGTGATCAGGAGGACGCGGGTTCGACTCCCGCCGGGGTCGGCAACATTCTTTCGTGGAGATTGATCATGAAATCTTTTCTTCGGTCATTCTCTCCCTTCCGCTGATTCAAGAAGGGCAGTTGTCAGTTTCTGGCGAAAAAATGTGCACTGTACTGGTTAACCGCTTACGTAAAAGCCTGCCCAGGTGGGGGTTGATAGGTAAACTGACCGGCTTAAAAATGACCTAAATAGTGTTGACTGGGCCGTAAAACTCAAATACAAACAAACAATAATGGTTGACCTGGTGTTTGTATGGATGACCTCCAGTCAATACAGGTTAGTCCATTTTATTTTCTAGTCGTTCCCCATATACAAATCCGTGGTGACTCCGTGGAAATACTTTTAACAAGAAGTTCTACTTAGGTTTCGTTTTAGAAAAACTAAGCAAACACTAAGCAGTTAGAATACTGTAGACGCCAACTGGTTCAGTAGATTTTTTATCTATGCTGTTAATTCCGTGGATAATGATCTGTTATATCAACGCCGGGGTACGCGATTATCTGGTACTATGAAGACTGTGAATAGAATGCGGGAGAAGGCTGAATGATTCGACTAATCGCTAGATGTGCATACCATATAACGCATTTCATTCTCTATGTATTTGCAATATTTCAGTAAACGGTTGCATTTCTGAACTGGCCATTGTCCTGCACACGGCACATAGGCCTATCATACCGAACTTATTTTAACGCAGTCTGCAAGGGAACTAAATCCATAAAATTAGCATAATCCTTTATTGCAGTTATTTCCCCGTTGACCGCTGACCATCAGGACAAGTGGTCTCGCTTACCTGTATTATTAGAAGCATTCTGATTTACCTGTATATTTCTGAACGAATTCCAATTTTGTGGGACTTTTACCCGACATTGAGATGAAATGACATCTCAAGCCCAGTCGCCCAATGCAACCAGTAGGGTTTATTAGCATGGGCGGTCCGCCTCACACCGCGGTTCCTGGACAGGCTAAGATCCTCTAAGCGGTTTACCAGTACTAGTGTGCGAGCCGGATTCAGCTCTGTGTGGAAGCATCATGCAGCCCATATATTTGTTCAAGCCCCTATGGGCGGGGCTGATTTCGCATAGATATGTTACCCTAAGTGTATGACTCAAAATCTAGTACACATTTGTTCTCAATACAAAAACACTCAAATCTCACAAAACGGGAAAATTCTCGTTCAGAAATATACAGGTAAATCAGAATGCTTCTATTAATACAGGTAGGGAGCTTTCCACTAAATGTTTTCCATAGGCGACAATAGTAACCTTTTACCTGCTCCCACAAAAACTACACATACAAACTTTTCAAACCTTACTTGTTTATAGAGCCATCCTAGCCGAACAAGTTAATGAGAAAAAATCCACATGTTGATCGGCTCAATTTCAAGTTACAGTCAACCATGTTTGTTTACCTGCTAGAACGGAGTAAATAAAACCAACATCTTTAAAGGAGGGGTGACCATATAAAATCAGCAAAAATTTCTTTGAGCTTGCAGATATATTTATAAAACATGCATCATTTCAGTCCCTTATACCAATAATTTTCTCACATTGAAATAAAACATGGGATATATATCCAATGGAAGCAAGTCTGGTATTTAGAACGAAACTAAAAGCTCTGTCCCAAAGTGATAAAACCCGGTACCTCCCAGTATTTAGTGTAATGCTACCTATACCAAACCCTTATTTTCTTTATGTTGCATCAAAAGAATTGCCAAATAGAAATTTAGGTCATATGTAATAATTTAGTCATGCATAATAAAAGTTCAGTCACACAGAATCTTTGAAGTTTGCGAAAAAGTTATCGCTTTCAGATTCAACAATGAAAGCCGAACAAACCATAGTTTTTGAAAAGCGCAAAAGTTTATCTCTTTCTGGAATGGAACCCAGGCACCAGCTTGCCTCAGTGGTTCTTCTCCAATGTCTTTGGATCAATTCAATCCTAAAATGCACAGAATTGTGCCTAAATAGCTCCAATACTCATTTTTATGGCCATTTTCACACCTACACTCCCTATTTAAAGTAAAAATGGCATTTTGAGGATATTTTGAGGACAAAAATGCCAAAGCGGTCAACGGGGAAATAACTGCAATAAAGGATTATGCTAATTTTATTGATTTAGTTCCCTTGTAGACTGCGTTAAAATAAGTTCGGTATGATAGGCCTATGTGCCGTGTACAGGACAATGGACAGTTCAGAAATGCAACCAGTTACTGAAATATTGCAAATACATAGAGAATGAAATGCGTAATATGGTATGCACATCTAGCGATTAGTCGAATCATTCAGCCTTCTCCCGCATTCTATTCACAGTCTTCATAGTACCAGATAATCGCGTACCCCGGCGTTGATATAACAGATCATTATCCACGGAATTAACAGCATAGAAAAAAAATCTACTGAGCCAGTTGGCGTCTACAGTATTCTAACTGCTTATTGCTTAGTTTTTCTAAAACGAAACCTAAGTAGAACTTCTTGTTAAAAGTATTTCCACGGAGTCACCACGGATTTGTATATGGGGAACGACTAGAAAATAAAATGGACTAACCTGTATTGACTGGAGGTCATCCATACAAATATTGTTTGTTATTTTGTTTGTATTTGAGTTTTACGGCCAAGTCAACACTATTTAGGTCATTTTTGAGCCGGTCAGTTTACCTATCAACACTTTCCTGGGCAGGCTTATACGTAAGCGGTTAACCAGTACAGTGCACATTCTTTCGCCAGAAACTGACAACTGCCCTTCTTTAATCAGCGGAAGGGAGAGAATGACCGTAGAAAAGATTTCATGATCAATCTCCACGAAAGAATGTTGCCGACCCCGGCGGGAGTCGAACCCGCGTCCTCCTGATCACCAGTCAGACGCGCATCCGACTGAGCCACTGAGGCCGGCAGGTCAACCAATATTAATTAGAGGTCAAGTGATATTACTTAAGTAAAAAATTAATACGTTTTTTTTTTTGTTTTTGTTTTTTTAATTTTGTCAATTAATAGCATTGCCATTAATCAAGTAATTTCCTATTAGCCAAGTTACTTTTCCTGGGTAGGAAGCAGTACTAAACAATGTTGATAAAGTCTCTTGCTCAAGGAAACCGCTAAGAGAATCTAAGCCTGCCAAGGCAAGGCGGCGCGAGTTGGACCGTCCATGCTTATAAACCATATTGGTTTCATTGAGCGACAGGGCTTGAGATCTCATTTCATCTCAATGTCGGGTAAAAGATCCACAAAATTGGAAGCAACGTCTCCAAAATTACCTTTTATAGTATTGACGGGGACGGTAAACATCAAAATAAACAAACAAACAAATCAAGGAATCAACACTTTACGCTTGCGGGGATCGAAACGGCTACCTTTCGATCGCAAATTCGAGGCTTCACCACTGCACCACAGCGCTCCACGTAATGACTCATTTTCTAGCAATATTGCTGTTACGAGATGGAATAGGAAACCTCTCTGGCGCCTATGTACATCTAAATTATTTTAGTAGGTATATGGCAAGGCGGTGCGAGTGAAATATTTTAGGTGAAATACGGAAGGCGAAATGTGCTGCTCCATGCACAAGTCATGCACTTATCATACGATGTATGCATGAGTGGTTTGTGGAGATTTTTTTAACATACAGTTGGCCGCTATAAGGTTGATTTCTATAAAATTTACCTTAAAATCGCCAACCGCCAAATTGTGCCATATATAATTTTCATTCCAGTCACGATGTTGTGTGTGTTCTTTTTGACAGGGTTATACCATTGATTTGTAGGGACGTTTCATCATTTTTCCCCTAGGGGAAATACTATTTGAACGCAAATCCATTATCTACTCTATTTTTGCTATCTGGCTATGATTGTGGACGGGGTGTCTGGGAATGTGTGGCGGCCGAAAAAGTCTGCCTGTCCTACATCTTAGTGTAGTTTATATTCACTTGCCCTTGGGGATCATTGATTTCATTGTGGAATGTTGAAAATAATTTGAGGGCCACTGATGAGGCCTAATTGGCCGAAACTAGCTAGTCTGGTCCAGAAAACACGCACACTCTATAGTTTTCAGTTCTATGATGTATTCCTTGCTTCCAAAGGATAACCCTTTTATAAAATATATTTGATGGTGTCCTTGTAACGCTTCTTCTGGTCACCATGGGAGCGTTTGCCTGTTTCAAATTCTAAATAGAGGATTTTCTTTGGCAGCCTTTCTTCAGGCAACCTGAAAACTTGCCTGTCCATCTTAACTCTGCCAGTTTCAGAAGAATATTTACCCTGAACCCCTGCCCGTTTCATGACTTCATTGTCTCGAATTCTGTCTTTCCATTTGACCTATGAGGTTTTCTGGAAGTACAGTCGAACTTCAATGGCTCGAACACCTTTGGTACCTCGAAAATCTGTTCGAGACAGGGATAGTTCGAGCCACTGAGGTTACTGTCAGGAGGCATAACGAGATACTTTCAGTCATCTTTTCGGTGTTCCATAATGAAAATGTATGAAATGTATGCTGTGTGTACTCATTAGAATTGCCTAATTGTGGCGATTCTAATGTGTACACACAGCATACATTTGCAAGATAAAAGACTAAAATCTCCTTATTTATCCTCCACTATTTCATATGTAGAGGATTTCGCAAGGGGCTCAAGAATGGGTTCGACACATCCATGGTAAACGAGCTATCAGTGTTCGAGCCATCGAAGTTCTACTATAGTTCAGTCTTTTGGCGTGCCGTTGGTAAACTGTCCATGTTTCTTAAGCATATAATCGTGTTGGCAGCATCATAGCTGTATAGACTTACAGCTTTGTGTCAAGCCGCATTCTACTTCGATCCGAAACACTACCCTGCAGTTGGCCAAATGCTACCCTAGTTTTAGGCAATCCTGGCAATGACATCGTCTTCAATATGCACAGCTCTTGACAGTGTGCTCCCAAGATCGGTTAACTTGCAATCTTTGACGTTTACTGTGATGGTGGGTACCTTGCAAGGCTAGCCAGGTGCTGGCTGATATATCACCTCAGTCTTTTTGATGCCGATTGTGAGGTCATAGCTGTCACAAGAGTCAGACACATGATCAACACCTTTTTTACGTCCTCTCTACTGTTATATCACCCTTTGCCATGCCATCAGCAAAGAGGAATAGATCAGAAAAGTCACCATCATTTTTGACCCGTGCAAGCATACCATCGTAGAACTGCCTCACTATTGCTATGGACTTGGTTGGACAAGCAAACTTCACCATTATTTTCCAACGACCCTCACGGCTGATTGTGCTAAATGCTTTGCTAAGGTCAATGAAAGTCATGTTGATGTCCATGTTGTGATCTTGGCATTTCTCTTGAAGCTGTCTTGCTTTGAAATCATGTCATTTGTTGTTGTTTTTTTTTTTGTTGTTGTTTTTTTTGTCTACACTGGCTTTCTGATAGAAGCCCCGACTGTTCAAGGTGGTAATTCAGTCGGTAAAAATGACTTTTGCAAGGTCTTCCCCAGCAACTGACAAGTGATGTAAGGATGATTATCGTAGACCTGAGGATCCCCTTTCCGTTTGTATAATAATTAGGTGAATAATGTCACATCCGATGGCTTCTTTTCTCCACATATTGTGAAATAACTTCCATTATCTTTGCAACTGGGTTGCCTCCTGCTTTGTTGATATCAGCATCCCATGGCGTGTTTTTTCTCTTTGAGTAAAATGACCAAAATTTTATACATGGGTCATAATTTAACCAGATGTTTTATGGCTTCTGCCATCATCTATCAGCTCACAACAGGTGTAATTACTAGCTTTATTTTGGGGACTACTTTATTCAATAAATCTGTCAGTTCCGTTTATTTTTACACTAAAACAACGTTTGAAGCTTTTAATTTGATTAAAATTTGATGCAGATTTTTATTTTTACCTATTTTCTTTTTCTTTTCTTATTTTTTTTTTTTTTTTTTTTTTACTAATTAATTCTCTTTTTAAATTACGAAATTTTAGTACAGTCTGTTAGTTACCTCTAATTATCTGTCTTATCAACATTACTTTGTGATTGCGTAACGTAGCATCATATCGGTCTCTCCGCGGCATTTAAAGTGGCTCTGCCAGAAGCGTGAGGATTTGCGATGGCATGCCAGCCACTGCGCGCTCTGGTGTGTGTGCGTGTATGTGTGTGTTTTCTCTCTCTCTCTCTCTCTCTCTCTCTCTCTCTCTCTCTCTCTCTCTCTCTCTCTCTCTCTTCAAGGAGTCACAGGATTTCCTCGCCATTCTTGCCAAACCAGCCTTACGAGATATCGGTCCTAGGGACTCCATTGCTGAAGATTGAGTGAACAGTGTCTCTGAAGACTGTCCAGTTCTCTTCTGGGTCGTCTGAGCTGAGTTCCATTGCGTCTAATCTGCTTCAGATGCCATGGATGAAGGTTTGCCGTACAGTCTCCTGGGCATATTCTTGCCTTGTGATCGTCGTTCATGCGCAGGTTGTGTTTGCTGACAACACAATAGAAGTGAAGGCAGTGATCAGGAATCGAAATAATTAATCCACAGCCCCCAGAGTGACGACCAAAGGGAAAGAAACACAAACATGAAATAAATGGACCCTAATGGATATATCAATAACGGAAAGCCTAAAGGACTGACAACTTGCTATCCAAAACAAAATAATATAAGTGAAACACACACTCAAAGACAAACCATAACAACATTAAACCAAAGGGATAGAAACACAAACATGCACTAACTGGACCCTAATGGAAATATCAATAACGGAAAGCCAAAAGGACTGACCACTGGCTATCCAAAACAAAATAATTTAAGTGAAACACAGACTCAAAGACAGACCATAACAAAATTAAATCGCGACAGAAGAACCGCCTTGGAACGGTCAGTAAAACGAATTCCACTGGGTGGAGGGGGGCTTTAATAGATTTTACACAGCTGCAATCCTCGCTCTTACTTCCGCCGCGATTTAGACAAATAATTTGTTCAGTCCGCATGAAGGCTCCGAGAGCACAAAAATCAAACAACCACAGACATAAAACAACGCTAAGGACTCGACACCAAAAAACCACTGAAATGCTGGAGCAAAAGAATACCGACAGTTAGACTCCGATTGGCGCGATCAGAGACAGAGCACCGTCATAGAATCTTAGGCCTGACCCAACGGCGTGCAATTAGAGAGTGAAGCAAAGTTGTCAACCGTGATTGGGTTAAGTTCCAACATGGGATTTGGTTAACTACCAACCTGTGATATGTCCAGCAGACTGCACCATACATAGTCTTTGCCACTCTGACATCATGTCTGTCCTTCATAGTCAATGAGATCTTAGTGTTTGGAGCGAGTATGTTTCTCTTCCAATACGCCAACACAGGTTGAAGGTGTTTCTTAGCATCGCCTTATGAAGACGGTTCCTACGAGTTTCCATAACCTATATTTTTGAACAGAAATAAAAAATAGCCTTGTAAATATGGGTGACACGATTAATCGTATAATCGATCGATAAATTCAACAAAAATGATTATCATTTCTGATTTGATTTTAGTCGATTACTTGATAGGTACAATTTACTACCCAAAGTTATGCCTAAAATAGCTGGATGAGTGGCAAACAGTGCAGACCCTGATGAGACACCGCATTCTGCGGCGTCTCACCTGGGTCTATACTGTTTGCTCAGGCCTGTCTGTTCAAATATACATATGGTAAAGTGCAACATATGGTAAGAGTCATGCTCAGAAGAAAGCCAGACAGGTAAAATTATGAAAAATAATAACTTAGCGATTACTAATCGATTATCGATCGCAATGACGGGACTGATAATCGATTATCTTTTCAGCTCCGATTAGCCAGCCTTAATTGTAAACCCCATTTCTCTCTATATTAAAGGTTAATCAGAACGTTCATTCCGCGGATTCGTCACAAAATGCGTTTTAGCTCACCAGAGCACAAAGTGCTCATGGTGAGCTATTGTGGTCAATCCATGTCCGTCGTCCGTCCTGCGTCGTCCGTCGTGTGTCTTACGTCGACACTGATTTGCTTTAAAAGACTACACCTCCTACTCCTTTGGGCTAATTTCATTCAAACTAGAAGTGAAGGCAATGATCATGAATCGATACAATTAACCCACAGCTTCCAGCAGAGACACCAAACTTCACAAAAATGTTGCTTAGGTGGTCCTCTACAAACATAGCTAACATTGTTCCGATCCAATGAAGAAAGTAACCACTAGAGCCAAAAGCGACTACCCCTCTACTACCCCTAAACCACTTTATTTCGAACTTCACAGGAATCCTGCCTAGGTTATCCTTTTCCGCTCCGATGAACAAGATGGCCGCCAGAGCTAAAAATAGAAAATGGGCCATTTCATTCAAACTTAATTGGAATGTTGCTTATGTGACACTCTGCTGAAATAGCCGCAGTGGTCCCGCTCTGATGAACAAGAGCTAAAAAAGAAGAAAATAAAAGATACTTATAAGAGTACTTGTCCTGTACCCATGCGCCGATTTCCTTCATACTTCACATGATTGTTGCTTCGGTGATCCTCTACCACAAGAGCTAAAACTATTTCGTTAAAATGAGCAAGCGGGCCACCGGAGCTAAAAATGTCGCGGACGTTTGACGATTCCATTATGTTAACACGTTGATGACGTCATTTGTCATTCAAAATTGCTGTATGTGTTACAGAAGTCCAAGACAAACTTCCTATGTTATTTTGGTTGCCCAAACTTCATAAAAGACCATACAAAGCACGGTTTACTGTAAATTCAAGCTCTTGTGCCACCACAGAACTTTCTTAATTATTAACGTCATGTCTTACTGCCATCAAAAACATGTGATTTAATATTGCGACAAAGTCATTGAACGATCAGGGAGAAATCTGTTTTGGTCTATAAAAACTCTAATAAAGTTTCAAATAAATTGAAATCCAGACGTTTACGTGCTTCAAGTCTGTATACTTATGATCTTTCGACCCTTTACACTACACTTCCTCATAATCGTATAAAAGAAAAATTTAACGATTTGATTGAATTAACATTTCATAGGGAAGATTCCCTCTATCTTGCATGTAATGTACAAATGTTTGGGGTTATTTTTCACTTCTGAAGAGCATAATATTTATACTTTATGGTCATGTCAGAAAGTGGGTGAAGCTCTCACCTTTCTACTTGACAATATTTACATAAGATTTTATACTAAGTTATTTAAACAAATTGTTGGTATTCCGACGGGTGCGAATTGCGCACCCCCTGTGGCTGATCTATTCTTGTTTTGTTATGAAAGATATGAAGATGATGTCCCTTTCCGTTGAAAATCAATCTGAAATCATTGAAGCCTTTAGCTCGCCTTCTAGATATTTGGATGATTTATCAAATATTGACAATACCTATTTCGATAGTTTGACCAGTCAGAATTAACCGCCAGAACTTTAGTTAAATAAAGCAAAATCTTCTGATACCGAGGGCCCGTTTTTGGAATTACATCTATCTTTTGTAGACGGGTTTGTTTCTTGCAAAATTTATTATAAACACAATGATTTTGATTTTGAGATTGTAAATATTTACTTTCTTGGATGGTGATGATCCTCGTGCGGCATCCTATGGCATTTATATTTCGCTATTAATTCGATTTCCAAGAGTGTCTAGTCATGTCACTGACTTCAACTCTCGTAATAAATTGTTAACTGCTAAACTTCTTAATCCGGGTTATCGGTATCATAAACTACGCAAAGCCTTTTCAATTTTTTATAGACGTCATTCCGATTAAATTTCTGAATACAACGTTGGACTTAATCTCTTCTATCTGAACCGAATTTTATGGTAACTTTGTAGAAATTCAGAAAAGTATATACTTGCAATGATTTCAGTACCCAATTTCGTAAAATCATTCTTCGATATAAAAAGATTAGGTAAAACAAAAACATTATACGACGGACTGCATGCATGATAGTTTTCCCATTCACAGTGGATAACTTTGCTGCCCTCTTTTAATTGCACGCCGGTGGGTAAGGCCTCAGATTCTATGACGGTTCCAAAGTAAAGGCTTACTTGTGTAATGTTGGTTGGTACCTGATACTCTGTCTCTGGTTGGGCCCACCAGCGTCTAAATGGTGGTTTTCTTTGGCTCCAGCATTTCAGTGGTTTGTTGTTGTCTAGTTCTCACCGTTGTTTCATCTCTGTTTTTGAATAGAGCAATCAAAAATGATTACTTCTCCTATACCCCTGGACAAATTTCATTCAAACTTAATAGCAAAGTTGCTTCGGTGACCCTGTACCAAAATGCCAAGATGGCCACCAAAGCTTAAATAGAAAAATATTCCTTTAACGACTACTCCTCCTGTACTTATGGCCCGAATTCAAACTTCATCGGACTGTTGCTTAGGTGACCCTTTACCAAAATAGCTAAACCCGCAGGATTGCCGCCAGACCAAAAAAAAAAATAAAAAATAGGTAAAAAAAAAACGTGAACAATTTGCTTTAAATGCAAACGACTCCTTAATCTTTATGCCATTTTAATTCAAACTTCACAGGAATGTAGCACAGGAGGCTCCCTACCAAAAACGCTAAAAGTGTTTGCTCCGAGTATCATGATGACCGCCAACTTTAAAAATAGAAAAGCCCTTAAACGACTATTCCTCCTATACACATTGACCTATTTCATTCAAACTTCATGAGAATGTTGCTTAGGTCCTCAACCCTAGGACCAGCACATGAATGTTGGCTAGCAGGCTACATACAAAAGTAGCTAAAATCATTTCCTTGGACACCAGAGCTCAAAATAGAAAAGTCATTAATTCTGCCTAAACGCCTGCATTTACAATTTGCTTTAAATGCCAACAACTTTAAACACTTGGGCCAATTTCAATTAAGCTTCATTGTTGACCCTGTACCAAACTACATGTAGCTAATATGATTATGCTCTGATGAACAAAATGGCGGTCAGAGCTAAAAAAAAAAAAAACAAGAAAAAAAAAAACAATAAATGACAACTCCAACACTTTTTTTTTCAAGTTCATTCAAGCTTTACAGGAAAGTTGCTTAGACGACCCTCAACCTAATTAGCTATAAGGGGTTCCGCTCTGATGAACAATGAAGAAAATGGCTGACAGACTTATAAGTAGAAAAATGTCCAAATGTTAATCATGTCAAACTCTTAAGCCAGTTTCATTCAAACTTCGAAATAATGCGGTCAAGGTGACCATTTATCTAATTGCAACCCGTATGCTTCAAGGAATATGATGTCAGTTAATTATTAATATGACTTTCAGAAGCTTTGTGACATCTTGAAATCAGGTGAGCGATTCAGGACCATCTTGCCCCCCTTCCCCCACCCCGCAAACACGCCTATACAAATACATTGCCACCTTTATTGCCGAAAAAAAAGAAAATTTTATGATGAAAAATTGTAATAGTTTTCTTATTTCTGCTCCAAATATAGATTGTGGGCACTCGTTAGAACCGCCTCAACGAGGCTGTTCTACCGAGTACCCACAACTTATATTTAAAAAATATGGTATACCCCCGGAAACCCCAGTTTTGATATATAAAAGTGGGGTTCAAGGGGGTCAAAATTATATAGGCGTGTTTTCGTGATGCTATTTTGTTGATGTTTTTGTTGTTTTCTGATACAATTGTAACATTTTTCTTAATACTGCTTTAAACATTGATTGTGGGTGCTCGTTAGAACCACCTTAGTAGTTCTAACATGGAATTAGGTTGTTTTGTTTGTGTTTAGATTCTACGTCCCTGTCAACACTATTTTGGGTCATTTTTGAAACGTTGATTCCAATTTTGTGGGACTTCTGCCCGACATTGAGATGAAATGACATCTCAAGCCCTCTCACCCAAAGAAATCGCTAGGGCTAAAGGATTTGTCCGACTCACACCATTCCTGGACAGGCTTAGACCTTTTAAGCGGCTTACCAGTACTCAATTTCGGTCGGTTTCAACTCTGCGCGGAAGCACAATTTCCCAAAGCCCCGATGGGCGGGAGCGCCGGTTCTAATGAAAATATTCTTTGTTTTGAGCAGAAATAAGAAAAATATAAATTCAAGTGTTTTTTTTTTTTTTTTTCCGTTACGTTTTTATTTTGTTTGTTTGACTTGAGGTTTAACGTCCCCGTCAACACAGAATAGGTCATTTTGGAGACGTTGCTTCCAATTTTGTGGGACTTTTACCCGACATTGAGATGAAATGACATCTCAAGCCCTGTCGCCCAATGAAACCAATATGGTTTATAAGCATGAACGGTCCGCCTCGCACCGCGGTTCCTGGACAGGCTTAGATCCTCTAAGCGGTTTACCAGTACTAGTGTGCGGACGGTTTCAGCTCTGCGTGGAAGCATCGTGCAGCCCATTATGTTTTTATGAATATGTGGATTTCAAAGGATGTTTTGAGTCTGACTGAAATCGCCAATTATTCCGAAGACATGCACCGGAACACTATTTGTGTAATACTAAGGCTGCCACGATTAATCGTATAACCGATTAATCGATCGATAAATTCCACAAAAATGATTATCATTTCTGATTGTCTTTTAATCGATTACTTGATAGGTACAATTTACTACCCAAAGTTATGCCTAAAATAGCTGGATGAGTGGCAAACAATACAATACAATAATACAATACAATAACTTTATTTCAGCATTAAAAATTACAAAAATTTTTTTAGCCTACATCAGCAGTATAACAGTGAAAACATGAAACACAATATACAATATTCTTTTAACATAGGAGCGGTCTTAGGCATTAATGAGACATATAATGACCAGTGTTTGGCATTATTTTTACAATTTCAAACGATCTGAATGGAGTCTCTCAGTCTCATGGCATAAAACACAAACTTTGCTAAATTTAGAATAGAATTTTTTGATTTTTTGGACATAAGATCATCAAACTTGTTCATCGTCGGCCAACGGCAGTAGTAATTCTTAAAGTATTTATTTCTCAAATCTCTATATAGTGGGCATACTAATAGGAAATGGTATTCGTTTTCTATCATATTCATATTACAATATCTGCACAGTCTATCATTTCTTTCAATATTTTGGAATCTGCCACGTTCTATAGCTAAATCATGGGAGGACAGTCTAAATTTTGTTAGAGCAATCTTATATTTGTTATCAGTTACAAAATCTAAATAATGTTCTATTTCAAAATCATGTTTAAATCTTGCATACATAAGCAATCTGGATGAATTATTTATATGCGCATACCAGCTTTGTTTGTACATATCCATAATTCTCTGTTGTATCAAGTTGTATGGTATATCGGTGTGATCCTGCTGTATCCAAATATATGTTAAACCTAACTCATCTAAAAGAGATTTTACATGGAAAGCCCAATTTGCGCCATTGTAAGATAAATTATTTTCAGCATCATTTCTTAACATTGAATAGATCTTTTTAGGTATAGCGTTTTCATCTAGTTTTAATAGTTTGATCCAATACTTTATCATTTTTTGCTTTCTGGTAATTATAAAAGGAACCCTTCCAAGTTCTCCATACAGCCCGGTTAAGTTTGTAGATTTTCTTACATGTAGAATCCAGCGACAAAATTTAGTATGGACTAATTCAATATCTTTCGCGTTAACTGCACCAATAACTTCAGCACTGTAATTCAAGATTGATCCTACAAGAATGTCAAATAATTTACATTTTTCAGAGACTGGCAATTCGACTTGTCTAAATAGTGAAAATAGATTATGCAAAGCATATGACGCATGTTCTGCGATTCTTTTTTGTGTACGAAATAAATTCCCATTCTTAAAGAAATGAATACCTAAATATTTGAATGAAGTAACAAGTTCTAATTTCACGTTGTTAAGATAAAAATCATAGTTGGTATGTCGGCCTTTTTCAAAGATCATCGTTTTGGTTTTGGATGTATTAATTTTTAAACCCCATGTTCTGCAGTACAACTCAATGTCATTGAGAATCGATTGTAAAGCTTGCGGAGATTTCGCAAATGCTACCGTATCATCAGCATAGAGGAGCATAAATAATTTAAATCCGTCTGCCGTGAAGATTTCATCAAAGTCAGAATTAATATTTTGTAATATATCGTTGATAAACAACATAAACATCAGAGGCGAGCTCGGGTCCCCCTGTTTTAGACCGACATTAGAGTTAAGGAAGCCCGAAAGTGACGAACGATATCTAATGCATGATTTAACAACAGAATACATTGATGATATTGCCTTTACAAGTTTCGTGCTGACATGTTCGGAAGCTAGTTTCTGCCATAGTAAACTTCTGTCTATTTTATCAAATGCCTTTTCGTAATCAATAAAGGCACAATACAGCTTGTCACCAGAATTCAAAGTCTTCGAGACTATGGAATAAAATGCAAAAATACAATCTACGGTTGATTTTCCCTTTTGGAAACCGAACTGATTTTGCGATATTACGTTTTCTTTCTCAGACCATTTATTCAGCCGGTTAAGAAGAATTTGCGAGTAAATTTTCGCTATAATGTTAATGAGAGTTATCCCCCTGTAATTTTGTACTTCATCTATATTACCACCTTTAAATATTGGAATAATGATTCCTTCGCTCCATGCCCTCGGATACTCACTATTTCTGAATAACCTGTTATAAATTTTCAACAAAAACGGGGAAATTATGTCAAAAGATATTTTAAATAGCTCACTATTCAGGTTATCGATTCCTGGACTTTTGTTGTTTTTTTGGTGAAACACAGCATCTCTCAGCTCATTTTCAGTAATTTCAGTATCAAGCTCGGTGTGGGTCGTATTCAGAAGGTCCGATGGGCATTGAGGTTGAGGTGGGGGTGGGCATTGCGATTGCGGTGGGGGTGGGGTACATTATGCGGCGTCTCATCTGGGTCTAAACTGTTTGCTCAGGCCTGTCTGTTCAAATATACATATGGTAAAGTGCAACATATGGGAAGAGTCATTTCTCAGACAGAAATCCAGGCAGGTAAAATAATGACAAAAATCTTAGCGATTATTAATCGATTATCGATCGCAATGACATAACTGATAATCGATTATCTTTTCAGCTCCGATTAGCCAGCCCTATGTAATACACATATATTTGCTCAACAGGCTACGCCTTACATCCATATTACAAAAAAGTAAAGTTTTTTTTTTTCTTTAAGAAAGTTCACTGTCATGAAGGAAGAAATAGATATCACGCAAACACGCCTATATAATTTTGACCCCCTTAAACCAAACTTATAGATAGTAAAACTGGGGTTTACAGGGGCATTTGTTATTTGTCTTATTTCTGCTCAAAAACATGGATTGTGGGTACTCGTTAGAACCGCCTCGCCGAGGCGGTTCTATCGAGTACCCACAACCTATGTTTTTCTCAGATCGAGTACCCACAATCTATGTTTTGAGCAGAAAATGAGGAAATATCTGGATTTTATCTAAAAAAATTATTTTTGGTGATAAAAAGGCGTGTTTCGTAATGCAGAAAAAGAACAATCCAATGTTAAGCCCATCGTTTGTGGTTCTTTACTTGTTGACATTGAGTGGAGAAAACACAAATAAAGAAAACCTGAAGCGTTTTAATTATAATTTCAGAATTACACTGTATGTTGGTGACTTGCAAGTCAGTTGTAATGTGCACACTGAGCGTTGTCTTTGTTAAGTCCCATGCATCTTCTTCTTCTTTCACTTCTTCTTCTTCTTCTTCTTCTTCGTCTTCTTCTTCTTCTTTGCGTAAAGAGTGCTACACCACTCATTTCGATAACACAGCCGTGCAACATAGTGCATTTTTTACACCTTCAAAATGGCCATTTTTCTTATAAATACTGCAAACATAGGTTGTGGGTGCTCGTTAGAACCGCCTCATTGAGGCGGTTCTAACGAGTACCCACAACCCATGTCTTGGAGCAAAAATAAGAAAAATAATGTATACCCCCTTAAACCCCAGTTTTCTCTATATAAAGTGGGGTATAGGGGGGGTCTTCATTTCACGGACTTGTTCACGTGATGCTGGTGAAAAACAACTGTGACCGTTGTCCATTTTCTGTGTTTGACAAAACCGTGACAGAATATTTATTATAATGTAAAACAGAATGTCATTACTTTAATTTAGCCATATATTTCTTGATAGTTAATATGTATAAATATGATATATAGGTAGCGGACACTGAAAGGGCATTTAGAGGTGTGTTCCTTTCGACCAATCAACTTTTGCGATGCAAATGTTTTGATATCGGTGAAGGTCGAATTTCGAATCGTCTGTGGCTCGCATAGATAAGTATAACAGTACAAATTTTAAAGTGGACCGGAATATTTGAATAACAGATAAAAACGAGTAAAAAATGGACGCTGGAATAAGGACCGCGAAGAACATATCGTTTGAAAATGGGGTAAGTTATTTAAATTATTATTATTAATTTGTAATTATTATTTTAACTATTATCATGCTGTTCACGACAACCTCTATCTTTGGAAACAGTGTAGATCCAGATCAGATGGCTTCTGAAGAAATCATCTGATCACGATCTACACTGTTTGACATTCAGTTTATGAATTTGTAGGAATAAATTACATCAAGTCAAAGTCAGAAATGGGTGTGACTTAAATGAATATTCAGCAAGAGAAGGGTTAATGTTTTTTTTTTTTTAAATAATGACAACTATTATTATCATTATTATTGTTATTATTTTAATATACATATTACTACTACTACCACTACATCTATGACTACCACCACCTCTATCATTATCATTTTAGTAGCATCAGTAGTAGTAGTACATCTAGGAGTAGTACACGGTCTAAAATAAAGACTTAAAGTAAATGCCGTTTTAAGTATAACATTAATTGTTGCTGATTAGAAGACACTATACACCAAAACCTCATGAGTGACGATACCACATAAAATGATTTTATAAAACAATTGTTGGGGCCTGGATTATGCAAGGGTTTGTCTATCGCTTGTCACCCCTGTAACCCGGGGATAATGTGATTGGCTCGACTTGTACCAAGGCAGCTGACGCATGTCCAAGGACGGTGTGCTTCTCCGGATGCTCAGGTTTACATCATCACGAACTCACCTTATTTGCATTATCTGCTGGTTCCTAGTCTGAAGGTTATCAATGTTGGAAAAAAACAGGTAACCAGACCCCCCTGACCTTGAAAGCTCAGGGGGAATCTGGTTACCTGTTTTCCAATATTGACAATGTGCAAGCTGGGAGCCAGCAAATAATGCAAATACGGTGAATAGTAGAACTTTAACTGGTCGAACATCACTGGGACCAAGAACATGTGTTTGAGATAGAGGTTGTTCGATTTATCGAGGGTGAATCATTGCACGCGACCAGGAAGCATAATATTGTTGTCTTTGGGATATGTTTTCGATCTTCTTTAAAGTTAACCTTTATCTTGTTGAATATTCATTTAAGCCACACCCATTTCTGTCTATCAACCAATCAAATTACTTGATGTAATTTATTGCTTCAAATTCATAAACTGAATGTCAAACAGTGTAGATCCTGATCAGATGGCTTCTTCAGAAGCCATCTGATCTGGATCTACACTGTTTGTGAAGAAGCCATCTGATCAGGATCTAACTGTTTGTGAAGAAGCCATCTGATCAGGATCTACACTGTTTGCAAAAATAGGGGTTGTCGTGAACAGCAAGATAAGGATTAAGGTATGTTGTTTGTACTAAAAATTGTTTTAGACTTTAGAATCTGTCCGTCACTGTTTACTGACTCTAGAATGTTTAGTTATGGTTAGGAGTAGGTCACTGATGGTAAGGATTATGTTAGGGTTAAGTTAGTCAGGTAATTAAGGTAAGGGTATGGTATGAAGTGGCGGACAGATTCTAAAGTCGCTCCTCGAAATGAGTATAGAAAAGTACCATATATCATCTTAAATGGATTGGTATTTGAGATGAAGAGAATATCCCTTAGAGTATCAAGATTGTATTCGATCCAATCGTAGAAAACGAGGCATCCGGGTTTGAGCCATCGAAGTTTACTGTTTTACTCCGCAATACGCCAACATACGAGCCTTCTTTGTTTGTTTGTTGTTCAACCCCATTTAGGTCATTTTTGAGACATTGCTTCCGATTTTGTGGGACTTTTACCCGACATTAAGATAAAATGACACCTCAAGCCCTGCCGCCTGACGAAACCAAAAGGGTTTATATGCATTGACGGTCCGAGTCGTATGACTTTGCCTGGGCAGGCTTAGACCTAGGCGATTTACCAGTACTGCGTGAAAGCACAATGCAGCCAAATCTACTTCTCCTAGCCCCGATGTGTGGGTACAATATACAGGTAAACTCTCACTCAAATCGATGTTTTAACTATGCACCTTACTCCCCCCACCCCCAAAAAGAATGTGAAACTGGCAAACACTGTCGACTCAGAACACACTCCGCGGAACATGGCGTCTGATCTGAAAACTTGCAACAATTAGAACAACCTGAAAGCCCTTAATCTTTTAACGGACCTGTACATGTTAAAAGGAATAAAATGCAAAGCCTTCTAGAAAGATCATACAATTTACTAAAATTGATTCACGTATGCTTGTTTTATTTGTAATCCCGAACCATCGTTGGTGGGAGAACACACCTGTGAGAGATAATGATTTATTTCATAATGTGACCCTTACATTACGAAAACACGCCTATTCAAATACATAGAAAAGTTTTTAACCGAAAAAAATGAAGATTTTATGATGAACAATTGTGATATTTTTCTTATTTCTGGTCAAAATATAGATTGTGGGTACACGTTAGAACCGCCTCATCGAGGCGGTTCTAACGAGTACCCACAATCTATATTTTAGAGCAGAAATAAGAAAAATAAGGTTTACCCCTGCATACCCCAGTTATACTGTATAAAAGTGGGGTTCAAGGGGGTCAGAATCATATAGGCGTGTTTTCGTGATGAATGACTTTTTTTTTTTTTTAACTTTTTATTATAAACCCCTCAATGAGGCGGTTTTTACGAGTACATTCGATCTATGTTTCTCAGCCAAAATGAGGAAAATAGTAATAACCCTTATACATGGGGCTGGGTCACAAGTACTTTCAACATTGACCCATTTTGTACCTGAAACCCCAAAACAGGTACCCTGGCAAACAGTGTAGGCCCAGATCAGTCATCGCAAAGACGATGTCTGATCTGGGCCAACACTATTTGCAAAATGTACAGCTATTTTCCCAATAAATTTTAAAGATCACACAACCTGTCACCTCTAAATTTCGAAATGGGCTCCTGTCATATACGAGTTTCCCTACACTTAAACTCACCGTATCAAGCAGGTACATTAGTTTGATTTCACTGCGTGAAAGAAAACAACAAGTCCATGTAATGAACATCCCTGTAGACCCCACTTTATGTAGAGAAAACTGGGGTTTACATGGATAAACAATATTTGTATCATTTCTGCTCCAAGATATATGCTGTGTGTACTCGTTAGAACCACCTCAACAAGCACCCATAACATATGTTTGGAATATTGAAAAGAAAATTTTCAAACATTTTCATCTGATAATGTCTATTGAGTATGTGCATGATACATGTTGGACTGCATTTAAAAAAAAAACTGTCAAGGGTCGTAGGTCAGTATTATAGAAGCCTCCGTAGTGTCGTGGTTATTCTTCTCGCCTTGAAAACCAGGGTCGATCCCGGGCTTCTCTAGACTTTCAGATGGGTCTTTAAACCGAGGTCCCGTCTCCGTATGACCTTAGCTGTTGGTGAGACGTAATCACTCAGGTCAGTATTATGTAAAATTTGCTTTTATTCATAATTCGCCGGTCACTTTTGGAGGTGTGTTTGATTTGACCAATCATTTCAGTGTTTACAAACTGGTGAAGGTCGTTGAATAGCCATTTCATACATGTACGCTTAACAAAAAAATAAAATAAAATAGAATAAAATAAATGGATGCTGGTGTTAAAGCCGCGAAGAGAGCAAAAGTTGAACATGAAGATTGGGTATGTGATAATTTTCTTTCATTTTCAACGTAGAAATGGTTTTATTAGCATTAAAGTATGTGCCAATATATGTAAAAATAAAAGTTTAAATTTGTCAGTTGGCCCCAATCCAGGCGATTCCTATTGCTTAAATAGTAATACTAACTAATACTATTGAAGTCGGACATAAATAATCCAGTGTACCCGGATTTCTGATTACTTATTTTTTGTTTACTGAAACTAATAAACAAGATCCCAGTAAGACAACACACTGTGCGACGTTTGTGCGGCATTCACAGCACGCATTGTGTCATTTTATCTCATATACGGCAATGGAATATTTTATCTAAAAACTTTGAACAAGTTTTGAGAAAAAAATCACATATGCTAAACAAAAGGAGCACACCCTGATCAGACGCCGTGTTCTGCAGCATCTGATTTGGGTCCACACTGTTTGCCAATGCCTCAGTTTCGGACGCTGCCTCAGTTTAGGACGCTAGGCATAGCTGGGCAAAATGTTGAGCAGTGTCATGTGTTACCAATCACGAAAACACGCCTGATTAATTTTGACCCCCTTGGACCCAACTTTTATATAGTAAAAGGTATATCTTATTTTTTGCGTGGGTACTCGATGAGGCGGTTCTAATGAGTTACCACAATCTAATTTTTGAGCAGAAATAAGAAAAATTTCACAATTTTTCATCTGAAAAGTTTCGTTCATGCGGCTGTAAAATTTACAATGTACATTAGAACTTCGATGGCTCGAACACCGATGGCTCGTTTACCATGGCTTGGTCGAACTCGTACTTGAGCCCCTAGGGAAATCCTCAAGATAAGAAAAGGTGGGGGATGATTAAGGAGATTTTAGTCTTTTATCTTGCAAATGTATGCTGTGTGTACTCATTAGAATCCTCGTTGAGGCGATTCTAATGAGTACACACAACATACATTTGCATTATATAACATCGAAAGATGTTCAGAAGTATCTCGTTATGCCTCTTGGCCGTAACCTTCAGTGGCTCGAACTACCGCTGCTTCGAATAAATTTTCGTGGTCCGAAAGGTGTTCGAGCAATTGAAGTTTGATTGTATTTGGATAGGCGTGTTTTCGTAATGCATGCATGAGTTACAACAAGCAAAACTGTATCTTCGAACATGCGCGCGAGAAAAGACAACTTAATATAGGCATGCGCATTAGATTGCAGACTTCCCGGATCAACAAAGGCAAAAATAAAACTGTACGCATGCGCAGACTATCTGAAGATACATTTTCAATCATGGACAAATACCAGTACAATGTAATGGATACAGAATAGAGCTGGCTTTAGTTATCATATCATGTGTTTATTGTTGACCTTCCTTTTTGGTATGAGCATAAACAGTAATTTTAGAAAATTCTTTCTTTTCATCCTGTCTTGTTTTGTGTACCCGATACTCCCGCGTTATTTGAAGCCTTCTCTCAGCCAGGGTCTTCTTTAGAAATCGCTGTAAAACGAGCCATTCATCTATGTAATATGTGACTATTTCATGTTCCCAAAAATGGCATTTTTTTTTCTTTTGACATTTTCATCTTTGTTAGATCCGCCCCCTTGAGATGGTGGATAACCCTTTTGGTACCCCAACAAGTACGTACAATTTCTTTGTTTGAGTAAGACGAAAACTAAGACAATACATCACGAAAACACGCCTATATAATTCTGACACCCTTGAACCCCACTTTTATATAGTAAAACTGGGGTTTACAGTGGTAAACCTTATCTTTCTTATTTCTGTTCTTAAATATAGATTGTGGGTACTCGTTAGAACCGCCTCGATGAGGCGGTTCTAACGAGTACCCACAGTCTATATTGTGAGCAAAAATAAGAAAAACAGTACAATTTTTCATCTTAAAATGTTCTCTTTTCGGCCAAAAAAATACAATCTATTTGTATAGGCGTTTTTGTAATGAGTACAAAAGTATAAAAATAAGAGGAGATGGGAGAAAGAGAAATATAGAAAAAGAGCCAAACAGAGACAGGGGCGGAGAGACAGTGAGAGAGAGGTGCATGTGTTCATGTAGAAAGAAAGAAAGGCGTTACAACCTAGAAAGAAAGAAAGTAAGAAAGAAAGAAAGAAAGAAAGAAAGAAAAAGAAAGTGTTGCAACCTTCCATCACTCTGACGAAAGAAAGAAAGAAAGAAAGAAAAAGAAAGAAAGTGTTGCAACCTTGCATCACTCTGACTCACTAACATTTAATACTGCATTTTTTACACCTGTCAGATATGTCTGTCCGTCATATATGTGTCAGTCTGAACTTTCATTCTTTTTCATAACAGACGCAATATTTCATCATTCCGACCATGACCTCATAATGGTCATACGATTCCTATATTAAGACCACATTTGGGACTGTTCAAAAGTGGTCTTTAAGACCACTTTTGAACAGTCCCAAAGGTGGTCCCCACCAGAGGACATTGTATGCAGAACACACAAAGTAAGAATAACTGCACCCTTCTTAATAAGCTTTTTAAAGCACTGAGAATTAGTCTTAATTTTAGGTGGTCTTAATAGCGGAATTTCACTGTATATACAAAGATAAGCCTGCGCATATGTAATGCTTCTGTATATACATGTATGGGATCGTGGTATTTTTACTAACAGTCTCGTTGTATCGAAGGGCAGTGGCGTGACAAACTGTAGATTTGGACATCAGCGTATGTTTAATGTTCAGTCTAATTAAGGTCCGCTACGCACGTCAGTCCTCGCTGGTCTCTCAGAGAAAGAAAAATAAATAGAAGTGACAGTAGAGGAGCTGAAAGTGAGAGACAGGAGGGAAAGAAGAAAATGAAAGGAAGTGTAGAAACACCCGTTGCAAGGACAGCGAATCTAGACTACGGACCTTTCATTAGGGAGCGACCATTTGATTTTTATGAGGTGGGGATGTGGCGGGGGGGGGGGGGGGGGGGTTATGGAAAAACAAGCCAGCACACGGTAAAGCAAGAAAAAAATTGCTAGGCTGACCATGCATCTGAAAAAATATAGCCAGAATCAGACTGACCAAAACATAGTTTATTCGTAGTGGGGAATAAAGTGTGGATTGGAGTACTATTTGGGTACCAATGCTAAGGCGTACTATTACTCCACTTTTTATTAATTTATTATCCTATATTACACAAGGTCAACCAATATTCAAAAATCATAAATCATGTTTTTAATTGAGTCAATTAATAAAATTGTCATTAATCAAGTAATTTCGTATTGGCCCAGTTACAGGTCCACGGTCAGCTGTATTGGCCTCGGCCTTCGGCCTCGTGCCAATACAGCAGACCTCGGATCTGTAACTGGGCCAATACGAAATTATTTGATTAATTACATTATATTATTTACCTAATCTGGGTTAATGATTTGTGTTTGGCAGAAACTGAAGTGTTCAACCTTATTATTGAAGCGCTGTCTTATGGTTCTTTGGACATATTAGTGGTGGTTTATTTTTTTAATTGTTGATAAGCTTTTCAACATTTCCTTGTTTTGCAGAGTGAGGGCATGTGAGTAACCGTAACATAAAACAATTTTTGAACTGTTTGTGGTGTAAAGGTCTGAAAATTGTAATTGCCTATTTTAAAAGGCAAAATATTACAATCATTAATTTAAGTCTCTGAAACTTTGATATATGGGCCCCGTCAAGCGATTTTGGTACTTATCGCCTATGCGAGCAGCGAAGGTTCAGGCGAGCCTGCGCATCCGCGCAGTCTCGCCAGAACCTTTGCTGCTCGCTCATACAAGCAGTGAATCAAGAGGAACCTTCAGACAGAAAGCCATATCCCTGGCCCCTCTGAATGGCTGGGCATACGCAGTTAAAATTTGTCATGACGGAATGCTGTAAGACACAAATTCGCTTGGCGGGGCTCAATTATAATTATATATATATACAAAAGATTGCATATGAAAGTTACACGGAATGCATTACATTTCAAGTGTTAAGTGTCTGCAAAATGCATGCCTAAAAGGAACATTGATCAAACAAAGGTCCAATTAAGTACTTTTGTTTATATATTGCCTGTCATATATCTATACCCTATCATTTCCAATACAGATAGAGATACATGGCTTATTCTTGTTTCTATATCATTCCAATTTGAATAGCCCCCGCCCATAGGGGCTTGAAGAAATATATGGGCTGCATGATGCTTCCACGCAGAGCTGAATCCGGCCCGCACACTAGTACTGGTAAACTGCTTAGAGGATCTAAGCCTGTCCAGGAACCGCGGTGCGAGGAGGACCGTCCATGCTAATAAACCCTATTGGTTTCATTGGGCGACAGGGCTTGAGATGTCATTTCATCTCAATGTCGGGTAAAAGTCCCACAAAATTGGAAGCAACGTCTCCAAAATGACCTTTACAGTGTTGACGGGGACGTTAAACCTCAAATCAAACAAACAAACAAACAAACATTCCAATTTGAAGGACGCTGTATTGAAGAAAAATCAAAGCGCCAAAGGCACTGAAATGACAGATTCTATGAGAAAATCATAACACTGTGAAAACTTGCAGAAAACCTTTCTAAAAAGAGCTTAAAATTTAGAAAGGTAGTTCTGCAAATTCCAATAAATGATATGTTTGCAGATGTCTATAGACCGGTGGTATTATGAAACGCCATTCGATGTTTCAAATTTTTGAAAGAAACTATCGGAGGAGAAAGGCTGGCTAGTCCAGTACATGAATTCCATTGGCTTGAAGACATTTTTGAGTAAGAACAGCACTATGAGCCCGCTCGTAATCCTGCTGGATAAGATATCCCGGATTCTGAGCGTAAACAAATAAATGGAACCATGTGAGGCCGAAGCACTTGATTGATGTAACGTCTCGCTGTTCAATCCATGTCTCGGCTATGATCTTGAATGTTCTTAATGACACTAAGCTGCGTTCGCAAACTACACGCAATAGCTCGCCACACAATTACGCTTATTTCACCCGATATGTCATGCTCTATTACGCACGCGTCGCCTCGACATACCTTACACCTATACGTCGAAACACCCGGAAACGATGACAGGCGTGATTCACGCTGAAGTGCGATTTGTCACTGAAACGCATATGTCAGTCGCTTAGACGCCAATTTACGTATTTCATGCACTAGCGAAAGTGTTCCGTATTGTGTCGACGCGTTAACTTTGGTCACGACAGGGACGTCTAGCTCTCAAACGTGTATCGCATAAGGGCGACGATCAGTGCCAATGCTTATTAGTCGGTAGTTGAGACCCCTTGTTTATCTACAGGTACAGTGTAGCAGCTGCCGGTGGAAATCTGTTGGTCAAATCGATCTTGACGTACTGACGTCAGTCGTCCGCTACGTCGACGTCCACTAGCGTCTTCTGTATATAGAAAGATGTCGCTCCAATAGACGATAGATCACACCCATGTGGCACCCAAAATCAGAGTCAATGTCATCCGCTTTCCGACCAGCTTCTGACTGTCCAGGGGCACGCTTACGATCCTTTAATGAAAAATGTGGCAATACGCTCTCACTAAATGCTTTTTTGAGAACAAATTTCAGTTTCTTCGTTTCTAGGCACGACCTTACATTACGCATCAAAAGTTTGATCCTGAACATGTGGTTTCTGTCCGTACTGGTGTGAGGGTGGTACACAGGATCGACGTGGCCGGACTGGTAACCAGACGTCACGGTTGATTGATTGAACCTTTTTAGCTTAAGGGCATGGTGCCTAAGTTGTTGTTTGGTTTCAGAATCAAAGCACTGAGCGTGTGGGGTGTAGGTTGGAGTAATGAGCCTGGGCTGAGATTTAAACTGTTTCAAACAAATAGTGAAGATTTTGATAAGAAGACGCGTTCGGCAGCGTCTGATCTTGGTCTACACTGTTTGCCAAGCTCACCCTATGATTCCAGCATAACCCTCTTCCGTCTTATGGAATACCCCGATCTCACTGCGGCTATTTTCTTCAAGACAAAAAGTTATTCTGACAAGTCAGTGATAGTCACGTAGACATTAGCACTGAAGCGCTTTTCTTATTATCAACTTCGGGTCGAATGCCAAACAATCAACCCAAACATAGCCGCGTCGTTTGTCAGTGTTGGGTACATGTAAGTGTTATCTGTAAAATCTGCACATGAATCAAATGTTAGATCTGGCAAACAATGTAAACTCAGTTCAAAAGCCACACAACACGGTGCTGATCTTGTTCTACACTTTTTTGCATTAGTTACTAACATCTTAAGTTTAAACGAATCAGTCCAAGTCCCCGTTCATGACCAGTCTGCATTAAGAGACAATCGGCATGAGTGTTGTCAGTGCTTTGATTTATTCACTGCCTTGGGTTTCTGGAGTGCACGCTTCCATCACTGAAGTTGGGCTCGTCCATTCTGCTAAATATATGGCACCTAGAATTATATCACAGGACCTACACTAAGTATCTGTACCATATTCCAGGGTTGAAAGGGACAGCCTTTCTTTTCAATTTCTCCACGCAAAGTCAATATACACCTAAGTTGTAACTGACGTAAACTTGACCTCGAAAGTCAGAAAGAAAACCCATTAATATTCTTGTCTACAGCTGACCTGGTCCAACAGCAGGCTGGTCTTTAAGGATTAAATATTGACAGCACTGATAGAAAACAGTGTAAAACCTGAGCAGACTGCTGAGCAGACGCTGCATTGATCTGGGTATAGTCTTCGCCAAACCCGTTGCATGATGCAGCTGATTCATATGAAATGCTGAATCGTCAAGTCGTCTGCTTCAAAAGTTTGTATTGCGCTTATAGGATAACTAATACGCTTGTACAATTTTGATTACTGCGCCAAACCGTGCTACATTTTGTGCGGACTCATATTTCTATGGCGGTCAAAGCCGGAAGAAAAAGCCTGAATTACTTTTAACGTACAGCACAGCAAGAATAGACAGATGGAATCTGTCATTAAAAAAAACAGGACGGGCATCACGAAAACACGACTATATAATTTTGACCCCCTTGAACCCCACTTTTATATAGTAAAACTGGGGTTTACAGGGGTAAACCTTATTTTTCTTATTTCTGCTCAAAAACATAGATTATGGGTACTCGTTAGAACCGCCTCATCGAGGCCGTTCTAACGAGTACCCACAATCTATATTTTCAGCAGAAATAAGAAAAATATCACAATATCTCATCTTAAGGGGAATGGGTACACCTTCAGGGGAAGCAACTCCTGCAAAAGTATTTTTGTCTGCCATGTCAATAGGGGTCAACTCTTAAAGGAAAGAATTTGCTCCAGAGGAGCAAATTCTTTCCTTTAAGAGTTGACCCCTTTTTCAGTGGGGCAGGGGTTATAGGAAAGCGAACAGGAAGTCCCGAAAGTTGTCTCCCTTTGAAAAATGGCGGAAAAATATACCAGGTGTTCCCATTCCCCTTAAAATTTTCGTTTTTCCGGCGGTAAAGTTTACAATGTGTTTGTATAGGCGTCTTTTCGTAATGGTTCTCAAAAATAATAAATGGCGGGATCCGTTTCTTGAAGTAAAATAATTCCAGGACCATCTTAATCTCCGGCCCCCTCCCCCTTCCCCCCCCCCCCCCATAAAACCAAATGGTCACTCACTCACATCCGTTGACATAGTGTAGAACTGAGGCGGTTACAACCTATGTCTTGAAGCAGAAATAAGAAAAATAGTGTATACCGTTGTGCATGAAAACCCCAGTTTTCTTTATATAAAGTGGAGTTCACAGGGGTATTTATTACATGGACTTGTTAACGTGATGCAACAACCTGTGCATAATGTCCACTCTGATCAAGTTCCGCTACACATCACGAAAACACGCCTATATAATTCTGACCCCCTTGAACCCCACTTTTATATAGTGAAACGTTTTACAGGGTAAACCTTTATATTTCTTATTTCTGCTCTAAAATATAGATTGTGGGTACTCGTTAGAACCGCCTCATCGAGGCGGTTCTAATGAGTACCGACAATCTATAGTTTGAGCAGAAGTAATAATAATATCTCATTTTTTTTATCTGAAAATTCTTCGTTTCTTTTCGGCGGTAAAATGTACAATGTATTAGTATGGGTGTCTTTCCGTAATGCGATATGTGTTCAGCAGCAGAACGAACACCTAAGCTGCCAATGGACAAATAAAAATAAAAAATGAGTCCCTTTAAGAGCAATGAAAACATTCACAAGAAAGAAGATGGGTCATACTACTTAGTTTCGGCTAATATAGCCTCGTGGTACGAAACCTTTTAATAAGAGTCAATACCGTGCAAACGCCGACGCATCACGCTGACATGCCCGTATGGCATAGTGCATATCTCCAAAATTGAAAATTTGTGATATTTTTCAGCTCGCCAGACCGAAGGTCATGGTCAGCTTTTGTCAGCGTGAGATGGCCGTGTTACAACGCATAATGTAATAATGTAGTAATTACTACATTTTGATTTTTTTTACTACATTATGCGTTGGCATAGTCGACGCGAAATGAAGTAAAAAAAATATTTCATTTCGCGTTGATATGCACCATATCGACGCATAATGAAGTAGTGATGGTAGAAAATAGCTGTCTTCGAAAAGACTTAGGAAGCAATACAGTTAAATTCCTACAATTTAGACCACATTTGAGACGGTTCAAAAGTGGTCTTTAAGACCACAGTTGAACAGTCCAAAAGACGGTCTTCCACAAAAGCACACTGAAGGTCAAAATCACAAAGAAAAAGGTTTATTGGGCGGCATCTCAATGTCGGGTAAAAGTCCCATGAAATTGGAAGCAACGTCTCCAAAATGACCTAAATAGTGTTGACGGGGACGTTAAACCTCAAATCAAACAAATCAAACAAAAGACAGACAGGCAGACAGACAGACAGACAGACAGACAGACAGACAGAATGGACAAAAACTATATACCCCCTTGCATACTTCGTATGCCGGGGGTATAAATAGATGGGCTGCACGATGCTTCCACGCAGAGCTGATACCGCCCGTACATGAGTCCTCGTAATCTGCTTAGAAGGTCTAAGCCTGTCCAGGAAAACTGCTGCGAGTCGGCCCATCCATGCATATAAACCCTATTGCTTTTAATTGGACGGCAGCGATTGAGATGTCATTTCATCTCAATATCGGGTAAAAGTCCCATAAAATTTGAAGCAATGTCTCCAAAATGACCTAAATAGTCTTGACGGGAACGTTAAACCTCAAATCAAACAAACAAACTGTTGACGCATAATGAAGTAAAATTAAGTATGCCACCCATCGCCGCAAAATGAAATAATTCTTTCATTTTGCTCAAACCTCTTAGTATCGACGCATAATGAAGTAAAAACGACATTTTATTTCATTTCGCGTCGACTATGCCAACGCATAATGTAGTAAAAATTTCAAAATGAAGAAATTACTACATTACTAAATTATGCGTTGTAACATGGCCGACGTCGTCGTTCGTCGTGCGTCACGCGTCGTCGGTAGTCCGTGCGAAACTTTTCTTGTGAACACTCTAAGAGGCCACAGTTTTTGTCCATTCATCATCAACTTGGTCAGAATGAGCATCATGACAATATCACGGTCAAGTTCGAATATGGGTCATGTCGGGTCAAAAAGTAGGTCAGTAAGTCAAATTATAGAAAGACATTGTGAACACTCTAGAGGCCACAGTTTTTGTCCGATCATCATCAAACCTGCTCAGAATAATCATCTTGACAATAGCTGAGTCAAGTTTGAACATGGGTCATGTTGTTTCAGAAAGTAGGTCAGTAGGTCAAATCATAGAAAAACCATGTGAACACTCCAGAGGCCACAGTTTTGGCTGATCATTATCAGACTTGCTCATAATGATTATCGTGAAAATATTTCAGTCAGTTTGAATATGGGTCATGTCGAGTCAGAATGTAGGTCAGTAGGTCAAATCATAGAAAAACAATGTGAACACTCCAAGAGGCCACAGTTTTTGTCCCATCATCACCAAACTTGCTCAGAATGGTCATCTTGACAGTATCTCGGTCAGGTTTGAACATGAGTCATGTTGGGTCAGAAAGAAGGTCAGTAGGTCAAATCATAGAAAAATCTTTCGACCACTCTAGAGGCCACAGTTTTGGTTTGATCATCATCAAATTTGCTGATGATCTGGACAATAAATATATAAATATTGACCTGAGACAACAGCCCCCACCCATCGGGGCTTGAAGAAATAGATGGGTTGCATGATGCTTCCACGCAGAGCTGAAACCGACCGCACACGTGTACTGGTAAACCGATAAGTCGATCTAAGCCTGCCCAGGGAAAGCGATGCGAGTCGGACCGTCCATGCTTATAAACCCTATTGATTTCATTGGGCGACAGGGCTTGAGATGTCATTTCATCTCAATGTCGGGTAAAAGTCCCACACAGTTGGAAGTAACGTCTCCAGAATGATCTATACAGTGTTGACGGGGACGAAAAACATCAAGACAAACAAATGAATTGATCTGGGACCTTTATCTTGTGCAATAAGGATCAGGTGAGCGAACTAGGGCCATTATGGCCCTCTTGTTCTTATTTTAACTCCAGACAAACGTTGTGGGTGATCGCCAGAGCCTCATTGCGGTGCTAACGAGTTCCCACAACTTAATTTTTGGAGCAGAAATAAGAAAAAAATAATGTGTTCTCCTGTAAACCCCATTTTTCTATATAAAGTAGGGAGTGTTCATTTTTACAGACTTCTTCACGTAATGGTATACAAAAAGGCATAGGGATGTTGAACTGATATTGACAGACCTGCTGGGGTTTTTTATGCCCTGCTGACTTCGGAGACGTTGGGAGGGGGGGGGGGCAAATTACTTTGTCATTTCGTCTAGACACCGCGTATCTACAGAACTGTGTACGCTAGTATTTTGTTTGAAATTGCATGTTTCTACCGACGAAAACACGTCTATTCAATTACCACAGTAAAATGTATTTATGTCTACAGCTGCATCGTTAGAAGCCTCCGTGGTGCAGTGGTTACGCTACTCGCCTTGTAAACCAGGGATCGCAGGATCGATCCCGGGCTTCTCCAGACTTTCGGATGAGTCTTTAAACCGAGGTCCCGTCTCCGTATGACCTAAGCTGTTGGTGGGACGTAAAACTCGAACACTCACTCACAGCTGCATCGTATTCTGTAAATCTTACTGTCCCACTGTTTGATCCCATTGACTTCTCGAGCCATTTAGTCACCTTTATTGATACCGTGTGGCCTTAGAGTATTAACCCTTATCTTGCTGAATATTCATTTAAACCACACCCATTTCTGTCTAACAACCAATCAAATTATTTTGATGTAATTTATTACTACAAATTCATAAACTGAATGCCAAACTGTGTAGATCCTGATCAGATGGCTTCTTCAAAAGCCATCTGATCTGGATCTACACTGTTTGCAAAGATAGGGGTTGTCGTGAACAGCAAGATAAGAGTTAAGGCGTCGGATCAAATAGCTCTGTCAGTCCAGCCTTGGTTATTGGTGATGCAGCATGCGAAAGCATGGGCCAGAAAATCATGATCTGCTGAACGGAAATGTTTTGTATAGAATCTGCTGTGTCTTCAGTCGTCACGATGTCCGTTCATTCTGTTTCCCTCATATAAACCACAAGGTAGGAGGTAGACTACGTTAGTTGTTTGGCAGGTAGTGTCTTGTCCCTGGCACACCAGACGCGGATTTCACAACATCAGTCGACATTATCATTTTACAGCACATACATCTTGCCCTCCCGCAAGGACTTGACTCCCCCTGGGGGCCATCATCACTCACATGGGGTTACATGGAGCAAATGGAGACTCCTTGGTCTCCTGTAGACCATGATGGATTTCTTTAGAAAGACCCGACTTGTTGACAATATCCTTTACGTTTGATATGTCAGGATGATATGTTAACACAACAGGCAAAAGAGATTTGATCTTGTGTGGTGTGGACTTATAACAGAGCGCATGCTGTCGTTCTTATTGCCTTGCCTTGTTCGTTACGATAACACCCCCGTGTGACATAGTGCATATTTTCACATTTCCAAAACTGATGAAAATCTGTGATATTTTTCTTATTTTTACTGCAAACATAGGTTGGGGGTGCTCGTTAGAACCGTCTCAATGAACATAGGCTATGGGTGCTCGTTAGAACCGTCTCAATGAAATAGGATGTTGGTGCTCGTTAGAACCGCCTCATTGAGGCGGATCTAACGAGCACCCACAACCTATGTCTTGGAGCAGAAATAAGAGAAATAATGTATAACCCCGTAAACCCCAGTTTTCTCTATATAAAGTGGGGTTTAGCAGGGACTTCTTATCACGGACTTGTTGACATGATGAATTGTAAGTACGTGACCGCGTGTCAAGGTAAACATGCTGGTCATTTGAAATCTCAGCTGTAAATCTGATACTTGGGTGAAAGCTATCCACCTTTTCGAGTAACTCGTCCAGGCTATCACGACCATGAGCCCTAATGTAAATGCCGTCAGTGAATCTCGGCCATGAAAATGTTTTGAGAGCCACTTATATTAGGAGCTGTCTCTCAAACCAACCAATGAATATACTGGTGCCATTTTAGTTCCCTTAGTCCTACCATGGACTTGTAAATTGTGCTTGCAACTTAATTCAAACTTGTTGCATTTTAAGACAAGTGTTAGGGGTTTGACAAGAAATTTAGATGCGGATCTTTCACAGTCCGTGTTTCCCAGACTTCCTCACAAGCTTGAATACCATCTTGATGGGGTATTGGTGTACAGAGTGGCAACATCCATGAAAACCATATCTCATTACAAAAACACGCTTATACAAATACATTTTAAACTTTACCGCCATAAAAACTAAAATTTTAAGACAAAAAATGTGATATTTTTCTTATTTCTGCTCAGAATATAAATTGTGCGTACTCGTTAGAACCGCCACATCGAGGCGGTTCTAACGAGTAGTCACACACTATATTTTAGAGCAGAAATAAGAAAAATAAGGTTTACCCCTGTAAACCCCAGTTTTTACTATATAAAAGCGGGGTCCAAGGGGGTCAAAAGTATACAGGCGTGTTTTCGTGATGCGTGTTTCCCAGACTTCCTCACACGCTTGTTTTCAATCTTGATGGGGTATATTGGTGTATAGAGAAGCAACATCCATAGAAACCATATCCTATTTATACTTGTCCTTGTGTGGAGGCATTATGCCCCCGCCATTCGAAGAATGGTGGAAAGGGCATTATACAGATATAGCGTTGCCTCTGTCTGTCTGTCCGTCCGTTCGTCCGAAACTTAAACGCAGTCAATTACTTCCTTATTTCTTGATGGATTTTAAAATTACTCGACAGAAATGTTAACCATGATGAGACGACGTGTCACGTGCAAAACCCAGGTCGTACCTCCAAGGTCAAGGTCATACTAAATGGTCAAAGGTCAAAAAAGGGTCCGAAATTTAAACGCAGTCAATAACTTTCTTATTTCTGGATGGATTTTGAAATTACTTGGCAGATATGTTGGTCATCATGAGACAATCTGCCTCACACAAAACCAAGGTCCTTACCTCCAAGGTCAAGGTCATACTTAGAGGTCATATGTGAAAAAAGTGCCCAAAACTTAAACACGCAGTTAATAGCTTTCTTATTTCTGGATGGATTTTGAAATTACTTTGTAGAAATCTTAACAATCATGAGACGACGTGTCACGTGCAAAACCAAGGTCCGTACCTCCAAGGTCAAGTTCATACTTAGAGGTCAAAGATCAAAAAGGGTCCGAAACTTAATCGCAGTCAGTAACTTTCTTAACTCTGGATGGATTTTGAAATTATTTGGCAGAAATGTTGGTCATTATGAGACAATCTGCCTCACACAAAACCAAGGTCCTTACCTCCAAGGTCAAGTCATACTAAAAGGTCAAATGTGAAAAAAGTGTCCAAAACTTAAACACGCAGTCAATAACATTCTTATTTTTGGATGGATTTTGAAATTACTTTGTAGAAATGTTAACCATCATGAGACGATGTGTCACGTGTAAAACCCAGGTCCGTACCTCCAAGGTCAAGGTCATACTTAGAGGTCAAATTTCAAAAAAGGGCCCGAAACTTAAACGCAGTCAATAACTTTCTTATCTCTGGATGGGTTTTGAAATTACTTGGCAGAAATGTTGGCCATCATGAGACAATCTGCCTCACACAAAACCAAGGTCCTTACCTCCAAGGTCAAGGTCATACTTAAAGGTCAAATGTGAAAAAAGGATCCAAAACTTAAACACGGTCAATAACTTTCTGTGGATGAAGACGAACTTAGACTATTTTTAGGCGGGGGGCATCCGTGTCCTATGGACGCATTTCTAGTCTATAGATTTCATTGCACTGGAAATGTAAATTTTAATGCAAGTCGTATAGGAAAACCAAGGAAATACATGTCACAATCCAGAACCATTGTGTCTGATCTGATGACGTCCTATACCGATACGCATCTTGAAGGACGCGCTGCGATTTCCCATTAGAGGGCGAAGAAATATTATGTTTGTGTTGTTCAGTTTTACCTTTTTTTTTTTCTTTTCCTTTTTTTTTTTTTTTTTTTTTAAGGCAGCCAGAAAGTAGTCCATTCATCTGAACTGCAAACCTACCGATGTTTTCCGTCCGCTCTGAGTACATTCTGTTAAATACAAATTTCGAAGAAATACTATTGAAATAAAATATCTTGGGTTTTCAGTAATGTAGGATGCAAATACAGAATTTTAAGATACAATGTTTTTCTTTGTACAGCAGTAGACATTTGTGTGAAGGTATAGCCTATGATTTATGACAATAGGATTTTCCAACTAGTAGCACGTGACCGGTCCATTATAGAGCTGTCAGGTTTGGAAGTTTGTGTGTGTCAAGTTTTACAAAAATGGATTACGAAAACATGCCTATAGAAGAGTTTAGGCCGACCAACTTCCTTGGTTACGCTTGCGCATGCGCAGTCTTGTGTGGCAAAAAGAAATCAATCGAGCGTGGGTGTGTACAGTAAACTAAGGAAACAAATGATTTTTTAAGCTCAATCTTTGTCATTTCATCCACAACATTCAAACTTTTATACTGCAATTCACAATCTTTTGAATCACAACAGTACTTAGCAGACACCAGCAATCTTATGTCCGAAGTCTCTGAGCTTGTAGGTTATTTTACTATTACATTATACATGCGCATGCTATTTATTGTTCATAACTTGTCTTTTGCTGTTTGTTTTATTTGAATGCTTGTCTAATTCTCATACCCCCAGTTGGAGAGCCTTGAATAAATTTTTGACTTAACTTGATATCCAAGAAAAAATGAGCAGTTAAGTAAAATCATTACTGCCAGAGGTTCAGAACCGATAATTTGAAAATCAAGAACATGAAAGAGTATGAAAAATAAGCCTCATAGCCAGACTTGATAGCATAGAGATTAGGGACGAATCTCATTAAGCAGGGGAAAGTGTAACAGGTCGGATGTGTGAATCGGTATATCAGTCAGTAGAGTGCTTGCACGGTATGCGAGAGGCCCTGGGCTCGAGTTCCCGTTGAATCATATTCTTTCTGGTCCCTAACATCTGGTGCCTAAGTGTAGGTCCAGCACCGCGTCTGAGAGCATGAATGTGTAGACTGGACTGGATAGCAGTTCGACATTCGTGTGTGGGGGGGGGGCGTGGTTAGTTGGTTGATTGAACACACGGTAAGCAAGAGTTTTTAACAGAAATAAGAAAATTAATGTATACTCCAGTAAACTCCAGTTTTAAGTGTTATTATAAAGTTGGGTTTAAGGAGATCAAAATTATATAGGTGTGTTTACGTGATGCTTTGTTGATTTTGTGTTAGCGCGAGGTGGGTGGGGGGCATTTTTTTACTCATGGTTTATATGAAAATACGTTCCATTAGCCAAGTTCTGTTCAAGTGTTAGCTCCCGCCCTTCGGGGCTTGGAAATTGGAAACTGGGCTGCATGATGCTTCCACGCAGAGCTAAAACTGGCCGCACACGAGTACTGGTGAACCGCTTGGAAGGTTTAAGCATGCCAAAGGCAAAGAAGTGCGAGTCGGGTCGTTTACAAACGGTATTTATTATTATTATTTTTTTTTTCATTTGGCGGCAGGGCTTGAGACGTTATTTCATCTCACTGTCGGGTAAAGGTCCTACAAAATCGGAAGCGACGTCTCAAAAATGACGTAAATAATGCTGACGGGGACGGCCTTATTGAATCCTTCAGGGTGGTAATCCTTCATCTTCACAGTCGTATCATGTCTTTCAATTTGCGCAACATGACGCGACCATTGTCAGTTAATTATTCGAGTATTAATTGTTTTGGGTTTAACGACACGTCAACCCCTGTGGGTAATTTTGTGTCATCTCCCAGAGAAAGGTGGAAAAAATATAGAAGAGGTCGTAGATGAAAGAGAAAGAGGAAAATGAATGGAAGTGTAGAAACAGAAGAAATAAGAGCACTTCCCTCTACCCTTACCTGCTGCAAGGATAGCAGGTCTTACCCAACTGTCAGCCAATATCAGTTGGACGCTCCATTGATGCAAGACATACGTCACCCTTGCCTCACCCAAACATATTACGTTCAAACAAATTAATGATTGCTAACGGGTTAGTCTGTACAACCTTTCATTGACTTTCATGAATAGTTGATTATTTTCTTACCACACAAAAGTGCGCATGCGCAAAAATACGGACTCGTGGGATGGCATTTCCTTAGCGACCGGTTGCGCCCTAAACTCATCTATACAAATACATTGTTAACTTTACCGCCGAAAAAACAAAATTCTAAAGATGAAAAATTGTGATTTTTTTTTTTTTTTTTTTTTTTCTTATTTCTGCTCAAAATATAGATAGAACTGCCTCATATTTCTGGATGTATTTTGAAATTACTTGACTGAAATGTTAACCATTATGAGACAATGCGTCGCACGCAAAACCCCAGGCCCGTACCTCCAACGTCAAGCTTGTACTTTGAGGTCAACTGTCAAAACTTGAAGGTGTCCGAAACATAAACATGGTCAATAACTTTCTTATTTCTGGAGTGATTTTGAAATTACTTGGAAGAAATGTTAACCATCATGAGACGATCTGTCTCGCGTATATCCCAAGTCGGTGTCTCCAAAGTCAAGGTCGTTCTAAGAGGTCAAAGGTAAAAAAGAGAACTTTTTTTATTTCTAAATGGATTTTGAAATTCCTTGGCAAAATGTTGACCACCATGAGACAATGTGACGTGCGCAAGAACCAGATGGTCAAGGTCATACTTAGAGGTCAAAGGTACTTGGGTGCACTTAAACATATTTTCAGGCGGGGGAATCCGTATCCTGTGGTCGCATTTCTAGTGCTTTTTTCTTATTGAAATGACACATATAAGAAAATTGATGTTGATTCCAATTTTGTGGGACTTTTACCCGACACTGAGATGAAGAGACATCTCAAGCCCTGTCACCCAATGAAACCAATAGGGTTTATTAGCATGGATGGTCCGCCTCACACCGCGGTTCCTGGACAGGCTTAGATCCTCTAAGCGGTTTACCAGTATACTAGTGTGTGGGCCGGATTCAGCTCTGCGTGGAAGCATCATGCAGCCCATATATTTCTACAAGCCCCTATGGGCGGGGGCCGAACCTCTCCCATATCCTCCCTGTTAAGCAAGATTATTTTTCTAGGTTTTATTTCTTTCACTTAACCCTTATCTTGCTGTTCACGACAACCCCTATCTTTGCAAACAGTGTAGATCCAGATCAGATGGCTTCTGAAGAAGCCATCTGATCAGGATCTACACTGTTTGGCATTCAGTTTATGAATTTGTAGCAATAAATTACATCAAGTAATTTGATTGGTTGATAGACAGAAATGGGTGTGGGATATATAATTATTTTAAATGAAAATAAGTTTAAGTATCAACAGGCAGCAATGCTTTTTAAAATACTAAACATTGTTGTACTGAACAACTGAAGTCCCTTCAGGGTTTAATAATACTTTTGTTATGCATTTTGCAGAGCTTAGACGACACGAAACTTCCCCACCACAACTATGTCGAAGACAAGGTCGACAAAGATGGAAGTATCAGTCTTATATTTTCACTGTCGGAAAAAGTGGGGGCTCTCGCCGAGGCGCTGAAAATATTCCAGGTAAGATTAACAACAGCATCATGTTAATACGTCCGTGTTATGAAAACGCCTCTAAACCCCACTTTATATAGGGAAAGCTGGTGTTTACAGGGGGTATACATTATTTTTCTTATTTCTGTTCAAAAACATAGGTATTTGGTACTCGTTAGAACCGCTCCAAAGACATAAGTAATGGGTACTCGTTAGAACCGCCCCGATGCGGCGGTTCTAACGAACACCAACAAGCTATGTTTGGAGCATTGATAAGAAAAAAAAAACAAGTGGAGTTCACAAGGGTAAACGTTTTCCTAGATAGTTTTTGGAACGGCTTGATTGCCGCAACTCTGAGTGTAATTTGGAAAAATTGTCCTAAACTTGAATGGTTTCGTTTAACCAATCAAAGATTTACTCGCGGATCTTTTATTTTTATCGTGAGGTAGATCAAACTTAAATTTTCGCGCACTGTGACTGATTGGTCAGTGATTATCACGTGGATAACACCAATGACTTGTTAACCCTTTTTGTACCAAATGGAATCACCTCCTTATATATAGCAGGAGTCCATTTCAAAATTTAGGGGTGTCAGGTTGTGTTTGCTTCAAAATTGATCTGGAAAATGGCTGAATTTTTAGCAAACAATGGAGGCCCTGATCATACGCCGCGTTCTGTGGCGTCTGATCTGGGTCTGCACTTTTTGCCAAGTACCCGTTTTGGGATTTCCGGTACAAAATGGCTGGCTTAAAGCAATTAAAATCGAGCAGCAACTATATAAAACTCAATTCAGGGTAACACAAGTCCCTTGCAGGAAACCGGAAAGGAATGGAGGGAGCATCATTTCATCAGTTTTACATATTATTTTGTCTTTCTGCGGTATTTACCATGCCTTGACTGACTCTGTTCTCGGACGGACAGCATATTTTAATATAAAAAAATTCTCTCATGGAAATGCAAAACAACATACCTATATGACGAAGTGCAATCAATCCACCAGAACTATCACATTTTCTGGTGAAACTTCGTGTTGCGTTCCTAATTTCTGCTACAAACATAAACTGTGGATGCCGATTAAGGCTGGATGGTGCGGCTCAGCTTCTCGTATTTACATCATGGATGTCTAAAATGATTGTGGTGGCTTAAAATGTCTAAATGCGATGTTGTGACGCCAATAAATCTATATTATATTTTTTTTGTTTGCATTTTTATGCCCTGTGATCATGAATGTCTGGTATTTGATAAATTGTAATTGTAATAATAACATTTTTGACCGAATTTGTTCATTGACCTCTTGTCATTTAAAGTCCTCAAGATGTACAAAACTTTAATTGAACCCTATGTAAAAACAACAACAAAAAACCTTCTGTACAGACGCAAAAAAAGTGCTTTTAAACATGAACAGTGACATGTCTAAGAATTATTCTGCTTTTATAAAACAGAAGTGAGTGCAATGATGAGGAATCGATACAGTTAACCCACAGCTCCCATCAGAGACACCAAAGGGAAAGAAACACAAACATGAAACAACAACACCCTTATGGAAACATCAATAGCGGAAAGCCAAAAGGACAGTTACATTCCCCAAAAATGGCCAATTGGCTAGCCAAAACAAAATAATATAACTGTTACACACACTCAAAGACAAACCATAACAAAAATAAACCGCGACAGTAGAACGTCAGTGAAACGAATTCCACTTTGTGTGTGTGGGGGTGGGGGTGGGGGGGGGGGGGTAAATCGATTTTACGTGGCCACAATCCTCGCCCTTACTTGCTTCGCGATTTAGACAAATAATTTGTTCAGTCCGCATGAAGGCCTCCTAACTCATCAGTGCAGCATCTCCGTGAACACAAAAATCAAACAATCACAGAGATGAAACAACGGTGAGGACTCTGCAGCAAGAAACCACTGAAATGGTGGAGCAAAAGAAAACCAACAGTTAGCATGTTTAGGTTCATTTTATTCTTTGTGTTTTCTATACCCAATGTTCTCCAGTAAGAACAACCTGCACATGCAACAATTTATCAAGCGCTTAAGCATGTTAAGGAAAAACCAAAATCCCAGATGCTTGGCGTTTTTGTTCTGCATAGCCAGTAGAACTTTGTATATATCACGTGAATACTGGACATAAAACTTGCAGACGGATTGTGGTATACGTATTTTAAAAGGTTCTAAATTGATATACAACACTTGGAAGGGATGTAAATATCTGCAATTATTATATCATTAACCACTGTTACATTAAGATATACTTTGGAACGTCCTTGAAATGAACACCCCTCTAAACCCCCTCTTATACAGAGAAAAATGAGGTTTACAGCGGTATACATTATTTTGTATTATTTTTTCTGCTCCAAGAGATAGGTTGTGGATACTCGTTAGAACCACCTCATTGCGGTGGTTCTAACGAGCACCGACAACCTCTGTTTTGAGTAAAAATAAGAAAAATGTTACAATTTTTCAAGGGGAAAGTAGCCATTTTTGAGATATGAAAGAATTCACTATTTCATATTGGTGTGTTATCGTGCCTGAAAATCAACAATCCAGTTTTCTGGACCAGACTAGCTAGCTGTGATCAACAAGGCCTCGCCAGTGACACGGGTTTAATCTGTATTCAGTGGCAACCCATAAAAATCATTTCGAAATCACACCCGTGCGACATAGTGCATTTTTTCACATCTCCAAAATGGCTACTTTTCTTTTGAAAATCTGTGATTTTTTTTTGTTATTTCTATTTCAAACATAGGTTGTGGGTGCTCGTTAGAACCGCATCATTGAGGCGGTTCTAACGAGTACCCACAACCTATGTCTTGGGGCAGAAATAAGAAAAAATAATGAATACCCCCGTTAGCCCTAGTTTTCTGAATATAGAGTGGGGTGTAAGGGGGTGTTCATTTCACGGACTTGTTCACGTGATGGAAAACTAACTTAGTCAGCCAAAAGACATAAAGCAGATTAAAATTGCAAACTGTTCAGCATTATGGCTCTGATTTCTTGCACATGTCAAATTCGCAAAACACTGCCGTTGCACTGCTTGCCTGGGGCCAGTTGTTCAAAACTTACGACGTCGTTAGTTAACATAACTTTAAATCTTTGATCATGTGATATGGCAAATATGCAAATAGTTTTGCTGAAAAAAATGTGAGCAGCTTTTGCATTTGCAAAAGCTGCTCACATTTTTTCAGCAAAAATAACAAAATTTTCGATATTGTACTTGCTAGAAGAGTTAACAGTATGACCACTAACGAGGCTTTGAACAACTAGGCCCTGATGTTTAGGCTTTATAAGGTAGTATGACCCATCTTCTTTCTTATGAATGTTTTCATTGCTCTTAAAGGAACTCATTTTTGATTTTTTTTATAAGGTTCAAACAAGTTTACTTACCCTTACCATCACTGCGCGTACTGTGTTGTGTGGCGGTCGTAAACCACATCACTGCAATTCACTGTTAAAAAGTCGCTGTCCTTTATATCCTTCTAAACACCATTTTATATAGACAAACTGGAGGTTAAAATGGTATACATAATGTGGGTACTCGTTAGATGAGGCAGCGCTAACGAGCACCCATAACATATGTTTGTAATCAAAATATGGAAGATATCAAATTGTCTCATGTCAAAAAAAAAATGAGAGACGCCATTTTAGCAAACGCAAGTGTTATGGTAATGTCTGGTATTTCAAAAGTAATTGATGATGATCACAAGTGAGGCCTAATTGGCCGATACTCTAGCAAGCACACACAGAAGCTACAACCTCTAATACATTGCAAATTTTACCGAAGAAAAAAAATGCAATTTTTAAGATGAAAAATTGTGATACTTTTCTTATCTGCTCAAGATATAGATTGTGGGTACATGTTAGAATATTTACATTTCCAGTGTAAAGTCTAATGTAAAGCTATAGAAAACAATGCAGTTCATGCTTCCATGAACGCATCGAGTCACATGGTTTTCAGTAACGTCAAGTGACGTCAGTCTTAACCATGGTTCTCTAGGGGCGTTGTTGACGTCAACGCTTTTGCGCTCTATGTAGAAAAACAGCGTGTAAATGTTTTTCAGCTTGCCTTATAAGCGTTTTTTATCGCCCGGTGATGAGGGGCAAAGAATGTAAATATAAAAAAAATAAACTTATTTTTTTCGCTTTGCATGACAGTATGAACGACAGCGGGTCGCTAGCTTTCATTTACTTTGTACGCGACCCTTAAATGAGGCGCCACAATCGATTTTTTTAGCAGAAATGAGAAAACTAAGGATTTTCCCTGCGGACACCTTGGTTCTGTATAAAAGTGTACTATTTCTGTGGGTCAGAGTTATATAGGCGTGTTTTAGTGATGAATAAGGAGCTTGCGCATTTTCCCTGTCCCACCGAGTTTATATCCAGCACGAGTTTATTTTGACAGTGGTGGGCAATGGGTAATGTCATTTTTGCCATACCACTTTACGTGAAAAATCGGAATATATACTCTAGAAATAGGGGGTTAAAATAATTTAATGTCACTAATGAAAAATGTCACATTTATAACAAATGCACGAGAAAAAGCATCATGTTTAAGGTCGAAAATTATTTATTACTTACGAGTTAAGCAAATGCATTTTGAACTGATAGGACCATCTTGGGTTCGCTGAAATAAATCTCTTATGGCAGTATGCTCAGTACATTACGTAAACACGCCTATACAAATACATTCCACCTTTATCGCCGAAAAAAATGAAACTTTAATGATGACAAAGTGTGATATTTTTCTATTTCTGCTCAAAATATTGATTGTGGGCACTTGTTAGAATCGCCTCATCGAGGCGGTTCTAACCAGTACCCACAATCTATATTTTAGAGCAGAAAAAAGAAAAATAAGGTATACCCCAGGAAACCCCAGTTTTACTATATAAAAGTCGGGCTCAGGGAGGTCAAAAATTATATAGGCGTGTTTTCACGATGAACAGGGTTCCAAATGTTACTCTGCTAGAGATCACTCTGCGGGGTCCTGTAACGTCGCTTATTGTCACCCGCCCGTCGGGGCTTGGAGAAATAGATTTGGCTGCATGGTGCTTCCACGCAGAGCTGAAACAGACCACTTGAGTACTGGTTAACAGCTTAGAAGGTCTAAGCCTGCAAAGGCAAAGCGGTGCGAGTCGGACCGTCCCTGAATATATAACCTGTCGGTTTGTTTTGACTTTAGGACTTGAGATGTCATTTCATCTCGGCGTCGGGTAAAAGTCCCAAAAATGGGATGTAATGTCTCCAAAATGTTCTGAATAGTGTTGACAGGGATGTAAAACCTCAATGTTAAACTAGCGGTCACTCGGCTGAATATTTGTATCCGATCATGAGCGTAGGCACGTGGGCGATGATCGATAAAACATCGATCAATGGAATTGGTAGAATCTTTATGTATTTATTTTAATTATTTATTTTCGCTATGATAAAGGTGGGGGCTCGTTGGCAAAATGTATATATTGTAATGACAGATGACAATAAATTATCATTTCTTTCTGTATTATCTTTATATAATACGGCCCCGCCCATCGGGACTTGAAGACACAGATGGGCTGCATGATGCTTCCACGCAAAGCTGAAAACCGACCACACACGAATACTGGTAAACCGCTTAGAGGAACTAAGCCTGCCCAGGCAAAGTTATGGGAATCGGACCGTCCATGCTTTTAAACTCTATTGGTTTCATTGGTCGACAGGGTTTGAGTTGTCATTCCATCTCAATGTCGGGTAAAAGTCCCACCAAATTGGAAGCGACGTCTCCAAAATCCCCTATATAGTGTTGATGGGGACGTCAAACCTCAATCAAACAAATAAAATCTATATTTAACATCAAAATAATGCACAACCCTCTAAACTCCACTTTGTATAGCGAAAAGTAGGGTTGACAGGGTATACATTAATTTCCGGCTTATTTTTGCTCAAAACATAGATTGTGGGTGCTCATTGTAACCGCCTCAGTGAGGTGGTTCTAACGAGCACCGGCAATCTATGTTTGAAGCAGAAATAAGAAAGATGCCATAATATATGATACATATTTGTCATTTCTGACACCATGTTGTACACGATTATGTCATACGGACATGTTTTGATAATGAAAACAGGTGTGCAGAAAACACTGATTTCTCCAGAACCTAGCCATAATATGAAAAACGCTTGTTAGCTTCGGTAGCTTAGTCGGATAGGCGTCTGACTGTTGATCAGGAGGACGCGGGTCCGATACCTGCCGGGTTCGGCAGTATTCTTTCGTGGAGATTGATCATGAAATCTTTTCCACGGTCATTCTCTCCCTTCTGCTGATTCAAGAAGGGCAGTTGTCAGTTTCTGGCGAAAGAATGTGCACTGTACTGGTTCACCGCTTACGTATAAGCTTGTCCATGATAAGGGTGCATAGGTAAACTGACCGGCTCAAAAATGACCTAAATAGTATTGACTGGGCCGTTAAACTCCAATACAAACAAACAAACAAAAGATATAATGGAAACCAATGTTCGATTTATATGCTCAAGTGTATTATATGTAAATCAATTATTCAAGAACAACCAGCATCATACTGACCCAACCCGAATACGAAAGTCACCCAAATTTCGAGATACCAGATGTCGCTTTCCCTATTACGTGGTTGGGGGTTGCAAAATAGTAGGTCCTAAACCGACTACAAATCCAGGGTTTCAGAAACTGTCAAACGAATTTATGATAAGGTTCTCCTTTCCAGCTGTTGACTTTATAGCACTAATGATAACGCAAGAGACGATATTTTCAAATAAAATATGGATTTGATATTGCTAGACAGACAAAGATGAATATGCATGGAACGTCAATGTTAAGTTTCTTTGAAAATGATATATAATAAAGAATAAAAGTGTCGTCAGCGGTCAGTTACTGGCGAAAGAAGTTGACCGCTTAGGACACAGTAAGTTTGCCCAAGAAAAGCGTGGATACATGTAGGTAATTAAAGAGGTTACGGTCAGAATGACCGGCTTGACATGACCTTAATTAATAATGTTGTCACTATGACAAGACATAAATAATGTAAGCATATAAACTAAAATTATATAGCAAACCTTGTTGTTCAGTTTGTGTGTTGAGGTTTTACGTCCTCGTCAACATTATTTAGGTCATTTTGGTAATGTTGCTTCCGATTTTGTGGGACTTTTACTCTACATTCAGATGAAATGACATCTCAAGCCCTACCGCCCACAGAAAGTGATTCGGGCTGTCCCTGCATATAAATCCTATTGGTTTCACCGGGCGGCAGGGCTTCAAATGTCATTTCTTTTCACTGAAATCGTTCTGAATCGTTACTGGTGACACGTTAAATGACATTCATTCAATTGAATACAACTTGAGTCCCACAAAATTGTAAGCAACGTCTCCAAAATTACCCAAATAGTGTTGACGGGGACGTTAAACCTCAAATCAAACACACACAATCATTAGACATAAAAGGGGTATATATTTCATTAATAACGATAACACACCCGTGCGACATAGTGCATTTTTTCACACCACCCAAATGGCTATTTTTTCTGATGAAAATCCATGATATTTTTCTTATTCACACTGCAAACATAGGTTGTGGGTGCTCGTTAGAATCGCCTCATTGAGGCAGTTCCAACGAGTACCTACAACTTATGTCTTGGAGCAGAAATGAGAAACCCCGATAAACCAAGACCAGTTTTTCTCTCTAGATAAAGTTGGGTTTAGGGGGTGTTCATTTAACAGACTTGTTCATGTGATGTATTTTTAAAATGAAACTATGCGGGTACTCACTGGAATCGCCTCGATCGCCTCATTGAGGTGATTCTATTATTGAGTACACAACATACAGTTGCAAAATGAAAGCTCTCCCAAAATTATCACAAATAGCTTTTTACCTGCGGTGATGGGAATTTCTAGGAAACAACTGTAGTAAATGAGCCATCGATATTCGAGCTATCGAAGTTTTACTATACAGTAAAATTCTCGAATTAAGACCACCTTTGGGTGATCTCTGACTAGAGGACACTGTATGCAGAAAACACAAAGAAAGAACAACTGCAACTTTTAAAGCAGAATTAGTCTTAATTTTAAGAGATCTGAACAGCGGTATTCTACTGTATTTTAAAATTCCATTTTAGGACAAGGGCGTTAATCTTGTTCATATCGAGTCTCGACCCTCCAAGAAGGACGAGAATGATTACGAGTTCTATGTGGACTGTGACAACACTAAAGGCAGTCTAAGCGGCGTGATATCAGAGCTGAAGGAACGCTCTAAGGCTTTCCATATACTGAGTAGGAGGCGAACCAAGAGCTCTAGTAGGTTATCTGGTTTTCACAAATCATGCAAAAACACCTACACTTTCGACCCCCTTAAACCCCGCTTTTATACAGTTAAACTAGGGTTTACATTGTTACGGAGGACCCTCGTTATAACGACAGTATTTTGTTCCCTATCATTGTGCCGTTGTAGAGAATTTGCCGTTATATAGAATCCCAGTTAGGGTTATTACAGGTAATAAAAGGCCTTTTCCCCATCATTACTACAAGAAACAAATATAATAGACATTTGCTTGGCGATTCTAACAAATATCTACAACATTTGTTTCTTGGAGTATTAGATTACAAGACGCTTTCATGACTATGGACTCGATTTTGTGCATTTCCAACCCTTGGGAAGCCCACACCGCTCGGAACCGAGGCTAAGCCTTTAGCTGAGCTGTCATTCCATTCAAATTGCCGTTATAACGAATGTCGGTATAAGGAGGGTTGACTGTATATATATATATTTTTTTTTTCTCATTTCTTTTTCTGCTCAAAAATGGATTGTGCGTACTCGATCGAACCGCCCTGTCGAGGCGGGTCTAACGAGTAACCACAGTCTATGTTTTGAGCAGAAATAAGAAAAATATCAGTTTTTTGTTATCTCAAATTGTTGGTGGTAAATTTTTCAATATTTGAATAGACGTGTTTTAGTAATGAAATATGCACTTCATTTCAATTTGCAGTGCCTCGATACATGTACACTTTAAAGGGGAACAACTCTTTCAAAAATCTTTTCTCCCTCTTGTCAATAGGGGTCTAGTCTTAAAGGCAAAGACGTTATTCCGTTTCTTTCGTTATAAAGTAGACCCCTGTTTCGGATCAGGTCGGTGTACATGAAAGCGACTTGGAGGTCGTCCCAAATGTTATCTCCCTTACAAACATGAACGCACCCGTGTGACATAGTGCGTTCTTTCATACCTCCAAAAGGGTCAGTTTTCTGATGAAAAGTTGTGATATTTTCCTTATTAGGGCCCCGCAATGAAAGTGTGGGTGCCCTATAGTAATCACTCTGTCCGTCCGTCTGTCTGTCTGTCCGTCTGTCCGTCTGTCCGTCCACAAATTTCTGATAGCGCTGCCGGGGCCCTAGTCAGTTTCACTGACAGCTCTAGTTTATACTCCAAACGTAGGCTGTGTGTATTTATTAGAATGAGGCAGGTACTAACGAGTGCCCACAACCTATGCCTTGGAACAGAAATAAGAAAAATAATATATACCCCTGTAAATTGGCTCCCGCCCATCGATGGCACGATGGAATAGGATGGGCTGCAAGGGCTGAAACCGACCGCACACGAGCACTGGTAAGCCGCTTGGAGGTCAAAGCCTGTTTAAAGGCATTTATTCTAAGACAGAAGGACACACCGTGTGTACATAATTGTTTTATTGCCCCCCTGTGATATACTGTCTCTAGCAGATCAAAGGCAGCCTTTAATAGGGTGATTAGTAGCTCCTGTTGAATCCCCTGACTGAGGCACTAAATAGGAAAATCAATAAGGTACACTGTAGTTAACAGTTAGTCAATTATTGATTTTCCCCAAGAAGGCCCCTTACCTGTTGCAGACAGAGGACTTCTCTTAAGTCATCACTGAGGGCTACATAATATTATGTAATGTAATGATAGTCCTCAATAATCAAGAATAAATGCCTTTAAGCAAAGTGATGCGAGTCGGACTGTCCATGCTTATAAACCCGTTTGGTTTCATTCGGCGGCAGGGACTGAGATGCCAAATCACCTCAGTGTCTAGTAAAGCACCCACAAAATTGGAAGCAATGTGTCCAAAATGACCGATATTACTGACGGGGTGGACGTTAAACCTTAATTCAAACACAAAATTCCTATGTAAACCCCATTTTTCTCTATATAAAATGGGGTTTAGAAGAGTGTTCATAACATGGACTGGTTTACGTGATGGATGTAAACAATTTCGTAAAATTTACAAGTTACTATTGCCGTTAAGGGCTATGATAATTGTATCGATTCCTGACCATTCCACTCCATGGTGTAATGGTCAGGGTCCGTACTTCTCCATACTTTCGGATGAGTCTTTAAACCGAAGTCCCATTCTAAAATGACCTTAGCCGTTGATTGGATGTTAAGCTCAAACACACACACTTCTCTTCTATTTTCTTTCTTTTTCTTTCTTTCTTCCTTTCTTTCTTTCTGGGATGGTTGGATGAGGCGAAGTTGTCGTGTATCTCGCGGCACTGGCGCGTCCAACTGATATCTGATATTGGCTTTCAGTTGGGCAAGGCCTGTTGTCTTGGCAAGAAGTAAGGGTTGATGGGGTGTTGTTATCGCTTCTGTTTTACACTTCCGTTCGTTTTCCTTTTTCTCTCCTGATCACTTTCACCTCCTCTATCTTGAAGAAATATATGGGCTGCAAGATGCTTCCACGCAGAGCTGAATCCGGCCCGCACGCCAGTACTGGTAAACCGCTTAGAGGATCTAAGCCTGTCCAGGAACCGCGGTGCGAGGCGGACCGTCCATGCTAATAAACCCCATTGGTTTCATTGGGCGACAGGGCTTGAGATTTCGTTTCATCTCAATGTCGGGTAAAAGTCCCACAAAATTGGAAGCAACGTCTCCAAAATGACCTTTACAGTGTTGTCGGGGACGTTAAACCTCAAATCAAACAAACAAAATCACCTCCTCTATTATCTGTCGATCTCTTTCTCTCTTTCTCTTGGAGGCGATACAAAATGACCGTGTCGTTAAACGCTATTAATCTTTCTGTATTTATTAGCTCACCTGGGCCGAAGGCTCCAGGGGAGCTTAAAGTATAGTGGGTCCTCCGTCGTCCGTCGTCCGTCCGTCGTCCGTCCGTCCACACTTTTGAGCAGCTATATCTCTGTATCCTGCAGGCTGATCTCAATCATTTCTCACCTGTAGTATGCCTCTGGTGGGGCATTGATGACATAAACTTTTTTTTGAAATCGCTCTAAAACTTTGGTTCCTATGGCAACCACAAGGTCCCATAGACTTACTATGGGAAAATGCTTGTCATCACCTTAGCGCCTTCAGTTTTGATCGGATCTTTCTGAAACTTATATGTAAGGTGACTGGGGATAAAAACTCGGATGAGTTCGAAAACCGGCCAAGTCGGCCCATTTATCATAGAGTTACGTCCCTTTGATTGCTGAAAATGCCGATTTTTGACCTTGTCATCACCGTAGCCCCTTCAGTTTTGATCGGATCTTTCTGAAACTTATATGTAAGGTGGCTTGGGATAAAACCTCGGATGAGTTCGAAAACCGGCCTAGTCGGCTTGTTTATCATAGAGTTACGTCCCTTTGATTGCTGAAAATGCCGATTTTTGACCTTGTCATCACCGTAGCCCTTTCAGTTTTGATCGAATCTTTCTGAAACTTATATGTATAGTGGCTGGGGATAAAATCTCGGATGAGTTCGAAAACCAGCCAAGTTGGTCCATTTATCACAGAGTAACGTCCCTTTGACGTAGTTTTGATCGGATCTTTCTGAAACTTATTTATAAGGTGGCTGTGGATAAAATCTCGGATGAGTTCGAAAACCGACCAAGTCGGCCCTTTTATCGTAGAGTAACGTCCCTTTGATTGCTGAAAATGCTGATTTTTGACCTTGTCATCACTGTAGCCCTTTCAGTTTTGATCGAATCTTTCTGAAACTTATATGTATAGTGGCTGGGGATAAAATCTCGGATGAGTTCGAAAACCAGCCAAGTTGGTCCATTTATCACAGAGTAACGTCCCTTTGATTGCTGAAAATGCGGATTTTTTATCTTGTCATCACCGTAGCCCTTTGAGTTTTGATCAGATTTTTCTGAAACTTATATGCAAGGTGGCTGGGGATAAAGCCTCGGATGAGTTCGCATACCGGCAAAGGTGGCCTATTTATCATAGAGTTAGGTCCCTTTGATTGCTGAAAATGTTGATTTTTGACCTTGTCAACACTGTAGCCCCTTCAGTTTTTATCGGATCTTTCTGAAACTTATATGTAAGGTGGCTGAGGATAAAACCTCAGATGAGTTCGAAAACCGGCCAAGTTGCCCCATTAACTATATAGTTAAGTCCCTTTGATGGCTGAAAAATGTTGATTTTTTACCTTGTCATCACCGTAGCCCCTTCAGTTTTGATCGAAACTTTCTGAAACCTATATGTAAGGTGACTGGAGATAAAACCTAGGATGAGTTTGAATACCGGCCAAGTTGGCCCATTTATCATTGATTTACGTCCCTTTGATTGCTGGAAATGCCGATTTTTGACCTTGTCATCACCATAGCCCCTTCAGTTTTGATCGGATCTTTCTGAAACTTATATGTAAGGTGGCTGGGGATAAAATCTTGGATGATTTCGAAAACAGCCAAGTCAGCCCATTTATCGTAGAGTTCTGTCCCTTTGATGGCTGAAAATGTTGATTTTTGACCTTGTCATTACCGTACCCCATTCAGTTTTGATCGGATTTTTCTGAAACTTATATGTAAGGTGGCTGGGGATGAAACCTCCGATGAGTTCGAAAACTGGCCAAGTCTGCTCATTTATTTTAGAGTAACATCCCGTTGATTGCTAAAAATGCCAAATTTTGACCTTGTCATCAAGGTAGCCCCTTCAGTTTTGATCGGATCTTTCTGAAACTGATACGTGAGGTGGCTGGGAATAAAATCTTGGATGAGTTTGAATACTGGCCAAGTCTGGTAGGATCTTTCTGAAACTTACATGTAAGGTGGCTGGGAAAAAAACCTCAGGTGAGTTCGAATACCTGCCAAGTCGGCACATTTATCATAGAGTGACGTGCCTTTGATTGCTGAAAATGCCTATTTTCGACATTGTTATCACTGCTGCCCCTTTAATTTTGAACGGATCTTCATGAAACTTACAAACAAGGAAGTCAGGCAGAAAGCTTGGAGGAGTTTGAAAACTCTTGTTTTTGAACTTGTCATCCCCATAGCCACTTCAGTTTAGACTGGATCTTCTTAGCAAGTCAGGAATAAAAGCTTGAATGAGTTTGAAAACCGGTGAGGTCAGCCTGTTTATCATAGAGTTAAATTCTACTTGATTTTCAGAAAATGCTTACCCTGTCATCACCATGTCCTCCCATAAAGCCTTCAGTAAAGGTTGGCACTTCCTTAAACTTTGAATTTGTTAGCTCAGGTGAGCGATACAGGACCAAGCTAGCTTGGTCCTCTTTTTTTTTTTCTTTCTCTAGTTCTCTATTTCTTTCTTTCTTCTTTTTTTTCTTTCGTCTTTATTTCTTACTTTCTTGTGCTTAAATATATGACCAGTTCTATTTTAGGCATTTCACTTAATTTATTACTCTTTTCAGATATGAGATTGTCAACATCAAGTGATTCTGAAGGTATGTATGCTCAATGATGCCTTAATAGGAACAGAATTTTACACTTGCAATTTGTGGCAGAGTTGTTTTTAACAAGATTTTTAATGATCAAAAATTTACTTGCCATCTCGTAAACAAGCCCGTGAAATTAAAACCCCTAAACCCCTCTTTATATAGAGAAAATTGGGTTTTACGTGGGTACATGAATACATTTTTTTTTATTTCTGCTCAAAAACATAGGTTGAGGGTACTCATTAGAACCACATAAGGTTGTTTGCAATATTAATAAGAAAAAAACGGATTTTCATCAGAAAAGTAGCCATTGTGGAGATGTGAAAAATGCACTATGTAGCAAGGGTGCGTTATCGAAATGCCCTAGAAAGAGCCATATTTAATAAAGTTGCGTTTTTGCTACTCACATATTAACGGCAAAGGTATCAGCATTTTCTGTACCGAATGATTGAAGCGCTACCCCAGCTGGCAAACAATCACGTGCCGACAGCAATACGACGTGGCAACGTCGTAACGCTGTCGGCCTGGTTTTGGCCCAACGTTGTTAGTTACTACATGTAACAACTACATCTTGGAGAGTTGGTCGATGTCAACTTTTGCTAAGGTCGTCGTCTGCAGCTTCAGTAGCACACGACGTAGGAATAATTCAAGTCTTTTTTAATCAATAAAGCACCAATCAAGACCATATGGCTCCACCACCATCGGGGCGTGAAGAAATAGATGGGCTGCATGATGCTTCCACGCAGAGCTGAAACCGACCACACACACGTACTGGTAAACCGCTTAGAGGATCTAAGCCTGTCCAGGCAAAGCGGTGCTTATAAACCCTATTACTTTCATTGGGTGACAGGCTTGAGATGTTATGTTTTGATAGCCTTGTCGAGGCGATTCTAATGAGTACACACAACATATCTTTTCAAGATAAAATTAGAAAAATGTCCCAAATTGTTATCGGAGTACCATGGGACTAAACAATAAGTTTTAGACAACAATGGTAGATGAGCCATCGATGTTTTAACCATTGGAGTTTGACTTTTTCAGAGTAGTTTCCGTATGCAAATAAACCACGACATGAATACGTGTGTCTTCGTGTCCTCACACAATTGACGTCAGATGGGCTCGTGCACCTTTAGTGCCTATAGAGCCATAATGGAGTCATTATTGTTGCCCTACATGTATGAATTGACTCGAGCACGATGACCATTGAAGCTTCATACTAACTGCGAATATTGTGGTCATACTGCGGGGTTTTGCTCATTTGCTTGCAACTCGGTCCTTGCCTAATTATCTTCAAACTCATACAATATTCCTTTCTAGTGCCATGGTTTCCAAAGAAGATTGCTGATTTGGACAGATTTGCCAACCAGATACTAAGTTATGGCTCGGAGCTGGATGCCGATCACCCGGTTTGTACTCCAGATTTTTGACCGCCTAAAAAGCGAAACCAAAAAAAAAACGTGGTTTCAGTTCTGTGCTTAGTCCTTGTTTCCAAAGGATAACCTTTAAAGAACACATGTCATGTGATTCGCATCATCGCTAGTGTTTATATATCAGGTCTTATTTTAGCTGAAAAAAAAATAGATTCTTGAAAAATGCCACCTGCTATATTTGTTATTGGTGTTTTATGAGCTAATTATTCATGCAGCGTGATATAGTGCATTTTTCAAACCTCAAAAAAGGTATTTTTTGATGAAAATTTGTGATATTTTTCTTATTTATACTCTAAACATAGGTTTTGTGTGCTCGTTAGAACCGCCTCATTGAGGCGGTTCTAACGAGTACCCACAACGTATGTCTTGGGGCAGAAATAAGGAAAATAATGTTTATCCCCGTAAACCCCAGTTTTCTCTATATAAAGTGGGGTTTAGTGGAGTCTTTATTTCACAAACTTGTTCACGTGATGAACTGGCTCCCCTCTAGTTGATAGTTTAGTCACTATATGCAAATGTTTTATTTTCATTTAATTGTTTTATTATTATTATTATTATTATTATTATAATTATTATTATTATTGTTATTATTATTATTATTATTATTATTATTATTAGCAAAGGGGTTCTCACTTATTCTGGCTGATCGGTTCAAACCAGGTGTTTTATCTTTCAATAACTCATAGCCAGAGAGCCAGGCTACCCTGAGTTTTATCTCCTAAGTTTTGAACTTTTCATTATTTTGCAACACTGTCTGCATGTTTAACCCTAATTTCGTTTATTACACACGATCATAATGAATAATATTTGCAATCATTATGAAAACAGGCCTATACAAATGCATTGTAAACTTTACCGCCGAAAAAACGAAAATTTTAAGTTGAAAAATTGCGATATTTTTTCTTATTTCTCTTCAAAATATAGATTTTGGGTATCCGTTAGAACCGCCTCGTCGAGGCGGTTCTAACAAGTACCCACAATCCATATTTTACAGCAGAAATACGAAAAATAGTGTTTACCCCTATTAACCCCATTTTGTCTATATAAAACGGGGTCAAAATTATAGAAATAACTTGCACAAGTCGCCGCTAAAGCCAAACTAAAAACAAAATCTGCTTTCTTTTGCAGGGGTTCACAGACTCAGTTTATCGAGCACGACGGAAGGAATTTGCTGACATGGCATTTAACTATAAGCAGTAAGTTCTAATATTTCAGCAGTCCGTGTAATGAATATCGCCACAAACCCGACTTTTATATAGAGAACATTGGGGTTTACAGGTATACCGAATAAACCCGATTTTTATATGGAGAACATTAGGGTTTACAGGTATACAATGTTTTTTTCTTATTTTTGCCACAAGGCAAATGTTGTGGGTACTCGTTAGAACCGCCTCTGAGGCGGTTCTAACGAGTACCCACAACCTTTTTCTTATTTTTGCCACAAGGCAAATGTTGTGGGTACTCGTTAGAACCGCCTCTGAGGCGGTTCTAACGAGTACCCACAACCTTTTTTGAGTATAAGTATAAATAAGAACACAATATTTCATCCGAATGTATCGTAATGATAGTTCTGTCATCACATTATTTGTGCCGCTATTCCTATGAGTAACACTAAATGCACATATTATGCATATGTCTGATGCAAGAAAATCATCTTAGCATAGTGGGGGTTTGAGGGATTCTTCTTTTCAGGCTTTCCAAAATGTCGGAGAAAGATGTTTTTAGTCAGTACTTCAACTACAATTTACGTTTTATGTTGCTTACAAAGCTGTAGAGTTTACGTTAAATGTTAAAAAAAATTGTTTTACATAAAAATGTTTTATACTTTAAAATGTGTTTAGTTAAAAATAATTTTACTTTAAAAATGCTTTTTTAATTGGAAAATGTTTTTTTTTCCTTGTAAAACATTAATTCTTTTTAAACGTTTTGAATTACCAGAAAAAAGAACAAAACAAAACTCGAAGAAAAAGATGAACTGCAATATTGAAAGCTATTTAGCTATTTTGTTATAGTCTCAATGCTGGTCACGGCTTTGGAAACCCATGTCTGTTTTTAAATTTCAACAGAACTCTAACAATATTCTATTTTTACAGTGGACAGCCTATCCCAAGAGTGACCTATACAGAGGAAGAAACCAGAACTTGGTATAGTTGAAACTTCCTAAAAATAAGATTTAATTTATGCTGGCCTTGCATGTAATAGCAGAATTTTAGTTTGTGCTAGTTCACCACATCAGGCTAACAAGTCCGTGTAATGAACACCCCAAAAACCCACTTTATGATTGACAGGGATATGCATTAGTTGGTACGCGTGTGAGTACGAGAATTGAGCGGTTCTTACGAGCACTTACAACATATATGTTGAGTGTAAATAAGAATAATAGCACAATTTACCAATTCATTACGATAACTCGCCCGTACAACATATATGCATTTTTCACATCTCCAAAATAGTTACTTTTCTGATGAAAATCGTTCATATTTTTCTTATAAATGCTCAAAACATAGGTTCTGGGTGCTCGTTAGAACCGCCTCATTGAGGCGGTTCTAACGAGTACCCACAACCTATGTCTTGGAACATTAATAAGGAAAATAATGTTTACCCCCGTAAACCCGAGTTTTCTCTATATTAAATGGGGTTTAGGGGGGTCTTCATTTCACGGACTTGTTCACATGATGTTTAGAGATACATATGTATGAAAGGATTGAAAGGATGCACAATGTCACATAGATGTGTTGTCGTAATTAGGTACATGTTGCAACATGATCAACTTAAGCCAAACCTATTGTAAGGTCACATATATTTAGCAATCCGAAACACTACCTGTCAGACGCTAACGCTCAGTCAATATTGAACAAAGCTGACAACGTTGTGCCAACATCCATTTACACTGATTCATTGTTGGGTGTATCATACCATTAAAACACAGATGATGAAAAATTAAGCAACCACGTTTTGTTACTTACGGAATCTTGCAGCTTGTGGATTCCTATTTTGACATAAATGCTGTAACGTTTTATGTATTTTTATTTTATTTTAGGGGCACCATATTCAGGGAACTTACAAAGCTGTATCCGACGCATGCGTGTAAAGAGTTTAACCACGTGTTTCCGCTGCTACAGGATAACTGTGGCTTCAGAGAGGACAACATACCACAACTGGAGGAAGTCTCGCAGTTCTTAAAAGGTATGTGCAGTTGGAAACCATATATTGCGCTCGGTCTGAATTATACTAAGTACCTTGAAAAATGTAAGCAGATACATTGATAGCGAGCCTCTGGGGCCTAATGGTAAAGAGCCGCAGTGGGTGTGAGCCTTGCTCTAGCTACTTGCGAGATGCCAATTACTGCGACGGAAGGTCACGTGTGTGTGTGGTATATGCCCACTTGATTAAGGATCGGCTCGATATAAGTGATATAATCTTGAAACAGTCATAAAACCAGAATCATAAAAAATGAAAGTAGCTGTAAGGACAATGACAAGCATTGTGGACCCTGGTCTGGCGTCTTGACTATTTGCACATACATGTAGAATACATTCTTTTTGCCCAAAAGCTTACGAGTTAACTTTAACGCCTAGAATATAGCAGAGTTAGTGTGGTTGGGTGACTACCACGTCAATATGGCGCCCAACTGAAACTCGCTTACAATTTGGCTAGGCTTGTTATTCTTGCAGCAGGTAAGGAAAGAGGGGAAAATCGGTTGTTTCTTGTCTTTCTTCACTTTAGAGTAGAAGTAAAACAAAGATCAGGAATCGATACAATTAACTTACTCCACCCATCAAAGACACCAAAGGGAAGGAAACACAAACATTGAGCGACCAGACCATAATGGAAACCTAAACAAAGGAAGGCCACAAGGACAGTTACTTTCCCACAAAATGGCCATATGGCCATCCAAAACAAAAAGACACAAGCGACAAACACAGCAAGTAACAAACAACAACATAAATAAATCGCCGCAGAAGAACCGCCTTGGAACGGTCAGTAGAAAGATTTCCGCTGGAGGTGGGGGGGGGGGGGGGGGGGGCTTAAATCGATTTTACGTGGCCACAATCCTCGCCCTTACTTCCGTCCTGACCTAGACATAATTTGTTCAGTCCGCATGAAGGCCTCCTAACTCATCAGTGCAACATCTCCGTGAACACAAATAATCAAAGAACCACAGAGGTGAGACAACGGTGAGGACTCGACAGCAAGAAACCACTGAAATGCTGGAGCAAAAGAAAACCAACAGTTAGACTCCGATGGGCCCAACCAGAGACAGAGCATCAGGCACCAACCAACATTACCTTGAATTAGATCTCTATAATTCTCAATAAGCCTTTACGTTGGAACCGTCATAGAATCTGAGGCCTGACCCACCGGCGTGCAATTAAAGAGGGAAGCAAAGCTGCCAACCATGACTGGGTTAACTACCATGCATGCAGTCTGTCGTATAATATCTATGTTGTACCCAAGTCATTAAGTCATTTTCCTCTTTATTCCCTTCTCCTTCATCCGCTGCACTAACTCTTTTCTCTCTTCCTCTGGGAGACGACACAAGAAGACTCATCCAAACATAATCAGTCAGTAGTGTACAGTTACGCAATGAACACATGTACATGTTTCAATTACATGAGCCCCGCCAAGCGAATTTGTGTCTTCGAGCATTCCGTCATGACAAATTTTATCTGCGCATACCCAGCCATTCAGAGGGGCCAGGGATATGGCTTTCTGTCTGAAGGTTCCTCTTGATTTACTGCTTGTACGTGCGAGCAGCGAAGGTTCTGGCGAGACTGCGCGGATGCGCAGGCTCGCCTGAACCTTCGCTGCTCGCATAGGCGATAAGTACCAAAATCCTCGCCTGATCCTTCGCTGCTCGCATAGGCGATAAGTACCAAAATCGCTTGACGGGGCCCATATGCTCTTTCGTTGACAAGGTCATTGTAATTTAAAAAACAAATCTAGGTCCGGCATAAGAAGAAAGGACAGAATGTTTACAAGTCGAGTTTTTTTATTGTGTTAAGTCTATATTTTCTGTTTTAGACTGCACTGGGTTTCGTCTTCGGCCAGTGGCTGGATTGTTGTCATCGCGTGACTTTTTGGCTGGACTGGCTTTCAGAGTATTCCATTCTACACAGTATATAAGGCATGGATCGAAGCCAATGTACACACCAGAGCCGTAAGTACCCGTCCGCCCGCCCATCTATCTGTAGATCTATCTCATATCTATCTATATATCTATCTATGGGATCTGAGCTGTTTTTAAATTTAGCATTTCTCTTTACTGTCTTTCCAATACCATCACCACATCTTGTGGCCCAACCCCTTACATTTATTGCGTTGCAATAAAGATTACACTTCTGGTGTCCCATCTCTTGGAAGACCGGCCCCACGCAGAGCTGAATCCGGCCCGCACACGAGTACTAGTAAACCGCGTAGAGGATCTAAGCCTGCCCAGGCAAAGCGGAGCGAGTGTCGGCCGTCCATGCTAATAAACCCTATTTGTTTCATTAGGCGGCAGGGCTTGAGAAGTCATTTCATCTCAATGTCGCGTAAAAGTCCCACAAAATTGGAAGCAATGTCTCCAAAATGACCTTTACAGTGTTGACGGGGACGTTAAACCTCAAATCAAACAAACAAATCTCTTGGAAGATGGATTGAGATCGGCTGCTGCTTGAGGACTCGGCCGTTTGGTGGCCGGCTGTTGTCAGTCACTGTCGAGAGGGTGTTGCTGGTAGGTAGTGTTAAACTGCTTAGAAGGCCCAAGCCTGTCCAGGAACAGTGATGGTAAAAGACAGATCCGACCTTACCTGGTAACTGGGCCATAAAACACAATACATAACACATATATCTATATTTGGAAATTGCATTTTGATAATTTTTATTGCTATCGTTGAGAAAAGAGAATTACACACAAATGAGCCAGCTCAGGTAACTTATTGCATAGGCGACCTGATATTTCCATGCATGGGGCGTAATCACACTCTTTGTTGTTGTTTTTGGTGTGTGTGTGTGGGGGGGGGGTTACGGCCCTATCAATATTAATTAACACATATCGAGCCGATCGTAAAACAAGAGTTTGCTGCACACGCCCATTTGAAGAACATAAAATGGAAATCGTTAAAGGCATTTTTTTAATCAAATGGAATCTAAAGCAGGAGTCCATTTCAAAATTTAGGGGTGTCAGGTTGTGTTTACTTCAAAATGTATTTGGAAAATGGCTGGACTATTTTTTTTTTTTTTTGCAAACAGTATAGGCCCTGATCAGACGCCGCGTTTTGCGCCGTCTTATCTTGGCCGACACAACAGTGTAGACCCCGATGCGGCGTCTGATCATTGGGCGGTGAGCTGCACTGTTTGCCAATTACCCGTTTTGGGGTTTCTGGTACAAAATGATTAACGCACTTTTAGAATTTATTATAACACCATAATTAGTTAAACTTCTACTTTTATATGTCGCCCCCGCCCATCAAGGCTTGAAGAAATAGATTGGACTGCATAATGCTTCCACACAGAGCTGAAACCGACTGCACACAAGCCGCTTAGAGGCGTTTTGCCTGCCCAGGCAAAATGGTGCGAGTAGGACCCTTCATGCATATAAATCCTTTTGTAAACTTAGCTACATTAAGCTTTCTGCCTTCTTTAATTCATTAGCAAATAGTGGAAGGACTGAGAGAAAGGCATGCTAATCAGGGTTCACACCAGCCACATGTACTAGCTAGTCATACGGCTGCATGCATATGGGCTGCATGATGCTTCTACACAGAGCTGAATCCGGCCTGCACACTAGTACTAGTAAACCGCTTAGAGGATCTAAGCCTGTCCAGGAACCGCGGTGCGAGGCTGACCGTCCATGTGAATAAACCCTATTGGTTTCATTGGGCGACAGGGCTTGAGATGTCATTTAATCTCAATGTCGGGTAAAAGCCCCACAAAATTGGTAGCAACATCTCCAAAATGACCTTTACAGTGTTGATGGGGACGTTAAAACTCAAATCAAACAAACTAACAAAACTTTTTATATGGCTTTCCGGAGTAACTGTCCTTTTTATTTCTACTCTTGTCTTCAGAGATATTTGCCACGAGCTTCTGGGTCATGTGCCTTTGTTTGCGGATCCGACTTTCGCCCAGTTTTCCCAGGAAATTGGACTTGCCAGTCTCGGGGCTCCAGATGAATACATCCAGAAGCTTGCCACTGTAGGTTATTTATATCGTCATGTAATGGAAAAGTGCTTTACAATTACACACCCGTGCGATAAAGTGCATTTTTCACATCTCCAAAATGGCTACTTTTCTGATGAAAATCCGTGATCATTTAATATTTATACCACAAACATAGGTTGTGAGTGCTCTTTAGAACCGCCTCATTTAAAGAGTACCCACAACCTATGTCTTGGAGCAGAAATAATAAAAAATAGTGTATACCACTGTAAACCCAAGTTTTCTTTATATTAAGTGGCGTTTATAGGGTGTTTATTTCAAGGACTTGTTCACCTGATAAATTTGTTCTCAGTGATTGCAAGTCTTTCTAACGATAAATGCTTTATATTTTTATGCAGCAGACGACATTTTGTAATATTTTTCTTATTATTCCCACAAAAAAAACACAGGAATCGACATATCATGCAATTTGCATGAGATATCACATCCTGTTTTCTCGAAAAATGAGAAAAATCTCACCAATTTGTAGTCTTATGATTTTGCCCGGAGAGTAATAAAGGCTATATTGTTTTGTAAACTTAGGGATCTAGTCTTAAAGGAAAGAATTTGCATCAAGGGAGAAATTGTGTTCCTTCAAGGGAAATACCTGCAACTTCAGGGAAGAGAACTGTCTCATAATATACTTGTAACCCCTTGCCATTTCAGAAAAGAACCAGCCATTGCAGCCAAGCACGGCCTGCGACCAATGAAAATCAGAAATATTCTAAACACATAGAAATGACCAATAATTTATAGCTGTCTAAAAGTCTGATAGAAAATCATCTTGATTATGGAGTACTTACAAAAATTGGCCTTATTGTCCAACAGTGACAGGCCATGCAATTTACCCCCCCCCCCCCTCCAACCTTTAAAAGTAGGGACCTTTATGACATGGCAAAGTAAACATGGTTTTGATTGAACAGGAAATCCCGAAATGTGTTCCTTTGTTAACCCTTTTCCTGTTGAACACAACAATCCCTACTTTTGAAATAGTATAGATCCAGATCAGAGGGCTTCTGAAGAAGCCATCTGATCAGGATCTACAGTGTTTGTCATTCAGTTTGTGAATTTGAATAAATAAATTACATCAAGTAATTTTGGTTGAAAGTTTGAAATGTGTGTGGCTAAATTGATTTATTCAGCGGAATAAGGGTTAAATGGCGCAATAAATGTGAGATGTGTCTAGTCCCCTAAAGAGTAGGGCCCGTCGTAAGAGGGCCTGAGTTTATATAAAGGCAAACAGGAAGTCTCAAAAGTTACATCCCTCGAGTAAAATCTAAGCACTGGTAGCTTTGGTGGGTCTATCATTGTCTCTCTATTATGAAAACACGCCTATACAAATACATTGGTTTTAAGATGAAAAGTGTTTGATATTTTTCTTACTTCTGCTCAAAATATAGATTGTGTGTGCTCGTTAGAACCGCCTCGTCGAATCTTAAATCTTATATCTAGATTGGGCTGCACGATGCTTCCACGCGAAGCTGATACCGACCGCACATGTGTACTGGTAATCCGCATAGAACGTCTAAGCCTGCCCAGGAAAATTGCTGCGAGTCGGCCTGTCCGTGCTTATAAACCCTATTGGTTTCATTGGGCGACAGGCCTTGAAATGTCATTTCATCTCAGTGTCGGGTAAAAGTCCCACAAAATTGGAAGCAACGTTTCAAAAATGACCTTTATAGTGTTGACGGGGACGTTAAGCATCAAATCAAACAAACATAAAACGGATTGTTTGTGTGGTTCAACTTTGCTGGTCACGAGAAGAATCGCAAGGGAAATTCTAGATCACTTAGTAACTTTGGGCCAATTGATAAACAAGCGGTACGAAAATGTTTGTTTGTTTGTATTGGAGCTTAACGGCCCAGTCAGCACTATTTAAGGTTTTTGCGGAAGGGAGAAAATGACCACAGAAAAGTCTTTATGATCAATCTCCACGAAAGCATGTATCCGTCCCCGGCAGGTATAGAATCTGCGTCCTCCTGATTACCAGTCAGACGCGCATCCGGCTGAGCTACCGAGGCCGATACAAAAATGTACCAGGTATTTTATCCTCTTAAAATTTCCACCAAGTTATTGCAAGTTGCAAAGGTCCGCCTTAACTTTGCGAACATTTTGGTGGATTTGGGTGGTTGGGTAAGACAAAAGTCATGGTATTGAAGACCGCTCTCCCTTGCAGCAGATAGTAATTGTATTTTCTGTTCTTCGCTTTCGTTCGTTCTTACCGTCTCCTTTATCCATTTTGTACCAGAAACCCCAAAACGGCAACCCTGGCAAACAGTGCAGTCCCAGATCAGACGCCGCAGAACGCGGCGTCTGATCAGGGCCTCCACTGTTTGCTAAAAGTTCTGTCATTTTCCAAATAATTTTGATGAAAACACAACCTGACACCCCTAAATTTTGAAATGGACTGCTGCTTTATATAAGGAGGAAGATTCCATTTGGTACAAAAAGTGCTAATCTTCCCTGCTGTCGTATCCCCACCACTTGAAGCGTCTGTAAACATCAACACAACAACAACAATGGACGGGTATTTGTTACTGGTTTGGGGATAACCTTACGGCTCATTTTTCTAGACTGAGCTTCTGTTACCATACAACTTGCCAAGCATCTGTCAAGTTTTCCCACGCAAAGGCAAGGCTTATTTGACATGTAACAAAGAATGCTAAATTAGGTTTTTCTTGTAAAATGATAAGGCTTTGGGGTCAAGAAGACATTACATGAGCCCCATCGCAAGAAAATCTGGCTTTTTGGTCATTACGAAAACAAGCCTATTCAAATATATTGAAAATTTTTACCACCAAAACATGAACATTTTCTGCTCAAAACATATATATTGTGGGAACTCGTTAGAACCGCCTCGATGAGGCGGTTCTAACGAGTACCCACAATCTTTATTTTTTGAGCAGAAATATGAAAAATAATGTATACCCCTGTAAATCCAAGTTTTACTATATAAATGTTGGGTTTAAGGGGGTCAAAATTATACTTGCTTGTTTTCGTGATGTTTGGGTGTCTGGGTTTTTGACCGGCCAAGGCTCAAGCTGACCTCCTCAGCTACACATACTAGCAACAGTCTTGAATTTTTAGACTTCTAATGGCCAGCTATGACTGACTATAGATAGATAGATACATGGAGATAGATAGATAGATAGATAGATAGATAGATAGATAGATAGATAGATAGATAGATAGATAGATAGATAGAAGATAGATAGATAGATAGATAGATAGATAGATAGATAGATAGATAGATACAGTAGATAGATAGATAAATACAGTAGATAGATAGACAGATATATAGATAATGGCCAGAAATGACTGACTCAGTATAGATAGATAGATAGATAGATAGATAGATAGATAGATAGATAGATAGATAGATAGGTAGATAGATAGATAGATAGATAGATAGATAGATAGATGGATGGATGGATGGATGGATGGATAGATAGATAGATAGATAGATAGATAGATAGATAGATAGATAGATAGATAGATAGATAGATAGATAGATAGATAGATAGATAGATAGATAGATAGATAGATAGATAGATAGATAGATAGATAGATAGATATACAGACAGATAGATAGATAGATAGATAGATAGATAGATAGATAGATAGATAGATAGATAGATAGATAGATAGATAGATAGATAGATAGATAGATAGATAGATAGATAGATAGATAGATAGATAGATGGATGGATGGATGGATGGATGGATGGATGGATGGATGGATGGATGGATGGATGGATGGATGGATGGATGGATGGATGGATAGATAGATAGATAGATAGATAGATAGATAGATAGATAGATAGATAGATAGATAGATATACAGACAGATAGATAGATAGATAGATAGATAGATAGATAGATAGATAGATAGATAGATAGATAGATAGATAGATAGATAGATAGATAGATAGATAGATAGATAGATAGATAGATACAGTAGATAGATAGATAAATACAGTAGATAGATAGATAGATATATAGATAATGGCAAGAAATGACCGACTCAGTATAGATAGATAGATAGATAGATAGATAGATAGATAGATAGATAGATAGATAGATAGATGGATGGATGGATGGATGGATGGATGGATGGATGGATGGATGGATGGATGGATGGATGGATGGATAGATAGATAGATAGATAGATAGATAGATAGATAGATAGATAGATAGATAGATAGATAGATAGATAGATAGATAGACAGACAGACAGACAGACAGACAGACAGACAGACAGATAGATAGATAGATAGATAGATAGATAGATAGATAGATAGATAGATAGATAGATAGATAGATAGATAACTGGTAAACAATGCAGGGCCAGATCAGATGCCACATAAGGCGACGTCTAATCAGGGCTTACACTGTTTGCGAAAGGTCCAGCCATTTTCCAAATAACTTTTGATGAATCCACAACATGACACTCCAAAATTTTGAAATGGACTTGTGTTATATATAAGGTAGTGGGTTCCATTCAGTATAAAATGGAATTAAAGTACGCGGTATGGGTCGATTATGTAATTCTTTGTGTCGTTTTAGGGCTATTGTTTATATCAATAAAGAGGAATAAAGTTATTTTGGTTTTCAGAGAGTCAACACTCTACACCAGGCCACGGAGGCCCGTATAAACATACAGTTATCAGATCTATACCAGATTTATTCAGCTGTAAAACGTGTAACTAATGATAAAGTAATATATAAACCTTATACCATAAACCTAAATACATTGTAAATTTTACCAGCGAAAAATGAAAATATTCGGATGAAAAATATCGATATTTTTCTTATTTCTGCTCAAAACATAGACCGTGGGTACTCGTTAGAACCGCCTTGGCGTGGCGGTTCTAAGGAGCACCCACAATCTATGTTTTTGAACAGAAATAAGAAAAATAAAGTATACCCCTGCAAACCCCAGTTTTACTATATAAAATCGGGATTTTAGGGGGTCAAAATTATATAGACGCGTTTTCGTGATGTTTTATCTGAAGTGTAGTAAATGCCTTCTGTAAATGTTAAGGACATTCAGCAAGTAATGAGAAACATCGAGTGTACAAATTGTCCAGGCCGCATTACGAAAACACGCTTATACAAATACATTGTCAATTTCTTGGCCAAAGAATAGAAATTTTAAGATGAAAAATTGGGTTTTTTTCTTATTTCTGCTCAAAACATAGATTGAGGGGACTCGATAGAACCGCCTCGACGAGGCGGTTCTATCGAGTACCCACAATCTATGTTTTTGAGCAGAAATAAGAAAAATAATATATACCCCAGGTTTTACTATATAAAAGTGGGGTTGAAGAGGGTCAAAATTATATAGGCGTGTTTCCGCGATGAGATTAGCTACGACTTTCGACAAATTAAGCCTCATAAATGGCATTACAATATATTCAAGCCCTATTTGAACAAGTAAATAGATCATCCAGTTTTTAATGCATAACATTTGCAGGAGTTTGAATATCTTCCGAAGGACGAGGCAAATGTAACTGCAATGAAATGACCATGCATGATCACAATTCTTGCATTTCCTACGACAAATTGTGATGAAACGCCCAACAGCTTTATATCACCTCTTGAGAGGCGACCGTAAAACTAAGGTGTTGGCTAGTTCAAGACGTTGTTAACGACAATGACGTTATGACGCCATGACAATGACGTTCTGATGTCATATATCCTTGTTCATAGGGACAATGTTACATAGCTCTAACGTAATGTAAACAAAGCAATGACCTTTCTGTAATATCCAAAGTTCAAAACTCATGTTCAAACAGCACCTGAATTTCATGATTTCAACATGGGTTTTGTTGCTTGAACACGACTTCTGGCCCATAATAGCGCTAGCTTCAAACAGCTATGTTCACAAAATTGAATGCAAGAATATACTTCATAAAATAGAAGTTGAGACAATGATCAGGAATCGATACAATTAACCCACAGCTCCAATCAGAGACACCAAAGGGTAAGAAATACAAACATGAAACAACAGACTCTAACGGAAACATCAACAGCGGAAAGCCAAAAGGACAGTTACTTTCCCACAAAACTACCTGATTTAAACTACCAACTTGAAGCAGATGCAAAATATGCCGAACGCTATCCAAAGATAATAAACAATCGCCCTATTATATTTTTTCAGTGTTACTGGTTTACCATAGAATTTGGACTGTGCAAGCAGGAAGGTCTAATGAAGGCTTACGGCGCTGGATTGCTCTCCTCTTTTGGTGAACTTCAGGTAATAACCCTAGGGTTGCTAGAAATATTCGAATGTCCGGGCAAATACAGTAAAATTCGGCTATTAAGACCACCTAAAATTAAGACTATTTCTGCTTTAAAAAGCTCAGCTAGTGGGCTGCAGTCCCATGGTGGTCTTGGTATAGAAATTTTACTGTACTGTAATAATCTTAAATCTTGAACATTACAGTATGTGCCGGTTTAATTAAAGGCACAGCGGTTTTGTAACGCACTGGTTTTGCCACGCATTGGCTCTGAAAATCCCCATAAATTTTCGAACGTCTTTTAAAATTCCGAACGTCGACAGTCGTACATTTCATGAATGCTTCCGGAACTGATCTGGCAAGAATTGAAATTTGGAAACGTTTCTTACACTGACTCACGTGTGTACAATCTTGTAACATAAGCGATCTGTTCAACCTACATTCGTCTGTGTAAGGCTGGCAACCATCTGTCAGCATCGATACATCTAGATGAGCATTTTCATAATGCACATGTATAGCGTTCTTAATGTAGAATCGCCATGCATCCGTCTTCTCTTTTTACCTGTAATACTACTGAAATCAACCAGGAACCCGTTTAACTGTTCTCCGGGGTTGACAGAACCCTTTATTCCCTGGAAAGAGCGAGCTTAAACCTAACCACGGGCATTAAACGCTTGTGTGAGATCTTAAGCCTACCTTTCTATTTAAAATTAGTGTTAAAATTCCGTGAAAAGAATACCCTTGCCTATTCAACTTTAGTTAGCTCGCCTATATACTTTTGACCCCCTTGAACCCCAACTTTATAAAGTAATACTGGGGTTTCTAGCGGTAAACCTTATTTTTCTTATTTCTGCTCTGAAACACAGACTGTGGGTACTCGATAGAACCGTCTCGATAAGGCGGTTCTAACGAGTGCTCACAATCTATGTTTTGAGCAGAAATAAGAAAAATATCGCAATTTTTCAGCTTAAAATATTTGTCTTTTTTTGTTTTTTTGGCGGTAAAATTTACACTGTATTTGTAAAGGTTTGTTTTCGTAATGAAGAAAAGTTGGGTTTACAAGGTAAGTACATGAGTATCGGTTTTCTAATTCAATTCAGAAACGTATATTGAGATAGCAAACATGTGTGACATAGTACACTCATTCAGGGACAAACTGTTTAAAACTAACGACGTCGTAAGTTAACGTATCGTAAAATTTTTGTTCGCACGACAGTGGGAACCTATGGCAAACATACTAAAATTTATGCTGAAAAAAATGTGAGCATCTTTGGCAAATATAAAAGCTGCACACATTTATTTTCAGCAAGAATAACACTATATTAGATATTGTACTTGCTAGAAAAAAAAAACAGTTTGACCACTGACTAGTTCGTTAAGCTAACGGTGCTTTGAACAACTAGCTCCTGATCTATAAATCTGAGGTTTCTGATGGAAATTATCATAATGTTCTTGTTGCTGCTGCCAACATAATTGTAGGTGTTAGGTGTTATGGTTACAAAAATATATTTTGTTCAGCATAGATACGCATAATTTTGTATACCATTGTAAACCCTATTTTCTGTACAAAAACGGGAGTTAACGAGCATGTTAACGTAATGGTTTGTGGGTCAGCCATTGAAACGGTACTGACAAGCACCCACAATCTACGTTTGGCTGCAAAATAAAGAAAGAGCATACGGCGAACATACATTATGAGATTCACGATAATTTTGTCATTTCAGTACTGTTTAAGCGACAAGCCCGACAAGCGACCATTTGAGCCTGTGAAGACTGCCGACCAGAGCTACCCCATCACGGAGTATCAACCCGTCTACTTCGTAGCTGATAGCTTTGAATCCGCCAAACTGAAAATGAAGTATGATTTTTTTCTTTGCAAAAACGTATTCGTATCAAGTGCTAAGGCAAGAGTTCCCTTGGCACTCATGAACAAGATTGAATCAACTATCAATGCTGAATAGAAGTGAAGGCAATGATCAGGAATCGATACAATTAACCCGAAGCTCCCATCAGAGACACCAAAGGGAAAAAAACACAAACACGAAACAACAGACCCTAAGGGAAACATCAATAGCGGAAAGCCAAAAGGACAGTTACTTTCCTACAAAATGGCCAATTGGCTAGCCAAGAAAAATATTATAAGCGATACAAACACTCAAAGACAAACCATAACAAAAATAAACCGCGAGTCAATGAAGTTTCGCTTTTTTTTTTTTTTGGTCGATTGTTTATCAATCGGCCTAAAGTTACTAACTACAGAAGCTTTCTCGACAGCCCATGTTCATGTGACTATCGCTGACCATCTACAAAGTCCAAGTATTGGTTATTTATAGCAGCGCTAGTCTTTTCCTGCTGTTAAAAAGTAAAAGCTGGACAGTGTTCGTGTGCTGGATTATTGGTAAACAGTGTAGACCCAGGTCAGACGTCGCAACTTGCGGCATCTGATCATGGGTTGGGGTACATTGTATTCTTAAAATACTGGGACCAGTTGTGCAAAGCATCGTTAGCTTAATGAGCTCGTTAGGGTCATATTGTTAACTATTCTAGCAAGTTTAATATGTAAAATTTTGGTATTTTTGCTGAAAAACTGTGAGCAGCTTTTGCATCCGCAAAAGCTGCTCACATTTTTTCAGACAAAAATATTAGCATATTTGCCATAATAAATGATCAAAGTTTTAACGATATGTTAACTAACGACGTCGTTAGTTTTGAACAACTGCCCCCGGGTATTTAAGAGTTAAGATTTAATGAAACAGTCAAAGTCTTATATCAACTGAGACAATCTACCAACCAGTAATCTCATCATCATCATCATTAACATCAACGGATTTTTTATTAACGTGCAGGTACAGGGGCAATGCCCACATAAGTGGGCCCCCTTCCAGGTAGCTGGCTTGCTGCACGCATGGCAGATCTTACACCAGATCTCCAGGCATGTCTATCCTGAGGATCGATAGCAGAGAGCTTCCATTCTCTGCAATCTCTTTCTGTCAGCTGCTTCCAGGTCATCTTGGGCCTTCCAGACCCCCGCTTTCCACCTACCTGTATGTCACAGGCAGTCTTGACTGCACCGTTGGAGCGATCCACATGTCCATACCAGCGGAGCCTTCTCTCTTTCAGGATGAGGTCCAGGTCCTCAATGCTAAGACGCTCAAGTAACTCACTGGACCTGATGGTGACAGCATTCTGTGGCTTGACATTGCAGATCTGTCTGATCATTGCCCTGTCATTCCGCTGAAGACGTTGGAGGTTTGGCTTTGTCAATGGCCATGTCTCACTGGCATGGAGCATTGCGCTCCGAACACATGAGCTGTACACATGGCCACGTGTCTTGAACGAGAGGTGGCGGGAAGAGAGAACTGGTAGCAACTCCTTGAATTTCTTCCAGGCTGTTTTCAGACGTGGTGTGGTTGAAAGGTCGCAACCACCCGCTGCTGAGAGCATATCACCTAGGTAGCAAAAGGAAGCTACAACCTCCAGGATCCGACTTGGACTTCCCTCTGTGGTCTGCCATCTAAGGGGCGTGCAGTTCCTTGGCACCGTGTACACCTGTAATCAGAGTCCTCTATCAAGTGCTTGAGCCAACTGCATTTCTTGTGCACCCAGAACTTGCAGCCATTACAAAAGATACTGTTGCTGCCCACTCCAGTGCAACATGAAGCGCATGGGAACTGGCCTGTACTCTACAGGAGGTCCAGACCTGAACCACAGATCATGATCTTTGTCTTTCCTGCATTCACTCTCAGCCCTTTCGCCTCCATTGTGTCTTTCCAAGTTAAGAGCCTCCTGACACATTCCTCAAGGGATTCAGCTATGATGACAAGGTTATCAGCATACAGGTCCTCCCAGGGGACTCCAGAGTGACACTCGCATGACAAAGCTTCAAGCACAATGATGAAAAGCAGGGGGCTGAGAACAGAGCCTTGATGAACACCCACCTTCACTTCGAATTCTTCACTGTAACCATCACCAACACGGACACGGCTCCGAGCATTAGCATACATCCCTCGGACCAGTCGCACAATCCACTCGTCCACTTAAGGTTTTCTTATTGCCCACACGATGACTTTCCGAGGCACTCGATTAAATGCCATCTCCAGGTCTACAAAAGCCATGTAGAGCATCCTGTTTGCCGCCAGATACTTGTCTTGCAGCGGCCGTACAACAAAAATTGCGTCTGTTGTGCCTCTTCCTGGGACGAAGCTTAACTGGGAATCGTCGATGGACACCAACTGCCTAATGAGACCATCCATAATCCTCTCCAGGACTTCCATGACCTGTTCTGTCAGCTTGAGACCACGGTAGCTGCCCCGTCCCAATGCATCACCCTTTCCCTTGTAGAGACAGACAATGAAACTCTGTTCCCAGTCAGAGGGTACCTTTCAATCACGGATGATTGCAGCTGCAAGGTCGCGGATCATCTAGGAACCCTCATCACATCACCTCAGGCCTGTGATTTTAAATATAACCTCTCCGATCTTACCGGGGCTTTTTGATCATACGTCACCGGGGCGTCTAACTGATATTGCTTTAGTTTGGCGAGGCCGGCTATCTTTGCACCAGGTAAGGTTAGAGATGGCGTTTTTTGTCATACTGTTTTCTCACATTCATTCATTTTCCCTTTTCTCTACTGACCCTCTCTTTACCGCCCTCACCCCAACCCCTACTCCCTCTTCTCCATTTCTGTTGGAGACTACACAAAATGGTTCGCAAGGGTTGACGTGTCGTTAAACCTTAACACAATCAATCAAATAAATAAGAAATAAATAAATTACATCAGCGTTAAATATTCGGCTTGCGTGTTTGCGTGTTTGCGTGCACGTGTGTGTGTAAGAACATGTGTGCCGGAAAGAGAGAGGGGTTTTCTGAGCTTAATTTTGTCATCTATTTCGAACAAAAAGCCTTTTTATTTGTAAATGTATTCTACTTTCAGAGAATACGCTGCTACCATACCTCGGCCATTTACTGTCCGCTACAACCCGTACACTCAGTCTGTTGACGTCATAGAATCAAAGGAGCAGATCCTTGAACTCAGCAGAAATATTAAGTGTAAGTTTACTCCACCCACTACTTTCTTTAACAATGTAACTTACATGAGTGCGCTTGACTTTATCATTAATTTTCATTACGATAACACACCCGTGCGACATAGTGCATTTTTCTCGTCTTCAAAATGGCTACTTTTCTGATGAAAATCCGTGATATTTTTCTTATAAATACTGCAAACATAGGTCGTGGGTGCTCGTTAGAACCGCCTCATTGAGGCGGTTCTAACGAGTACCCACAACCTATGTCTTGGAGCAAAAATAAGAAAAATAGTATTTACCCCCGTAAACCCCAATTTTCTCTATATAAAGTGGGGTGTAAGGGGGTCTTCATTTCACGGACTAGTTCACGTGATGCATTGTTTTACATACATGTATTTATTAAATTTTTTGTTTGATGTTCAAACTAAGGAGAAATATAAACAGAGTTCCAGATAAGGTAATTAACCCATAAATGACAACTAGTAAGTTTGGAGAGGTCTATCTCCAATTATAAGGGTATCAGGTTTGTTTTTTGTTCGTGGCAAATTTTACTGGCTGTATGCTTGCAATCTTGGTCAGATTGACTGGATGCTCAAACTGTTTGTGAGGTTGGCTGGATGCTTAGACTCTTGGCCAGATTTGCAGGATGCTTAAACTTTGGCCAGATTGGCTGGGTACATAAGCTCTTGACCAGATTGGCTGGATGCTTAGACTTTGGCCAGATGGACCGGATGCTTACACTCTTGGCCAGATTGGCTGGGTACATAAGCTCTTGACCAGATTGGCTGGATGCTTAGACTTTGGCCAGATGGGCCGGATGCTTACACTCTTGGCCAGATTGGCTGGGTACATAAGCTCTTGACCAGATTGGCAGGATGCTTAGACTTTGGCCAGATGGACCGGATGCTTACACTCTTGGCCAGATTGGCTGGGTACATAAGCTTTTGACCAGATTGGCAGGATGCTTAGACTTTGGCCAGATGGGCCGGATGCTAAGACTCTTGGTCAAATAGACTGGATACATAAGCCCTTGACCAGATTGGCAGGCTGCTAAGACTTTGGCCAGATAGGCCGGATGCTTAGACTCTTGGCCAGATTGGCTGGGTACATAATCTCTTGACCGGATTGGCAGGATGCTTAGACTTTGGCCAGATGGACCAGATGCTAAGACTCTTGGTCAGATTGGCTGGATACTAAGACACTTGTCGCACAAGTATTCTTGTAGGCTTTGTCATGCTATGCATCAAACAAGGCAGGTATTTTAAAAGTGCTTAAAACTAGCATCCTGCATAGAAATCTATTCCATATTTAAAGCAGTGCATTGATACTTCAACAGGCTTATAAGTGGCAGTTTTGTTTGTGCCGTTACTTCAACGTTTTAACTTACCATATATTTAAGGGGTATGGATTCGCTTGAGATATTTTCTGCATACTTTGCAATGAAGACAATTTTTGTGGCTTCATGGTCATTTTTCTATAATATGGGCCCCTCTGATAACAGGATTCTACTCTTTAAGGAAAGAATTTGCTGCGTTGCTCCGCAGCAAATTCTTTCCTTTAAGAGTTGAGCGTATTTTTCTCACCCACTATCGATATGGGACACAAATATGCTGTGCAAGTTAGAAAGTTGTCTCCACTTAACCTTTTTTGTACCAAATGGAATCTTCCTCCTTATATACAGCAGGAGTCCATTTCTAAATTTAGGGGTGTCAGGTTGTGTTTTTCTCAAAATTTATTTGGGAAATGGCTTAACTTTTTGCAAACAGTGTAGGCTCTGATCAGACGCCGCGTTCTGCGGCGTCTGATCTGGGCCTGCACTGTTTGCCAGGTACCCGTTTAGGGGTTTCTGGTACCAAATGGGTAAAGGTGTATCCATTCCCTATAGGAAATGTGTTGCATGCTTTGCGGTGTATGCTTTGCTTCAGCTAACATTACAGTGACATTATTTTTTATGAACGGGAATATTTACATTCACAGTCCATTTAAAAAACCTATTGGACACAATTTTATTCATCCTCCGACTCACGCGACGTCACTTGATCATTAAATGGCGTAAAATAAACCAATGTGATTGGACGATAATGTCGTTATGACATCAACGACGCTCCTCCACTGTTAATAATAAAACTGTGTGCAAGTGTTGTCGTTTTTATATTTAAGCACCCTAACTAGAATTTTACGTCAAAAAATGGAGCAATTGGGGTTCTCTTAAACTTTGCTCCTGCCCCGATGTTGTTCGTACTTCGATGAACGTCAATTAATTCACCTTTATTATTTGTATTTACATTATTTTCTATCCATTATGTGTCGAAACAAAATGGTTTGAGACTTAAAACAATTGCCCTCAGTTTACCTATGGACAGCGGAGGAACACCATGGACGTCATTAACGTCGTCATCGTCCATTCATATTGGAGACAGCCACAGTTTATTTTTAACGTCACTTTATGATAACATCACGAAAAGACGCCTATATAATTTTGACACCCTTGAACCCCATTTTTATATGCAAAAAACAGGTTTACAGGGGTAAACTTTTTTTTCTTATTTCTGTTCAAAATTCTACTCGTTAGAACCGCCTCGATGAGGCGGGTCTATCGAGTACCCACAAACTAAATTTCGAGCAGAAATAAGAAAAATACCACATTTTTTCATCTTCAAATGTTTTTCGGCGGTTAAATTTACATTCTATTTGAAAAGGCGTGTTTTCATACTGATATGTTGGTGTTAATCAATGTATTCATTGAGTATGTACAACATTGCGTAACAATAGTTAATTGTAGGGGTGTTCTAAAAATGCTCTAATAATGTAAATATTGGAAAATGAACATCGGGTCCCGAGCAAAGTTTAAGTCAACAATGCTCGTAACCCGATGTTAGTCATACTTCAGTGGCCGCCGCGCATCGGGGCTTGGAAAATAGATGGGCTGAATGATGCTTTCACGCAGAGATGAAATCCGCCCGCACACGATTACTGATAAACCACTTAGAGGATCTAAGCCTGCCCAGGCACAGCGGTGCTAGTCGGACCGTCCATGCTTATAGACCCTATTGGTTTCATTGGGGCTAGGGACTGAGATGTCATTTCATCTCACTGTCGGGTAAAAGTCCCACAAAATTGGAAGCAACGTCTTCAAAATGACCTATACAGTGTTGACGGGGACGTTAAACCTCAAATCAAACAAATCAAACAAACAAAAGTCATAATTCAGAGAACGTTATAAATTACTTTCATTTCTCAAATAAATACGAACGACTTTCACATCCACTGCACGCTTTGGCCTAAGCCATACACGACTGTCCACTACAGTTTATTTTTTTTTTCACACTAAAGCTATTAACAAATCTGGTCGGGGTTGGCACCTCTACTTTGAAGATATATGTGAACTGTGCCAGTCTGAAAGGGATCTATAGATTGAGCACGAATCTGAAACGTACACTTGCCGTAGTGGTTGTAGAGTGACCGCGTCCTAAGTTAACGTTAGTTCAGGAAAACAATGTCTAAACCTAACATATGAACAAGTTACAGCACAATACACACTCATGAAATCTTTTCTACGGCCATTCTCTCCTTTTCTCTGATTCAAGAAGGGCAGTTGTCAGTTTCAGGCGAAATACTGTGCACTGTACTGGTTAACCGCTTAAGTATAGGGCTGACGGATAGGTACACTGACTGTCCCGAAAATTACCTAAATAGTGTTCACTGGACCGTTAAACTCCAAAACAAACAAACAAAACAAAAGCACAATACACAACGTAGATGTAGCTCTAAGTCCTGATGATAATTTTGAATATACATGTAGTTTCTTATTTCTCCTATCAAACAAATCTTGTGTCTACATGTCATAATCGCCTAATCGAGGGGATTCTGAAAAGGAGCCACAATCCTGCAGGCACAAAACGTTGACTCAACGTTGAACTAACGTTGAAACAACGTTTTCAACGTTGTTTCAACGTTAGTTCAACGTTGAGTGCCTTCTGGGAACCTATATTTCTACCAATGAAAATGATAACTATCCCTTAATTGTTAACGTTATTCATCCTTATCCGAAGCTATGATAGCATATGGGTCCACGATTCTTCTCGGATGATGCTAGATGCTAAGTTACCCAACTAGCAAAGTCCGAGACCCTAATCAGGATGCCTGGATTCATAAGCTGATATGAGTACATTGTATTCGCTTGGTGAGCATGCGATCTTGTAACTTTGCTGTGTCTCCACTCAGCTGTCTGTCAACCATTGCTGCCTTGTGTATTAATTGTACGCCAGTTTATTTTTGCGGCTAGAAGTTTTCGCGTTTCGCGAACGCTTCGTATTTTCTTTGCAGCGAATATTTACAACTGACCATACAGTCATGTAGTTTTTGTTATTAAGGGCCGACTGTATGGCGTTTAATTGTGTCCATGATAGTTCATCCTCGCGAAAAAATTTTGATTTGATTTGAGGTTTAACGTCCCCGTCAACACTGTAAAGGTCATTTTGGAGACGTTGCTTCCAATTTTGTGGGACTTTTACCCGACATTGAGATGAAATGACATCTAAAGCCCTGTCGCCCAATGAAACCAATAGGGTTTATTAGCATGGACGGTCCGCCTCGCACCGCGGTTCCTGGACAGGCTTAGATCCTCTAAGCGGTTTACCAGTACTAGTGTGCGGGCCGGATTCAGCTCTGCGTGGAAGCATCATGCAGCCCATATATTTCTTCAAGCCCCTATGGGCGGGGGCTTTCCTCGCGAAAAAGACTCGCCCATGAAATTAAACTGGTCTACAGCGTGCTTAAGCTTAATCTGCTTTGCTCATTTTAACAGGTGACATGTCAATTCTGGAGGATGCCTTGTCAAAAGCTGAATGCTGGCGCTAGAGTGTGATGCCTACAGATCGTTCATTGCGAGAGACAAATCATGGGTCCGGAAACATGAGAAATGGGCCCTTAGAAATCTTCAAATGTGCATGTGCAGCTAACTCATCACGTAAACAAGTCCCTGAAATGAATACACCTTTAAACCCCACTTTATGAAGAGAAAACTGGGGTTTACAGGAGTTATAGTTTTTTTCTTATTTCTGCTTAAAGACATAGGTTGTGTGTACTCGTTAGAACTGCGGTTTTGGGTATAAGTAAGAATAATATCACAAAATTTCATCAGAAAAATGACGTTTTGGTGATATGGAAAAATGCACTATGTCCCACGGGTGTGTTATGGTAATTTAATAGATCTGAACTCATGACTTCTTACAAGAAGCATCCTCACGGAATACTTTTTATGTCCGCGAGCAGCAAAGGCTCTGGAGAGACCGCGCGTATGCGTACGCTCGCTTGAACCTTTGCTGGTTGCCTGTTGATAAGTTCTCGTTTCTTATGTGTTGGCTTATGTATGTATATATTTGCTTTGCACAGCTGGACAGTTTATCATTAACCATGTGCTATAAATTTATTACTCACAATTGTGTGTTTTCTTAATAAGTAGTCAAAGTGATACGGACAGAAGTGACATATCAGTCTGTGCGAGCTTATCACAGCTTTAACAGTTTGCTTGGCAGAGCATCTCATGACCGTGGCATCATTTTGTCTGTAAATGCAATATTATAATGACACGTACTTTTGATTAAGTGGTTGTATAATGATGACATGAAACTGAACTATGACGAGACGTCAAGAAAGTCGACAATTGTTAATTTTCTAGTAATTTTGTAAAATAATGAATACAGTTGTTATTCTGTTTGTTATCGACCTCTGTTTTGTATGAGCTACATAACAAGAAAGGCTGTTTTACGTCCTCGACAACACTTTCTAGGGCATTATGGAGACTTTGCTTCCGATACCCGACATTGAGATGAAATTACATTTCAAGCCCTACCGCCCCAAAAACGCTAGGGTTTATGGGACAGATCAACTCGCACCACGTTTACTGGGCGGGCTTAGACCTTTTAAGCGGTTTACCTGTTCTACAAGTTTGGTTGGTTTCAACTCTGTGCGGAAGCACCATGCAGTCCAATTTATGGCTCCCAGTTCCAATGGGTGGGGCAAAACAAAAGTCTCACATACATTTAACTAACTTTCTTGTGTTTTTTGTTTGTTTGATTTTAGGTTTAGTTTATACTAATTTATTTTAGTTCGATTGCGATGGAAGCTTCAAGCTTATATAATCGCTCTCAATCACTCATTCCGGATGTTTTCACGCGCACGAGAGAGAGGCAGTGACTATTACACCGTTGCTACCCATTCACACCTGGGTGGAGTGAGGCAGTGTCATTACGTGTCTTGCCCAAGGACACACCTCGATACCGGGTGCCGGATTCGAACGCACAACCTCTCTATCGAGGCTGACATGATTTGAGGTTTAATGTCCCAGTCAACACTAGATAGGTCATTTTGGAGACATTGCTTCCAATTTTTTGGACTTTTATCCAAGATGAAATGACATCTCCAGCCCTACGCCCAATGAAACCAATAAGGTTTATATGCACAGACGGTCCGACACGCAACACTTTTCCTGGGCAGGCTTAGAATCTCTACGCGGTTTATCAGTACTCATGTGCGGCCGGTTTCAGCTCTATGTGAGAGCATCATGCAGCCCATCTATTTCTTCTTTCCCCGGTGGGCGGGCCTAACTTCCTTGTGTGAACTAGTCGTTGAGAGCGTTGTTGGGTTGTCACCACTGTTGACTTGAGATACGCTGAGGTCACAAGTGAAACGTAGTTCTGCAACAGAAGTTCAATTAGTGTTTCCGCTTTTTGTCCACCATAGAATATTGCCAGTTTGATAAGATCTCAAAAAGGACTGTAAACCCCAAATAAAAATACTACTGTTCAAGTCTTGTTTATTCATTTTGACAGCTGATATGACACTATTGGAGGATGCCTTGACAAAATTCCATTTCTGGAGGTAATTGATGACATCGATAAAGACAGTTCCTCAACAGTGGAGAGTTTCAAGGGAATGCAACTTTGTGAGAAATAAAAAATATGCTTTGCCTCCCTTATTAGAATTGGGCTTCTCAAGGAAGGTACAGTAAAACTTCTATATCAAGACCGACTCTGGAACTGTTCAAAAGTGGTCTTATAGACCACTTTTGAAAAGTCCCAATGGTGGCCTTTTTCTAGAGGATAATGAGTGTAGTGCAAATAGAGAACAAGTGAAACCTTTTAAAGTACAGTAAAATTCCTATATTAAGACCACCTTTGGGACTGTTCAAAAGTGGTCTTTAAGACCACTTTGAACAGTCCCAAAGGTGGTCCCTGACCAGAGGACACTATGGGCAGAAAACACTAAGAAAATTAAGTGCAGCCTACTAAATAAGCTTTTAAAAAGCAGAATTAGTCCTAATTTTAGGTGGTCTTAATAGCGAAATTTCACTGTACTTTAAAATGCACTATAGCTGGTCTTAATATATGAATTTCACTGCATTTGTCCCTGATGAGCTAATATTGTCCTTTTTATAAGACCCTCAAGGGGAATTGATGCACACAGGGGTCCACACTAAATGGAAAGAGCTTTACATGGAATGGAAACACCTTCACTGGATTAACACTCTCAAAAATATTTTCATCACGAAAACACGCCTATATCATTTTGACCCCCTTGAACCCCACTTTTATATAGTAAAACTGGGGTTTCCGGGGATATACCTTATTTTCCTTATTTCTGCTCTAAAATATAGACTGTGGGTACTCGTTAGAACCGCCTCGATGAGGCGGTTCTAACGAGTGCCCACAATCTATATTTGGAGCTGAAATAAGAAAAATATCACAATTTTTCATCATGAAATTTTCATTTTTTCGGCGATAAAGGTGGCAATGTATTTGTATAGGCGTGTTTGCGTAATGTGTATCCCAAGTCAATCGGGGTCTACTCCTAAAGGAAAGAATTTGCTATTCATGAGGCTGACCATTACGTCAGGGAGTCGACTCTTTGGCTAAGTGGCTAGAGAATGTCACCCGAGCGTCTCACCACAGGCAGGGAGTTTTCACATACATGTACAGTCGGACTTCAATGGCTCGAACACCTGTAGGACCATGAAAATCTTTTCGAGCCACTGTGGGCTACTTCCAGGAGGCATAATGGGGATAATTAACACTTCTTTTCGGTTTCCTTAAATGTAAATGTATGTTGTGTGTACTCATTAGAATCGCCTCATCGAGGCAATTCTAGTGAGTACACACGGCATACATTTGCAAGATAAAAGACGAAAATTTCCTAAATTATCCCCCACTATTTCTTATGTAGAGGATTTCCTTAGGGGCTCAAGAACGGGTTCGACTCAGCCATGGTAAACGAGCCATCGGTGTTTGAGCCATCAAGATTCTAATGTATATGTATGAATTTTTCTTCGATCGTAAGAGTTGGGCTTGTGTGGGATCGTAATTCTTTTGGGCGGAGAAATGGCTTAGCTCATCAAAAATGATGAATGCACTACGAAAACATTGTAAACTTTACCGCCTAAAAATGAAAAATTTACGATGAAAAATTGTGTTATTTTTCTTATTTCTGCTCACAATATAGACTGTGGGTACTCGTTAGAACTGTCTCATCGAGGCTGTTGTAACGTGTACCACAATCTATATTTTAGAGCAGAAATAAGAAAAATAAGGTAAGCCCTGTAAACCCCAGTTTTACTAAATAAAAGTGGGTTTCAAGAGGGTCAAATTTATATAGGCGTCTTTTTCGTGATGGTAACGGTCGGCAACTCCTACCATCAGTTATCTATTCTTGGTAGATTATGCATTGCTTTTTGAATTATGATAACTGCGTCAGTCAGTCGACTCTTTGGCTCAGTGGTCAAAATCCCACCACAGACAGGTGTGTGTGCAGCTTTATTTCTTTGCTTTGTTACGACTTTCATGTCCTTTAAGAGAAGACCCTCTTTTCCAAGAGACTTGATTTGCAGAAAAACATTTAAAATGGCACATAATTGGTCTCCCGTATAAATAGAACTTAAATCGGGTGTATCTACATTGTGTTGCATTAGGAAAACACACCCATTCAAATATATTGAAAATTTTACTCTAAAATGAAAGTTTTCAGATGAAAAATTGTGATACGTTTTAATTTTTCTGCTCAAAACATAGATTTTGGGAACTCGTTAGAACCGCCTCGCTGAGGCGGTTCTAACGAGTACCCACAATCAATGTTTTTGAGTAGATATGAGAAGAATAATGTATACCACTGTAAAACCCGGTTTTACAATATAAAAGGGTCACTGATGAGGCCTAATTTGCCTAAACTAGCTAGTCTGGCCCAGAAAACATGTACACTCCATATTTTCCAGTTCTGCGGTGTATACCTTGCTTCCAAAGGATAACCTTATCCTTCCTAGAACATATTTAAGGGGGTCAAACTTATAAAGGTGGGTTTTAGTGATGATACAGTGATGAAATTTGTCATTCTTGTAATAAATGGTGGAAATGTGATTTGTATATACATGTATTTCCGTTTCATAATTATGCGACAATAGAACATACTGTGTGCACATTACGAAAACACGCCTATACCAATACATTGTAACCTTTATCGCCGTAAAAAAGGAAATTTCATGATGAAAAAATGTGATATTTTTTCTTATTTCTGCTCAAAATATAGATTGTTGGTACTCGTTAGAACAGCCTCATCGAGACGGTTCTAACGAGTACCCACAATATATATTTTTGAGCAGGGATAAGAAAAATAAGGTATACCCCTGTAAACCCCAGTTTTACTATATAAAAGTGGGGTTAGAGGGGGGTCAAAAGTATATAGATGTGTTTTCGTGATGATAGGCCTTTATTGCAGACAGTCTTTATTGCAGACAGTGTTGACCCAGATCAGACTGCTCCTCTTGGAGCTTGCCTGTATGCAAAAGTGTTTTATATAGTTTAGGAAAAGATAAACAGATGACATTTGTTTTTCTTGGCATCTTAATGGTTAGGCAAGAAACTACATCACTTGGATTTGTATCATGAACTTTGATCATTTAGTATGGAAAGATAAGCTAATAATTTTGCTGAAAATGTGAGCAGAAAAATGGAAAAGCTGCTCACATTTTTCCAGCAAAAATACCAAAAGTTCAGATATTGTACTTGCTAAAACACTTAACAATATGACCACTAACGAGCTCGTTAATCTAACACGGCCCATTGGAGTTTAACTGTTTGTTTTCTTTTGCTCCAGCATTTCTGTTGTTTCTTGATGTCGAGTCCACACCGTTGTTTCATCTCTGTGGTTGTTTGATTTTTGTGTTCACGGAGATGTTGCACTGATGAGTTAGGAGGCCTTCATGCGGACTGAACAAATTAGTTGTCTTAATCGCGACGGAAGTAAGGGCGAAGATTGTGGCCACGTAAAATCGATTTAAGCCCCCCCCCCCCCCCCCCTCCCCCAGTGGAATTCGTTTCCGCTGACCGTTCCAAGGCGGTTCTTCTGTCGTGGTTTATTTTTGTTATGGTTTGTCTTTGAGTGTTTGTGTCGCTTGTGTTATTTTATTTTGGATAGCCTTTTGGCCATTTTGTGGGAAAGTAACTGTCCTTTTGGCTTTTCGCTGTGGGTGTTTCTGTTGGGGTCTTTTGCTTCATGTTTGTGTTTCTTTCCCTTTGGTGTCTCTGATGGGAGCTGTGGGTTAATTGTATTGATTCCTGATCATTGCCTCTACTTCTATTTTGAACAACTAGCCCCAAATTGTTAACTGTTGTGATAAGTATAATGTCTAAAACAGTCACTGTGGTATTTCTGCTAAAAATGTGAGTAGCTACTAACAAACTATCTGTTTATTTGTCGTGTTCATTCACCAAAGTTTCTGATAATTGTTCCCTGTATTGAAAGCAAACAGTATAGATCCAGATCAGGTTGTACGTCACGTGATCTGGGTCTATGTTGTTTGCTATTTCCCCCTTTTAGTGGACGATAGGCATTAGATCTATATAGGTTAAAGATAACAATGCCCCGAGGAATAAACCATCACCCGAAAGGCATTCATACGAACCCCTAAACATTTCTATAATCCTTTACTCCGACTGATTTAAAAAAAAAAACATGTTGTATCTCGCTGTATACTCCTACATGCATATGACAGCATGTAATCTTGAAGTCGCGGGCCGGCCGCATACTTTCGTCGAGATTAATCATGTAATCTTGAGGGCGAGGTCCGGTAATATGCCTTCTCATTAGGATAACACACCCGTGCGAAATAGTGTATTTTTCTCATCTCCAAAATGGCTAATTTTTTTCTGATGAAAATCCGCTATATTTGTCTTATCTATACTGCAAACATAGGTTGTGGGTGCTCGTTAGAACCGACTCATTGAGGCGGTTCTAACGAGTCCCCACAACCTATGTCTTTGAGCAGAATTAAGAAAAATAAAGTATACCCCTTAAACCCCAGTTTTCTCTATATAAAGTGGGGTATATGGGGTGTTTATTTAACGGACTTGTTCACGCGATGTGGAGAATTTCTATGGTCATTCCCGTAGGCCCATCCGCTGATTCAAGAAGAGCAGCTGTCGGCTTCTGGTGAGAGAATGTACAGTATACTGGATATGCAAAGGCTTGTCCAGGAAAAAAAATTTGGTTAGGTAAACTGGCCGGCACGATGTTACGAGCCAAGTTTAGCAGGAAGGGAATGAAACGGAAAACCAGCATCAAGCTTTAAAATATTAATGTAGTTGTAAAGCTGCTCGTCTCATAGAACTGGAATCGTGGCATTACGAAAACACGCCTATATTAATACATTGTAAACTTTATCGCCGAAAAATGAAAATTTTAAGATGAAAAATTGTGATATATATCCTCAATGAGGCGGTTCTAACGAGTACCCACAATCTATTTTTTAGAGCAGAAATAAGAAAAATAAGGTTTACCCCTGTAAACCCCCGTTTTACTATATAAAAGTGGGGTTCAAGGGGGTCAAAATTATATAGGTGTGTTTTCTTGATGGGTTCCATTCCTGGCTCCTCCAGACTGTCAGCGGGTCTCTTAACTGTGGTCCAGTCTCCATATGACCTTAGTGGGGCGTAAACCTCAAACATACTCATTTATATGAAGTTATAATATACTGTTTTATCCCCAAATATTCGGACACCAGAAAGCCATAACTGTGAGTCTAGATACAGGTCAAACTGGTTCAGTTTTATTTTTCATAACGCCAGACTGCTCCTGGAAGTCCTCAGACTTTTTACTGTAAATATGCCGAGTAACTAACGCTATAACCATTGTCTTTTTTTTTTTTTTTCACTTTTATCACAGCGCACAATTAAAAAGATACCTCATATTTGGTTTTTTTGTTTAAATTGAGGTTTAAAGTCCCCGTCAACACTATTTAAGTAATTTTCGAGACGCTGCTTCCGATTTTGCGGGACTTATGAAATGACATCTCAAGCCCTGTCACCAAATGAAACCAAAAGGCTTATATGCATTGGACGGTCTGACGGACACCCGTTAGCCTGGGCAGGCTTAGTCCTTCTAAACGGTTTACAAGTACCCATGTGTGGTCAGGTTCAGCTCTGCGTGGAAGCACCGTGCAGCCCAGTCTATTACTCCAAGCCCCGATGGGCTTGGGCGAGACCTCATATTTGCTCAATTTGTATATAAAGTATTTTGTTTTGTTAGTGTTATGTTTGTTTTCATGTGTGTACGTTTGGTTTGTTGAAAACAGGTATTAATCAATATGCAGCTGATAGAAATATTCCTTTCTGGTTTTTCTTTCTACCCAAAAATGATGTAAAATGGAAATCAGTACAAAAACGCGCCTATACGAATACATTGCAACCTTAATCGCCGAAAAAATGAAAATTTTAAGATGAAAAATTGTGATATTTTTCTTATTTCTGCCTTAAATATAGATTGTGGGTACTCGTTAGAACCGCCTCATCGAGGCGGTTCTAACGAGTACCCACATTCTATATTTTAGAGCAGAAATAAGAAAAATAAGGTATACCCCTGGAAACCCCAGTTTTACTATATAAAAGTGGGATCCAATTGGGTCAAAATTATATAGGCGTGTTTTCGTGATGGTTCACCCATAAAGTTCACCCATTAGGCCGCAATCAGGAGGTTTACACGGACACATCTGTTTGTTTGTTTGTGTTTAGGATTTACGTCCCCGTCAACACTTAGGTAGTTTTAATTTGGCGACGTTACTTCCGATTTTGTGGGACTTTTACCCGACATTAAGATGGAATGACAGCTCAAGCCGTCTAGCCCGAAAAACACCGCTAGGGTTCAAGGGACGGATCGACTCGAACCTGGGCTATTTGTAAGTGCTCAAAACTTCGGCCGGTTTCAGCTCTGCGCGGAAGCACCATGCTGCCAGCAATCTATTTCTCCAAGCCCCGATACAGCTGTTCGATCTTCAATAAAATACATGTAATACTATGATGTGTGAACCCATTAGAATCGCCTCATCGAGGCGATTCTAATGAGTACTCACAACAAACGTTTCATTGATAAAATAATAGAATTGCTGTTTTAACCCATTCAGTACCAGAAACCCCTAAAGGGGTACCTTGGCAAGCAGTGCAGGCCCAGATCAGACGCCACAGAACACGGCGTCTGGTCAGGGCCTACACTGTTTGCTAAAAGTTCAGTCATTTGCCAAATCAATGTTGAAGAAAAACAACCTGACATCCCTAAATTTTGAAATGGACTCCTGTTATATATAAGGAGGAAGATTCCATTTGGTACAAAAAGGGTTATCTACTCATTTCTCATCCTGTGCAAGGTGGAGCTATGAGAAAAATGTTCTAGGCGCTCTAGAACGTTAACCCATAGGGGCTTGGACCATGAAGAGAAAATGTTTTCTTGCACACCAGACAAGGAAATCCGTGATTTTACCCTGGGATAGAAATTTATGTTCTGATCCTGGTGTTCCGACCCAGGCAACTAACATAAATGCGCTTCAATTCTATTCAACTGCCGGAACTACTTCCGCACTACTTTTATTTTGTTAACAATATACATGTGCGAGCTGTCAAAACTAACAGGAGGTGTTGTGCAAGAAAAAGAATCCAATATGGGGTTCTGTTGTAGATGGTCGTTTCCAACCCTCGGGGATGACCGTGCTGAGCGGAACCTCGGCGTAGCCTCGGTTCCGCTCAGCACGGTCATCCCTCGGGTTGGAAACGCTCATCTACAACAGAACCCCATATTAGATTCTTATAGTACCAAAAGCATAAGTAGAAAACCGCTGAGACCATCGACCCTTTGAAGAAGTCGACGGAAATTCTCGTTTACAAGGTTTTGCTTTTGGGTTTACGGCCCTTTCAAGATTATTTCATATATTTCAGATTTTTCGAACCGATCTTTATTCAGAGGCGTGCGAAAATCGGAGTACCCGGAAACAGACCACCTGACCTTCTTTTGCGGAGTTTGGCGTCTCACTTGTGACCCGACTGAGCGAGGCTCGAACGACAGCGCTGAGTGACCTAATGATTAAATGTCAACAGCCACGGAATAAATACATGTACAGTTATACGTGGTATATATTTTCCAGATCGATAAAAACTTTAAAATGTGGATACTTTTGGGGTCGACTGTTTATCAATCGACCCAAAGTTACCTACTACAGAAGCTTCCTGCCTGCTATTGGCTGGCCATGTACAAAATCCAGGCAACGGTTATTTATAGCATCGCTTTTCATAGAGCACTGTGTAAAACCGTTGATTATCTGTAAAATTTGGGCGTCCCCACCCATCGGGGCATTGAGAAATAGATTGGGCTGCACGGTGCTTCCGCGCAGAGCTGAAACCGACCGAACTTGAGTACTGGTAAACTGCTTAGGTCTAAGCTTGCCCAGGAAAAATGATGCGAGTCAGACCGCCCCTTAAACCCCAGCGGTTTCTATGAGCGGTATGGCATGAGCTGTCATTTCATCTCAATGTCGGGTAAAAGTCCCACAAAATCGTAAGCAACTTCTCCAAACTATGACATTTATAGTGTTGACGGGGACGTAAAACCTCAACTCAAACAAAAAAAAAAAATCTGTAACATTTGGACTGGACTCTCGTGTACTGGGACATTGACAAACAGCGTTAAAACCCAGATCAGACGCCACAGAACGCGGCGTCAGACCAGGTTCTACACTGTTTACTTACTTAAGAACTGGCATTTAAGGGTTAAATGAAACAGTACATCACGTTAACAAGTCCCCCCCCCCCCATTTATATAGAGAAAACTGGATTTTATGGGATTAAACATTATTTTCCTTATTTCTGCTCCAAGTCATAGGTTGTGGGTTCTCGTTAGAACCGGCGGTACTAACGAGCACACAAAACCTTTGTTTAAAGTGTGAATAAGTAAAATATCGCAAGTTTTCATCAGAAAAAAAGAACCGTTTAGGAGGTATGAAAGAATTCACTATATCTTCAAACATTTTCGAAATTCCGCAATGGAATCACTGATCCCAAAATGATAGAAAATAAAAGTTTGACGGCATGGGAAAACGTAAGATCTGAATACCCAATATACCCACCTTGATAAGAGAAATGTTCAACTGCATGAAACATGTAAGACTTTATAAACTATTAAACGCATTATAAAGCTATAATAAAGCTGGCCGTAAGGATGAAAATGTCTTTCAAACATGTTAGCAAGCCCGTGTGCAGTGAAAAACCCTAGAAACAGGGATAAACGTTTTTCTTATTTCTGCTCCAAAACATAGGTTGTGGGTACTCGTTAGAACCGCCTAAATGAAGCGGTTTTAACGACCACCCACTTCTTATGTAAGGAGCATTACATCACCTGAACAAAGCCGTGAAATGAAAACCCCACTAAACCCCATTTTATATAGAGAAAACTGGGGTTTACGGGGATGTACATTTTCTTATTTTTGCTCCAAGATGTAGGTTGTGGGTACTCGTTAGAACCGCCTCAATGAGGCGGTTCTAACAAGCACCCACAACCCATGTTTGAAGTAAAAATAACAAAATATGACAAATTTTTATCAGGAATGTAGCCATTTTTGGAGATGTGAAAAGTGCATTGTATCGCACGGGTGTGTTATCGTAATGATTAATATGAAACGTATCACAGATTTTCATATTAAAAATAATCGTTTTGGAGATATGAAAGAATGCCCGATGTCACACGGATGTACTAAAAATGTGCCCTTTCAGAGTACATCCTTCTTTGTACATTACAATAACACAACCGGGTGTAAAAATGCCCCTTTTTCATGTCTACAGACCTAGCATTCTTTCAGATGAAAAAGTCATATTTTTCTTATTCCTAGATATAACATGAATTGTTGGGGCTCGTTAGAACCGCCTCATTGAGGCGGTTCTAACGAGTACCCACAATCTATGTTTTTGGGACGAAAATAAGGAAAATAATGTATACCACTATAAACCCCGCGTGTCTCTATTTAGCGTGAGGGTTTAAAGGGGTGTTCATTAACCTGTTGATACATTGGGTTGGTAGTCACCCAGGATCTGCAGTATGCTCCTGATCTTTGTCTGCGCACACGGTCGGTCAACACACCCGGTTGCTGGGTGTGTGCTAAAATGTTGTCTTTCCTAGAACAAGCATTTGGCTTTTGAAAATGTTTGATATTTCTTTCTTACTCCCAAATATAGATTGTGGCTGTGCGTTAGAGCCGCCTCATCGGAAAGGAAAATAATGAATACCCCCGTGAACCTCTACGATAAATTTGGGTTTAGAGGGCTGTTTATTGCATGGACTTGTTGGCGCGATGAAAAAAATACATTTACCGGTATCATCAATTTCCAAATGTGCTTTAGCCGCAAGTTGGTAGAAAATCGGTCTAAAACACTTGCAGCAAGACGGCGCTTTGCAAAGTGCAACTAGCCAATCATTACGAAAACACACCCATGTTTCTTAGTAAATTCTTTCAGGGCTCCAAAACAGGCATATTTCTTACAAAATATTTGATATATATTCTTATTTCTGCATCAAACACAGACTGAGGATGCGTGAAGAACCGCTTCACCTCACTGAGACGGTTCTAACGAGCACGCACAATCTTTGTTCTGAGCAAAAATGAAGAAAAATAATTCATCCCCCTGTAAACCCCACATTTTCTTTATATAAAGTGGAGTTTTTTTTTCGAGGTTGTGAATTTCACGGACTTCATCATCAAGCTGTGATAGTTTAAGCTGCTGTTTGTAACCATACGTCAACGTCTGTTCAACGTCTTTTCTTCTTTTTAGGGGAATTAACTCAAGGAAGAACACATATCACTTTTAGTTTCTTTTATTACATATGTTTCATTTTCTTTAACATTATGAAAACACGCCTATACAAATACATTGCCACCTTTATCCCCGAAAAAATGAACATTTTATGATGAAAAAATTGTGATATTTTTCTTATTTTCTTATTTCTGCTCAAAATATAGATTGTGGGCACCCGTTAGAACCGCCTCATCGAGGCGGTTCTAACGAGTACCCACAATCTATATTTTCGAGCAGAAATGAGAAAAATAAGGTATACCCCCGGAAACCCCAGTTTTACTATATAAAAGTGGGGTTCAAAGGGGTCAAGATTATATAGGCGTGTTTTCGTGATGATCAGTTTCAATGTCATAAATTACATTCATCTTCTTTATTCAGTTCCCAACACAAAACTTAAATAATTTCTATATTAAAACTTTGAAATAAAATTTAGGATGATAAAAGCCAAAATACAGTTGCCAAATCTTTGCAAAGTCAAATGTTTGAATCCCAAATCTCTGAATTTGAGTGCCTCTCACAAAGAAGCCCTCCCTTTATATATGGTGTCTTGCTTCCAGCTGTCCAAATATTTCATCTCCATTAAGGCTCAAAGAGGTGATTAGGGACTTACCACACATAGGGTATGGCGAAGCTGGCTTTAAGAATAACTAATTAATGCCAAAGTGAAATGGCCCAGAAATTACATGCTATGTTACATCATGATATGTTACAAAGCGCAATACTTTAAATATACACGTGTGTGTATCTATCATTAATGTTTGTTCATTTCCCATTCGCTATGCATATCAATGGCATTTTACATGTACAATTTATACAACATGCATGTAAAATGCACCAATCATTCTAAGCAAACGACAAGATTATGGCAAATAGATTTGCATACAACAAGAGATATCACAGATACTTGTTTTTCTTCTATCAAAAATATAAAAAATACAAAGCAATAACAGAATGGTTGAGCTATTTGATTGATTGAAATAAAAGTACAATATTTCGATAAATTCCATGAGCAAGAATCTCAGAACTATTTCACACAGCGACTGGTAGTAATATAACGTGACGGGAAAGGGCGCGTTTAGAACCCGGGCGTTAGGTCATAGTAAACGACGTCAGCAGCGTTCGATCAAAAGATCGCCCCCGCCCATAGGGGCTTGTAGAAATATATGGGCTGCATGATGCTTCCACGCAGAGCTGAATCCGGCCCGCACACTAGTACTGGTAAACCGCTTAGAGGATCTAAGCCTGTCCAGGAACCGCGGTGTGAGGCGGACCGGACCGTCCATGCAAATAAACCCTATTGGTTTCATTGGGCGACAGCGCTTGAGATGTCATTTCATCTCAATGTCGGGTAACAGTCCCACAAAATTGGAAGCAACGTCTCCAAAATGACCTTTACAGTGTTGACGGGGACGTTAAACCTCAAATCAAATCAAATCAAAATCGATCAAAAGATGGGAAACTATTAAACTGAACTTTAACATTTTTATTTCGCTTGGGTTTCTTTCAAAGATGACAGCTTCTGATTGAATAATCATTCCGCCGTGGCTATTGGTAAGTTCCTTCTTAGCTTTGGAAAGAATTCCTTTACCATTTTGGTGACAGTTTTAAAATTTCGATGACATAGAATGAACTCTCATTTTTGTGGATTTTATTGGTGTGTCATCTCCGGCAAAAGCTTCTTGTGAGTGATTCGCCGGAGTTTACACATCGATGAGATCCACACAAAAATGAAATTCATTCTTTTTCGCTTTAATATGTTTTCTGACAAAAATACAATATAACGTAACTGTACAATAAACAATATCACATATAAACATTTTTTCATCTGTAATACTATCAATTAAAAAACTTTATCATGTGACATCACGTGAACAAGCCCCTGAAATGAACACCCCCTAAACCCCACTTTATATAGAGAAAACGGGGGTTTACGGGGTATCCATTATTTTGCTTATTTCTGCTCCTACACATAGGTTGTGGGTACTCGTTAGAACCGCCTCACTGAGGCGGTTCTAACGAGCACCAACAACATAAGTTATGAGTATAAATAAGAAAAATATCACAAATTTTCATCAGAAAAGTAGCCTATGTCACACGAGTGTGTTATCGTAATGGAATGAAAAATGGCTGAACCCAGAGAAAATCCAGTTGCCCTTAAAATAATAGTTAAAACAATATATATAATAAACACAAAACGGACACACATTCACAAAGCTTGAGGCATTCTAACCCTTATCCTGCTGAACGCGCCAGCCCCCTAACTTTGCAAAAATGTAGATCCAGATCAGATGGCTTCTGATCAGGGTCTATACTGTTTGTCATGCAGTTTGTGAATTAAAGGAATACACTATGTAAAGTGATTCGATTTGTGAATTGTCAGAAATGGGTGTGGATTGAAAGGTAGGGGCTAAACAACTGCGAAAAAAAAGTCTACAAGGGTTGCCTCTGGGAACATACAACACATCACAAATATGGTAATTGAATGATCCTTAAGGGTTCAAATTTCAAGCGTGACGTTTTTAGAGAAGGCAACTTTCGGATGCCTTTTTGCCATAGATTTTTGAAAAAAAATATAAATATGGTGTTTGTGTGAATTCCAGACTGCTAAAACTACATGTCTGTCCGGTAATATAAAATTAAGAATCGACCAATGTAAAATACCAGCTATAAGGCAACTTATGAAAACATTAACCCATTGTATGCGGGAAACCCCTAAAGGAGTACCTTGGCAAACCGTGCAGGCCCAGAACGCGGCGTCTGATCAGGGCCTTCACTATTTGCTAACAGAATTTTCCGTCAAAAAAAAAGAATGAAAATGAAAAAAAGGAGACCTGACACCCCTTATGTGACAAACGGACTTGTCCAACATATAGCAATGGAAGAGTCCACCAGTATACAATGGGTAAAAAGTGCAGCACTGCGTTTTGAAATGCTATAGAATAAGGGAGACCCGTTTTTACACTCTTCATAAGCTGTAATATGGTGTAGGATGAAGATCTCAAGCTACAGTCGAACTTCAATGGCTCGAACACCTTTGGGACGTCGAAAATCTGTTCGAGACAGGGGTAGTTCGAGTCCCTGAGGTTACTGTCAGGATGCATAACGAGATACTTTTTGACATCCTTTCGGTGTTCTAGAATGAATATGTATGATGTGTGTATCATTAGAATCGCCTCATCGAGGCGATTCTAATGAGTACACACAGCATACGTTTGCAAGATAAAAGACTAAAATCTCCTTAATTATCCCCAACTATTTCATATGTAGAGGATTTCGCGAGGGGCTCAATAATGTGTTCGACTCATCCATGGTGAACGAGTCATCGGTGTTCGAGCCATCGAAGTTCTACTGTATATACAGGATAACACCAGACATGTAATTCAAGATAACATGTAATGCAAATATCAAGTTTGTCATTAGAGGAATTCTGCATGTGTAATGCATTAATTCACATGACATTTCATCTCAATGTCGGGTAAAAGTCTCACAAAATTGGAAGCAACGTCTCCAAAATGACCTATACAGTATTGACGGGGACGTTAAACCTCAAACAAACAAACAAACAAACAAACAAAACACCAACATAATGCATAAAAGTCAGCATTATATGTACACATTACCCTTCATTACTAGTAGAATATGTAATGCATACCATATGCATAACAACAAGATTTCGCATTACCTCATGTATGATGGTGTTCAGTTAATGCTTTATAACTTACATTGTATACATTAAAGCAAAATAATTCTTAGCAAAGCATAGGACCATATCTTAACACACCACGCAAACACACCTATATAGATTTGACCCCCCTTGAACCCCACTTTTATATAGTTAAGCTGGGGTTAAGAGGGTTATACATTATTTTTCTTATTTCTGCTCGAAAATACAGATTGTGGGTACTCGTTACAACCGCCTCAATGAGGCGGTTCTAACGTATACCCACAATCTGTATTTTAGCAGAAATAAGAAAAATATCCCAATTTTTCATCTTAAATTTTTCACTTTTATGGCGGTAAAATTTACAATGCATTTGTATAGGCATGATTTCGTAATGATACATTAGGATAACACATACATGTGAATTAACCCATATATGGCAATGGAATCTGCCACCTAATAAGTCTGGTGAGTCCATTTCCAATTAAACGAGTGTCAGGTTTGTTTTTGTTTGTGGCATATTTAGAAAAAAATTTTCTTTAAGCAAATAGTGTAGACCCAGTTCTGTGGCGTCTTATCTGGGTTTACACTGTTTGCCAATGTCCCCCAAAAGGGCCGCCAGGCATATGTGGGTTGATGCTTTTATTCATGGATTTTACTTATGAAAATATGCTTGGAGAAATAGATTGGGCTGCATGGTGCTTCCACGCAGAGCTGAATCTGACCACACATGAGTACTTGTAACTTAGAAGGACTAAGCCTGCCCAGGCAAAGCGGCGAGAGTCAGATCGTCCAATGCATATAAGCCTTTTGGTTTCATTGGGCGGCAGGGCTTGAGATATCATTTCACCTCAATGTCGGATAAAACTCCCACAAAATGGGAAGCAACGTCTCAGAGATGACCTAAATAGTGTTGACGGAGACGTTAAACCCCAATTCAAACAAACAAACGAAACTTATAAAAATATGATATTTTTTGCTCCCAACGTAAATTGTGGGCGCTCGTTAGAACCGCCTCATTTTCCTCAAGGAGGCGGTTCTCAAGAGAATCCATAATGCGTGTTTTGATCAACTAAAAGAAGGTTGTGTTCACCCTTGCAAAGTCCAATGGGTTTACTAGGGTGTTCACAACAAGGTCTCGTGAATGCGATTTAGGGGGATAACCGTAATCAAAATTGTCATTTGGGGGTGGGGTGGGGTGGGTGGGGGTATGAATCGGCAGTTTTACGATCGAAAATTTTGTTTTACAGCGATAGTATATCTCGGAAATTTTGGACGTTATCCAATCAGACGTCGCAGTACATACGCAATCATATTGCAATATTTACATTTCCAGTGTGAAGTCTAATGAAAACTTATAGAAAACAAAGTGGTTCATACTTCCATGAAAGCATAGAGACACATGATTTTCAGGGACGTCAAGTGACGTCAGTCCTCTGCGGGCGTTGGTGACGTCAACACTGTTCCACTCTTTGTTGGAAAACAGCGTGTAAATGTTTTTCAGCTTCAAAAGTATGCCCTATAAGCATTTTTTCGCCCAGTGATTAGGGGCAAAGAATGTAAGTATAAAAATATACTTAATTTTTTCTGCTCTTTCATAAAAGTATGAACGACAGCGGGTCGCTAGCAAAGTTTACATGAACCCCTTCCGGATTCATTTACTTTGTACGTGACCCACTGCGTTCATACTTTCATGAACAGCAGAAAAATAAAATTATGTATATCATTTCTTAAATAAATGTCAGCAGAAATTCTACATATGGGCCCCGTCAAGCGATTTTGGTACTTATCGCCTATGCGAGCAGCGAAGGTTCAGGCGAGCCTGCGCATCCGCGCAGTCTCGCCAGAACCTTCGCTGCTCGCTCATACAAGCAGTGAATCAAGAGGAACCTTCAGACAGAAAGCCATGTCCCTGGCCCCTCTGAATGGCTGGGCATGCGCAGTTAAAATTTGTCAAGACGCTAGCTCGAAGACACAAATTCGCTTGGCGGGGCTCATATAATCAAAGCATGACAAAACCAGCAAGAAGACTTTTGAGACAAGAATCTCATAATCACCGTAGTCTGGTCAGAGTCTTCAAACTTATCTGCTCGCATTTGCCCTTAAATAGAACGGGCCCCTGTGGCCTAATAGGTAAGAGCGCTGAATCTAATCATTAGGCCTCTCACCGCTGTGGTTCGCACCTCGCTCGGGTCACACATGAGTCGCCAAGTTCTGCGCCGGAAGGTCCGGTAGTTTTTCTCCGGGTAGATCAGTTAACGCCCACCCCTGATTAACAATCAGTAAATAAGTGCTTTATCTTGAAAGGGCCGTTAAACCAAATTGAACAAAAAGCCTTCTGGTCACCAGGCAATCCAAACATCCATTAGCGAAGACCCTGATCAGATTGATTGGCTGATTAGACATGGACATAGAATTAATATTTTACGTCCAATATTGTCAACAAAACAACATAAGCCATGTAGGGCTTTTACTTCGACAAATATTTGTTAAATAATAGCAAGTTAAAATATATCACAGCATGCATATAATTACTTACATATACACATTTACCGGCCCCAATAGCTCAGTTGGTAGAGTGTCCGCTCCGGGGAACGGGAGGTCTGGGGTTCGACCCCGGGCCGCGACATACCAGTCGTTAAAAATGGTACTAGCTGCTCCTCGCTTGGCACTCAGATTTACGGGGTAGAGCTAGGACTGGTCGATCCAGTGTCAGGATAATGTGACTGGGTGTGGTATCATGTAATGTGTCTGGGACATGATACTTCAGTGAGGCAGCACTATAAACGTGAGCATTGAGCTCCCTGTCGCAACCAGACACCGTCGTGATATGACTGAAAAATTGTTGAAAGCGACGTTAAACCCGAATTCACACACACACATATACACATTAAGAGATTGTATCACAGACATTTAGCACAAGAATACTTTGTGAATATTTTATTACGATAACACACCCGTGTGACATGGTGCATTTTCTCACATCTCCAAATTGTGAAAATCTTTGATATTTTTCTTATTTTTACTGCAAACATAGGTTGTGGGTGCTCGTTAGAACCGCCTCATTGAGGCGGTTCTAACGAGTACCCAGAACCTATTTATTAGAGAAGAAATAAGAAAACTAATGTATACCCCCATAAACCCCAGTTTTCTCAGTGGGGTTTAGGGGGTGTTCATTTCACGGACTTGTTCACGTGATGTTATGCTAAGAAGTATGAGACAATGGATATAAAGAACATAAAACAGTTAGATAGTCATACACTCTAAAAACTAGCACTTTAAATTGAAAATTTTAGATTGAAAAAACTTGCTTAAATATCATTCTCATTAGTATCATCCGAGAGCGTGTGTCGACAAATTGTCTGATTGCTAGATGCGCCACCTAGGTGGTTGCCAACACATCACCATCGAAGGAACTCAAATTACTATATATTGGCTGGAGTGGCACAGCATTTCCTACACTTCACATGCGCGCCCAACGAAGACTCAGATCAGCCTGCGCATTGCTCCTTCATGCAGCAAGAGAAGTCTCTTGTCAGACTATATGGATGCGCAGGTTGATCTGAGTCTTCGCTGGGCGCACATGTAAACTAGGAAATGCTGTGCCCCGGCTCAATTATGTTTTGTTGTGCGCACCGGCCCATTATTAATAACCGCTGCGGAATATAAATGCCTACACCAGTGTAGGCTGAGAAATTTAACCTTAACTGAGACCTTAACTTTTCCTTTCACCCTTAAATTCCAGCATTTAAACACATTGTGTAGACCCTGATCAGACAACGCGTTATGCGGAACCTGATCTTGGTCTAGATAGTTTGCCAATGCCCCAGTGCATGAGCCCAGTCCAGATTTTATTGTTTACCAATCCCTGGATTTTGTACTAAAGCACTGGTAGTCGTGTGGACATCAACACCGTAAAGCTTCTGTGCTTAGTAACCCTGGTTCAGCTGACAATAATTAACCCAAAGCGTAGCACTAACTATCCAGTCTGCCAGTAAGGAGGACCAGTTAGCCTTTTTATATATTTGTCGTCGCTATTTAGTGAATAACGCCATATATTCGCAATGGTTTCTTTATCGTATTGTTTTACCTCCCTTGGTTTATAGAATCTATATGTAAATAAAAAATGATATGGCTACTGGCGCGTAACGTCAAGACGCCTTTGGTGTAACCGATCGGGGCGACATATAAAAACGTTATATGATGAACAGAATCTGACATTCGTGGTCATTTCATACGAAATCAATGAAACTCGCCGAAGGCTTGTTTCAAAACTTTCATATGGAATGATTGCTCGTGGAATGACCTCTCATTACGTTAACTTATCTTATTTTACTCCTCCAAGGTTGAGGGTGCTCGTAAGAACCGCCTCATTGAGGCGGTTCTAACGAGTACCCACAACCTATGTCTTGGAGCAGAAATAAAGAAAATAATGTATACCCCGTAAACCCCACTTTGCTCCATATAAGGTAGGGTTTAAGGGGTATTCAATACACGATCTCTACGTGATAATTTGAGCGTAACTTTGTGTGTTACATGAAATACAACCTACACAATTATGTAATCAATGTAAATCTATGGTTTAAGGGGAATGGAACACCTTCAGGGAAGGCAACTCCTACAAAAGTATTTTATCTCCCTTGACAATAGGGGTCAACTCTTAAAGAAAAGAAATTGCTCCTGAGGAGCAAATTATTTCCTTTAAGAGTAGACCCCTTTTTCAGTGGGACAGGTCTTATATATAAGCGTACAGGAAGTCCCGATAGTTGTCTCCCTTTGAAAAATGGCAGAAAAATCTGCCAGGTGTTCCCATTCCCCTTTAAACCAGCAAGAAAAGAATGACGGATCTAAGTCGGGCGGACAAGGATACCAAGTGACCATGTCGTATCGCTGTTGGCCCGAGGTTAGCTCACTTTTGCGTGCTGGCTGGGAATATTATATAAAAGGTTTCGAAAGAAAGTTGAATGACTTTTGAAATTCTGAAAATGTATCGTCGTGCATGTACATCAAACGAAAACTCAGATCAGTCTGTGAATCCGCAGTCTGATTAGGGTATTCGCTGTTCGCTAAATGGATGGTTCAAAGGTTTCTCCATTCACATTGAGAAGGCTGCCTTCTAATTGCGTATTTGAATCTTTGCCAAGCCCACATCGAGGTAAACCGGAGTATCCGGAGAAAAAAAAACACCTGAGCTTCCGTTGCAGAATTTGGCGTTTAACATGTCATCACGAAAACAAGCCTATATAATTTTGACCCCATCGAACCCCACTTTTATATAGTAAAGCTGGGGTTTATAGGGGTAAAACTTATTTTTTCTTATTTCTACTCTAAGATATAGATTGTGGGTACTCGTTAGAACCGCCTCATCGAGGCGGTTCTAACGAGTTCCTACAATCTATATTTTGAGCTAAATTAAGAAAAATATCACAATTTTTCATCTCAAAATTTTCATTTTTTCGGCGATAAAGGTTACAATGTTTTGGTATAGGCGTGTTTTCGTAATGTGATCAGAGCTAGCTCGACCCACAGTGATGAGAGACTTTATGATCAATTGTCATCGCTCTTATCCACTAGGCCAAGGAGGCCCGTGAAAAGAAACTTACAGCGGCGATTACAGTGGAAATCGACTGTTAAAACAATTAAGACTAATTTCTTCTTTTAAAACAGATTTTAAAGTTTCACTTTTTTCAATTCTTAGTGTTTCCTTCACCAGATGGCTTGTAATATTAAAATACCACCTTTGGAACTGTTCAAAGGTGGTCTGAATATAAAAATTTTACTGCACAATGTGTACAATGTGCAGAGTAATTTCTCCATAGGCGCACATGTTAGACAACATACGTTTGTTTGGCGGGGCCTAAATGAAAGCATCCTTTGTGAGTGGGTAGGCAAGGTAGAATTGTATCTCTTGGCTGTGTGGGCAATGTCGTGTTTTCACACCTCTCTACATGTGCATGCATACACATTAAAAGGGCGTTAATTCAATTTTCAAAACTACTTTTTCTACCTAATCAATATGCAACTGGTACATGAAAGTCTACACTAGGCCTCTTATCTTGATGAAAACTGCCGTGTGTCGTAATGGAGTATTTCACGGCACAAAAACAGCATTTTTAGATTATTAAAGATACGAATTTTTCTTTATATTTAACCTAACAAAGATTGTTGGAGCGGGTGGTTTACATCCGTCTAATTGAGACGGTTCTAGCCGGCACCCAAAATCTAAGGTGTAAAGTTTGAGGTTGAAAATCAGGGCAAATATACATCCGTGACAAACCCCACATTTTACCTACTCAAAATTTGATTTTAATAATTGATATTTCTTTATCATTTTACAAATGCTCACTTCTGAAAAAAAAATCCTTTTCGCTGAGAACTGGTACAGGAAAGTAAGAATGGCGTCACAAAAGGTCTCAATTTGATGAAAGATATATACATATATACATAATTTAAAAGCGCATTTTATGAACATTATCTGTTTATCCAACTTTATAGAAAGTGACATGTGGGGTTTAGAAACCTTTATATACTGCTCACAAAAAGTAGGAGATATTCGGGTTCCTCCGAGCCCATCAGCCTAAACATTAGTAATAACATGAGCCCCGCCAAGCGAATTTGGGTCTTCGAGCATTCCGTCATGACAAATTTTAACTGCGCATGCCCAGCCATTCAGAGGGGCCAGGGATATGGCTTTCTGTCTGAAGGTTCCTCTTGATTCACTGCTTGTATGAGCGAGCAGCGAAGGTTCTGGCGAGACTGCGCGGATGCGCAGGCTCGCCTGAACCTTCGCTGCTCGCATAGGCGATAAGTACCAAAATCGCTTGGCGGGGCCCACATAATATCGGATATACCATGCTAATTAACTATCATGTGCGTATATTCTATCGTTGAGCAGTGTGATATTTATGCTCGAGTGACGTAGCACGGGGACATGAATTGTACATGGAGTAACGAGAATTTTAACATTAGTGACAAACCGGTTTATTGATGCGAGGTTTCGATAAAACTTTCTGTATCGACTCATGAAGTGTTGTATGAACGATATCATAAACAAATTCGTTATCAGAGCCATGATTCGGCGAACGGAGGCTCAACGTTGGAAAGCCGTTGGCATGCTCCAGACCGGAAGTACACAGTTGGAGTCGGCAAATGTTATGAATACGTCACAGTCAGTTGTCAGTCGACTATGGGCACGCTATCGTAGGACAGGAGCAGTAGCGAATTTGCATAGAAGGGGACGCCCGAACAGTACTTACGGACGCGATGACCGCCTTGTTGTCAATCAAACGGTATGCAACCGAAGACTAACGTCAACAGATCTTCAGCAATACCTGTGCCGAGTAAGAGAGGTTAATGTCTCTAGACAGACGATATGAAATCGCCTTCACTCGAGTGACCTTATGGCACGGCGTCCGCAAGTTGTACTGCAGTTGAAAGCTAGGCACCGTAGAGCAGGTTTTGCGTGAGGTACACAGCGCAGACGTTGTAACATTAATCAGTGGTCTCACGTTATGTTCAGTGGCCGCATGACCGATAGAGCAGAGTCTGTTATGATATGGGGTGGGATCGCCATGACTGGAAAAACACACTTACATGTTTGCCAAGGCAGTTACAGAACTGTTCCATCATTATAACGTGTTGGCTCCTCCCGTGATACCGTTTGCTCGACACCACTGTCGGGGATTCAACTTTCAGGACGATAATGCTAGGGCTCATCGGGCACGCTTCGTCACTGAGTACCTTCAACGGCAAAATATTCGAGCAAGACCATGGTCTGCAATGAGTCCAGACTTATCTCCCGTCGAACACGTATGAGACATCCTCGGGAAACGAGTCCGAAGCCGTGTTCCGCCTCCAGGGGACCTGGGTGAGCTAGGTGCAACACTTCAAGAAGAGTGGCGAAGGATCCCTCAGTTCACGACTCGTAGACTAACTGGAAGTAAGCGACGACGATGCATTGCCTGCTGTGACAATCGAGGAGGCCCAACACGGTATTGAGGGTTTGACGTTGACGATTAGAATATTGGCCGTGTCGCTACACATTGACGTGATTATTGGAATTAATGAATAGTTCAATTTATGGATATTTCATAGTACTTTGAATTAAATGCATCTTGGCCAGGTAACGTTTTATTTATTTCCCAATACTCAGCCTAAAAGTAAAATATCCCCTATTTTTGTGAACAATATAATATTTTTTTTTTGCAGGTTTCTGGTAACAAAAACAAAGTAAGTACTCGGATTATTGAACTCGTTAGACCACCTCAAAGTGGTGATTTTAACCATTACCAAGCAGTTAAATTGCATCATCCACTGAAAGTTATTGATTAGTAAACTATATAATATATATAAGTGCATTTTCATTTATCCATCCACTTTCTGTTTCTTTTCATTATTTTTCTGCATTGACAGAATTGTTCTTGCCATTCTTTCTAGCCTATCGATTTCTTTTTTCAAATCTTTGTACCCCTGTTTCTGGAAATGTATCCAATTCTCGAAATTTTCGTACCTTTTCTCTAATCGGTCTTTGTAAATCTTATACAAGTCACCGCCTGTATCCATTTCATTCATTCTTGCATCTAACTTTGCCAGACGTTCTTGTAATGTTTTATGGTGAGCATAGAACAAAGACTTAAGTTTCTGTTTTTCTTGATACTCATGTATGTTTTTAGCTATTTTGAAATACATATTCTCGTCCAGTATTTCGGTTTTGTTTGCATATTTTCTGCCTTTTACATTATTCTGAATAGCTTTTACGACAATACTTGGATCAACCGGTGTTCCACAAGATTTATGATATATTTTAAAATCATATTCCTTGTTCGTTTGTATGCGTTTTTGAAGCTGATGTTTCTTTTTCCCTTTATCAAGCAGCTCGAAATTTTCAACCACTTTCATTACCATACCGTATGTTTCGGTACAAAAGGTAATACCTTTATCGCCAAACTCTGTCTTTCGGCAAAAGTAATGCTCGCATTCAGAATTGCACTGTTCAGTACAAGGCCAGGTATTAGTTTTATCGTCCCCACATGGCTCAAAGCATAGCTTTTCACAACGTTTGTGCGCGCACCTATTCTGGCATTTGGCCACGCACGGCATTCCTTCACTCGCCTTTCGGGCAGAAATGTGAAAGTTCATCCCTGGCAGAGGACATGAAGAACAGACTTTATGTAAAGTTCCTCCACTGCATTCAAAACAAGAGCCACTGCAAATATGACCACATGCTAGTTTATGTCGACACTGGAAAAGACATTCAACAAGAGATCTATTTCGAACCTTATAACATTGCACTAGTGTACTGTGTCCGTAACTACATTCATAAGTGACTTTTTCCAAGCACTCCTCTGTATGAGATTGCGAACATCTGTTCTTGCAGTCATGTCCACATGCAAGTTTTATTTGACAAAGCCTAGAACAGCTGATATTGTCAAGATTTACTCCACAATACAGTTCTTTTACATGACTGCATGTAAGTTTTTTCTGTACAACCACCTTGCAAAAGTTGGTGTGAGGTTCACCGCACTTGTTTTTGCACGGGTGATCACACGCCAGCCTTTGTTCACATGGAAAAGGACATTTTATTTGTTCGATCTCTTCCATACACAGAACACTCAATTTTCTATGGCAGCAAGGTAGTATTTTTTCAACTTTCTCTCGACATCGTTTTGTATGAGGATCACAACATCTGGCTCGACATTGGTGTCCACACTCAAGTCTAAATTCACACGGATTCGTGCACCTAACGGACTCTACGTTTTTGTAGCATTCTAGTTGAAAGAAATGGCCACATGTCTTCTCTTTTCTAGCTAATTGTCTGCAAACCTTACTATGAGGTTCAAAGCATCTTTTCACGCATTTGTGACCGCACTCAAGAATATATTCGCAAGGACTGGTGCAAAGGATGGCTTGTTTACGCCTGTAACATTTCACGGATGCTGTATGTGCACACTTATCCAGTTTTATGGTAACTTCCTCAAGACACCTCGCCGTGTGCGGTTCGCAACATTTATTTGCGCATGTGTGACTACAGTCCAGGAGTCTCTCACAAGGCCTTTTACAAAGGATGACATGTTTTCGTTGGTAACACTTCACTTCTACAGAATGACCACATTTTTCTAAATCGATTGTCACCTTTATATGACAACGGTGGAATATATCGGAACATTTCGAACGGCATTTGTGGCCACATTCTAAGGTGTCTTCACAGGGAACCCGGCAGTTCCATATTGTTGGTTCAATAAAGCATTCTATTGTTTGCTCATGTCCGCATTTGGGTATCACTTTTTTCATTTTAACCATGCATTCACCACATTTTTCAAAACACAACTTGTTGCAGTCATGATTATTCTTGCACTTCTTTTCACATGTTGCCCTGCAATCCCACCTACTCTCATCCTCAAAACACGCCATTAACTGTTCATGTGCACATTTAGGTATCTTTTTCATTATTTCAACTGTACATCTTCCACAGTCTTCAAAACACTTTTTCTCACATCGATGCTTATTTTTACATTTTCTTTCACAAGGTTTATTACATTTATATTCCTTATGATCGGTATCGTATACATGACATTTCTTTTCACAAACATGGCCACAATCCAGTCTCGCATCACAATCGGCACTACATCCACCTTCTGGGACATGATCAAAATCCTCTGCTTTTTTAGCACATAGTTTCCAATCAGCGTGGTTCCTACAGAAAAGAGGAATAGCGGGACCTATTCGGCCTTCGGTTTGAAGTAATTTGACTATTTCTTTCCATGTATCGGACGCTTTGCTGAACGAGTCAAAATTACCTATCACATACAAACCATTCTTTGCACGCGACAACGCAACATTTACTCTGTTGTCCGTTTTCAGAAAACCGACCCTGTTACTAGCATTCGATCGTACAAGAGAAAGTAGGACAATTTCGTTCTCCTCGCCCTGATAATTGTCAACGATATTTATATTTATTCCACGAAATTCCCCATCCTTTGGCATAAGCTTCCGAAGGTAACGCAGCTGAGCAGAGTATGTTGTCAACACTGTGATCTGGGAAGGCTCATATTGTTGTTTTAGTAAATATCGACACAAACCGACCAGAAAGCGAGCCTCGTGCACATTTAAATGACTTGTATTGTCAATACCTTCCGTTTCAGGGCAAGTATGCGTTACAAAATAAACACTACTAGCAACCCCACGGATATCGGGTTTGTTCAAAACTGAATCATGGTCTGTCAAATTTGGATAGAACAGACGTATAATCTGAGATATCTCCGGCCTCATCCGGTGCTGAAGCTCTAAACACTCAAAGTGGACGTTGTTATTGATCATTCTCTCAAACAGTGAAACGTCCAAATTATATCTCTTTGCAAGGTGATAGACTGCCGGGCTTGGCCTGAGCTGTTTATGGTCACCAATAAGTATAAGATGCTCACACTCGCTGGACAAGGAGGTGATAATATGTCCTTCAAGAACCTCAGCGGCTTCTTCCACAATTACTACTTTCGGTTTGACATGTTGAAGGACTTCATAATTCTTTGCAGCACCAGTTGTAGTCATTCCAATAACGCCAGCTTGCTTTAAAGCTTGAATATGTTTTTGCTGAGTGCATCGTTTTATCGCTTGGCAGTTTTCCTCATACATTTCTTCATATTGTTCCAATCTTATTGCGAGCCTTTGTTTCTGCAGCTCAGCCCAAGATTTATATAATTCCCAGCGTTTCATAAAGCTCATTTGCCATATATCATTAATACGCCTTTTTGATTCTTCGTCCATTATTTTAATATCTTTGTATGCGACACAGTTTCTTGAGTTTACTTTTTTGACACTGTCAAAATAAACCTCAACACGTTGTCGTGCGTATATATGTAAGTGACCACAACCCAGCCATTCTTCAACCATATCTAAATCAGCTTCTGTCAAGCAGTCAGAATCATCTTTCCTTCGATTATTAATCTCAAGATTACGATGAAACCCTTCCTTTAAGGACTTAAAGAATCTCCCCATATACCTTTCCAGCTTATCCGTCTTTATTAGTTCTGAACCACTTCGTTTTATTTGGTCTTTTATTTCGTTGATGTATTCCTTTGTTTCAACTGCTATTTCATGTAAATCATAGGCCGTTCCTCGAACATCTGCTGATATGTATTTATACATACTTTTGATTCCGCGTTGCTGCATTTCTTCATTGTCGGATCTTCCTCCAACCCTTACTATATCTCCTTCGTAGAAACTATTAATACCACAAAGGAATTGATCGAGTGCGTGATTAGTATAACAAACGACTAGTAAAGGCTGTTTTGTCTCACCGACAGACCAGACACTTTGATTAGCTAAGAGAGCCTTTGCCATTTTCAATCCAATGTACGTCTTTCCTGTGCCCGGAGGCCCTTGTGTTACAGAAAACTCATGGGTCAATGCATTTTTGAAAGCCCGGTATTGTGCCTCGTCCAGACTTAGGAATGATTTACAAGGCCATGCCTGATCTCCTAGGACAGAAATCTTTTCAAAGGTATTGTTCGCTTCCTTACAAGCATTAATACTATTAAGTTCAACTTTTCTAGTCTTTTCTTTAAGATCTTTATTGGTAATTTTATCCTGCCTCATACACTGAAGATCATACAGAATATTTTCTGTTTTCCTCAAGTAAGAAGGCGGTTTTATCTCTTCTACGCAATGGACTATATACTCCGTGAAAGGCAATTCTGTAATTAGCTGAAGAGTCATTAGATTGTGTTTATAGGCTTCAAAATATGTTGCTGATTCTACCATATCAAACTGTTCATCTACAATAGTACGTGCTGTCTGCAGTCCACCTGTAAATTGCACTTCTACCATGCCTTCCTTTAAGTCTTCGGGCTCCCGATTTGCGACAACGGCGAAAAAGATTGTTTCAAAATTATTATAGGACAAGCACAGTAAGGAACCATGAATGAGGCGTTTACTGAATTCCCAATCTACATTTTCAGCTTGGGACTTGTCAAAATTCAAAACATGACAAACACCATGGTACTGCAAGGTTGTGCCTGCTATTCTTACATTGTTATAAACCACTACGTCGCTACGAGTTTTGTTCTGACTGTCTTTGAGATTTGCCCTACATTCTAGAATGCTTTCGCGTAAGGGTGATATAAAATCTTCGCGTAATAGACGAAACTGAACGTCTAGATAATGTTCTAAGTCCTTGTACGATCCAAATTCTTTATTTTTGCGCAAAAATGGACATGCAATGGTCAGCAGCTCATCCGCTGTTGGTACTATGTTTACTGATCTGAAACAGTCAGGCGGTAGCATGTCATCGGATGCATCTCGTTGCCTCTTTTTCTTTTTGCGACGTTCTGTTTTTATTTTGGAACAGATATTATCAAAATTATCAAATTCGTTTGCTATGATTGGGGTACAAAGATCAGAAATCCGAATGTCTTGAACCAAATCTGAAAGAACTGTTAACACGCCGTAAAATGAAGTTACTGAGGTGCAAGAATTTTCCGCTATGTAGTTAAAAAGGCATACCGCATGTCTCACAATGTCTATGTTGTCACGGGCGCAGCCTTCTAACGACAAAAGATGTAATACAGCGACGTTCTCAATAAAGAGAGACTCGCGAAGAGCGCTACTTAAATATATCAGGTGATCACCAGGAGCTGTTGTGGCTTTCGCTAGAATAGAAAATAAAACATTAATCATATCACCGTCTCTACTCGAACCCTTCATAATTTTAACAAACTCTTCATGTCTCATTTGAAACTCTTTAGCTACCTCTTTCGGGGATTCTCGAGCAAGTTTTTCCAAATACGTTTTATTTAACTTATCCTTTCTTAATTGTCTATACTGGTTGACACTTGTGGTTGTTCCTTTTGCAAAAGAGGCAAATGCTGTTCTTGAACCCCGTTTATTCTCCGCATTTGTTATTTTCTCTTTCTTCTGCGAACCTGCTGCCAGACGTTTCGTAGTGTCTTGCTCAGTATAAGTATCACCGCTTGAATTTCTCTCTTTAGTTGCATATGCTAAAAGTCCGTTTCTTCTCAATTCATGGGTTTTAACCTTGGTATTTCCATCTCGTGTATCATCATCTGTATCGTTCCTGACTGAATCACGTCCTTTGTACTTTTCCATTACTATAGTAAAAAATAAAATGAATATAAGATATCCACACCCAGTCCGGAGGCTAAAAAGTTAACAACGGTCTCCAATGCAGATTAATAAATTGAAATCCTTGAGTCAACGGAGATATTCAGAAACTTTTCAGCGATTTTCCAACTTTATCCGCTGCCCTGAAGGTTTGGATATCTCAGTCTACATGGGAGGTAGAATTATTATTATTATATCACATATGACTGTCTACTAACGCCATTCGTAACAAATCTGTCGTCATTCTTAATGTCGTGTGTGAGCTGTCGCAGCTGATGGAATGGAGAAACAGTTTAAATATGTCTGAAGTAAAAACAAGGGGACCATGCAGTTCTCATCGCTACCATGAGCACTATTTGTTAATTTGTTCTCAGTGTGAGTGACCAATACCTTATATACTGAAAAAGGTTCATGTACTCTTTTAGCTGGCTGTGTCTACCATTTGGCATTCATAGACAAAAGGGTCAACCTACTTTCATACTTAACCCTTATCTTGCTGTTCACGACAGCCCCTATCTTTGCAAACAGGTAGATCCAGATCAGAAAACAAATCTTGAAAACAATAACAATTTTGACATCTCCTGGCTCTGGCAGCCATTTTTTTTTTTTTTTTTTTTTTTTGGAGCCAGTAGAAAGGAGCGATTTCATGGGTTAAAAATTTCAACAATTCAACTTGGCCAATGAAAAAATAACCTAATGCTATGACATCATGATGACATCATACTTTATTTACTCCTGTTATGTAAAAAAAAATGGCTGCCAGAGCCAGGAGATGTCATAATTGTTATTGTTTTCAAGTTTAGGAGTAGTATTTACAAGTTTTTATTGAAATTATGGACACAGGTGATTCGTATGGTGAAAATACTGGACATGGATATAAATGTTCTTTTTGTTGTGCCCTGGAAAACTTTGGAATCTTTTGGGAAGAGAGCAGACAGGCTTAGCTATACGCTATCATTTTTGAGCAATTCTGGAGATTATGTGTGGTGTTGCTCCATACCATGAAGACTAGATTAGACATAGCAGGTACTATTGTATACATAAATGTGTTATCTACGTGTGACAATAATTTTGACTTGGGTCTTACAAACTGCCAGAGCTACACAACTTCATTCACGACTGGTCATATTTTCCCGAAGGTGCCCTTGTCTATATTATTATAGGAGAGTATATCTTTCCTCTCAAAAAGCTTGAAACTGGCCCCTGTGGTTAAACGGGTCACCGTCGATATTGTCTCCTCATTTAAGAGAAGTCAAAAGTCCTCAAAAGTTAGTTTAGAAGTACTCGGTCATCTGATGCTGCATACCGAGTTTAAAGGCAATCAACCTGATAGTTTTGGAGAAAACGTTTAAGTTTAAGATTTACCATATATGGCCATGGCAGCCATCTTGGTAACCTGGATCGTTTGAATAAACTTTTGTTCCCCAAATGTCCGGAGGCTGATATAAATTTTTGTTAAAATCAGTCCAGAGGTTTCATATAAGCTTTTAAAATTTTATCAACATTCAATACTGGGCGTATAGGCCAATGTGATTAAATGATCATGATCTTTGGCATCCATGGGCCTTCATGCAGTGTGTTTGTCTGTTTGATTGTGGTTTAACGTCCCCGCCAACACTCTGTAGGTCATTTTGGAGACGTTACTTCCAATTTTTGTGGGACTTTTACCCGACATTGAGATGAAATTACATCTCAAGCCCTGTCGCCCAATGAAACCAATAGTGTTTATAACCATAGTGCAGTTTATAATTTACTTTTGGTCCTTTGAGATCAGCGTGAATATTCTGAGAAATCAGAAATAAATTATTTGTTTAGCCTCATATTCTAGACAGCTTTTTTTATTATTTGGACCCCATTTTGATTTATATCAGTCTTTGAATCGACTGCCTATTTGAAATTCGCAAAATTGCAGTATGCTTCCTCTGGCTTTCTTTGCCGGATCATTACAGGGTCACTGATGAGGCTTTATTAGCCGAAACTACGTAGTATGACCCATCTTCTTTCTTATGAATGTTTTCATTGCTCTTAAAGGAACTCATTTTTTTGATTTTTATTTATAAGCATGGACGGCCCGACTCGCACCGCTTTGCCTGGGCAGGCTTAGATCCTCTAAGCGGTTTACCAGTACTCATGTGCGGTCAGTTTCAGCTCTGCGTGGAAGCATCGTGCAGCCCATCTATTTCTTCAAGCCCCGATGGGCGGGGCCGTCATGCAGTGCATACTCTTACATCACAGAAAAAAAAAACAGTTTTTGCATAAAAACACTACAAACATTGCTTGATTCCCCACCGCTGCAGGCCAGATAACCTTGGAAATTGGAAAGCCGGTATAAAAATGCCTTGAAGCAAATGCGGCAATGACTTTCTATATCTACTTGTATTCAAACTTTGGTTAATACAACTACACAAACTACTTTTCATATGCATCAAGGACAGATACCTCCAGATCTTAAATGGCCAGAATAGTGATTCTCGGCCACTATATTCAACCTTTAATATCCCGTAAAGCTGTGTGGTTTCTTCAATCTGTTCTAGTATAGAAACGGACAAAAATATTTTTCAGACACTTGATAAGGGCAGATAGCTCAGAGATTGAAACGCCAGAAAAGCCTTTCTGGTCCAGTATATAGTAGTTATAGCGCTCCATATATTTATGAAGTTTCATCCAACTACTCCATATGGAAAGAGGTTACAGTGAAAAACTTAAAATATGTCAAGGACAGACAACACAAAAACCTAAATCATCACGAAAACACGCCTATATAATTTTGACCCCCTCGAATCCTACTTTTATACAGTAAAACTGATGTTTGTAGGGGTGAGCCTTATTTTTTATATTTCTGCTCTAAGATATAGAGTGTGGCTACTAGTTAGAACCGCCTCATCGAGGCGGTTCTAACGAGTACCTGCAATCTATATTTTGAGCAGAAATAAAAAAAAATATCACAATTTTTCAGCTGAAAATTTTCATTTTTTCGGCGATATAGGTTACAATATATTGGTATAGGCGTGTTTTCGTAATGTGATCAGAGTAATTATGCTTCCTTTAATGTTCTATACGTCTGTAAAATTTCATTAAGGTTTTAGATATCGTAAAGGAGCTACAGGTCAAGCACCGCCTTTGACATGTATCAAGGACAGTCAACTGAAGGAGAAGTTTGGTCAGAATGACATTCTTTGGAACACGAATGGTCAGAATGAGATTCTTTGGAACACGAATGGTCAGAATGACATTCTTTGGAACACGAATGTTCAGAATGACATTCTTTGGCATTACTATAACTCACCCGTGTGACATAGTGCATTTTTCAAACCTCCGAAATGGCTACATTTCTAATGAAAATCCGTGAGATTTTTCTTATTTATACTGCAAACATAGGGCATGGGTACTTGTTAGAACCGGTTCTAACGAGTACCCACAACCTATGTCTTGGAGCAGAAATAAGAAAAATAATATATACCCCCGTAAACTCCAGTTTTCTCTATATAAACTCGGGTTTACGGGGTGTTCATTTCACGGACTTGTTAACGTGATGATCATAAAATGCTTCTTTCAGTGCTTAATACATCTTGAAAACTTCATTAGGATATTTCATATTGTAAAGATGCCAGAAAACAATTTTCCCCATATATCAAGGGCAGATAACTCAAGATCGTGGATGTCAAAGTGATGGCCCTTGGCAACAATGTGCTTCATTTTAGTGACTTATATATCTGTAAACTTTATTCCATATTAATCTATATAAAGTGGGGTGCTCATTACATGGACTTGTTAAAATGATGTATAAATAACACAATAAGGACATGACTCAGTAAGATTGTTAGGCGCTCACAGTTCTTCGTAAAATATTTATGAAAGGTTAAACAGACATATTTCGGGAATTCCCATAGCGTACAAACTGCGCTCCACTCGTGTCTGATGATAGAAAGCAATTTGTAGTTAACGAATCTTTCAGCTTCAGATACAAATAATAAACCAATCAGATCACTTGAATTTTAAAAAAAATCAACAGATTTACTAGTGAAGACTCCTCATTTAGTCATTAAGAGATTCTTCACCATTACATCTTCATACAAGTGTTCAGATATGTACAGTATTCTGTGGCTTGTCATGTTTAAAAAACAGCTTAAACATGACCGGTCAGATTGATTTAGAGTCATGTAGATTCTAGAATGAGCTGTAGACAGTAAACTGCAATGCAACAAATAAAGGGTGCAATTGGCAAAGTTCTCAATAAATAGTATTTTGGCTCCGTAAAGCGATTTTGGTACTTATCGCCTATGCGAGCAGCGAAGGTTCAGGCGAGCCTGCGCATCCGCGCAGTCTCGCCAGAACCTTCGCTGCTCGCTCATACAAGCAGTGAATCAAGAGGATTCTTCAGACAGAAAGCCATATCCCTGGCCCCTCTAAATGGCTGGGCATGCGCAGTTAAAATTTGTCATGACGGAATGCTCGAAGACACAAATTCGCTTGGCGGGGCTCATTTTATGAAGCACATCACCAAAACACGCCTATACAATTTCACTTCCACTGTTATATGAGCCCCGCCAAGCGAATTTGTGTCTTCGAGCATTCCGTTATGACAAATTTTAACTCCGCATGCCCAGCCATTCAGAGGGGCCAGGGATATGGCTTTCTGTCTGAAGGTTCCTCTTGATTCACTGCTTGTATGAGCGGGCAGCGAAGGTTCTGGCGAGACTGCGCGGATGCGCAGGCTCGCCTGAACTTTCGCTGCTCGCATAGGCGATAAGTACCAAAATCGCTTGATGGGGCCCAATTATAACGATACTGGGGTTTACAGGGGTATACATTATTTTTCATATTTCTGCTCAAAAGCAAAGATTGTGCGTACTTGTCAGAACTCCCTTACCGAGGTAGTTCTAACAATTATCTATGTTTTGAACAGAAATAGGCAAAAATCAGATTTTTATCTAAAATTTCTCAGTATTTGATGATAAAATTTTCAATACTTGTATAGGCGTGTTTGCGTAATGATTATATGAGTACCCACAACATAGTTGCAAAGCATGTTGTGAATACTCGTAACAACTGCCTCAACAGGGCAGTCACGACATATTAAAATAAAGGAAGTGTCTTCTGACAACCAGTTGTCAGGAGCATTTTTGCTATCAAAAATGCTCCTGACAAACAGCAATATTTTTCCATAAAAACCTATGATATTAGTATTATTTTAGTTACCTTTTTAAGTATTTAACGGTTCTTGATACATGTTTAATGCTTTTTTTTTTTGTCATTTTTTAGTATTCAAACGAACTTAATTCATGTATTTTTTTTTATTCTTGGAATCAATTCAAAGAATGGAATCAATCAAAGTCTGGCCTATTTTTTTGTAATTGCAAATTAAAACTATCAATCTTGTTAGTTAACCCATAAAATGCGAGCCATGCACAACAATTGTCGTTATGTTTTGCCGTCTGCCGGTTACCTTAATTTTAATTTTTTTGCCAACAGTGTAGACCCAGAGAGTGGGAGCAGTCAGATCGGGGCCCACACTGTTTGCCTGTATGCAAAATATTTTTTAAAAAGTTTCCAAAATAATTCAGCAGACAACATTTTCAGATGTAGTTTTTCTCAGCGTCTTAAGGGTTAACATGTTATCGAAACATTGACATTGCCCAAGATAAGAGGTGTTTTTCTCATTTCTGCATGAAAACATACGATGTGGGTGTTTTTGAGGCACTTTTAATGAGTATTTATACAGAACTAGTGATAAGGAAATATATGAAATGACAGATTATGCAGCTTACTGTGATGAGGAACTTTGTACAACTATATCTAATATGCTATATATACAACATATATATAATAACACCTACCATGGTATCAGAAAAAACATATATATAATAACACCTACCATGGTATCAGAAAAAAAGGTGGTATTTGTTGATAATCATGATCTGTACTTCTCCATTGTAGTTAATGATGTGGGTAGTCATTGAATTGCTGTTATCTAATTAATATTGCAACATACAGTATCCTGTTGTGGAAAATCGTAGAAAATTATCATTAGCAACTGTTAACTATTACAGTATATGTAGACTTGTGAAATACAATGACCGATATATGTATTGGCTGCTATGAAGAAAGATATATATTCGGGTGATAATCTGATATTTTTTTAATTTCTTCTCTAAAAGGGAACTAATGACATGATTTTATTCCATAGCACTCAAGTAAAATTTCCCCTATATTTATTTGGTATTTATTTTCACTAATAAATGAAACTTTAAATTCTGCAAATACCATATGTTTTTTTTCTCTTTTATTTTCAATCCAGTTGTTACGTTAAAATACCAAAGAAGACAAAAAATATTAAACATGTATCAAGAAACTTAATGCTATTATAGCAGGCTTTTATTGAAAAAATATTGCTGGTTGACAGGAGCATTTTACATAGCAAAAATGCTCCTGACAACCGGTTGTCAGGAGACGCAGCCAAAAATATATTGTGTATACCTTTTAGAGACACTGAGACACTTCTGCAACTGTATTAACGATTCAAGGACAAGTCAATAAGTAATCAGCCTATCCCAGACCGAGACAACTAAGATTTCTATGCCTTGTTTCAATACATGTTTTAGGCATGAGGGCAAAATTGCACCCTTATCGTGGCATTCGCTCATACGATATTGAACGTCAAACATGGCTAGCGATGCAAAAGCAAGCTTTTCGTCAAAAGTTGAGTACCGTGCTGTAATTCGGTGCTTGTATTTGAAATGTTTATACCAATTTATTTTACTTCGATTGCGACGAAAGCTTCAAGCTTATTGGAATTGCTCTCGAACACTCATTTCGGATGCTATCACGCGCGAGAGTGGCATTACGTGTCTTGTCCAAGGATACAGCTCGGCTTCGATGGTCGGATTCGAACCCACAACCTCTCGAGCGTAAGTCGAACGCACTCACCACTGAGCTATCAAGGCTGCCAAAGGGAAAACAGGTTAGGAAATACACATAGCGATATTGAATCAATGTTTATGGGTCTTCTGCACCATCATATGCATAGGGTAAAACTCAAACGCGGTAGAACGTCTTTAGAAGACGAAACCAGGTCTGGCCGTCCGTCAGATGCCACCGATGAAGAAATGTGTGACAAAGTACGGGATCTGGTGTACTCTGATAGGCGAATTAAGGTGGAAAAAATAGCAAATGCATTACCCGTTTCACATGGTAGCGTTTCAATGATCTCTTGGGTATGCGCAAGCTAACAGCCTGTTGGCTACCAAAATCTCCTAGCGACGAGCACATAGGCAAGTAGAGCATCAGTATGCAGTGCATTGTTGAAGCGGTTTATGTCAAAGGAAGATGATTTTATTTCACGTCTGATGACTGTAGATGAGATCTGAGTCAATTATTATGATTCAGAGAATAAAATCAAAGTCGCCTGTGGGTTGGTCCGGGGTCTACGAGGACAACAAAGTTCAAAACGCAACCCTGTGTTGGCAAGGTGATGGCAACTGTATTTTGGGACGCACAAGGCATTATTATGTTGGACTTTCCAGCAAAGAAAAGTACAATAACAGGAGCGTATAATGCCAATTTGCTCGACTAACTGAGAACTGTTCTCCGGACTAAGCTCCCGGTGCCTATTTCCTATTCCCAAACTTGAAAAAGGATATCCGTGAACGTCATTTCCGGTCCAACAAAGAAGTTGTCAAGACAAAGAGTCTGGTAAAGTTTCATGAAGATTGAAGCAAATCTCTGGCCTCTAGAGGGTGAACAAGGTATTAAAGAAGTTTAACATTGCGACCTAGTTTTTCAAACGACATGACCCATATTCGAACTTGAGCCAGATATGGTCAAGACAAACATTCTGGTAAATTGTTATGAAGACTGAAGCAAATCTTTAGCCTCTAGAGGATGAACAAGGTTTTAAAGAAATTTGACCTAGTGACATAATTTTTGACCCTAAATTTTGACCTGGCATGACCCATATTCAAATGTGATCCAGATATTGTCAAGACAAAGAGTCTGTTAACATTTCATGCAGATAAAAGCAAAGCTGTGGCCTCTAGAGGGGGAATAAGGTTTTAAGAAATTTGACCTGGTTACCTAGTTTTTGATCCGATATGTCCCATATTCAAATTTGAACCAAATATGGCGCGAACACACAGTCTGGTGAAGTTTCACGAAGATTGAAATAAATATGTGGCCTCTCTAGGGTGAACAAGGTTTTAAACAAATTTAACCTCGTGACCTAGGTTTTGACCTGACAGGACCCGTATTCGAACTTGACCCAGGTATCGACAAGCCAAACATTCTTGTAAAGTTTAATGAAGATGGAGGCAAATCTGTCGCCTCTAGAGAGTGAAGGTTTTAAGAAAAATGAGCTAGTGGCCTAGTTTTTGACACGACATGATTCATATTCAAACTCAATCCAGATATCGTCAAGACAAACAGTCTGGTAAACTTTCATGAAGATGGAAGCAAAACTGTGGCCTCTGGAGAGTGAATAAGGTTTTAAAGCAATTTAACCTAGTTGCCTAGTTTTTGATTCGACATGACCCATATTCACATTTGATCCAGATATTGTCAAGACAAACATTCTGGTAAAGCTACATGAAGACTGAAGCAAATCTGTGGCCTCTAAAGGAGGAACAATGTTTTAAAGAAGTTTGACCTAGTGACCTAGTTTTTAACCTCACATGACACATATTCAAACTTAATCGAAAATGAACAAGGTTTTAAAGAAATTTGACCTAGTGGCCTAGTTTGACCTGACATGATCCATATTCAAACGTGACCCAGATATTGTCAAGACAAACATTCTGGTAAAGTTTCACGATGATTGAAGCAAATCTGTGACCTTTAACAATGTTTTAGGAAGTTTGACCTAGTGACCTAGTTTTTAACCCCACATGACACATATTCAATCGTGATCGCAATATCATTGATGCAAACATTCAGGTAAAGTTGTTTGAAGATTGAAGCAAATTTGTGGGCTGTAGAGTGAGAACAAAATTTTTACGAAATTTGATCTACTGACCTAAATGATCCGTATTCGAACGTGAGCCATATATTGCCAAGACAAACACTGAAGCAAGTCAACTTAAAAATGCACCCTCTGTGGAATCCTTCCATTCTAGATGCATCAAATGCATGAAAAGTTAACAACATTCTAGGCAACTATAAGCTCAATCTAAGAGATCACTGTATATTTTGGTGTGTGTCCGTGAGTGTGTATGCTTTTATACAGTATGAGTGTCGTTTATTCTTGTATTCCTTGTAAAGGGGATTTTTCAAGGTATAGGAAATTTGCATTGGTTTCTGCCCACGCTTGGAATTTGATGAAATTATGCACAATAATTGCCTTGGGTATAACCATTATAATTACGATGCATTCACTTTTAAATTTTATTTCCGTAGTAAATTTATTACATATTTGATGAAGACTATCACAACAGAGAGTACTCTCATATAAACTTGTCTACAGTATTCAGAGTTTCATATATCTAATGTTTCTATGTTTTATGAATAAAAGCCATAATTAGTGAGTTAGTTGATACTATGAATGACCTCATATGTCTAGTAATAGTGGCTGGGCATTCAGTTGTCTTTGATGGTGTCCCCATATTTCAGCTCCTATTTTTGTATTCATTAAAATTTTATATGCATTTTTACCATGTTCCAATTTTTGTCAAGACACCATTTTAGCATGAAAACTACCCACATATCTTAGGAACATGTTGATGAATTTTGATGGAAATTGAGGACCGGTAACATTGTATTTTAACAGACTGAATACTGATAGTCCTGATTCAGCAAAATGTGAAATTATATGATTATCATGTTTTGGTCATGCTGTTTAATAATACTTTACTATTGCTTTCAATTTGGATGGCTATAGTATAGTATGATTTGTGTATGTAATTCATAGCATACCGGTAATTATAAGTATTATTTCAAAACACCCATTTCAGTAAATTTGCCCCCTATGGAACAAACTATTTTGTCTACAGAACTATACCGCAAAGGTTTTGATCACAATCATAATCAAACGCACCATGTAATCATGTGCACAGTTTTCTTTCTGTCTTTCTAGTCTAATTTGGTAATGGTGCTAAGGTGATGTTTAGATTTAACATTCAAATCAACAGCATACCAGTCACTTTAGATGTTGCTTCAGATTTTGTGAGATTTGTTATCGACTCGAGATAAATGACTCTCAAGTCAAACTATTGTTTGTTTATTTAACCCTAACTGTCCATTTAAAACGAAAGGTGGAAATCCCCCCCAGTGGAAATCTTTCCACTGACCGTTCCAAGGCGGTTCTTCTGCGGCGGTTTATTTATGGTGTTGTTTGTTACTTACAGTGTGTATCACTTGTGTCTTTTTATTTTGGATGGCCATATGGCAATTTTGTGGGAAAGTAACTGTCCTTATGGCCTTCCTTTGTTTAGGTTTCCATTATGGTCTGGTCGCTTAATGTTTGTGTTACTTTCCCTTTGGTGTCTTTGATTGTTGGAGTAAGTTAATTGTATCGATTCCTGATCTTTGTTTTACTTCTACTTTACTCTAGGGAAAATCAATAGCACTTGAGATTACTTTTCCTGGACATTAAGTTTTCAGAATTTGTATCTGCATAGGCACTAGCCAATCTATCTTTTTTGTATAGCCCCTATGAACAAATTCCAACGGCTTCCTGAAGCTGTTTTCCAAAGCCATTTTAATTTGCTTTTAGAATTCACATGGTCTTACATTTGTCAGTGTTCCAAAACTAATGTGATCATGATTGTGTTGTCTATATATTTGTATAGGTCGTTCACTTCATTTACCTATCTCAGCAGTCCTTGCATACCAGCTTGGTATGGAAATGAAAATAATGGATCTCCTTGCCTTACACCTATTTGAGTAGCATAACTTATGCAAATTCATTAAATAAAGTTGCACATGTTCAAAATAATTTTGCTGCTAATCAAAAAACAATATATTTTGTTAAGCAAAATTTGTTGATTAGAATACCTTTTGATTTAGTGTTTTACTATCTACTATTTTGGATAGATCATAGTGTATAAAGGAAGGAAAATATCAGAAATTCATGATATTTTAATAGTTTCTAAGCTAGATCAGCTCAATATGTATTCATTTTGATTTGTATAATCTCATTTTTATCACGTAAGTGTTACAAATTACCTTTTTGTAAGGTTCTTGGATGATTTCAATAAAATAGTAAATTTTGCAGAAACGACTTAATCCATTAAAGGTGTAAAACTACAGTGTTACCGGCTTCGGATTCTCATGAAATTTGGCATAGCTAAAGAAGATACATATGGCAAGTTTTCCTAGCAAAATGAAATCTTGACAAAGACTAGAACCTATTTTTCTTAGGGATTGAATTTTGATAATTTTTTAAAATTTTTATTATAAAATGAGATTTTTGATAATTATTTTATCAGAAAATGTAAACTTTAATTAATTCAAAAGGTTTTTTAGTATCAAAGGAATGCCTATGGAGTTCTGCATTCAATCCAGTTCACAGATCTTGAAATTAAATAAAACATAAGATTTAAGACGCACTTATTTAGAGACAGACACCAGCTCATGGAGGGAGTCAGTTAGAGTGGCCTCCTGAGTCCTACTTTGATTTATATAATTTATTAAATATATTTTTATAGGTTGTATATGCTGAGTTATTAATATACAAAGTTTAATGAAAAAACATGCATGGGCACAAATGAAAGACCTCCTTTGTAAATATTTGAAGGCCACAAAGGAGATTAGTTTTGTACTAATTGTGTTACCCTCTTTAGATAAAGACTTTGTTATTATTATTATTAATATTATTATTATTATTATTATTATTATTATTATTATTATTATTATTAATAATCTGTGGCCTCTAGTGGGTGAACAAGGTTTAAAGAAATTTGACCTAGTGACCTAGATTTTGACCGCACATGTCCCATATTCAAACCTGGCCGAGACATTATCAAGACAAGCATTCTGGTAAATTTTCATGAAGCTCGAAGCACATATGTGGCCTCTAGAGGGTGAACAACATAAATATTGGCGACGAACGACGCACGAGGGACAAAGTGTGATCACAAGAGCTGCCAAGTTTCAAATTGATCGGTATAAAATTGCATGAGGAGTTGCGCACTCAAAGTACTCATCGTCTGTCGTCAAATGCCCAAGCCGAAAAGGGGAAAAGGGATTAACTCCACAAGCAGAGCCCCGACGCAGAAACAAAAATATTGGTCTTCTTACGTTGCATTCTGTCGCAAACCATTTTGACAGTATGTTAGTGACTCGGGCGGACCAAAACCAATATGCCCATCAACATCTTCAAAGTTGGTTGGGGGTGTGTGTGTGTGGGGGGGTGGGGGTGGGGGTGAGGGGGCGTGCATAAAAAAAAAATGAAAAAAAGCCGTCTGCCATTTGTGATAAGGAGTCGAAGAGTTAAAATAGTTTTTTTCCAAGAATGGACATGCACAGAACCAAAAATGGATGAGTCCATTTCAGAAACTAAAAACTCAACCCAGAAAGAGAAGAATCTCACCTCGAGTTGTTTCTGCCGACAGATTAGTAGCAGACCGCGAGACCATTAACATCTCTACTTTTTGCATTACGCCCCATATTTCTTCTTACAATCCGCACTGAAATTAAATTTAAAAAGAAAAGAAAAAACAATACATATACGTATAGATTCTGGATTTAAATAAGCTGTATAATGTATGTAGATTTATTTCGCTCACCCTTCAATTCCTGTTGTTTAAGTAAACAGCTTAGATCATATTCGAAAGCCGCTTTTTGAGCTGCTATTTGATCTGGGTCTACATTGTTTGCTAAACAGAGCACGAGTTCAAGTCCGGGTTTAACAGCTAACCGGACGTAAAAACCCCAAATGGGTTTTTGTGCGGTCAATGACAGTCACGTGATCAGGGAGCAGTTGTTCAAAGCTTCGTGGGCTTAACGAGCTTGTTAGTGGTCATATTGTCAACTGTTCTATGTTACGTAGCGGGGTACCGTAGACCTATGTCGTATAGTGTTCATGTTTAGTACTTCGCTCTTTTAAAACACAATAAAATAAAGTCTTTCAAAAGTTTCTAAGTTTTAATTTTCATTTCATTTCATTTCCGCGACAGCCCAAAAGTTGTATCAGATTAATTTCAATCTGATACTTTCAAAAATGAGATCTTGTCAAGACAGCTCTGATCTCGCTACATCGTAAAAAAGATCCCACTAACGTGTTCAAAACTGGACCTTATATATGTTCTCTGAGCATTTCTAACATTTTACAATTCACGTTTACACCCTTATTATTTGTGCAAACGTCAATCATAATGCATATTTTCAGGACGCTACCACGCAATTATTTAAAGGTTATTGTTTTCCTAAAATTCCTTTAAAAGCTTACTGCACCTGTTTAATTGACATAACATTAAAACATACACCCCTATAACTAACATAAACCATAATATGTACTCGGGTGATAGGCATATTAATATACAAATACCCCTTTTTGAGTGACATATCCGTATACATTTTAGAATTATGTAAGTTTTGTTTACTGCACCTGCATGTCTCTAGAAACTGATAAACACCAGGTGGTTACTGCGTAATCACATATTTCATGTGTCAAATGACGATTTGAACTCAGTCCAGTTGATTTGAATCCGTTCCAATATAAACAAGACATGTAAATCAAGTTTAGAAAGTACAATGCATCATTTTATAGTCTGTTAGCAAAAACCAACACTTTATAGAAAGAAAGATTCCTAATCAAGCCTTAACAGTTTAGACAGTAAAACAACTGTTAATATGACATGCCTTCACGACCCACCAGCACTATAGATCATACAAGGCTAGCTTCTTATGGCCCTTCAACATTACATGTCACACATGTTATACATGTTATATGCTCAGAGAACGACTATGGTATATCTAGAAAGTACTATATCTATTTTGTGTTTATTTTTATTTTTCTATTTATTTTTGTGGGGCTGGGGTCTGAAAAATGTGAGCAGCATTTGCATTTGCAAAAGCTGGTCACATTTTTTTTTCAGAAACATATTAGCATATTTGCCATATTAAATTATCAAAGTTTTGACGATGTCGTTAGTTTTGAACAACTGGACCGGATTCATACAGTAACTTCGGGTCGATTGACAAACAGTGGAGCGCTGTGATGCAGTTGTAAAGCATCGGATTTGAGATCGAGAGGTAGCCGGTTCGATTCTCGCAAGCGCCAAGTGTTGTTTCCTTGAGCAAGAGATTTTCTCCACTTTGCTTAGTACTAGTTTATACCCAAGAAGAGGAAGAAAAAGAGGATCACATGGAAGATTTGTGCTAGTTTACTAAATGTGTTACTCTTTATTATAATTATTAGTAGTAGTAATATAATTCTTCTTCATCTTCTTCTTCTTATTATTATTATTAGAATTATTATTATTATTATTATTAAACCAACTCATGTGAAGTAATGCAATAAACATGGGTGGAGCTCGTCTGCAAAGTTGTGTCTAGGTGGGTGTACTGCTGAATCACATCCAATATGGACCATGGGCAGGGAAAGACCTTTTGTTGAATAAAATCTTTGGAACCATATTTATCATCATACCAAATACAAAACAATCCAAAGTCTGTGACACTGACCTTGAGGTCATGTGCATGAATGTGCGTTTGTTGAATAAAACTTTGGATTATTTATTACCATCAGTACCATTTAACTTTAATATAAAACTTCATATATAACTTCTTGTCTCTGGCATTGACCTCGAGGTCATGTGCATGGATGGGTGATTGCGGAATAAACTCTTGGACCAGTATTTACCATGATGCCAATCATGAACAAAATCGACCATATGATTTGGAAAATATGAAACTCTTAAAAACTAAACTAACAAAGCCCTTAGCATAGCATTTCTTGACCCATCGGCGTGTGTTGGGTTGTTGCTGAATAACACTTTGGACCTGCATCTGTCATCATACCAAATATGAACTATATCAAACATAAGGTTTACAAAAATAGTAACTGTTTGAAAACTTATAACATAACACTTCTGCATTGAAGTTCTAGGTCTATGGCATCGACATTGAAACCAAAAACCTGGGTGAGGCAATTTTGGAAAAAAAAAAATGTGGATCTACATCTACCATAACACCAAAGATAAATGGTTTGGAAAAAACAACTTAAAACGGAATTTGTATGTCCGTGACCTCAACCTTGAGATCATGATTTGTTTGCTTGTTTGTTTGTTTGATTCGAGGTTTAACGTCCCCGTCAACACTGTATACGAGGACTGTTCAAATATGAATGCAACAAAGCACATAAAAATGATTCCGTGATAGATTTCGATGAAAAAATTATTTTGTCCCCTCAAAGTATTCCCCTTTAACAAATATACAAACTTTCAGTCTTCTGATCCAATCATTAAATGCATTTTGGTAGTCTTTTCGAGGTATACTATGAAGACACTGGAATATTGCAGAACCGAGGTGTTTGCGCTGTACAAACTTTCGACCAGACAGGTATTTTTTCAGCCGCGGGAACAAAAAAAAGTCACACGGGGCAAGGTCAGGGGAACACCGGGGTGAGGGAGTTCAACAACCTTTTCCTGCTTCAGATAGTCTTGCATAATGAACGCCTTGTGCGATGACACATTGTCATCTAGCAATCGTACATTGGCCAAACCAGTTGCGGGTCTTCGTTCTTTGAAATATTTCTTCAATTTTCGAAGAACTTTATTCTTGTAAAACTTCGCATTTACAGATTTGCCTTTAGGCACAGCAACCTGAATAGCAGGGCCCTGATTTGAAAATAATATGGCATACATTACCTTCTTGATGCTCATGGTCCGCTTTGCAAAGCGTGGTCTTTTGCAATACTTTGTTGCCCATATTTTGTTCTGAATCTTTCGTTTTGGCTCAAAACAGTGAACCCATGTCTCGTCACCTGTGACGACATTAGCGAAAGACCGTGCATTGTAACTTTGAACCTTTTTAGCAACTTCTTGGCGCATGCACTGAACGCGTGTCTTTTTCTGCTCATCTGTCAACAGATGGGGAATCTATCTAGCACAGATCTTTCTCATTTTCAAATCCCTTTTCAGAATTGTATGAGCTGCTCCTAATGAGATGCCAACCATACTAGCTATTTGCCTATTTGGTGTATCGTGCATCGGTAGCAACTATTTCTTTCACTCTAGCAACCATCTTGGCAAATGTTGCTCTTTTCGGCCGACGATCATGTGGTGCATCTTCTGTTGAGCCTGGCCCACAGCTGAATTTCTTACACCAACGAAAAACTGTCGGAAAAGACATTTCATTATTGCCCATAAACCGAACATATTTCATCAAAAATGTCTTTGCATCGTATACCAAGAATACAATGATTCTTAATATAGGACCGTATTTCAACGGCGTGCTCTGACCTTCTGCCAACCATGTTTTGTATTAGTATACAAGAGTAGAAAGTGTTTATCGAACGATATACATGGCTAACGTCAACGGATTTTAACAGGTTTGGTGTCAATGTATAGGTAAAATGTTTTTCTACGCTGTGATATTTATTTCCAGGTGATTTTCGCATTAGTGCATGAGAAAACGCTCTACTTGCATTCATAATTGAACAGTCCTCGTATGTCATTTTGAAGACGTTGCTTCCAATTTTGTGGGAATTTTATCCGACATTGAGATGGAATGACAACTCAAGCCCTGCCGCCCAATGAAACCAATAGGGTTTATAAGCATGGACGGTCCGACTCACACCGCTTTGCCTTGTCAAGCTTAGATCCTCTAAGCGGTTTACCAGTACTCGTGTGCGGGTCGGTTTCAGCTCTGCGTGGAAGCATCATGCATCCCATCTATTTCTTCAGGACCCGATGGGCGGGGGCCGATTGAGATCACGGTATGAGTATAAGGCGGTTCTAACGAGTACCCGCAATCTATATTTTGAGTAGAAATAAGTAAAATATCACAATTTTCATCTAATACCTTCGTGGTTTTAGGCGTTAAAATTTACAATATATTTGTATAGGCGTGTTTTCGTAATGGCCCACGCTGACGGCAACACTGACACGAGGAGTAGTGCAACAGCTCTTCCTGGACTTCGTCAAGGCGAGCTGCAAGGCGTTCTTCTGGTGAATTTCGTCCAGGCGAGCTAAAAGGCATTCTTTTAATGAATTTCGCCACTTAGCAAAGACAGTAGTAATACGTTGGAACCCGCGCATGGTAGTAGAGGATGTTTAATAATCAATAACCGGAAAAGTATGCTGCATGTACATGTATAGAACCCGATTGGGATCAAACCCGCAACCTGACCACCAGACGCGTAACCGACTATGGGATATGATAAGACAGTCCTTCTATGGCAAGAAGTTTTTTTTTTTTGTTTTCAAGCCTCGTGATGCCGGACAGTGATCCTTGGGACATATTTTTCCATCCTATCCTCACATCCATATAATATTCTTATATTCTAACACGTCAAGCCTGTATACCCAATAGTGAACTGAGTGATAAATTACTGGACGGAAGAGCCGCCTTTTTCGGTTTCATGACGTCATTCATTGATGTTAGATGGTGTAACGTCTTCATGTATGTAATGAAAACCGGTAAACACTTGTGATACAGTCAGTTATATTGACGGGATTCCTTTAAATCACTCGTGCTACGCGCTCGTGGTTTGATCAATTTTACAAGTGACCTCCAAACAGCGATTAATTACTCAATAAATCACTGCTAGAACTATTAATGCACACGGGGTATATAAACAGACTCATCCGCCCTCGCCCATCGGGGCTTGAAGAAATACTTGGGCTGCAAGATGCTTCCACGCAGAGCTGAAACGAACCGCACACAAGTACTGGTAAACTGCTTAGAGGATCTAAGCTTGCCCAGGCAAAGTGGTGTGAGTCGGACCGTCCATGCTTATAAACCCTATTGGTTTCATTGGGCGACTGGGCTTGAGATGTCATTTCATCTCAATGTTGGAGTCTCACAAAATTGGAAGCAACGTCTCAAAAATGACCTATACATTGTTGACGGGGACGTAAAACCTCAAATCAAACAAACAAACAAAAGTAGACTCATATTTATACCGCATCGATAAGGCGCGACGCGTACAGTATTTAACGTAGTATTTGGCCAGAAAGGTCTTCTCAGATTCTGCACTGTTAACCGATTGTAGGCGGAAAACACCTTAAGGGGCACCTTGGAAAACAGTGCAGGCCCAGATCAGACGCCACAGAGCGCGGCGTCTGATCTGGGCCGGCACTATTTGCTTACAGAATTTTCCATCAAAAATAGAATAAGAACGAACAAATAGGCCTGCCACCCCTTATATGGCAAATGGACTTGTCCAACATATAGCAATGGAAGAGTCCTCTAGTACGAGGACTGTTCAATTATGAATGCAAGTAGAACGTTTTCTCATGCCCTAATGCGAAAATCACCTGGAAATAAATATCACAGCGTAGAAAAACATTTTACCTATACATTGATACCAAACCTGTTAAAATCCGTCCACTTTAGCCATGTATATCATTCGATAAACACTGTCTACTCTTGTATACTAATACAAAACATGGTTGGAAGAAGGTCAGAGTACGCCGTTGAAATACGGTCCTATATTAAGAATCGTTGTATTCTTGGTATACGGTGCAAAGACATTTTTGATGAAATATGTTCGGTTTATGGGCATAATGAAATGTCTTTTCCGACAGTTTTTCGTTGGTGTAAGAAATTCAGCTGTGGGCTAGGCTCAACAGAAGATGCACCACATGATCATCGGCCGAAAAGAGCAACATCTGCCAAGATGGTTTCTAGAGTGAAAGAAATAGTTGCTACTGATGCACGATACACCACTAGGCAAATAGCTAGTATGGTTGGCATTTCATTAGGAGCAGCTCATACAATTCTGAAACGGGATTTGAAAATGAGAAAGATCTATGCTAGATGGATTCCCCATCTGTTGACAGATGAGCAGAAAAAGACACGCGTTTAGTGCGCTAAGAAGTTGCTAAAAAAGTTTCCCAATTACAATGCACGGTCTTTCACTAATGTCGTCACAGGTGACGAGACATGGGTTCACTTTTTTGAGCCAAAACGAAAGATTCAGAACAAAATATGGGCAACAAAGTATTGCAAAAGACCATGCATTGCAAAGCGGACCATGAGCGTCAAGAAGGTAATGTATGCCATATTCTTTTCAAATCAGGGCCCTGCTATTCAGATAGCTGTGCCTAAAGGCAAATCTGTAAATGCGAAGTTTTACAAAAATAAAGTTCTTCGAAAATTGAAGAAATATTTCAAAGAACGAAGACAAGCAACTGGTTTGGCCTATGTCAGATTGCTACATGACAATGTGTCATCGCACAAGGCGTTCATTGTGCAAGACTATCTGAAGCAGGAAAAGGTTGTTGAACTCCCTCACCACACCTTGCCCCGTGTGACTTTTTTTTTTTTGTTCCCGCGGCTGAAAATACCTGTCTGGTCGAAAATTTGTACAGCGCAAACACCTCGGTTCTGCAATATTCCAGTGCCTTCATAGTATACCTCGAAAAGACTACAAAAATGCATTCAATGATTGGATCAGAAGACTGAAAGTTTGTATATCTGTTAAAGGGGAATACTTTGAGGGGACGAAATACATTTTTCATCGAAATCTATCACGGAATCATTTTTATGTGCTTAGTTGCATTCATATTTGAACAGTCCTCGTATACAACGGTTAAGTTTACCACTCATCCAGCCATTTTTAGAAATAACACCAGGTAGTAAATTTACTTTTTCATTTTTTTTTATGAAAAGTATGGAAAGGATATTAGGGTAAATACCGTATGCAACCTTTGGGCCAGGGAAATTCAATGTCAAGTCTTACAATAAGACCTGTGAGTTTGTTTGTATTGTGGTTTTACGTCCTCGTCAACTCTATTTGGATCATTTTTGGAGACGTTCCTTCAAATTTTGCGGACCTTCAACCAACACTGAGATGAAATGACTTACCGTCCAAATAAACCAAAAATGGTTTAAATGTAGGGACGTTACGACTGACAGCACTTTGCCTTGGCAGGCTTAGAGTACGTACGGAGATCATGTGAAGATCTTCGTGGAAGCATCATGCAGCCAAGTCCCGATTGGCCTAAGACCCTACGACTTGTGAGAACAGCCATCATGTTTAAAAGTCCGTTTAATAAACACCTCTCTAAACCCCACTTTATATAGAAAAAAAACGCAGGGTATAAATTATTTTTTCTTATTTCTGCTCATAGACATAGTTAGGGGTACTCGTTAAAACCGCCTTAATATCAAAAAATTTTCCACCAAAACATGAAAATTTTCAGATAAAAAAAATCCGATATTTTTACTGTTTCTGAGCAGAAATAAGAAAAATAATGAATATCACTATATATGTAAACCAGATGAATTTAAGGGGTTCGAAATTATATAGTCGTGTTTAAATACATGCATCCCAGTCTACGCTAGTCACATGAACCATATAGGGTTTGTCATGCGATGGCTCATTTTATTTTATTTTTTTAACAAACTAAGTTGCGGCCCCCGCCCATAGGGGCTTGAAGAAATAGATGGGCTGCATGATGCTTCCACGCAAAGCTGAAACCGACCGCACACGAGTACGGGTAAACCGCTTAGAGGATCTAAGCCTGCCCAGGCAAAGCGGTGCGAGTCGGAACGTCCATGATTATAACCCCTATTGGTTTCATTGGGCGACAGGGCTGGAGATGTCATTTCATCTCAATGTCGGGTAAAAGTCCCACAAAATTGGAAGCAACGTCTCCAAAATGACCCATACAGTGTTGACGGGGACGTTAAACCGCGAATCACACAAACAAACAAAACAAATTAAGTTTTACATTACTACAAGTACAAACACTCCGCTCCACGGGCCTTGAAGAAATAGATTGCATGGTGCTTCTGCGCAGGAAAACTGTTAAGAGTCGGGCTACTCCTTAAACCCTAGTGGCTTCTTTGGACAGTACGGCTTGAGGTGTCATTTCATCTCAATCGGAAGCGACCTAAATAGTGTTGATGTGGATACAACAAACAAACAAACAAATAAACTGCTACAAGGAATAGCTAAAACAAACTTACTTTCCCTTAACCAAAAGTCATAATGGAGACAACTTATTTGAAAGAGTGGCCTTCCGTGAAATTGTATTTCCCACATACGAGTAAATACGAGCCATATTGATCCAGTCTGTTATGAATCGAAATAAACGGACCGTTTTGAAAGATCTACCTTTAAATAAATGAATATGATAGAATTCTCCGAAAATAAGAGTAGGAAAATAATCTGTCCACGAGGGGTGTGCCAAAAATAATGTCATTGTATCTTTTGAATCGAAGGTTTAACCCTTGTCCTGCTGAATATTTATATATGCCACACCCACTACCGATTATCAACCAATCAGAATACTTGATGCAAATTATTGCAACAAATTCACAATCTGAATTGCAAACAATGTAGATCCTGATCAGATGGCTTCGTCAGAAGCCATCTGATCTGGATCTACATTGTTTCAAAGATAAGGCATATCCGGGATTAGCAGGACAAGGGTTAACGTTCCCGTCCGCACTATTTAGTTCATTTTCGAGACGTTGCTTCCAAGTTTGTGGGACTCTTACCCGACATTGAGATGAAATGACGTCTCAAGCCCAAACAAACCAAAACAGTTAATATGTAGGGACGGTCAGAGTCGCACCGGCTTAGACCCTCTAATCGGTTTACCAGTACTCGTGTGCGGTCGGTTTCAGCTCTCCATGGAAGCACCATACAGCCCAATTTATTTCTCAAAGCCCCGAGAGGCTGCTTACACCTTTTTCTGCCGGCCAATCACATGTTGAAGTAGTTTTCATACTCTACAGTGGGGTTAACCCATCAGATATTGATAAACGGCAGAATCAAGGGTATTTCTCGAAGAAAGTAGTCGCGGGGTTGGGGGTGCAGTTCTGATTCCAAAATGTGCCTTGTAAATGGCTACTTTTCTGATGAAAATCCGTAACATTTTTCTTATTTATACTGCAAACATAGGTTGTTGGTGCTCGTTGGAATCGCGTCATTGAGGCCAACGAGTACCAACAACCTATGTCCTGGAGCAGAAATAAGAAAAATAATGTATACCCTCGTAAACCCCAGATTTCTCTATATACGTAAAGTGGGGTTAAGCGGGTGTTCGTTTCATAGACTGGTTCGTGTGATGTGAGGTGCTGAAGTCCAGGTTGGCAGTACTTCTTCATTTTTGTCAATAACTTTTCTGTGGGGTTGTTTTGCCTTTTTGCACCAGAATTTGCATAACTGGAAGAAAATTACGTGGAAACCTTTTTACCGTTTGTGTTCGTTTTGCAATTATCAGATGTCTCACTTTTTTGGGTGGCCCAAATGCGGTTGGAGCACTTCCGCTTTTGTCCATAATAGTAAACCTCGATCCCATCACCAGTAACTAAATTGTCGAAAAGCCATTTGCTGCATTTTGGATGCATTTTCAGAAGAATACGGATCCTCTCAATGTGGTCTTCATCTTGCATTGGTTGTCCTTAGTTGTAAATGCTTCTTTAAAGTAGTTAACGACCCCCGCCCATTGAAGCATAAAGAAATAGATGGGCTGCATGTTGCTTCCACACAGAGCTGAAACCTGCAGCACACGAGTACTGGTAAACCGTTTACAGGATCTAAGCCTGCCCAGGCAAAGCAGTGCGAGCCGGACCGTCCATGCTTTTAAACCCTGATGGTTTCATTGGGCGAAAGGGCTTGAGATGTCTTTTCATCACAATGTCGGGTAAAAGTCCCACAAAATTGGAAGCAACGTTTCCAAAATGCCCTATACTGTGTTGACTGGGACGTTAGATATCAAATCAAAACAAACAAACAAACAAAGCTCTGGGAGGACTCCCTTCCCCAGTCATGTACAAACACGCCTGCATAATTTTGACTCCCCTTGAACCCCACTTTTATATAATAAAACCCGTGTTTACAGGGGTAAACTTTTTCTTATTTCTGCTCTAAAATATAGATTGTGGGTACTCGTTAGAACCGCGACAATCTATTTTTTAGCAGAAATAAGAAAAATATCACAATATTTCATCTTGAAATATTCGGGTTTTTTTTTTTTTTTTTTTGTTTTTTTTTTTTTTCGGCGGAAAAGTTTACAATGCATTTGATAGGCATGTTTTCGTCAGGGATCATATTTACATGTATGTTACTCTCATCACGACTGGTGTGAATAAAAACTACACGGTACGAAAACACGCAAATACATCATAAATTTTAGAGCCGAAAATCGAAAATTTTTAAGATGAAAAACTTTGATTTTTTTCTTATTTCTGTTAAAATACAGATTGTGGATACTCGTTAGAACCGCCTCATCGAGGCGGCTCTAACGAGTACCCACAACCTATATTTAGAGCAGAAAAATGAAATTAAGGTTTACATGCACCCCTGTAAACCCCAGCTTTCTGTATAAAAGTGGGGTTCAAGTGGGTCAAAAGTATATAATATGATGCTGACATTAATTTTGGAACAACCCTCGTAATTTCATACTTTCAGTTTCGATTTTATTATCTCGAAAATATTCAAACTACGTGTTTTTTTTTTTTTTTTTTTTTTGTTTTTTATCTTTTTCTTTTCTTCGTTGTTGCTGTTGTTGTTTTTGGATACCGTCGCCAATGATATCGGTCCAAGAAAATTTTCGAAAAAAATAATTCAGTCAGCCTACTTTCAGTTTTCCGAAAATATGGCAGCCTTCATAACCTGTTTTTTTTTTTTTTTTTTTTTTTTTGGTTGTCAAGCTCACCTGGGCCGAACTCCATGTTAGCTTAGCAACGGCGATTTGATCTGAGGATCGTTATCTTAACGAGTTCGTTTTTTTTTTTTTTTTTGTTTTGTTTTTTTTTCTTCTGTTTGTTTGATTGGGTGTTTTAACGACCCAGTCAACACTATTTAGGTCATATCGAGCCAATCAATTTACCATCACTCTTTTCGTGGGCAGACTTATGGACGTCTCCCCGTACATCATTATAGTGCAGATTATATTTTCTCGTCCTTTGGGGTCATTGTGATCATTTTGAATCATTTTAAAAATAGAGTTCTGCTTAAGCCGGCGCTAGAGTTCGTTGCCGGTGTTGCACAATTCAGTACTGGTCATGAACAGACTAAAAAAAAAAACGAGTATTTTCGGGTTTACAAATAGTTTCGTTTATTTTGTGTATTCTTTGCTTTCAGTGGGCGTAGACAATCTTAAGGATGACTTTTGCTCCGGAAGCATTTAAGAAAATGTCATGACTACTTGAATGTTATTTTTTATTAGCATGTCATCCGTGTTATTGTCTACGTCTGTTGGTGTAGACTACCTAACGTTTACTTTTGCTCCAGAAGCATTAAAGAAAATGTCACAACTGGCTGAATGCTATATTCTGTTGACTGGTCATCATGACTGTTATTTGTTATAATGATTAAAAACCGGGATTGGCCGGAGCACTTCCGTAGGCTTATCACATCCTATTCGCATACAAAATAAACATGTTTTCTGGGTTCACATGAGTGTTGACTTCCCTCCGATGATACAATACATCTATTTCTATTTGTTTTTACCAAAAGAAGGCATCATATGTTCTACTGATTTTTCATTTCCTTGTACGAGTGGTTGTCATAGTAAAATATTGTAGTCTTGCTTATGTATGAAACCTGGGATCAATTTTCGGACACTTTGGCTATTATACAAGTTCTGAAGTTCTCAGATACTGGACAACAATAGCTTAAACCAAGTTGTTGAGGAGTCAACCAGAAGGAACAACATACTGGACCTTCTCATTGCAAATCAACCAACCAAAGTACTGAGAGTAGATGTCATACCAGGTGTTTCTGACCACGATCTAGTTTTTGCTGAACTTGTGAATGACTTCTTTTCTATCTTCCATCACAATTTAATAGTATCTACTGTTGGCGATGCCTGTCGATTGCGACCTAGGTGGGGATATGACCCAGTCAGACAGCTTGCTGACATTTGCCCCCATCATTTAGGGTTTCGCAAAAATCGAATTACACATCGCAGTCACAACAGACGCGGCATAAATGTGACTAAGTTAAAAGATTCTCTCAAAGCACTGTGTGGTCGCTGCGGGAACCAATTGCATTATTATAAAACAAAATTTTAAAACACGAATTTAAAAGAACAAATTTACTTCGGTTCATTCACATCAATATTGAAATTTACAAGTAGCTTACCACTTATGTATTAGAAAACAAAAATTATATTAATGTTCTTGACATAGTCGTTTATGTGACATTCTTTGCGCCTGTAGTACTTGGCGGGCGCCGTGGGTGTGCGATCGTTGTTGCTGGATTCATGATGTTTTGACATTGGTTTCCGCCACATGCGCCTGGCTCAAGACGTGGCTGGCGTCTCGCGGTGCGTGTCGGGTGCGGGCGGTGTGCTGGGAGCGCCACATGTACGACACTTACTTTCTAGCATCATAACTGGCTGTTGCCATCATTATCATATATTTTTTTTTTTTTTGCTCCTAATTTTAAACATTTGGTTTGTTTTGTCGTTTGCAATACCGCATATCACCAACGTATAGTACAAAAAAAGTTAATTTTACAATTTTTACCTAAATTTCAGCTTTTAACCCCAGTTCTAATTTCATCAAGTTGTAAACTTGTTTTATTCCTAGACTACTGCATACATGTTTTATAAATATTGTAAATAGTGTGTATATATATATATATATATATATATATATATATATATATATATATATATATATATATATATATATATATATATATATATATATATATATATATATATTAATTTTTAGTTAAGGACCATATGGTAAATAAGTATTATTATGTTTAATATGTTATCCTCTCTAAATAAAGGCATTTCTAAATAAAGGCATTATTATTATTATCATTATTATTATCTGAGACCTGTACAGTATAAACAGAAGCCACGCCAAATTCCACTATACAAGAAAGTAAACTGGGATCTCATGAGAAAATACTTGGCCTTGACAGCATCAACATCATGTACACATCACAAGTAGCCAGTACAAATGACATGTGGGTTTTATTCAGAGACTCTTTTCTGTCCAGTATTGATATCAACATACCATACAGGCAGTCAAAATGCAAAGGTGGACAGCCTTGGATAGGACCTGAACTGAAGAGACTAATGAGAAAACAGCAGCGTTATTACAAGACCAAGAAGAAGACAGGTGATCCACAGCACGTCCAGCAGTACCTGGAACTTAAACACCCTGTCCAAAAGCTCACACGACAGGCTTATTGGAAATATGTTGAAGGGATAGTTACCCCTGGTGAAAAAGATACAGAGCACAACAGCATGAACAGATTCTGGTCATATATATGTTGGAATCTCGTCACTGAAAAGTGAAGGTAGGCTGTTTTCCCATCCTGTGGACAAAGCTGAGTAACTTAATAAGCAATTCCAGTCTGCCTTTTCCAGCTGTGAAGAAGTCACATACGAAGAATTCATCAGTGACTTAAAAATGCCAAAAGAGGAAAACCAGTTTCCAGTGCTGGAAAACATTGATATTATCTTAAATGGAATGACTAAGCTTTTAAAATACCTAAACCCTAACAAGTCATCCGGACCAGATAACCTAAGCCCAAGAGTTCTCAAAGAGTTGACGGAAGACCAGTATTACTTACGATATTTCGGAGATCATTGGATACGGGGAGGTACCCGATGACTGGCGTACTGCCAATGTCACCCCAGTGACAGACGTACCAGGCTGAGAAAGGACAGACGTACCAGGCTGAGAATTATCGCCCAATCTCGTTGTCCAGTGTCTGCTGTAAGATCATGGAGTGGAGCATGTTAACGCTAGCCAGATAATGAGCCACGGGGAATAAAACAATATATTATAACCACTTTAGCATGGTTTTAGACGAGGCAGATCATGCGAGACGCAGTTGAGTTCATTGATGAGCTATCCTCAAATCTGCAAGCAAATCAACAGACAGATGCCCCCGTTATGGATTTTGCCAAGGCCTTTTACAAAGTTTGTCACAGCCTTCTGGTCCACAAACTTAACCATTACGGGATCCAGGGTAAGGTTAACACATGGATCAAGCTCAAGTGGTTCTTCAGATATTTTGTTCACAAGGTTTCCCCATAGGCGCAATGCATAAGTCCAAAAGAGGCGTTACTCCGTTAAATACTTTCGGAATTTCGTCAAAAGTTAACCAGGTTATCTTCACCTTAGACCCAAACTGTTTACAAAATATCATGAGCCTAGCTCAAGTGGTTCTCCAGATATCTTGTTCACAAGGTTTCCCCATAGCCACAATGCATAAGTCTGAAAAGGGGAATAACGCTGCAAAGACAAGTCCGGTGAAAATAAAATACGTGTCCGCTTATTTTTCATGCACATTCCATATTTGAAATTTCGAGATCCTAGTTCAAACCATTCTTGAGTTTCCTACAGGGTGAAAGCGTAAGGCCAGACAGACAGACAGACAGACAGACATACAGACAGACGGACAAGACAGAACCAATATGCCCCACAAACTTCTAACCCAACAACTTCTTCGAAGTTGGGGCATAAAAACTGGCTTGCCAATTGACAGTTGTGGTTGAAGGTGAGGTCAGCATATGTTAAGGTAGAATCCGGAGTGCCCCAAGGATCAGTACTGGGGCCTGGACTCTTCCTTTACTACATCGATGCTACATTCAACAGTTCGACTCTTTGCAGATGACACCATCGCCTACTTAGTGATAGCGTGTCCAAGTGATGCAGACCTCATTCATGAGGACCTTAATACGCTAGCAAGGTGGGAGGAACAGTGGAGAATGAAGTTTCATCCAAGCAAGTGTACAAAGCTCACTGTAACAAACAAGAGAAAGCCCATCCAGGCGGACTACCAATTGCACGATCATACGCTAGTGAGTATGCGATCAGCCAAGTACCTTGGCATTACAGTCACAGATGACTTATGATGGAACTCCCACATACAGAATATATGCAATAAAGGCAATCGGACTATTGGGTTTCTTTGAAGGAACCTCAACATCGGACGTGTATCAATCAAGCAACAAGCCTACTTCACCCTTGTTCGTCCCCTGGTAGAATACGCCAGTACCGTCTGGGACCCATACACACTGACCAATATACAGAAGTTGGAAATGGTTCAACGGAGATACGTGACCAGCAGGCACCGTAATACTTCCAGTGTTGGTGACAGAGCCTGAAGTGGCGAAGTCTCGAGAACAGGAGGAGAGATGCCCGACTTTGCGTGATGTATAAAATAGACAGAGGTTTAGTAGCAATCAGAAAGGAAGGAAGACTTTCTTTCTTTCTACTTATACTGCGATCGGTCACAATTGACCATTACTCGCAGGTGTACATTACATACACTCCAGGTTGCAGGGTGGAAAGCCTACACAGTAATCATGTAATTACGGCAGGGGTCTTTAACCTGCACAGGAGATAACTCTTCCTGCACATGGGCCTCCAGTTAACGTCCCGATCCGAAGAACGGTGCACTTTTTGGCATTCATCCCTGCAAATGATACCAATGGAGCGTTTTCGGGTACCAAAATAATCACCGCTTCGGGGATACAACCGGGGGCCTCTAGCATCAGCGGCAAGTGCACTTACCACTGAGCTATCACGCTTCAACCAACTAAAAGACTTGGCACAAGGCATCAACTCAACAGAGCGTACCAGCCTATCAGCTCACGTATAAACAAACGGAAGATGTCATTTTTCCCGAGAAACGTGAGAGAGTGGTTGTTAAATTGGATACCCTTGAAGCTTTCAAGACCAGGGTATCCACATTGATGCACTAGCCCAGAAGCATATCGCCTATTTTTTTATTTGTAAATACGATTATTTTGAACCAGATTACCAGATCCAACTTTCAACTATTAGATGTAAAACATACTTCTAGACTTCCAACTACAGTGAAATTCCGCTAATAAGACCACCTGAAATTAAGACTAATTCTGCTTTAAAAAACTTATTTTGAAGGCTTGACTTAATCTTTCTTTGTGTTTTCTGCCCACAGTGTCCTCTGGTGAGGGACCACCTTTGGGACTGTTCAAAAGTGGTCTTAAAGACCACTTTTGAACAGTCCCAAAGGTGGTCTTAATATAGGAATTTTACTGTATATCAGAAATGACTGTCAGGAGGAATTGTTTTAAGTGCTGCGCAACCATCTAACCTAGCATAATCTTCAGAATGTTGAAGGAGGCTAGTAAACGGCAGAAGCAGAAGTTTCCTTATTTACTGGCACACTTATACATGAACAGCTATGTCATTTGACTTTCCAAGCCTTTAACTACACAAATTAATGTGTGAAAAGCGTAGACTCAAGCTTTTTGTAAAAGCTAATACTTGTACTAATTCATTTATTTGAATCGCTCCGGATGTTATCACGCGCGCGCGAGAGAGTGACAGTGACTTTTACTGTTACCCATGAGGGCAGTGGCATTACGTGCCTTGCCCAAGGGCACACCTTGCATCAGGTGGCCGGATTCGAACCCACAACTTACCGAACGCACTAACCACGGGGCTATCGAGGCTGTCATTCTTTCGCCAGAAACTGACAACAGCCCTTCTTGAATCAGCGGAAGGGTGAAACTGACCGTGAAAATATTTCATGATCAACCTCCACGAAATAATGTAACGAGCTCGTCAGTGGTCAAAGTGTTTACTGTTCTAGAAAGGGAAAACCTACGTCACAATGACAGCACAACGCCGGTTCGGAAACACCAAAACAGTTGGCCTTTTGGAAAAAAAAGGCTCTCACTTCGGTTTAAACAGATATTTTTAGCATTATCTTAACATACAAGAATAAACAAACAGCCTAAATTATTTATGGGTGAGATCGATTTCTTCTTTTCGATATAACTGCACTCTAGAATGATACACTTGGGCCAACGCTGTTCCAATGCCGCCAGTCCAGAACTGAAGAAACCAGGGTCCTTGTCTTCGACCCACTTCTCAACTGCCGCCACGACTTCTTCGTTGGACCGGAAATTGCGTCCACGGACATCCTTTTTCAAGTTTGGGTATAGGAAATAGGCACTAGGAGCTTAGTCCTGAAACCGGTGAATGAGTACAACAATATTTTATAAACAATGACCCAAGGTTGACCTTGACCTGTTGATCTATACCGAAGCTTATAGTCACTCAGATGAAGATTGAAAGGGACCCAAAAATACTCGGGGCTCAGGGGAGTGATCAGTAGCTGCCTGTGGTTTGAAATTCCAAAGCAGAAGAGTTGTAAAAGAGAAAACCATCACGAAAACACGCCTACATAGTTTTGACCCCCTTGAACCCCACTTTTATACAGTAAAACTGGGGTTTAAAGGGGTAAACGTTATTTTTCTTATTTCTGCTCTAAAATATAGATTGTGGGTACTCGTTAGAACCGCCTCGATGAGGCGGTTCTAACGAGTACCCACAATCCATATTGAGCAGAAATAAGAAAAATATCACAATTTTTCATCTTAAAATTTGCATTTTTTGGCGATAAAGGTTACACTGTATTTGCATAGGCGATTTTTCGTAATGACAGTTCTCCTGCGGCCTAGAATATGTACAAAGAAACGCATCTCCAGCTTTAATGATGATACATGACTCCAACAAAGGGCATTTTGTGTCGTCTCCCAGCGAAATGAAGAAAAGAGATAGAAGATATAACAGATGTGATGAAAGTGAGAAACAGGGGCGAAAGAAGATAAATGAAAGTGTTTGATTTGATTGTGTTTGGTTTAGTTTATACTCATTTATTTTAGATCGATTGCGATGAAAGCTCCAAGCTCATTTAATCGCTCTCGAACACTCATTCCGGATGTTTTTACGTGCTCGAGAGAGAGGCAGTGACGATTACACCACTGCTACCTATTTACACCTGGCCGGAGTGAGGTAGTGTCATTACATGTCTTGCCCAAGGACACACCTCGATACCGGGTGCCGGATTCGAACGCACAACCTCTCGATCATGAGTCGAACGCGTTAACCACTGCGCTATCGAGGCTGGTTGTTTGGTTTGAGGTTTAACATCCCCGTCAACACTGTAAAGGTCATTTTTAAGACGCTGCCAGTTTCAATTTTGTGGGACTTTTACCCAACATTGAGATGAAATGACATCTCAAGCCCTTCCGCCCTATGAAACCAATAGGGTTTAAACGCATGGACGGTCCTCATTGCACCGCTTTGCCTGGGCAGGCTTAGGTCCTCTAAGCTGTTTACTAGTATTCGTGTGCGGGTCGGTTTCAGCTCTGCGTGGAAGCATTCATGCAGCCATTTATTTCTTCATGACCCGATGGACGGGGGCCAAATGAAAGTGTAGAAACAGACGATATAACAAAAGTCCCTCTCAACCTGTACCTGCTACAAGGCAAACTGTACATTACGAAAACACGCCTATACAAATACAGTGTAAGTTTTTACGCCAAAACAACAAACAATAAGATGAAAAATTGCGAGATTTTTCTTATTTCTCCTCACGACATAGATTGTGGGCACTCGTTAGAACCGCCTCGATGAGGCGGTTCTAACGAGTACTCACAATCTATGTTTTAGAGCAACATAGCTTGTGGGCACTCGTTAGAACCGCCTCGATGAGGCGGTTCTAACGAGTACCCACAATCTATGCTTTAGAGCAGAAATAAGAAAAATAAGGTGTACCCTGTAAACCCCAGTTTTACTATATACAAGTGGGGTTCAAGGGGGTCAAAATTATATAGGCATGTTTTATGATGAAGCCAATATCAATTGGGGCTCCAGTGATGATCTCCTCACCCAATCACCCCACTAATAGGCCCAATGTACTTCATATAAAGATGTTAATTGTGTGATGAAGAACACAGGACAGGAATGAGGTCTCAGAAAATTGAAAAAGTAGTTAAATTAACAGTTATGTCAACTCGAATAACAAAACTGTTAATATGAGTCCTTGTGAGTGAAAATGTTATACGAGGTGAGCTGTTGAGGACAAACTTCGACATCTTGTAATATTACGCACATCCAGCTGGGTCCCATATTCTTATCAATGTAGTTTAAAGATATAGTGATTTTAAACCAGTATCATGACTCATTTAAATTTTATCTCGCAATATTATTTTTTATATGTCGATCGAACTTAAGGTGTATGAATATACCTGGCATATCGTTCAAAAATAGGAAAACCTGTCTATGTGAAATAATGATAGCCAACATGATGTCGGAAATCAAATATATTAGGTAAAAATTGTGACATTTATCTTATATCCGCTTCAACATAGATTGTGGGTGCTCGTTAGAACCGCCTCAATGAGGCGGTTCTAACGAGTACCCGCAACCTATGCGTTTGAGCAAATGTAGGAAAATAATATATGTCCTTGTAAATCTCACTTTTCTCTGTATAAAGTGGGGTTTACAAAGGTATTTATTGCACTGACTAGTAACATGTTACCTGATGAATTTTAAAAAGGAGACATCTTTTATGCCATCTTGTTTATTAGTCCTCTCCTATAATGGTATTTAGAGTAAAATAGCACGGAGACTCTGATGTGTTACAGATTTATGTCTCAAGGAGATCTTTCCACCTCCTCAATCGGATGGGCAGCATGATGCTTCCACGCAGAGCTGAAACCGACCCACGCACGAGTACTGGTAAACTGCTTAGAGGATCTAAGCCAGTCCAGGCTAAGCGGTGTATGTCGGACCGTCCATGCTTATAAAACGTATTGGTTTCATTGGACGGCAGGGATTGAGATGTCATTTCATCTCGATGTAGGGTAAAAGTCCCACAAAATTGAAAGCAACGTCTCCAAAATGACCTTTACAGTGTTGACGATGCCGTTAAACCCCAAATTAAACAAACAAGAAAACTCCTAAGTCAATAAATTAGAATCCCCGCACCACCCGTCCCCCCCCCCTCCCACCCCCACCACCACCACCACCAAATGGATATTTATAAACAGTGCAATCCAAGATCAGATGCCAACTGAATAGGGTCTGCTCTATTCGCTGACAGTACAGACTCTTTTTTATAAAACTTGCAGTAAATAAAATCGAGCAGACCCCTTATATGGTAGAAGATTAGAAGATCCTACAAATGTATTAAGTGAAAGATTCTTATTGTCATGGAAGACAAAACTTTTTTGTTTTGTTTTTGTTTTGTTTTGTTTTGTGTATTTTTAAGATAAAATAAGAAAAACAATCTCTTAATTTTGCCTAAATATTTGTCATATGGAGCTGTGGGGACAATTTCCTAGGTGGTCAACATTACGAAACCACGCCTATACAATGCATGGTAAACTTTACGGCCTAAAAAGGAAAATTTTAAGATAAAAATTGTGATATTTTTCTTATTTCTGCTCAAAGTTTAGATTGTGGGTACTCGTTAGAACCGCCTCATCGAGGCGGTTCTAACGAGTACCTACAATGTATATTTTAGAACAGAAATAAGGAATATAAGGTTTACCCCTGTAAACCCCAGTTTCACTTTATAAAAATGGGGTTCAAGGGGGTCAAAATTATATAGGGGTGTTTTCTTGATGAAAACAAGACTGAATGAACCATGGTAAAGGAACCCCGTGGGAACATCGACGTTTATGCGATGTTAGTAAACATCATTGTATCAGAATGGCGAAGGTACAGTGAACCCCGAACTGAAATTGGCTAAGAGATGTGTAAGTCCTGGTACCCGTGCAATAGGAAAAGGTCATTACGAAAACACACCCGTGCGACATTGTGCATTTTTCACGTATCCAAAATGGCTACTTTTCTGTTGAAAATCCGTAATATTTTTCTTATAAATACTCGAACCATTGGTTGAGGGAGCATACCCACAACCTATGCCTTGGAGTATATAGAAATAAGATAAATAATGTATACCCTCGTAAACCCAGTTTTCTCTGTAAAACGTGGGGTTTAATTGGGTCTTAATTTCACGGACTTGTTCACGTGATGACGTGGGAAGGGGGGGGGGGTGGGTAGGGGTGGGGGGAGCAGCACAACAAACAAAAATGGAGATTGATCAAAATCTTTTTTGTTGTTGTTTAACGGACAACTGTTATCGTCAATCAGAGGTAGGCTAAAACCTATGGGGCGCCGTTTTACTATTTAATCCGCATTTATAGATATCCATAAATCGAATTATGGATATCCATTATTCGATTAATGGATATCCATAAATCAGCCGAATAATGGATATCCATAATTCGAATTATGGATATCCATAAATCAATTATGGATATCCATAATTCGATTTATGGATATCATTAATTCAGATCGATTTATGGATTTCCATAATTCGATTTATGGATATCCATAATTCGAATTATGGATATCCATTATTCGATTTATGGATATCCATTATTCCTCTGATTTATGGATATCTATAATTCGAATTGTAGATATCCATAATTCGATTTATGGATATCCATAATTCAGATCGATTTATGGATATCTATTATTCGATTTATGGATATCCATAAATCACCGCCAAAGCATTTGGTTTAATGATTTCTCCCCATGATACGTGATGGTTTATTGTAAAAATATTAAAAATCTTCAAGGTCTTCATCATCGTTGGAAGATGATGGCCAGTCAAAGGGACTTCTCTGCCATGCAACCTTTTCAGCCCGTAAGGCTTCCAAAGCAACGGACGCCATACGCTGATGGATGGATGGATGGATATTTTGTTTAAAGACGCTCAACCCTAATAGGGCATATAGCGTCTAAAAATAATTAGATATTAGATATAAAATTGTTATTGAAGTTTAAAAGTTAAAATATTAATGATTACAGTTTGTTAAAAAGTCCGATTTCTTTAAGAAAATTGATTAATTGATAAGATGGTATGTCATTAAAAAGATCTTTCATTGTTGTAACATTAAAATATTTTGAGCGTATGTGATGAAGTTCTACACATGAAATGAGAAAGTGTTCAACTGTAAACGGTTCGTTACAAGATATACAGAAATGTGCTTGTTCGTTTTTTAATATGTAGGAATGAGTGAGTCGTGTGTGTCCAATACGGCATCTTGTGAATTTAGTTTGGTCTTTCCTATTATAATTCGAAAAAGTACATTTGGTATGAAAATTGGGTTGAATTTTATTTAATTTATTATTAGTTTCTTTTTCCCAAATTGATTTGCATTTATTTTTTATATATAGGTTTATGTTCGATTTTAAATCTGAAGAAGGAATTTTTAAATTGGTAATAGTTAACGATAATGCTGATTTGGCTTCCAAATCGGCTAACTCATTACCACGGATATTTACATGACTGGGAAGCCAGCAGAATATGATCTCCTTTGAAACGGAAAGGTAATGATATTTTCTTAAAATTTGTTGAATCAAGGGGTTTCTGTGCTGTTGATCTTTCAGAGCTTTTAGTACAGAAAGGGAATCGGAATAAATGATGAAATGTCTTTCAGGTTGATCTCGAATGTGATAGAGTGCGATATCAATTGCTTTTGCTTCAGCGGTAAAAATAGAGCTACTATCTGGTAGTCTAATGCTATCAGTGAAATTCGGACTAATGACAGAACAAGCAACTTTCTCATCTTGTTTCGAACCGTCAGTGTAAATGGAAATGTGATGTTTAAAATGTGATTTGATTTCTAAAAATTCATTTTTAAAAATATGTGAATCAACTTCAGATTTCTTATTTTTATGTAAATCTAATACTATCTTTGGATTAGTTAATGTCCATGGTTCTTTCGATGGAAATGAAAATGATTGAATATTTTGGACATTAATATTGGCTTCTTTAAGTAAAGGTCGTATTCTTAGGCCAAGAGGTTTAATTGCGGAGGGTTTATTTTCGTAAAATCTTTGAATTCATAATTAGGGTTAAAAACACATTCATATGCTGAATTGCGTGGATTTGCAGCTAATATGGTAGCATATTGAAAAGACAATTTCTCTCTTCTAACATAAAGTGACGGTTCAATAGATTCAGCATAGAGACTATCAACAGGTGAAGTGCGAAAGGCACCTAGGGCTAAACGTAAACCTTGATGATGTATAGTATCCAAAGATTTTAAATAAGATTTCCTAGCAGATCCATAGACTATGGAGCCATAGTCCAATTTGGAACGAATTAACGATCTATACAGATTTAAAAGAACCGTGCGATCTCCTCCCCTGTCGGAACTGGACAGGACTTTAAGAATATCAAGAGCTTTTAAACATTTAGCTTTCAAAGCTTTGATATGAGGAATAAAAGACAATTTGTTATCGAATAAAAGACCCAAAAACTTTGCCTCAGTGACGACTGGAATTGGACTGCCGTATATAGTCAGTACAGGATCTAAATGTAACTTTCGTAACTGGCAGAAATGAACACACTGTGTTTTTGTTTTTGAAAATTTGAAACCATTTCTGTTGCCCAAGTTTCTATATTATTCAAACATCTTTGTAGTTTAAATTCAATGGTTTCCATATTTTTGGATCGATAAAAGATTCCAAAATCGTCAACAAAAAGCGAACAATCTGGGTCTTTTACACATTTAACTATATTATTAATTTTTATGCTGAATAAGGTTGGTGATAAAATATTACCTTGTGGTACACCTTGTTCTTGATCAAATGTGTCCGATAATGTATTTCCTATGCGAACATTAAATGTTCGATCGGATAAGAAATTTTGAACAAAAAGTGGTAATCGGCCTTTAAGGCCCAAGGTGTGTAAATCTTTCAGGATGCCATATTTCCAAGTGGTATCGTAGGCTTTTTCAAGGTCAAAAAATATAGCTACGACATGTTCTTTTTTAATAAAGACATCACGTATAAATGATTCTAAACGAATCAAATGATCATTAGTAGAGCTGTTTTTTCTAAATCCAGCTTGAAATTTAGTGATAAGCTGGTTTGATTCCAAGAACCAAACCAGCCTATCATTAATCATTCTCTCCATTGTTTTACATAAGCAACTTGTCAAAGCAATAGGTCTGTAATTAGTGGCTTCAGTATGATCTTTATTAGGTTTCGGAATAGGAATAATGGTAGCTTTTCTCCAGTTTTCAGGGAATTTTCCAGTGATCCAAATATCATTCAAAATGTTTAATAATGTTTCCAATGCCTTGTTGGGTAAATGTTTTAAAATTTGATAGTGTATGTCGTCAGGATCAACAGCAGTATCATGAGATTTATGGAGAGCAGCTAATAATTCTTTAGTAGTGAATGGTAAATTATATTTTTTTGTGGTTAAATGAAGAAAAAATTAAATTCTTTTTCTCTTGTTCTTGTTTAATATTTTGGAAACTTTCTGAATAATTTGAGCTAGACGAATTTTTCTGAAAACTTTCCCCCAAGGCATTGGAAATGTCTTTAGCCGTTGAACACATATTTCCGTTCGATTTGATATGGACATGTTTATTCGATTTGTTTTTGCCACTAATTTTTCTAATCATGTCCCATATTTTCTTCGTTGGTGTTCTGGTATTCAGTTTGGAGACGTATTGCTGCCAAGATGCTTTTTTGGCCGATTTTATTGTTTTGCGAGCTTTAGCTCGCATATGTTTGGCATGGATAAGATTTTCTTTTGTTGGTTGTTTATTAAATTTTCGTAATGCAGATTTTCTTTTATTGATTGAAGTTTTAACTTCGTCATTAAACCAAGGTTTGTTCCGTTTTGAAAAAGTCGAGGATTTAGGAATACATTTTTCAGCAATATCAATCAATTGATCAGTAAAATCTTGTATATCATATGCAGTTTTAAAAATTTCAAGTTCGAGTTTTTCATTACATAATTGATTAAAATTTTCCCAATTTGCTTTACTTAAATTCCATCTGGGGTGACGATCCTCATGGGTCGATTCAATTTCTTCAATTACTATCGGAAAATGATCGCTACCATGGAGATCGTCCACAACAGACCAATCAAAGTCTAGATAAATATTTGGAGAGCAAATTGAAAGATCTAAAGCAAAATAATTCCTTGTGGGAGAATGAAGGTTGTTTATCATTAAATAAACATAAATCATTTTCAGCAATAAAATTTTCTATGATTTCTCCTTTGTTATTTGTATCCGAGCGACCCCATAATTTGCTGTGACTATTAAAGTCTCCTAATAATATATAAGGACTAGGTAATTGATTAGTTAGAATTTCTAATTCTTGTTTAGAAAAGTTATAATGAGGTGGAAGATAGACAGAACAAATCGTTATGGATTTGGATAAAGTGACGTTTACAGCAACAGCTTGTAAATTAGTGTTTACATCTATTTTCCTATGAGGAACGTCAGATTTTACCAGAATTGATGTACCTCCTGATGCCTTCTGATTATCCGTTGCGATATGATTGTATATAGTGTAACCTTTGAAATTAATATTATCTGTAGTTTTCAAAAACGTTTCTTGGAGACAAATGACATTAGGAGAAAAAAGTGAAGATAAAATTAAAAGTTCGTTAAAACTGGCTTTCAGTCCTCGACAATTCCATTGAATTAATGACTTCTTATCCATGGTTGAATGGAGAGAAGATTAAAACAAGGAATTTAATCCTTTATCTTTTATTTTGCTTTGAGAACGTGGAGGGATCAACGTCCAACTCCATGTCCTCAAGGGCGCCGTACTGATTAGCCAGTTTAACTGGATCAGCCGACGCCCCTTTACTGTTTGGGTTTGATCCTTTATGCTTTTCTTTGCCGTTTTTTTTTTTCTTTTTGATGCGCTGTCCCCGACGTGGATCGGGGGTGAGATCTGCTAGAATGTTTGCCGTTAGGTTGTGAACTGGTCTGTGAAGTTTGTCTAGATACTGTTCTTGAATGATGAGTAGATGTAGTAGGTTGTGACGATGTAGTAGGTTGTGAAGATGAAGTAGGTTTTGACGATGTGGTTTTGGGTTTTACAGAAGAGGTAATAACTTTAGAATAGGGTTTAATTTCAAAATCTTTTTCGTTGAATTGTGTAGATGTTTCTTTGGTTTCAGGTTTGCTGGTAAGGGATTGGACAACTTTGGCGAATGTGTTTTCTGGTTTATTTTGTTGGATTTTCTTTGCTTCTAAATATGTTACGTTTTGTGTTACTTTAATTTTCATAATTTCTTTTTCTGTTTTCCAAACTTCACAGACGTTTGATTTGGAGAGATGATTTTTTCCGCAGTTCACGCACTTTGGAGGGTTCTTGCAATTTTGAGTGTGATGATCAGTGCCACCGCCAGGGACAGTGCAATCGTTCTCATGGTTTCCAAACCTCTGACAATTAAAACATCGCAGAGGATTGGGCACGTAGATGTCAACCGGTATTATCCTGTAGAAAATCTTTAGTGATATCGACAAGGAAGTGGTGTTAAATGTCAGAAGAAGTGTGTTCGTGTCGATGAGATTTCCGTCTTTTTTTAATGACAGATTAAATCTGTCATCTCTAGCTATCCTGCGTGTTGTAAAGTAGTTCCGGCTTTCTTACGACTTTCTTCCGGCTTTGACCGCCAAAGAAATATGAGTCCGCACAAAAATGTAGTCCGGTCAGGCGCAGTTATCAAAATTGTACATCCTATAAACGCAATACACACTGTTGAAGCAGACGACGTGACTATTTTATCTTACCTTTCAGAGAACAGATTCAGCATTGCATATGAATCAGCTGCATCATGCGAGACTGTATACCTAGATCAATGCGTCACCTGCTCAGACGTCTGCTCAGGTTTTACACTGTTTTCTAACAATGCTGTCAATATTTAATCCTTAAAAACCAGCCGGTCAGCTGCAGACCAGAATATTAATGGGTTTTCCGACATTCGAGGTCAAGTCTAGGTCAGTTACAACTAGGTGTATATCAGAGCTTGCGAGAAAGGCTGTCCCTTTCAACCCTGGAATATGGTACAGATACCTATGCAAACAGTGTAGGTCCTGTGATCTAATTCTAGGTGCGATATTTAGCAGAATGGACGAGCCCAACTTCAGTGATGGAAGAGTACAATCCAGAAACTCAAGGCAGTGAATAAATCAAAGCAATGACAACACTCATGCCGATTGTCTCTAAATGCAGGCTGGTCATGAACGAGGACTTGGACTGATCCGTTTATACTTAACGGATGTTAGTAATTGATGCAAAAAATGTAGAACAAGATCAGCACCGTGTTCTGTGGCGTTTGATCTTAGTCTACATTGTTTGCCAGATCGAACATTTTATTCAAGATAACACTTACATGTACCAAGGACTGACAAACGACCTGGCTATGTTTGGGTTGATTGTTTGGCATTCGACCCGAAGTTACTAATAAAAAGCGATTAAGAGCTAACGTCTACGTGACTATCACTGACTTCTCAGGTTAACCGTTTTCTTGCAGAAAATAGCCGCATTGAGATCAGGGTATACCATAAGACTGAAGGGAGTCATCCTGGAATCATAGTGTGAGCTTGGCAAACAGTGTAGACCAATTTCGGACGCTGCAGAACGCGCTTCTTATCAAAATCTTCACTAATTGTTTGGAATTTCAGAGTTTTTTTTTTTGGTTTGGGTTTTACGGCCCTTTCAAGATTATTTCACTCATATCGAGCCGATCGTTAATCATAGGTGGGCGAAAACCGGAGTACCCGGAGAAAAACCACCTGACCTTCCGTTGCAGAACTTGGCGTCTCACACGTGACCCGAGCGAGGCTCGAACCCACGGCGGTGAGAGACCTAATGACTGAGAGTCAGCGCTCTTATCCATTAGGCCACGGAGGCCCGTTGGAATTTCAGAGTTAAACAGTTTAATCTCAGCCCAGGACTTTTACCCCAACCTTCATCCCACCAACACTTTCGGTGCTTTGATTTTGAAACCAAACGTTTGCATGATTACAACACGCTTAGGCACCATGTCCTTAAGCTAAAAAGGTTAAATCAATCAACCGTGACGTATGGTTACCAGTCCGGCCACGATCCTGTGTTGTGTTTTGTTTGATTTTAGGTTTAACGTCCCCGTCAAAACTGTATAGGTCATTTTGGAGACGTTGTTTCCAATTTTGTGGGACTTTTACCCGACACTGAGATGAAATGACATCTCAAGCCCTGCCGCCCAATGAAACCAAAAGGGTTTATATGCATGGACCGTCCGACTCGCACCTCTTTGCCTGGGCAGGCTAAGATCCTCTAAGCAGATTACCAGTACTCGTGTGCGGGTCGGCTTCAGCTCTGCGTGGAAGCATCATGCAGCCAATCTATTTCTTTAAGCCCCGATGGGCGGGGGCCAACGATCCTGTGTACCACCTTCATACCAGCACTGATAGAAACCTCATGTTCAGGATCAAATTTTTGATGTGTGATGGAAGGTCGTGCCTAGAAAAGGAGAAATTGTATTTTATTCTCAAAAAGCATCAAGTGAGAACGTATTGCAACATTTTTTCATTAAACCCTGGACAGTTAGAGTGAGTGAGTGAGTGAGTGTTTGAGTTTTACGTCCCACCAACAGCTAAGGTCATACGGAGACGATACCTCGGTTTAAAGACACATCCGAAAGTCTGGAGAAGTTCGGGATCGATCCTGCGATCCCTGGTTTACAAGGCGAGTAGCATAACCACTAGTAGTATGGGCATTACTTGAGCGCCATGGACTGTGCATGCGCAGCATTTGTATAACTTCCGGTGAAACGTAAGCGAAACGATTAGATGACGAAACTACCCTAAATATCGGACGTGTGTTCGAATGACGTAACTCGCGGTAATTACGCCGTAAGTATCCTAAATTTTGAGGCGAAAGATGTTCCCGCGGATTGGCGAAGTTCGCCGTCCCCGATCTGGTCGGGGTGATCGGGGTCTACCCCGTTCGCTCGAGCGCTCCTATCCCAATATTTAGGGAGATACTACCCGGTATAGTATCGATGGGGCGCAAATTAATTCTCTCACCCGCAAAACGATTATCGCCTCGAAAACCGGAAAACAATGGAAGGTGCTGGAAGAGCGCGATTTGATGCGAGAAACTAGGAATGGACCGCGTCCCGGAAAAAAAAAGTTTGGTTTGTTCGATTTTAGGTTTAACGTCCCCGTCAACGCCGTATAGGTCATTTTGGGGGGCGTTGCTCCCAGTTGCGCGAGACCTTTACCGGACATCTCTACAACATTTGAATCTCGGAGAATCTTTCTCGGCTACGGAATTTATACGGATATCGTGGGGGCGTAGCCAGAGCAAAAATACTTTAACGCGAAACGAGGTCGAGGCGAAACTCTTGATACGGAAAGAATTTGCTCCGCTTCTGTCGCTATTATAAATTCGTAAAATCATCGCGAAAACGCGCCCATATAATTTCGACTCCCTTAAACCTAGCTTTTAAACCGTAAACTTTGGGTATGCAGTGGGGTAAACCTTATTTTCCGTATTACTGATCCAAGACATAGGTTGTGGGTACTCGTTAGAACCGCCTCATCGAGGCGATTCTAACATATTTAAACCCAACTTTTATACAGTAAAATTTGGCTTTGCAGGGGTAAACATTATTTTCCTTATTACTGCTCCAAGACATAGTTGTGGGTACTCGTGAGAACCGCCTCGGCAAGGCTACTCTAACATATATCTATAACGTTTGTATCTCGGAGAATTTTTCTTGGCTATGTAATTTATACACGCATTTCCTTTCAAGCTGATCAGATCAATGCTTAGTTTTGAGGATTTCTACCGTTTAAATTATCGTTATAACGAGTGTGCCGTTATAACGAATGTCGGTATAAAGAGGTTAGACTGAGGACATAGCGGAAATAGATGCGCTCGATCAGGGTTAGCTCCGTTTGGTCAGAGGCAGTCAGTCCGTCGTTCATGCAAATTGTTGCGCGTGTTAAACGAAACGACGTCGTTTTAACGTTGTACGCGCGGCGTGTGCCAGTGCACGGCAGCAGCACTCTTCCAGTCCAACATTTAGGATATAACTACTGTCAAACGCTGGTGCGGTGTCACGGTCAGCTTAATAAGTGGGATGTTTGGCCTAGACCCTCTAAGCGGTTTACCAGTACTCGTGGGGGTGAAAGACACGTGCAGCCCGATCTATTTATTTGAGCCCTAGAGGGGCGGGGAGCTAAATATCCCATACAGAGGGCCCTCGCTATAACGACAGTATTTGTTCCCTTCTATGGCACCGTTATAAAGAATCCCGATTTGGAGTATGACGGGTACATTTTAAGGACCTCCTCACCTTTTATCTTTCTCTACAAATGTTATAGATATATGTTAGAATCGCCTCATCGAGGCGTGGGTGCATTACAGCGTTTTGAATGTAACCCCCGACGATTTTAACCATTTGTAAAAAAAAAAAAATGCCTCACAGATACGTTTACGAATGTCCTATATGCCGTAGAAAGAATGTGTTGTATATCGTTTGTCATTTGAGAAAAGTACACCGTGTGACTGTAGAAGACTGGTTGGAGAAAGTAGAAAGAATACGCGTAATTATTACAGGTAGTGTTGATAGTTGACCTTTCCAATAGAATCTATAATCAAAGATATTTAAGTTCTAAAATAAAAACCAATCAGAAAGAAGGCATTGCGTATATAAACGACGTGTGAATGATGTATCGCCATTCTCATCATGAACGTCATAAACAGTAAAGCCGATCAACTCGACATGGAACTCTACGAAAATAGACTCAAAACATTCGAAAAAAAAATTGCGAGTGCGTCTTCGCCATATGAACGAGTGCCGACCTTCTTTTCACATCATTGACCACCACCACTACAGTCAACACCACCACAGCCACCACCACCACCCACTTCCACCACCACAGCCACCACCACCACCACCACAGCCACCACCACCACCACCACAGACACCACAACCACCACCACCACCACCCACCACCACCAATACCCGGTGTCTCTCCTCTTTACTCGTTCGAGGATACAACTGGTCCCAAATGTTCGATTTGCGAAAATCGCTTTCTTTTTTTTTCACGTTATGTCTAATCAGATACGGCTAAGCTAAGAGTCTCATCTCTCAGATATTCTGTTACAAAAGCGAGCAAGTCTTTGAACCACTTTTCGTAAAACTCAATATCTTTCAAATGCATGGGACTTTTCTCTCCGGACGTAGGTATCGAATACAGCTCTCTCGTGCTCAGCTTATATCTGATGGGGTTGTCGTCGCTATCCGGCGGTGGAGTTCTTGCGGATGGGAAGAAATAACACTGACCACTCCTTAGTTTTTGCTTTAGCCGTTTCCAGTAGTGCTTTACTGTATCGTAGATCTGAGATATGAGGCCCTTTTATGAGTGGCAGGATGAGAAATTGCCCCTACGGACCCCCCAAGACGGGGATGGCTGAATGTGTCTATTAACAATGAACAAGAATATATGTGATTATAGGATGGGGAATTGAATGGTTTTTGAGATATATGGCCTATTATGAAGTTGAGTCCTATCATAAGGAACAAGAATATATATGGTTAATTAGTGGGGATCTGAACAGTTTCTGAGATATATGGATTTTAATGAAGTAAATGGGTGGGGCATGGCCCATGGTACCCCGGGGGACCCCCGTGCTGGTGTCACTGATTGCGTCTTATCGCAAGGAACAACAATATATATGGTTTAGGGTTGGGGCTCTTAACAGTTTCTCAGATATATGGTCTTTTGTGAAGTCAAGGGGTGGAGCATGGCCCGGGTATGCCCTGGGTGACCCCTAGGTTGGTGTCACTGAATCAGTCTTACCATAAGGAACAAGAATATATATGGTTTATGGGTGGGAATCTCAATGGTTTCTGAGATAAATGACATTTAATGAAGTGGAGAGGGTGGGGCACGTCCCCGGCACATCCCGGGGGACCCACAGGTTATCATAAGGAACAAGAATATATATGGTTTAGGGGTGGGGATCTAAATGGTTTCTGAGATAACTGGCCTTTTATGAAGTGGAGGGGTCGGTGCATGTCCCCGGCATATCCCGGAGGACCTCCAGGTTGGTGTCACTTAATGCATCATATAATAAGGAACAAGAATATATATGGTTTAAGAAACCTTCCCATCCTACCTGGAACGCAACGCTTTGTGTTTTCTTTTTGCGGATTCGTTTAAGAATGAAGTTTTTTACTACAACCTTTACGTTTTCTTCGCCGATTTCATACGAGGCTGTCATTTGTTCACAGTATAGGTCGGCTTTTAATAACAACCAATCGGTATGCGTTGTTACAACGCATAATGTAGTAATGTAGTAATTTCTTCATTTTGACATTTTTACTACATTATGCGTTGGCATAGTCGACGCGAAATGAAATAAAATGTCGTTTTTACTTCATTATGCGTCGATACTAAGAGGTTTGAGCAAAATGAAAGAATTATTTCATTTTGCGGCGATGGGTGGCATACTTAATTTTACTTCATTATGCGTCAACAGTTTGTTTGTTTGATTTGAGGTTTAACGTTCCCGTCAAGACTATTTAGGTCATTTTGGAGACAATTTGCTTCAAATTTTATGGGCTTTTTACCCGATATTGAGATGAAATGACATCTCAATCGCTTCCGTCCAATTAAAAGCAATAGGGTTTATATGCATGGATGGGCCGACTCGCAGCAGTTTTCCTGGACAGGCTTAGACCTTCTAAGCAGATTACGAGGACTCATGTACGGTCGGTATCAGCTCTGCGTGGAAGCATCATGCAGCCCATCTATTTATACCCCCGGCATACGAAGTATGCAAGGGGGTATATAGTTTTTGTCCATTCTGTCTGTCTGTCTGTCTGTCTGTCTGTCTGTCTGTCTGTCTGTCTGTCTTTTGTTTGATTTGTTTGATTGAGGGAAAGACATCAGGCATGAGACCAAAATAGCGCAAGGCGTACGATTTTAATTCTACTGGCTTAATCAAATACAATGAAATTCCACTATTAAGACCACCTAAAATTAATACAAATTTTGTTTTTAAAGCATATTTGGAAGGTTAAAGCTACATTTTCTTTGTGATTTTGACCTTCAGTGTGCTTTTGTTGAAGACCGTCTTTTGGACTGTTCAACTGTGGTCTTAAAGACCACTTTTGAACCGTCTCAAATGTGGTCTAAATTGTAGGAATTTAACTGTATTGCTTCCTAAGTCTTTTCGAAGACAGCTATGTTCTACCATCATTACTTCATTATGCGTCGATATGGTGCATATCAACGCGAAATGAAATAATTTTTTTACTTCATTTCGCGTCGACTATGCCAACGCATAATGTAGTAAAAAAAATCAAAATGAAGAAATTACTACATTACTACATTATGCGTTGTAACAATGCGTCGTAGTCATTGTTAACATAGATTTTACTTTTAAGAGTTCATTGTCTGATAGGAGAGTGAAAGTCGGATTTTGTTAAAAACTTTTCATATTATATTAGGGTTTGAATCAGTTTGTGCGCGTTTGTAGGTGTGAGTGTATGCGGATGTGTATAGTGTAGGCCCTGATCAGACCCCACGTTCTGCGACGTCTGATCTGGGCCAGCACTGTTTGCCAAGATACTCCTTTCGGGGTTTCCCGCATCCAATGGGTTAATCAATGAACTAAGTGTCAGATGTGAAAAAGAAAACTAAATATAGTAGCCGCCTGTTGTAACTCTTAAACCAAAAGTCTCGGCCCCCGCCCATAGGGGCTTGAAGAAATATATGGGCTGCATGATGCTTCCACGCAGAGCTGAATCCGGCCCGAACACTAGTACTGGTAAAACCGCTTAGAGGATCTAAGCCTGTCCAGGAACCGCGGTGAGAGGGAGACCGTCCATGCTAATAAACCCTATTGGTTTCATTGGACGACAGGGCTCGAGATGTCACTTCATCTCAATGTCGGGTAAAAGTCCCACAAAATTGGAAGCAACGTCTCCAAAATGACCTTTACAGTGTTGACGGGGACGTTAAACCTCAAATCAAACAAACAAATAAACCAAAAGTCTGAGAATTTCCTAGTTAGCGATTTTCAATGAAAAATGTCACAAGGATTACGCATGTGAAATACGAAAGCCCTATTACCCATGGTTATGAAACAACAGGAGATATTTATTTTGAAAAAAGGGGAGATAATTCAGTGAAAATAATACTCTAATTATGACCCTTTGTCGTCAGAATGTAGGTTTCGTGATAGTAAGTATGTGTGTGATGTTTCGTGAGAGCAGGACAAATACTTTTAATCGTTTACCGAGTTTAAGTTGTTTGGTTCTGGCCTGACAAACTGGCGATAAGCCTTTCGCCGCTTATTAAGCTGACCATGACGCTGCGCCTGCACCTGACAGTAGTAAAATCCAAAATGTTGGGATGGAAGACTGCTGCTACCGTGCAACGTTACAACAACGTCGTTTCATTTAACACGCGCAACAATTTGCGTCAACGACGGACTGACTGCCTCTGACCAAACGGAGCTAACCCTGATCAAGCGCATCTATTTCCGCTATGTCCTCAGTCTAACCTCTTTATACCGACATTCGTTATAACGGCACACTCGTTATAACGATAATTTAAACGGTAGAAATCCTCAAAACTAAGCATCGATCTGATCAGCTTGATAGGAAATGCGTGTATAAATTACATAGCCAAGAAAAATTCTCCGAGATACAAATGTTATAGATATATGTTAGAGTAGCCTTGCCGAGGCGGTTCTCACGAGTACCCACAACTATGTCTTGGAGCAGTAATAAGGAAAATAATGTTTACCCCTGCAAAGCCAAATTTTACTGTATAAAAGTTGGGTTTAAATATGTTAGAATCGCTTCGATGAGGCGGTCCTAACCAGTACCCACAACCTATGTCTTAATAAGGAAAATAAGGTTTACCCCCCTACATACCCAAATTTTACGGTTTAAAAGCTAGGTTTAAGGGAGTCGAAATTATATGGGCGCGTTTTCGCGATGATTTTACGAATTTATAATAGCGACAGAAGCGGAGCAAATTCTTTCCGTATCAAGAGTTTCGCCTCGACCTCGTTTCGCGTTAAAGTATTTTTGTTCTGGCTACGCCCCCACGATATCCGTATAAATTCCATAGCCGAGAAAGATTCTCCGAGATACAAATGTTGTAGATATGTCCGGTAAAGGTCTCGCGCAACTGGGAGCAACGTCCCCAAAATGATCTATACGGCGTTGACGGGGACGTGAAACCTCAAATCGAACAAACAAAACTTTTTTTTCCCGGGATTCTCCGAGATATAAATATTGTAGATATGTCCGGTAAAGGTCTCGCGCAACTGGAAGCAACGCCCCCCCCCCCCCCCCCAAAAAAAATGACCTATACGGCGTTGACGGGGACGTTAAACCTTAAATCGAACAAACCAAACTTTTTTTTCCGGGACGCGGTCCATTCCTAGTTTCTCGCATCAAATCGAGCTCTTCCAACACCTTCCATTGTTTTCCGGTTTTCGAGGCGATAATCGTTTTGCGGGTGAGAGAATTAATTTGCGCCCCATCGATACTATACCGGGTAGTATCTCCCTAAATATTGGAATAGGAGCACTCGAGCGAACGGGGTAGACCCCGATCACCACGACCAGATCGGGGACGGCGAACTTCGCCAATCCGCGGGAACATCTTTCGCCTCAAAATTTAGGATACTTACGGCGTAATTACCGCGAGTTACGTCATTCGAACACTCGTCCGATATTTAGGGTAGTTTCGTCATCTAATCGTTTCGCTTACGTTTCACCGGAAGTTATACAAATGCTGCGCATGCGCAGTCCATGGCGCCCAAGTAATGCTAATACTACTACCACTACACCACGGAGGCTTCTAATGGACAGTTAGAAGCTGGTCGGAAAGCGGATGGCGTTGACCCTGATTTTGGTTGCCACATGTGTGTGATCTATTTCTCTGTTGGAGCGACATCTTACTATCAACAGAGACGCTAGTGGACGTCGACGCAGCGGAATACCGACGTCAGTACGTCAAGATCGATTCATCCGACAGACGCATATGCGAAGCAGATTTCAGCCGGCATCTGCTACACTGTACCTGTAGATAAACAAAGGGTTTCAACTACCGACTAATAAGCACTGACACTGTTCGTCGCCCTTATGCGATGCACTTTGAGAGCTAGACGTCCCTGTCGTGACCAAAATTAAGACGTCGACACAGTACGGAACACTTACGCTGGTGCATGGAATACATACATGTATATTGGCGTCTAAATGACTTGCGTGATATGCGTTTCACTGACACATCGCACTTTAGCGTGAATCACGCCGATTGTCGTTTCGGGATGTTTCGACATATAGGTGTAAGGTATGCCGAGACGACGCGTAATAGAGCATGACATATCGGATGGAATAAGTGAAATGGTATGACGAGCTATTGCATGTAGCTGGCGACATTAAGAACATTCAAGATCATGGCTGAGACGTTAACTGACAAGCAAGACGTTACACCAATCAAGTGCGTCGGCCTCACGTGGCTCCATTTATTTGCTTACGCTCAGAATCCGGGATATCTAATCCAGCAGGATTACGCGCGGATTTATAGTGCTGTTCTTACTCAAAAATGTCTTCAAGCCAATGGAATTCATGTACTGTACTGACCAGCCTTTCTCCTCCGATCTCTTTGTGAAAAATAGAGTATCTTTTGTGGGGAGGTATCCACAACCGACCAGACAAAAATGTTACTAATTGACAGTAGCATTGTAAAAACTTGAATTTTAATGTTTGGATTTGAAAAAAGTAAATAGTTTCTTTCCAAAATTTGAAACATCGAATGGCATTTCATGATACCACAGGTGTAGAGACATCTGCAAACATATCATACAATGGAATTTGCAGAACTACTTTTCTAAATTTTAAGATCTTTTTAGAAAGGTTGTCTGTAAGTTTTCACAGTGTTTTGATTTTCTCATAGAATCTGTCATTTCAGTGCCTTTGGCGCTTTGATTATTTTAAAGCGTTTACAGGCTGTTACGCCTTGATCTTTCAGATACTCCACGATGCTGGCTTCAGATTCATGTTTTAACATTCTGTCACGGATAATGCCCTTGCAAGAATTTAAAGTTTTATGTTCCGTGACAGAAACATTCATGTTGAAAAATTTGTTGATTTTTAAGAGGTTTTCGGTTTGAGATTTTCGGTTAGTTTCTATTAAAAGTGTTCCGTTTTTTTAATTTTTTTACATTTTTTGGAGTACCAATTAACGATTCAATCTGTTTTTCAATAATAAACGGTGAAAGAGTCGTAACGGCCTTTTCTTCCTTGCTTGAAATCACCAAAAATCTAGCGAAGGTTTCATTAGCTTTGAAATTGAAGGTAGCCGGTTCCGGGTCGTCATCAGATAAGTCTAAAAATGCTCTTTTTCTAGTGTTGGATCCCATGGTGATAATTTATGATTCGATAGCTATGCGCCCCACCCCCCTTGGAGCCCTACAAGGGGACGTTTAATGGAAATGGATCTCCTTTTTCCAACGCCAAGGCTACATTGCTATTATACTCGATGACAGGACCAGAGTCCTTCCGCTCCACTTCTGTTTTATGACTCCCAACTATGCACCCAGATTTCAATGAAAAAATGAGGAACAGTTGGGACCCATCCCCACCCGTATTCTCTCCCTTACAGAAGTTTCTGCTGAATTTCCCCAGTACAAGCCCACCGATTAATCCATCAGCCGCCGCCCATCAAATAACACTCAAAGATAGAGGAATAAGACAAAATTACACCCGATTTGTACCATAAAGATACGTAAAAAAGAAAGAAGGAAGATAAGAACAAGCTGTGCGATTCTAGAGCTTGGCACGACTGAGCCGATTGATTCAGGCCGGATCTAGCCCAAACCCCTCGTCTATCTGAATATGGGCCAAAATGATGTGTTGAAAAGCTGGAGATCCCTGGGCTTTTCTCAATCATCAGGATCCCTTCTTCCAGCATACGAGACGCCACTCACGGCAAACAAGTGGCTCCTGTTTCAACAAGGAATTTCATCCCCATTCACTACAGAAGGAAAGTGACCTGTATATTTTATTCCCTACAGACAAGGGAGACCGAAAACGTTTGCTTAAATGAAAGCTTGGCTCTGAAAACAGGAGATCCTTTGCTAAATATGAGATCCACGATTATGATAAGAAATTATTGAGGTGATAAGTTTCCGAAAGAAAAAAGGATTTTATAAACTACTAAAGAAATAAGCTGTGTTAGATGATAACGTACTCTTCAGAACTTGGTGATACGTATCCGATTCTGTTAACTTTGGAGTAACATGAACTGACTTTGGAGTAACATAAAATGACAAGTTACTTATCTAATAACGTATACAAAATGCATCTTTATTTGATGTGCAGAGTGATGGAGCATGAAAAAGTGACACATACACAGTACAAACACATATGTTAAACACAGATGAGGTTCTCTTCTTTGCAGTGCGCGGCCCACCAGCAATGATGATACACGTACAAATGCAGCGTGGTAGTAACATGAGATAGGAAAGGTTTAAAAGGATAGATCTCGCGTATTGAATTTTGTAAAAAATTGTAAGATGCATTTGAACAATTCTATTCACAAGATAATACCGGTTGAACGGACGATTGGTCTGTATGTTGGAGGCTTTTACCCAACTGCCACAGAAGCTGAAGGCAGCCACCTATTTCGAGGCACCGGGTGGTCTCGGCAATGGGACTGTTTTCGGTGGGGTCTTACCACTCTGCCACACTCCCGAAGACAGCCGCCATATTTCTACCCCCCGGGCTGGCGCGGGGCTGCCATACGCTGAACGCCCGCCATGCCTGCAGTTAAATATCGGAACCAGTCGTAAGACCTGGAAATTCCGAACAACGCATCCGGGCCCTCTGGAATCACCTCCATGAGGACTGCGCACCTAAGGACACTGAATGTCGGTGTACCAGGCAGATTCAAATATATATCCTGGCCCCCGCCCATTGAGGCTTTGAGAAATAGATTTGGCTGCGCCGGCCTCGGTAGCTCAGTCGGATGCGCGTCTGACTGGTGATCAGGAGAAAGCGGGTTCGATACCTGACGGGGTCGGCAACTTTCATTCGTGGAAATATTTTCTACGGTCATTTTCTCCATTCCGCTGATTCAAGAAGGGCAGTTGTCAGTTTCTGGCGAAAGAATGTGCACTGTACTGGTTAACCGCTTACGTATAGACCTGCCCAGGAAAAGTGTTAAGAGGTAATCTGACCGGCTCAAAAATGACCTAAAATAGTGTTGTCTGGGCCGTTAAACCCCAACACAAACAAACAAACAAAGATTTGGCTGTATGAGATGAGAGTACTGGTAAACCGTTTAGAAGGCGGTTCTAACGAGTACCCACAACCTATGTCTTAGAGCAAGAATAAGAAAAATAATGTATACCCCCGTAAACCCCAGCTTTCTCTATATAAATTGGGGTATATTGGGTCTTCATTTCACGGACTTGTTCACGTGATGGAAAACTGGGCTTACCATCTCGAAAATTTTGACCCCCTCAAACCCCACTTTTATATAGTAAAACTGGGGTTTACAGGGGTAAACATTATTTTTCTTATTTCTGCTAAAAAAATAGTCTGTGGGTACTCGTTTCCACAATATATATTTGTAGCAGAAATTTGAAAAATATAGGACATTTTTTATTGGAAAATTTTCATTGAATGTCTGGTGGCAAATTTCTCAATATATTAGAATACATGTAGGTGTGTTTTCGCAATGATTTTTCTTCATATTTCTGCTCCAAAACGTAAATTGTGAGACTCGTTAGAGCCTTATTCGGGTTTTTATAATTAGCACTTACAATATACATTGGGAGCAGAATTGCCTTCACTTCTGTTTTACCATTAAAATGTCATTACGATAGCACACCCGTGGGTCATTGCATTTTTTACATCTCCAAAAAAGGTAAATTAAGAAAATTTGCTATAATTATTATTTATACTCAAAACATAGGTTGTGGGTACTCGTTAGAACCGCCTCATTGAGGCGGTTCTAACGAGTACCCACAACCTATTTCTTGGAGCAGAAATAAGGAAAATAATGCTTACCCCCGTATACCCCAGTTGTCTCTATATAAAGTGGGGTTTAGGGGGTCTTTATTTCACGGACCTGTTAACGTGATGTGTGGGATTTACAAGTACAAGAGAATGTGTTTATTTCAGTTGAGGTTTTACATCCTGTCAACACTGTTAAGGTATTTTTGGAGACGTTGCTTACGATTGTGTGGGCTTTCATTAAAGCGGTTCTAACGTGCATCCACAGTCCATGTTGGGTTTTAATAGGGAAACTATCAACAAAATTTATTACAGAATTGATTTTTCCAAATGGCAAGCCAAATGTAACAAACTTTAATCATTACACTCTTCTGGAGTCCATGTCTGTTGATCTGAACATTGATATTTGCCATTTGTCTATGGATTAATGATTTTGGATTAACGCTTTGGTACTACGCCATAAACTACTAATTTTCGTCGTTTTGGTGCGGTCACTGTTTTGTCCATGCAAACTCTTTTTCTGGTTTGCCCCGGTTTTCTTGCTACAGGCGTGATAGTGAAATAGAGTAGATTATCACATACATGGAACTTTATTCTCGACAAGAAAATCTGAAGAGGCACGCATGTGTGCCCCTGGAACTTGAGACTTGATAAACATGCGCATATGCGCAGCCTGATATGATTTCTCTTCTGAGGGTATAATTTTATATGACGGAGAAATATAGTAGATCATCTCATACATGTAAAATTTTCTTGTTACTAGCTTGACTTTGTTCCCGCCAGGCACTGAAGCGTCATCGAGCATGTGTGCCGAGAAAAAGGCTTGGATCAGCCTGCGCATATGCGCAGTCTGGTATGTTTTCTCTGCTGAGGGTATAATTTTGATGTGACGGAGAAATATAGTAGATCATCTCATACATGTAAAATTTTCTTGTCACCAACTTGACATTATTCCTGACAAAAAAAATCTGAAGAGGCACTGAAGCCATATTGTGCTTTCGAGTAGTCACTGTTTTTCCCGGTGTAACGTAAAAAAGTGGACCGTGAAAAAATGAGACATTTCCGCCACTGCGCATGCGCAACACATTTGCTCCGCCTACCTTAGATACGTTTTTATCGGATTGCTATTTGCTTAATTATCGTGTAGTCTGGCAGTTACCTCCCCTCATTCGCCCTGTTAGCGAGCTTTAAGGTGAGTTCTCCTTGTAACAGCGTTTGCAGATGGAACAGACACCACCACCAAGTCACTTTCAGTTTTAAAGTCTGTAACACATCAGTTTCTTTTGTATTCTTTTGCAGCATGTATTAGAAGAAGCATCATGTGTCAGGGACATGATACTTCAGTGAGGCAGCACTATAAAAGTGAGCATTGAGCTCCCTGTCACAACCAGACACCGTCGTGATATGACTGAAAAATTGTTGAAAGCGACTTTAACCCGAATTCACACACACACACACAACCACACACACACACACACACACACGCACGCACGCACGCACGCACGTACGTACACACACACGCACGCACGCACGCCTTCTTAACCTCCTGTACAACTGTACGACTCGTCATTATTCTTACATTACGATGACACACCCGTGCATTTTTTTTTCCATGCAAATTAGTGATATTTGTCTTATTTTTACTCCTAAAATAGGTTGCGGGTGCTCGTACGAGTACCCATGACCTATGTCTTAGAACAGAAAAAAAGCAAAATAACTTATACCCCTGTAAACCTCAGTTTTCTCTAAATAAAGTGAGGTTTAGAGGGTTTTAATTTCACGATCTTGTTAACATGAAGAAAGGTGTTAGAGATATTGTGTTGCCAAGATTATATTCTCAGGGATGATAACTAAAATACCATGACATCCGGAGTTATGGTTCTTGCTCATAACACGTCTTTTTCCCTCATGTTTTCTTTGTTTGAATTAGTGTTTTACGTCCCCATCAACACTATATAGGTTATTTTGGAGAGGTGGCTTCAGTTTTGTGGGACTTTAACCCAACATTGATATGAAATGACATCTCAAGCCCTGCCGCCTGAACAAGCCAGAAGGGTTTATATATAAGTGACGTTCCGATTTACAACACTTCGCGTAGTCAGGCTTAAATCCTCTTAGCGGTTTACCAGTAGTCATGTGCGGTCGGTTTCAGCTATGCGTGCAAGCATGATGAACCCAATCTATTTCTCCAAGCCCCGATGGGCGGGGCGTAAATCTTCACCTCGTGTTGGTTGGTTGATTTGAGGTTTAACGTCCCCGTCAACACTGTAAAGGTCATTTTGGAGACGTTGCTTTCAATTTTGTTGGACTTTTACCCAACACTGAGATGAAATGACATCTCTAACCATGTCGCCCAATGAAACCAAAAGGGTTTATTAGCATGGACGGTCCGCCTCGCACCGCGGTTCCTGGACAGGCTTAGATCCTCTAAGCGGTTTACCAGTACTAGTGTGCGGGCCGGATTCCGCTCTGTGTGGAAGCATCGTGACTAAAAAGTGAAGCACCCGATCAAACAACATATTTTGCGGCATCGGAACTGTTAGTCTATGGTCTAAATTTGATATGCCAGGCTAATACGGGTTAATCGGCGTCTGACCTGGGTTTGCACTGTTTGCCAGTCCTGAAAGAAACGTTTAGCTTACGACGTTAACGCGGCGTCTGACCTGGGTCTGTGCCATTTGCCTTAGTCCTAAAGTAGAAGCGACTATATAACACTATGTAGGTCATATTTGGGACGTTGCTACTTTTACCCGACATAGAGATCTAATGTAATCTCAAGCCCTGGCGCCCAATGAGACCAATAGGGTTAATATGCACGGATGGTTCGACTCGCACCATTTGACATGTGCAAGCTCAGACCCTCTAAGGGGCTTACCAGTGGTTTCAGCCTTGCATGGAAACATCATGCAGCCCAATCTATTCTGCCAACCCTGATGGGCGGGGTTTTTGTTCGGCAGTTTGTGTGAAGTTTAACGGCATTGTCAACACCATTGAGACAATGCCGAGCAGGCCATCTTACCTTGGGCAGACATGCACATCAGTGGTTGACCGGTACAGTGCACATTCATTCGACAGAAACAGAGGGAAAAGCCGCAGAAAAATCAAAGCAAAAAAAACACAAAACAAAAACCATGAGGCCCATGAAGTCCTGGTCGCTCCCCTGAGCCCTGTGCAAATTGGTAGTACTCAATCACCTGATGCTATAAACCAAGTTTCAAGACAATCAGTCAAGTGATTCCGGAAATGAAGATTTTTTAAGGTTTTTACCAAAACAGGGCATGGCGGACTGGTACCTTTTCAACCCTTTTCACGCACATCTTCTCTTTTTCATTCCTTTTCTTTGTAGAAGCCTCCATGGTGCAGTGATTACGCTACTCGCCTTGTAAACCAGGGAACGCAGGATCGATCCCGGGCTTCTCCAGCCTTTCGGATGAGTCTTTTAACCGAGGTCCCGTCTCCATATGACCTTAGCTGTTGGTGGAACGAAAAACTAAAACTCACTCACTCCTTTTCTTTGTATTTCTTTATGTCCACTTTTTTCACGGATGTCCTCTTTTTGCACGGATTGTTGCCTTATTTATTTTTCTTTCACGTCAGTGTACATTTTTCTTCGTGATTATCCTTATCACGCGCACCTTCTTCTTTCTCGGACTGGTACCTTTTCAACCATTATCACGCACATCTTCCTTTTTCATTCCTTTATTTTGCATTTCTTTATGTCCATTTTTTTCACGGATGTCCACTTTTTTCACGGATTGTTGCCTTATCTATTTTTCTTTCACGTCAGTGTACATTTTTCTTCGTAATTATCCTTATCACGCACATCTTCTTCTTTCGCGGATATGTACCTTTTCAACCCTTTTCACGCACATCTTACTTTTTCATTCCTTTTCTTTGTGTTTCTTTATGTCCCCTTTTTTCACGGATGTCCACTTTTTTCACAGTTTGGTGCCTTATCTATTTTATTTTCACGTCAGTGTACATTTTTCATCGTGAATATCCTTTTCACGCACATCTTCTGCTTTCGCGGACTGGTACCTTTTAAACTCTTTTCACGCACATCATCCTGTTTTCATTGCTTTTCTTTGTAGAAGCCTCCGAGGTGCAGTGGTTACGCTACTCGCCTTGTAAACCAGGGATCGCAGGATCGATCCCGGGCTTCTCCAGCCTTTCGGATGAGTCTTTAAACCGAGGTCCCGTATCCGTATCACAATGGCTACTTTTCTGATGAAAATCCGTGATGTTTTTCTTATTTCGACAGCAAACATAGGTTGTGGGGGCTCGTTAGAACCGCCTCAATGAGGCGGTTCTAACGAGTACCCCAAACCTATGTCTTGAAGCTGTGGGGGCTCGTTAGAACCGCCTCAATGAGGCGGTTCTAACGAGTACCCCAAACCTATGTCTTGAAGCAGAAATAAGAAAAACAATGTATACCCCGTAAACCCCAGTTTTCTATATATAAAGTGGGGTTTACGAGGGTGTTCATTTCGAGGACTTATTCCCGTGATGTAAAATAGCCTGTACGGTCTTTAAAAGGATTTTTCTTTAGAAGCAAGGATTACACCGCTCAACTGAAAACTATGGAGTGTTAATTTACTTTCTTGAACATACTATCTACGAGGTTATGGCCAATCGGGCCTCTTGATTAACCAACAAATATTTTAAGATCTTCTTTTAGACTTTTAAAGGACGCTACAAGTTCTCTTTTATGGGGCGCCGTTTTACTATTTAATCCGTATTTATAGATATCCATAAATCGAACTATGGATATCCATAATTCTATTTATGGATATCCATAAATCAGCCGAATAATGGATATCCATAATTCGAATTATGTATATCCATAAATCGAATTATGGATATCCATAATTCGATTAATGGATATCATTAATTCAGATCGATTTATGGATATCCATAATTCGATTTATGGATATCCATAATTCGATTTATGGATATCCATATTTCGATTTATAGATATCCATTATTCCTCTGATTTATGGATATCCATAATTCAGATCGATTTATGGATATCCATAATTCGAATTATGGATATCCATATATCACCGCCAAAGCTTTTGGTTTAATGATTTCTCCCTAAGACACGTGATTGTTTAATGTAAAAATCTTCAAAACCTTCAAGGTCTTCTTCATCGCCGGAAGATGGTAGCCATTCAAAGGGACCTCTCTGACGTGCAGCCTTGTCAGCCCGTAAGACTTCCAAAGCAACGGAAGTAGTATAGGGCGTGTATATGGCGCCTTTTTTATAGCGCCTTTTTTATAGCGCCTTTTTGTCGGGTGTTTGGCGCTATAAAATTGGTCGTATAAAAAGGCGCCATATACACGCCGCTTGATCTGAACTTGATTATGCTAGGTGTGTTTTGTGTGATATGTGTGCTTTCGTGAAGGGGGCATCATACATTTTCAGTGTTTGTGGGGATTATAGCGCCTTTGGTTGAGGGCGCTATAAATTTTCAGTTTTGTGGGGATTATAGCGCCTTTGGTGAAGGGCGCTATAAATTTTCAGTTTTGTGGGGATTATAGCGCCTTTGGTGAAGGGCGCTATAAATTTTCAGTTTTGTGGGGATTATAGCGCCTTTGGTGAAGGGCGCTATAAATTTTCATTTTTGTGGGATTATAGCGCCTTTTGTGATGGGCGCTATAAATTTTTAATTTTGTCTGGTAAAAGTTGACTTAGTTTTTTGTGATAAACTTTCAAGAGGTCCAGGGATACCACACGATGACATTATGTTGTTCTTTTGGAAATAACTTGAAATTGAAAAAAATGTTTGGCACGAATAGGGCTCGAACCTATGACCTCCTGCTTATCAAACAGGTGCTCTACCAACTGAGCTAAAGTGCCTAGATATATTTTGTATGTAATATAATTGTTTTAAACTTAAGACTTAATAGTTATTCTTTCTTAACTGTTTGATAGCCCTGAAAAGGGCTGTTTGGGTTTTAAATATCTTATTCTTTTATCTGGTTTTCTTTTTCCGTATGGGTTTGGTGGCAGCTCCAAGGCCAATAGCTGATGATGACTGCATCAGTTGTTCATCTTCATTCGCCACGATATTGATATGGAGTGGAATCCTAATAGGACTCATTTCCAGTGATGACGGTTGTTGAGGACGATCTTCTAACTGCTTGACTCTATTTTTGAGCTCATTGATTTCCTTTACTAAGACTTCAATAACTTTGGGTTGGGGCTTAGATTGCTGTACTGGAGGCTGTGCATAGATCAGTTGGTTAGATGGTATTGTTGTATATTGTTGTTGCTGTAAGGTAGCATCACTACCAAATGTTTCATTGATAGCGGTTGTTAAAAGATCTGGATTTTGCAAGAGATCATCAAATGATATTGACGGTTCCATTGTTTTTTCAAGAAATCTGAAGTAGGTCAAATCCTTTTTATACTCTGGAGAGGGATTGACCTACTTGCAAAAATACTTTCTTTCACGTCCGTGTTCACTCAATAAATACCGATGCATTGGCCTACTTCGTTGCACTTCTGTGTACAAGACAAAATGGCTCACAACAGTGAAATCTACTTCAAAGCTTTGGAGGAGCAGACGGAGTCACTGAAGAGTGGCGTGAGAGAATTGATGCTCTCGTTTGACATAGTCAAGCGAGAAGCTGAAGGATTATTTTCCTCGATTGACAATTTAGAAAAGATGATATCCATTACAAAAGAGGCAGCAGAGTTGGCCCATGGTCAACAAAGGAATGGTGAGCTACCTGGGTCCTCTGCGACCACACAGACAGAAGACTGGGGGAATGAGGCGACAGAGCCCCCGTTCTGCCTTTCCAGTGGGTCCAGGATAACGTATGAGTCCTGGGCCAGAAGATGTCCAGCATGCGGCGGGAGAACCTGTTGCCAATGTTAGTTTATGACTAACAAAAACCCAACGGCCCTTTTCAGGGCCACCATTTATTTTTGGATGAATGTCCTTTAATAATGTTCAATCAAGATTCCTAAGTCTGGTATTTGCTCTGATGTTTAGAAAGAACAAACATCATTGCTACATCAAAGACGATGAATTCTCTGATTATGATTGGCTAAGCCAGTTTTTTTTTTCATTTTAAGTAGGTCAATCCGATGTCACTTGTATATATATCATTCATGATTATTACTAACTTCATAACCATGGATGAATACCCAAAGTCTGGTTTTTGCAGTGAGTGTAATGCTCCAACTTATCTTGAATGTGGTAAGTGCTACGTCATTCTAAGGTATGTTGGAGAGGAGCACAACTGCCCTGATGATGACGATGGGTTCTTTGAAGACGACAGTTTGTCCATATGTGATGAGTGTCTAGAAGAAAAAAACTGAACCTTTGAAGGTTCTCTAGACCAAATGGCCCTTTTCAGGGCCACCACTTATTCTTGAAAGAGTACCTTTTGATGATCATACAAAAGATTCCTAAGTCTGATATTTGCTATAATGATTTATGTTTCGAACATAGACCATCATTGCTACACCAAAGACGAAGAATTCTCTTAGGATGATCACTATTGGCTATTTCGTTAGCCAGTTTGATTGGTTGTTCGATTAAAGTAGGTCAATCTTCCAACATTGTATAAAAGCCCTTCTGCTTTTGAGTTCTCACCATATTGTTCCAGTATGAGTTGGTTTAAGAAGTTACGTGCTGTCTTCCACCGAAGGAAATGTCCTGAGGTGGAAAAACAACAGCCATGTACTGAGGAAGAGTACTGGAAGAAAGTGGAGAGACTGCAAAGCGGGCTGGCTTTCCAGCAGTTCCTGGCTCGGAGGGGAGTGGGATCGGTTACCATTAAACCGATCGCTATAGTAGAACCATTCCGTGGCTAGTAACTGCAGTCCTTTTTAGGGATAACCCATGGATTTCGTTAAAGAATAACCTTTATAACAAAACAAAGACTGGTAAACTTTTACTGTTTTTAATGTATTTTAAAAATTCTTAATACAATACTATGTTTCTTAACTATAACTATCTTATGTCTGTAACTAATGCCTATGACACTTTGTTTTATTCACAGTCAAATGTCTATTTTGTCTTTGGTTTCTTTACACCACGAGTGTTAGAAGTTGTTCGCTTTCTTTTTCTTGATTTCTTAACAGTAGATTGTTTCTCCTCAGTAGAAGTCTGTTTCTCCTCGGCACAAGGCTGTTTCTCATCGGCACAAGACTGTTTTTCCTGAGGAGTGTCAGATGATATTTCTTCAGTAGGTAATGTAGGTGGTATGTCCAACTCATCTTGTATCAACTGCTTCTGTGGACATTCGGGTGCCCAATGATCTGGAAGTCCACATATGTAACAGTGTCCGTAGGGTAGCTTAAAGCCCGATGTGCAATCTCTTGACCAGTGTGTCGTAGCATTACATCTGAAGCAACGACCATAAGGTGTTCTCATCAGTTGTTGATCAAGAAGTGATTTTTCCAATGTTCGTAGAAGATGGATATCATATTGTTGTTTCAATAACTTCTTTAAACTTGAACAATGGTAGTAGATACTTTCAGGATCACTATATTTCTTTGTTCTTGGATCCCTATTGTATTCCATCTTGTTTAAGATTTTTGAAGTTTTCACTGTGGCAGTCAGAAGTAGAATGAAGTTCTATTCAAGATCACTTCCTTTTATATCATCCTTGCCTCGTGTCTTTGAATGTAAGAACTCGATCACCTTTGGATTGTCAGCTAAAGTTTTTTTCCAGTTCTCAAATGTAATAACTGAATCTTCTAACAGTTTGTACTTAGCACAAGTCCACCACAATTTCTTGAAATCTTCAAAAGTTTCTTTTTCATTTAATTTCATCTGGATTTCCTCCATAGAAATATCTTCATGAGAAAACAGTATGTAGATGCAAAGTAGTAATCTTCTGTAAGGTTTGAATTTTATCACTTGTGTCAGAGGTACTTCAAACCACTTCTTCTCCATGCTGTTGATGAAACAATGATGATCTGTGTATCAGATCAATTTATATGATCAAAGAATCCATCTGTTTGATCAAATCGTCAATATCAGTTTCCATCGGTTCCTCATGACGTGTTTCAGAGCAGTCCATCGGTTGTTCTGATGAAGCTCTTTCAATATCCATTATCATGTTGTAAATGTAGCTGATCACCTCATCGTTGTTAGCTACATGCAAACGCCATTGATCCAGTTTCACGGGTGACTCATCCAATATGTTACTCATGAGCCAAGCTGTTCTTTTCATCTCATGTCGAAATGACATAAATGTATCATATCTTCTCAACCAAACATGAATGTCATCTTTAGTTTTCAAGAAATCTACATTATCTGGCTCTAATGACAAAGTTTGTTCAAGTGCAAGTCTGTAGATCTCAAATTTCAGAATTTGATCTAAAGATACAGGTAGACTTTTTCTGATGGTCTTAATCATGATTTTTAGTTAAGTATGCAATTAGAATATTGAGTTGGGAACTTCAATACGATCTTAGGTTCTTTTCTCAACTGTTCGTTGCCTAATGTCACTTTATATCCTTCTTTGGCATTTATATATTCTGGCCAATAGTCGTTGAAAGTCAAACATCCCGATGGTAATATCATAAGATCTGGATTGTCCCGACTGCAGAATAACTGTTTGACTTGAGCTTTGGTATATTCCTCATTCAGTATCAGATATCCAAAAAGCATATCTCTATAGAGAAAGCTAGATGATACATTGCCATGTAGGAAGTGCTGATTGAAATTTCTCAGACATGTAAAACATGTCCCGTGTGGTAAAGTTAAAGAATGTGATTAGCCATCTTTTTGCTTTCTTAAGGGTTGGTTGATGTTGAAAATGAAAACGGCTAATCTGTCTATGAAACTCTAATCGCTTTTTATCTGACAAATTAGGAAGTTCATCAATGAGCAATAGTAAATAAATCATTTCATCTTGGTAAGTTATTTGAGATCCAGTGTTCTTCAACATCTCCATTCTCATAGAAAACCAACTGTCTTGAATGAGTTCTGTAAAGTCTTGGCCTTTTCCACAGTTGTACATGTTGAATGTTAAAATCATCTCCGTTATTTCCATGGGTAGAATACAGCTGGTAGTCATGATTAATCTGAAACAAGAATTTTAAAAATCGCTTAAGGCAGTCAAAAGTTATAAGTGTTATTGTTTTTTTTATTCTCACTGTTTATAATTATCGGAAAACCAATCTTTTTTCCGGGAATAGGGTACTTTCAAATTCAATGGACAAAACTCAATATGATCGATTTTCGGAAAATTGACCTTACATTTTTTAGGGAATGGGGTGAACTTTCAGTTTTAATAGACATAATCTCTATTGACCAATTTTCGGAAAATCTCACTGACTTTCGACGTTTGTTTTAACAATGGCAATACGATTTGAAAATCAATGATTATAAAATCTTAAGTTCATAGATTTGTTTGTTTGATTTGAGGTTTAACATCCCCGCAAACACTATGTGTCCCCCGCAAACACTGTATAGATCATTTTTGGAGGCATTCTGACTTCTATCCAACATTGAGATGAAATGACATCTCAAGCCCTATTGTCAAGTGAAACCAATAGGGTGTAAGGGATGGTTTGACCCATATCCCTTTGCCTGGTTAGACATGATATTCATGTACAGTTGGATTCCTGCATGAAAACATCCCAATCCTATTTCTTCAAAGTCTCGATAGATAGAAGCAATGCATAAGAAAACTAACTGTCTTGTTGTCTTCTCTAAAGATTCTCAATGTCATTTCCCCAAAAAAGTTGTTAGTCGTGATGACTTTGGAATTTCCAAAGTCAGTGGGTCAATATAAAAACGGGTTTTCAGGTTGAAGCTTCATAGTTCAGCATTGAACACCAAACAGTCAACATGCCAAAGAGACATTGGAAGCGAATAAGAACTCCATCCAGTTCGGATGATGAGTCGATACCTAAGAGGCCTAAGTTGGTGGATTATTCTGACACTGAAGACGAAGATGAAGAAAATGAACAATATTATACTTTGAAACCAGTAAGACAGAGGGAGTCCAGAAGATTTAGAACAAGGGCCAATGTATACAGCGTGGACATGAGAAAATTTCCTGAGAAGACATCACCACTTGAATTTGTTCCACGCTTGTTTCAACAATTGGTGGACGATATTAAGAGACATACCGAGGCACAGGGCAACGATAGAATTAGAGTTAGTATCTACCATTCTGGACTTAAACTTGGTGTCTTCATACCCTTCACAGATGTGTCTTCATTAACTGGAGATGCCCTGTCCCATGAAATTGAGAAAGTCTTACAGTCTAATGAAGACTTCAGAATCGATGATGGTCAGATGTCATTGGAAGTGACCCATACAAGACTCCCTGTAGGAAGTGGGCGTAGTAAGCCACTACATTATGGCCTCTACTTTGATTCTAACAACATGAGAAAGATGAAAAGAAGTATTGTTAATATCAACAATACAGAAGACTCCATGTGCCTAGCCAGAGCTGTGGTTGTCGGCAAATGTCATGCCGACAAAGATGAATCCCCGACCTGGAAGAAGACATGGCAATATATCTCAGACTCTAGGAAACCTATGCAGACCAGTGAAGCTAAGAAGTTGTTGGATCGAGCTCAAGTTCCACACACCAAACCTTGTGGACTTGATGAATACAAGAAGATCCAAGCTGTGTTAGCTCCTGACTACCTGATCAAAGTACATTCGCAACACGCGAAAGATGACCTTCTCTTCAAACCTGAATTTGTGATGAACAAACAGACAAAAGTGATACATATATACTATGATGGAGACAATCATTATGATACAATCACCAGTATAACTGGTTTTCTAGGATGTATATACTTCTGTGAACTTTGTGACAAAGGATATAGCCATCGTGGTGATCATATGTGTCCCCATGGATGTGACAAATGTTACAATGAGACATTATGTGAGGCAGGAGAAATTTGTTTCTGTAGGGATTGTAAAAGAAAATTTTACAGTCCTCAATGTTTTGCTAATCATAAAAGAATAAAAGCTGGACAGAAAAAGTCCATGTGTCAGTTAGTTTATAATTGTGGAAATTGTTTCACTAGAATTATTGGGAGTAAGAAAAATCATGTTTGTCCAGGAAATCGAAAATGTAGATTTTGTAAAGACATCGTGGGTGCAAACCATCAGTGTTACATACAATCTTATGTTTGTAAGACTGATGGTGATGCACCCAACGAATCTGATGATGATGATGATGATGAAGAAACAAGTTCTTCCTCCTATGAATTTCAAGGTTGTTATTGGCATGGTTGTCAAAGATGTTATCCTGACAGGCATAAGATCAATACCTACAACTGTTTGAAGATGGACACTCTTTTTTGTTCCACTTTGAGAAAGGTTGAAACTCTGAAAGCTGCAGGGTATGAAGTCATAGAATGTTGGGAATGTGATTTTGACAAACAGTGTAGAGAAGACAAAGAATTCCAAACTTTGGTTGAGGCTGAATTTACTAACTTATATCCCTTGAAACCCAGAGATGCTTTGTTTGGGGGTAGAACTAATGCTACCAAATTGTACCATGAGATTGATGAGCGTTCAGATCAAGAAATCAAGTACATTGATGTCTGTTCTCTGTACCCATACATTTGTAAATATGGTGTTTTCCCACTAGGTCATCCAGAGATTTATTCTCAAGAAGAAATTGACAAAGACAATATCCAACAATATTGTGGCCTGATCAAATGTAAAGTTCTTCCACCCAGAAACTTGTATCATCCAGTACTCCCTTACAAATGTAACAATAAACTTCTGTTTCCACTCTGTAGAACATGTGCAGAGAAGTCAGACAACTCACAACTTTGTCATCATACGAAAGCAGAAGATAGAGAATTGGTTGGAACTTGGGTCAGTATAGAATTGTTTGAAGCTTTGAAACTTGGTTATCAACTTACTGAAATTTATGAGGTTTGGCATTTCCCTGAGACAACTCAGTATGATAAAGAAACTGGCCAAGGTGGAATCTTTGCTGGGTACATTGATACATTCCTCAAAATAAAGCAAGAGGCCAGTGGATATCCTGATTGGTGTAAAACTGAGGCAGACAAAGAAAAGTTCAAACAGGACTACTTTGAGGCAGAGGGAATTAGATTGGAGCATATTGAAAAGAATAAGGGTCGTAGGGCTACTGCAAAGACTGAGTTGAATAACTTGTGGGGAAAATTGGCACAAAGAGATAATATGACTAAAACTGAATACATCTCAGAACCATCAACATACTTTGAGTTGGTAAGCAATCCCATGAAAAAAGTCAAGTATGTTGATGTCTATGGTGAACAGTTTTTACATGTCAACTGGGAAGAAACAGACTCTATCATTGAACCTCATAGTTGCAGTAATGTGGTGGTAGCATCTTTTGTGACAGCACAAGCCAGATTGAAATTGTACAGTGTGTTACACAAACTTGATACACGTGTACTCTACTTTGACACTGACTCTGCAATCTATGTCCACAATCCCAAACTTTGGAATCCAACTATTGTGAATAATCGACTTGGGGAATGGACTGATGAAATGCCCAATGCAAAAATCACAAAATTTGTTGGTATGGGGCCAAAGAACTATGGTTACGAGTATGTTGAAAACAATGGTGACAGAAAATCCACTTGTAAAGTGAAAGGACTGACATTGGATTTTAACACTTCTCAAATTATACATTTTGAGAAAATGTTAAACTGGGCAAAATCTAAAGATAGAGATTTCCGTGAAACTGTGCAGTATCAACATAAAATCAGAAAACATCCCAATAGAAAAGTTACCACTGAAAAACTTTCAAAGATTTATAGATTTACCTATGACAAACGGGTGATTGTGAAAAATGGGTACACTGTGCCATATGGTTATGAATAATACCATAATATCTTAGTACATAAGATTTGTTTACATCATTAAAAGTATATAAATATACATGTTGTTCGTTGTTCTTTCTCATTACTCATCATGTCAAGCATTCAGACACCAGTAGTACAAGATATTAACAGTTTGTTTTTCAAACATCCTGCTAATCTCTTTATATCAGGTCCAAGTGGATCTGGAAAAACAGAGTTTGTAAGAAAAGTCATTGAATACAAACATGACTTGTTTGATATTCAACCACAACGTATCGTGTGGTGCTACAAAGAATGGCAACCAACTTATAATATCTTGCAAGAACGTGAAGGATCCAACATCACATTTCTTTCTGGAATTCCCAATGACGATGATGACATTGTCAGCGATACGAATTTGTCTCACTTGATCGTCTTTGACGATATGTTAGGAGACAAAGATGAAGAAAAAATCAAATTGTGGTTTACAAGGAAAGGGCATCATCGAAATACAAGTGTGATATACATCACACAAAATTTGTTTCACCAAAGTAAAGATAGTCGAACTATCAGTTTGAATGCACATTATCTCATTTTGTTTCAAAGTCCTCGAGATAAAATGCAAGTCAAAGTTTTGGCAAAACAACTTCAATCACCACATTTGATGTATGCTTTCAATGATGCCACATCCAAACCACATGGATACTTACTGATCGATTTGAAACCAGATACACCAGATCTGTTGAGATTTAGAACAAATATTTTTCAAAACTGGTTTACAAAACCAAATCATCAAGGACCAGTTGTTTATTTCCCAAACATATAAAAGTGTGTGTCTGATTTGAAAATTGATCACAAGTCATTATGTTTTCGAAACGAACATCAGCTAACTTGATAAGGGCACTCTACAATTTGAGTAGAGAACCCAATACTGTAAAACGCAAACAATTGCTCAATGAGGGATTACTTGAAATGATAAAATGGTTTTCTTTGGCTGCAAGAAAAATCATTGAGGGTAAAATGAAATTACCCAAACAGACAAAGAAATTTATGGAAAAACATAAAGATGATCTCAGAAAATTAACAAGTACCATGGTCAATAGTGATGTTAAACGTAACATCATTTTGAAACCTGGTGGTGGTGGTTTCTTGGGCGGCGTTATTATCAGAACATTAATTCGATGGGATGGTAATAAAATATTAAGGTGGTTTGCCAAAAAGAAGACTTCTGTAAAGAAGACTTCTGAAAAAAAGAAAAAACCTAGAAAAATTAATGAAAAGTTTATTACTGTGAGAAAACGTCCAATTACATCATGGCAAAGTCTTGGAATGCGATCACCTACTGAAAATGCTCGCTCTGTAACTCGTCGAAAAACCATTTCACCAAATATTGCTAGATTTCAACCACTCTATGCTGGGGAACCACACGTTTTTCAAACAGCAAGACAGTTTGGATTTGAAGCTGCAATGCGTGAAAAAGCTATGCAGGGGCAAAAAATGTATAATCAACCTTTTAGAATCAATAACAGAGGTCCAAACTTGAAACTTACGAGACGCAAAATATAAAAGCCCATGTTCGACTGGGATTCTTCATAGTGCATCACGACAATCATGACGGCCGTACGTAAAAGAAAAACTCTGAGAAAAAAGAAAACTTCTTTGATTAATAAATATGGTCCTTTTTTAGAAGGACTTTGTCAGTTACCGCCAAAATTTCGTCAAAAAATAATCAATGATTCACCCAAAGAAGTGATCGATTGTGTTGGGGAATGTTGCTTAAACATTATAAAAGGCAATGTACATCTAACTAAAGCTCAGAAACAACACTTACAATCTAGAAAACAGCATGTTCGTTTGCTGAGTACAAAACAGGTCCCTGTTGCAGCAAAAAAGAAAATCATTAATCAGAAAGGCGGGGCTTTACTAGGATTGTTACTCAAACCTTTGATTGCCCCACTCATAGGATCTGTCCTTGGTGGCCTTCTTAATCCAAATCATGGAAGGGCGTAAAATGGCTATTGTCCCATTCAAACTTTCACAAATCAAATTCAGATAGTATTTCCAACACCATTAGCAATCATTTTAGGCATCGATAAACAATTTCACGGAGAACCATTAGGCAACGATGGTGTCAAATTCAAATATGGTGTTGACTTGAATATTCATAACAGTCGCTTCTTTGTGTATTCCGATGTGGCCGGTTACACAAACATAGGACATATAACAGCTCCCATTTTAAGAGTAGTTCCATTTGCAAATACAACTGGTGAAATTCATTTCCATCAAGAATTTCTCAACTTGCATTACGTTCCAGTGGCAAAATCCTTCATTGATCAAGTTTACATTAGTATAAAAGGCGATACAGGTAATGATATTCCATTCATTACTGGCAAGACATTGATCAAACTACACTTCAGAAAAAAAGAACAATAATGCGTACTATTCATTATCATCAGTCTGGAGCGGGGTTTAAAGACTTTCCCGTCTATCGAGGTGTCTCAAGACAATATGGTCATGGTTTAGGTTCAATATTTAAAACAGCAATGCGAAGTGTTGTTCCCATTTTAAAACCTCTAGCACAAGCAGGAATAAAAAGTGCAAAACAAGTTGCAAAAAGGGAGGGACTAGGTGCTCTTCGCGATATGTTGGAAGGTCAAAATATCAAACAAGTTTTGAAACAAAGAGGCAAACAAAGTTTGAAATCTCTAGGAAAATCAGCTCTTGGTGAATTAAGTGGGGGTATAAAATCAAAAGCCAATCTAAAAAGAATCAGTCTAAGACTAAACGTTAAGGTGTTAAGAAGGGTCAAAAAAAGAAAAACTCAATTGCTATTCCAAAAAATCTTAAATTTCCGAAAGATATTTTCGACCAATAATGATGCAATCAGGTTCTTGTGAGTGCAGCAAAACGGAGTTGGAAATGCAATCCGTTCCTCCGACAATGACAACTATGCAAGAAACTCAGTGGACTGATTATCATCCTATCGCTTCCCTGGATAGTTATCAGGCACCCATTGAATTTTTGGTTCCACCCCATACTGAATATTATACAGATTTATCTCAAACTTATCTTTATCTGAAATGTAGAATCCTGAAACCAGATGGAACTAATATTGAGGACAAAAAGGTTGCCCCTATCAACAACTTCTTTCACAGTATGTTCAGTAGCATCGATTTGTACCTGAATAATAAACTGGTCACAAGTAATATGGATACATATCCGTACAGAGCCTATATAGAAAACTTATTTTCCTTTGGAGCAGATGTCAAAGACAATCAGTTAAAAGCTGCAGAGCATTGGTATGAAGATGAACCTGGGAGATTTGAGGATTTTGAATGTGATAACATAAAAAAAGGCCGAGGTGAAGCTACAAAACAAAGTAAATCTTTGGAACTCATGGGCCGATTACATTTAGATCTGGCCATGCAAGACAAATATCTTCCGAATGGGATCGAAATCAAACTCAGACTCAACAGAGCATCGCCTCAATTTTGTATCATGGCTGAGGATGGTTACCCTGTAGTACTCAAAATTGATGTAGCCAAACTGTCAGTGAGAAATGTACAACTTCTACCAGCAATCACAAACGATTTGAATCAGAGCATTGCTCAACATAATGCCAAATTCCCCATCAGAAGAGTTGAGGTGAAAACATTTACCATTGGTACTGGACTCAGATCTAAAATTGAAGACCATCTGGTTCAAGGCCAACTTCAAAAACGATTGTTCATTGGCATGGTTCCTAATGAAACATTCAATGGCACGTTTCCCACGAACCCCTTTAACTTCCAACCTTTCAATCTCAGTAAATTGGATGTCACACTCGATGGACATAATATCTATGGCAGACCCTTTTAACCTAACTTCACCAGAAACGAGTATCGTCGATCATACATGTCACTGTATCAGGCTCTGAGTAGTCGAGACCAAGTTCAGAATTGTAACATCGATTACGAGGATTACAAAGACGGATACACATTCTGGGGATATGACTTCACACCTGATCAAGCTGCTGACCAGAGTCATCTCCACCCTATAAAAACTGGAAACCTGAGACTAGAACTTCAGTTTGCCAATTCGCTCGCAAAGACTATCAACGTCATTGTGTATGCTGAATTTGATAATCTGATAGAAATTAACGGACTCAGAGAAGTAATCACAGACTACTGAAAAAAAGATGCATAGTGGATACTATATTGAAGAAGAACTGAGGGATTATCTACTATGGTCAGATTCTACTTCATCTGGAAATGGCATGCTTCAAAAAGAATTTGAGGGATTATCAGAAGACAATGAAACACTGGGACGACAAAAATGGATTAAAGATACCCTTATACGAGCCATGAAGATCAACTTGATGACTGCTATATTTGACTATGCCCGTCACCAGTGTCAAGGATGTAGAATAAATCATCCCAGTCAGAAATACCATGACTTGTGCTTGTGGACAAAACCAAACGAATGGATAACAGACTATGGTATACATATCCATGCCCTGAATAATCTCAACATCTACGATGTCATCCAAAAATGGGACGAGTTGCTCCTGGATGAAGTACCATCAGAAGAAAGAAGAAAAGAATATAGTGCTATGACAGGATTGGACCATTTAACACCATCTGAAAAAGTCGAAGCCTGATGTTCCTGAAAAACAGTCATAACAGATACGGAAGAAAACCTGACTACAACGAGTGGAGAGACTTTTGGAAACAGAAATTAATAGAAACTACTCCATCGGAGACATCACCAGAAAAATGGACACACATGAACTGAGGAAAATTCTATACCACATGCATGTTAATGGAGAAGTATGTGCCAAAGATCTCTTACCAGAGAAGAAACCTCTAGACATGAAAGCCTATATCATAAACACTGACAATTCAGATGAACCAGGAGAACATTGGGTTACCGTATACTTCAGAGGCCATCAAGCCATCTACTTTGATTCTTATGGCATGCCACCAGAAGAAGACTATATTCTACCTTTCATCAAGAGAAATTCCAGAAGTTGGATTCAAAATACAGAACCATTACAAAGTCCATGGAGTCACAACTGTGGAATGTGGTGTATTTACATTATTCATCAACTTGAAAAAGGACTAGACTTGAAGAAAGCTATTCATGGGGAACTGTATGGCACAGGAGAAGACTTATACCAAAATGACAGTGACATTGACAGATGGTTCAGTGCTAATTATGGCAAAGTGATCTGGACACAAATTAAGTCTAATTATGGCAAATTGATCTGGACACAAAATGACATGCCAACTCCAAAGTTTCTTTACAAACATAGAATTCAAGTTTGCAAATGTTTGAGAAATACACATTGCTTATCAAAGAAATACCCCATGTATTTAATGTTGTAAATATGTTAAGGTTTCAAATTGTAAACGAGGACAGAGGGACGGTCCTAATCCTCTGTTCATCGTAATCAAGTTAGTTAGCGGGGCAAATAAAGTTAAAACTGTTCACCAATCTTTCTTGTCTTTTCACCCCCTCTTCATTTCGAAGAGGGTAGTAGTATCTAAACTTGAGATGGCTAGAATTAACATCCACTGACGCTTCATAGTCAAACTAATGAATCAAAAATAGATCTTGAGATACAAGATCTATATCCAGAAGTTTGCTACTATCAAGCCTCAATATATTTGCCAAAACACTTGACGCTTGACAGTCAAGTTTCTACCGATGAAGAAATATAAAGTCTTGAGATACAAGATTTTTTATTTCTCATAGAAACTTGCTACTAGATAGCCTCAATATATAAGCATGACACTATGAAGTCTTGAGATACAAGAACAACATAATGTCATCTTGTGGTATCCCTGGACCTCTTGAAAGTTTATCACAAAAAACTAAGTCAACTTTTACCAGACAAAATTAAAAATTTATAGCGCCCATCACAAAAGGCGCTATAATCCCACAAAAATGAAAATTTATAGCGCCCTTCACCAAAGGCGCTATAATCCCCACAAAACTGAAAATTTATAGCGCCCTTCACCAAAGGCGCTATAATCCCCACAAAACTGAAAATTTATAGCGCCCTTCACCAAAGGCGCTATAATCCCCACAAAACTGAAAATTTATAGCGCCCTCCACCAAAGGCGCTATAATCCCCACAAACACTGAAAATGTATGATGCCCCCTTCACGAAAGCACACATATCACACAAAACACACCTAGCCTAGTCAAGTTCAGATCCAGCGGCGTGTTTATGGCGCCTTTTTTATACGACCAATTTTATAGCGCCAAACACCCGACAAAAAGGCGCTATAAAAAAGGCGCTATAAAAAAGGCGCCATATACACGCCCTATACTACTAACGGACGCCATAAGCTGAACGCCCGCCATGTTTGCAGTTAAATGTCGGAACATGCCGTAAGATCTGGAAATTTCTGCCCTCTGGAATCACCTCTATGAGGACTGCGTACCTAAGGATACTGAAAGTCGGACGTCAGATCATAATGATCCAAACAAGCAATCCGTGCATGCTTTCTGGAGAAAAATGCACATGGTCGTTATATATAGTATTAACGTATATCCATATAATACTCTACTTGAGATGTATGATTCAGATATATCTCCTGGCCCCCGCCCATAGGGGCTTAGAGAAACAGATTTGGCTGCATGAGCTGAGAGTGGCCCCCGCTCATCGGGGCTTGAAGAAATATATGGGCTTCATGATGCTTCCACGCAGAGCTAATCCGACCCGCACACGAGTACTAGTAAACCGCTTAGAGGATCTAAGCCTGCCCAGGAAACGCGGTGCGAGTCGGACCGTCCATGCTTATAAACCCTATTGGTTTCATTGGGCGACAGGGCTTGAGAGGTCATTTCATCTCAACGTCGGGTAAAAGTCCCACAAAATAGGAAGCAACGTCTACAAAATTACCTTTACCGTGTTGATCGGGACTATAAACCTCAACTCAAACGAACAAACAAATGAGCTGCGAGTACTGGCAACCCGTTTAGAAGATCTAAGCCTGTCCTAACAAAGTCGTGCGAGTCAATGGGCGACAGGGATTGAGATGCTTGTTTGTTTGTATTTGAATTTAAAGGCCCAGTCAACACTAATTTAGGAAATTTTTGAGCCGAACAGTTTACCTATACACACATTTCCTGGGCAGGCATATTCGTAAGCAGTTAACCAGTACAGTGCACATTCTTTCACCAGAAACTGACAACTGCCCTTCTTGAATCAGCGGAAGTGAGAGAATGACCGTAGAATAGATGTCATGATCAATCTCCACGAAAGAATGTTGCCGACCCTGGCAGGTATCGAACCCGCGTCCGTCTGATCACCAGTCAGACGCGCATCCGACTAAGCTACCGGGGCCGTCGGGAAGGCTTAATGTCCAACATAATTGAAAGCAACGTCTCCAAAATGACCTAAATAGTATTGAAGGGGACGTTAAACCTCAAATCAAACAAAACATCTTTCTCCCACACCATAGGCCACCACTTAGCCTACCCTACATTACCTCCACCTCCATCCCGGCTTTTATTACTCACCTAAATCGGAAACCCGACGCGAATAGTCGAGTGTTTTTGTGCGAAGGGAGCAGTCATTAATCATTAGGTTTATTTGCAGAGGAGAATTATTGATATCCATAATTCGATTTATGGATATCCATAAATCAGCCGAATAATTGATATCCATAATTCGAATTAAGGATATCCATAATTCGATTCATGGATATCCATAAATAATTATGGATAGCTATAAATACGGATTAAATAGTAAAACGGCGCCCCATACTCTTTATCTTGCTTTAAGGAAGTCAACCATGTTCTGAAAAAGGGTTATTCTTTGGAAGCAAGCCCAAGTAATAATAAAAAATAATAATAAATAAATAAATAATAAACAAATCTTTTGACATTTAAAAAGATTTCACACTATCTCATTGTGAAATCAAAACCATATCCAAACCATAAATCATACAAACCAATTGCTCTGAAGCATTTTGTAGGCCTACAGCAAAAGGTTTTGTTTCATTTGTAGTGTATGTAGTGGAATCAGACGAACCGAACGGTCAGTGACAAGCCAAGGGCAACATCATGTCCCTAAGACTGTATGAATATTTTCGAAGTGGTTATATTATATTTTTACAGACAGTCTCCTCAGAGAAACATATGTCTCCTTGTTGGTTTCAAAGTACCGACTTGCTGGAATAACTGTATACAAACCAGGTCATTACTGTGCTGTTATTGTGTCTAGAACTTACGGCATAAAATGGTTTGATGGTCTGCATGGTAAAATGCAGATTTTGCCATCTGACTTGCACTTATGGACACCTCGCCAAGCTATATTATGTGAAATTTGGTTGTGCGTGTGCTATGCTTCATCTTATCAGATAGAAATGAAGTTTTTCTCGCACCGTTTGTAACCACGGACACTGTTACCCTTCTGCCCTGCCTTTTGTAGAATAAAGAATGCAATGGATTAACCAAAGGGTAATGGTATTGCTTGCTGACCCTGTCATATGGATCTAACAATAAGCTGAGATCAACCCTTTAAGCACTGCAGAAAAGTCTAGAGTTGATCTACATCTATTTTTCACATGAATGTCAAGCATTCTTTTTGCTGAAAAAAAAAAATAGAAAAAAGTACTTTAAAAATGCCGTCTGCTGAATGTGCTGGTGCTTGAAGGGTTTAACCGTGGCTGGATGGGCGCCCATTGGAATGATACGTTTTACTACCAAATAGATGCAATGTGCTGCATGCTTTCAGACCAGGCAAAAACTACATGGTACTTGCAAAAGAAGTAAAATTCTGTTGCGGATTATCTAGCAAAATTAGATGTTTTTCCTGCACATGGCTCGTGTGCTCACTAATGGTTATGATTTTTATTTGAAACATTGGAGCAGTGTATATTGTCCCGAGGTGACATGCAATCAAATATTGGCAGGCAACCAAATATTAGCAGCGTTTTATCACTTTGATAATTTCTGTGATATTTTTTTTTTCTTTTCTGGATAACTATTTCTACAGTTTACATCCGATCTAGCTGAAACTTGTTTTATAGTTCGACCATGATGCAGCACATATTGTTATGAGGTTTAATACCAAATATTGGCAGTAAAGCCCCTTTGAATATATCGCAATCATTCTCCTTGAGAAAATGCCTTTACTACCGAGTTGGATTAAGGAGCTATAGCAACATAAAGAAGTCTAGGGCGCGTAGAATTAAGGCGCATTCTGACGTTATGCATACACGTCGTCTCATGTTCCTAGTGACTGGTACATAACATTAAGTAGATCCTGATCATTAGCGAATGTTTTGCACAATATACATGTTATATATTAAATTTCTAGACGCAAGTTATAGTAAAATTTATTCCTCCAAACATAGACGTTTGGAGTTGAATACCACTCTTGGTATTGAATACCAGTCTAGGAATTGACTACCAAGCTAAAGCGACAGAAATCCACCAAATTAAATTTCCAGCTTGAGAATTATTTTTCTTTCGTTTGTGCGTTTGTGTTATATGCCCCAAGTGCAGCTATGGTTGAATACCAGGCTTGGTGTTGAATACCAGTTTCGTTAAGAATACCCATATTGGGTTGAATACCAGACATGGGATTAACTTCCAACTTTGCAACTAAATACTAGTCTTCAGACATTCAAATTACTATAAATTACTATAAATAAGCTTGTATTAGGAAACAGGTTGGGCCAAGTCCACACAACTTGATGCAATTTCATTCCTATAAGGCTACAAAACCTGGCCCATTCAAGATTATTTCACTTAGTTCGAGCTGATAGTTAATCAGAAGTTGGCAATACCGGAGTACCGGGAGAAAAAAACACCTCACCTTACTTGCAGAACTTGGCGTCTCAAATGTGACCCGAGCCAGACTCGAACAACAGCGGAGAGAGACCTAATGTTTAAGAGATAGCCCTCTTACCCACCAGGCTACATAGGCCCGTTATAAACATGTAGTAAACTTGCTCTAAAACATACCAGCATTGTTTGTATTCGTGAGATACGCCTCGATGAGGCAGTTTTAACGAGTACCCACACTCTACTTTTTGAGCCGATATAACAATTACAGCACTATGTTTCATCTGAAATCTTTCATTTTTACAGCAGTAAAATGTAAATCAATCTAACACACTTTCCGTCTTGTTGATGTTTTTTTTTTTTTTTTTTGGAGTGGGGGGGGGGGGTCGGTTTCACGGTCCTTTCAAGGTAATTTCACTTATTTCGAACCGATGTGAGCGGAAACCTGAGAACCCCAGGGGCCAGTTTCATCAAAGCATTTGCGACGTATTTTCGTCTTAAAAAGATCGTACAAAGTTCTTACGACAAAAATCCTGTTTCATCAAATGCTCACAATCTGCGATGTTCGCACATTTTTTCATATTTCTGAGATGAATATTTAGACGTCGCACATTGAACTTTTCGTCATATCGCAGCCATAGCTGAAGAAGATGACGCGCGGTTTAGGTTAAATTGTTAAAAGGATGGTACGCAACATTTCATTTTGTTTATACCTTCGCAGATAACGCCAATTACTTATACAAGCCCACACAATAAAGATCCCTCGAAACTAACCCCCCCCCACTTGTTATAATCTTTAGGTTTTCGGTGTGGGGTATTAGTGTGTGTTTTTTTCTTTGAAAAATTGAGATTGAGGGTACTCGTTAGAAGCGCATCGTTGTGGTTGTGCTTACGAGTACTCACAATTTATATTTCATAGCTCAAAAAAGTTAGCAGGATGGCAGGACAGCAGAATGAAACATGTTAAGTTAGCAGGATGGCAGGACAGCAGGATGAAACATTAAGTTAGAAGGATGGCAGGACAGCAGGATGAATCATAATAAGTGAACAGGATGGCAGGACAGCAGGATGAAATATTAAGTCAGCAGGATGGCAGGACAGCAGGATGAAACTAATAATTGAGGAGGATGGAAGAGCAGCAGGATGAGAACTTGTTCTGAATTTTCAAAATCTATACAACCATGTTATTGGCACCTATAGCTATGTTAGAATCTAGAAATCAAATTTAGCCCCTTCCCGTCTTTAAAGCGCACGGCCGCGAATACCCAATTTTCGTCCTGCCACAAATTCACCGAGATGAAAAATTGTTCCAAATCACAAAACTTTTACCATCATGTTGTAGCCAACAAAAGTCTATGTAAGAAAGTGGAAATGAAATTTGGCTCCTATCAGTGTTTAAAGCGCACGGCCGTGAAAACTCAATTTTCATCCTGCTGGAAATGCAACATTAATTTTCATCCTGCTGAACCTGTCAAGTTAGCATGATGTCAGCACAGCAGGATGAGAAATTCTTCTGAATTTCAAAATATTTACCACCATGTTGTAGGCACCTAAACCCTATGTAAGAAACTAGAAATCAAATTAAGCCCTTTCCCGTCTTTAGAGCGTACGGCCGCGGAAACCCAATTTTCGTCCTGCCACAAGTACACCCAGATGAAAAACGGTTTCAAATCACAAAACTTTTACCATCATGTTGTATGCAACAAAAATCTATGTAAGAAATTAGAAATTAAATTTGGCTCCTATCAGCGATTAAAGCGTACGGCCGTGAAAACTCAATTTTCATCCTGCTGGAAATGCAACATCAATTTTCATCCTGCTGAACCTGTCAAGATAGCAGGATAGTAGCACAGCAGGATGAGAAATTCTTCTGAATTTCAAAATATTTACCACCATGTTGTAGGCATCTAAAAACTATGTAAGAAACTAAAAATCAAATTTAGCCCTTTCCAGTCTTTAAAGCGTACGGCCGCGAAAACCCATTTTTCGTCCTGCCACAATTCACCCAGATGAAAAATTCTTTCAAATCACAAAACATTTACCACCATGTTGTAGGCAACAAAAATATATGTAAGAAATTAGAAATTAAATTTGGCTCCTATCAGCGTTTAAAGCGTACAGCCGCGAAAACTCAATTTTCATCCTGCTGGAAATGCAACATCAATTTTCATCCTGCTGAACCTGTCAAGTTAGCAGGATGGCAGCACAGCAGGATGAGAAATTCTTCTGAATTTCAAAATATTTACCACCATGTTGTAGGCATCTAAAAATATGTAAGAAACTAGAAATCAAATTTAGCTCTTTCCCGTCTTTAAAGCGTACGGCCGCGAAGACCCATTTTTCGTCCTGCCCCAAATACACCCAGATGAAAAATTGTTTCAAATCACAAAACATTTACCATCATGTTGTAGGCAACAAAAATCTATGTAAGAAAGTGAAAATTAAATTTGGCTCCTATCAGCGTTTAAAACGTACGGCCGTGAAAACTCAATTTTCATCCTGCTGGAAATGCGACATCAATTTTCATCCTGCTGAACCTGTCAAGTTAGCAGGATGGCAGCACAGCAGGATGAGAAATTCTTCTAAATTTCAAAATATTTACCACCATGTTGTAGGCATCTTAAAACTATGTAAGAAACTAGAAATCCAATTTAGCCCTTTCCCGTCTTTAAAGCGTACGGCCACGAAAACCTATTTTTCGTCCTGCAGCAAATACACCCTGATGAATAATTGTTTCAAATCACAAAACATTTACCATCATGTTGTAGGCAACAAAAATCTATATAAGAAAGCGGAAATTAAATTTGGCTCCTACCAGCGTTTAAAGCGTACGGCCGTGAAAACTCAATTTTCATCCTGCTGGAAATGCAACATCAATTTTCATCCTGCTGAACCTGTCAAGTTAGCAGGATTGCAGCACAGCAGGATGAGAAATTCTTCTGAATTTCAAAATATTTACCACCATGTTGTAGGCATCTAAAAACTATGTAAGAAACTAGAAATCAAATTTAGCCCTTTCCCGTCTTTAAAGCGTACGGCCGCGAAAACCCATTTTTCGTCCTGACACAAATTCACCCAGATGAAAAATTGTTTCAAATCACTAAACTTTTACCATCATGTTGTAGGCAACAAAAATCTATGTACGAAAGTGAAAATTAAATTTGGTTCCTATCAGCGTTTAAAGCGTACGGCCGTGAAAACTCAATTTTCATCCTGCTGGAAATGCACATCAATTTTCATCCTGCTGAACCTGTCAAGTTAGCAGGATGGCAGAACAGCAGGATGAGAAATTCTTCTGAATTTCAAAATACTTACCACCATTTTGTAGGCATCTAAAAACTATGTAAGAAACTAGAAATCAAATTTAGCCCTTTCCCGTCTTTAAAGCGTACGGCCGCGAAAACCCATTTTTCGTCCTGCAGCAAATACACCCAGATGAAAAATTATTTCAAATCAAAAAACATTTACCATCATGTAGTAGGCAACAAAAATCTATGTAAGAAAGTGGAAATTAAATTTGGCTCCTATCAGTGTTTTAAGCGTACGGCCGTGAAAACTCAATTTTCATCCTGCTGGAAATGCAACATCAATTTTCATCCTGCTGAACCTGTCAAGTTAGCAGGATGGCAGCACAGCAGGATGAGAAATTCTTCTGAATTTCAAAATATTTACCACCACGTTGTAGGCATCTAAAAACTATGTAAGAAACTAGAAATCAAATTTAGCCCTTTCCCGTCTTCAAAGCGTACGGCCGCGAAAACCCATTTTTCGTCCTGCCACAAATTCACCCAGATGAAAAATAGTTTCAAATCACAAAACATTTACCATCATGTTGTAAGCAACAAAAATCTATGTAAGAAAGTGAAAATTAAATTTGGCTCCTATCAGCGTTTAAAGCGTACGGCCGTGAAAACTCAATTTTCATCCTGCTGGAAATGCACATCAATTTTCATCCTGCTGAACCTGTCAAGTTAGCAGGATGGCAGCACAGAAGGATGAGAAATTCTTCTGAATTTCAAAATATTTACCGCCATGTTTTAGGCATCTAAAAACTATGTAAGAAACTAGAAATCAAATTTAGCCCTTTCCCGTCTTCAAAGCGTACGGCAGCGAAAACCTATTTTTCGTCCTGCAGCAAATACACCCAGATGAATAATTGTTTCAAATCACAAAACATTTACCATCATGTTGTAGGCAACAAAAATCTATGTAAGAAAGTGAAAATTTAATTTGGCTCCTATCAGCGTTTAAAGCGTACGGCCGTGAAAACTCAATTTTCATCCTGCTGGAAATGCAACATCAATTTTCATCCTGCTGAACCTGTCAAGTTAGCAGGATGGCAGCACAGCAGGATGAGAAATTCTTCTGAATTTCAAAATACTTACCACCATTTTGTAGGCATCTAAAAACTATGTAAGAAACTAGAAATCAAATTTAGCCCTTTCCCGTCTTTAAAGCGTACGGCCGCGAAAACCCATTTTTCGTCATGCAGCAAATACGCCCAGATGAAAAATTATTTCAAATCAAAAAACATTTACCATCATGTAGTAGGCAACAAAAATCTATGTAAGAAAGTGGAAATTAAATTTGGCTCCTATCAGTGTTTTAAGCGTACGGCCGTGAAAACTCAATTTTCATCCTGCTGGAAATGCAACATCAATTTTCATCCTGCTGAACCTGTCAAGTTAGCAGGATGGCAGCACAGCAGGACGAGAAATTCTTCTGAATTTCAAAATATTTACCACCATGTTGTAGGCATCTAAAAACTATGTAAGAAACTAGAAATCAAATTTAGCCCTTTCCCGTCTTCAAAGCGTACGGCCGCGAAAACCCATTTTTCGTCCTGCCACAAATTCACCCAGATGAAAAATAGTTTCAAATCACAAAACATTTACCATCATGTTGTAAGCAACAAAAATCTATGTAAGAAAGTGGAAATTAAATTTGGCTCCTATCAGCGTTTAAAGCGTACGGCCGTGAAAACTCAATTTTCATCCTGCTTGAAATGCACATCAATTTTCATCCTGCTGAACCTGTCAAGTTAGCAGGATGGCAGCACAGAAGGATGAGAAATTCTTCTGAATTTCAAAATATTTACCGCCATGTTTTAGGCATCTAAAAACTATGTAAGAAACTAGAAATCAAATTTAGCCCTTTCCCGTCTTCAAAGCGTACGGCAGCGAAAACCTATTTTTCGTCCTGCAGCAAATACACCCAGATGAATAATTGTTTCAAATCACAAAACATTTACCATCATGTTGTAGGCAACAAAAATCTATGTAAGAAAGTGAAAATTAAATTTGGCTCCTATCAGCGTTTAAAGCGTACGGCCGTGAAAACTCAATTTTCATCCTGCTGGAAATGCAACATCAATTTTCATCCTGCTGAACCTGTCAAGTTAGCAGGATGGCAGCACAGCAGGATGAGAAATTCTTCTGAATTTCAAAATACTTACCACCATTTTGTAGGCATCTAAAAACTATGTAAGAAACTAGAAATCAAATTTAGCCCTTTCCCGTCTTCAAAGCGTACGGCCGCGAAAACCCATTTTTCGTCCTGCAGCAAATACACCCAGATGAAAAATTGTTTCAAATCACAAAACATTTACCATCATGTTGTAGGCAACAAAAATCTATGTAAGAAAGTGGAAATTAAATTTGGCTCCTATCAGTGTTTTAAGCGTACGGCCGTGAAAACTCAATTTTCATCCTGCTGGAAATGCAACATCAATTTTCATCCTGCTGAACCTGTCAAGTTAGCAGGATGGCAGCACAGCAGGATGAGAAATTCTTCTGAATTTCAAAATATTTACCACCATGTTGTAGGCATCTAAAAACTATGTAAGAAACTAGAAATCAAATTTAGCCCTTTCCCGTCTTCAAAGCGTACGGCCGCGAAAACCCATTTTTCGTCCTGCCACAAATTCACCCAGATGAAAAATAGTTTCAAATCACAAAACATTTACCATCATGTTGTAAGCAACAAAAATCTATGTAAGAAAGTGAAAATTAAATTTGGCTCCTATCAGCGTTTAAAGCGTACGGCCGTGAAAACTCAATTTTCATCCTGCTGGAAATGCACATCAATTTTCATCCTGCTGAACCTGTCAAGTTAGCAGGATGGCAGCACAGAAGGATGAGAAATTCTTCTGAATTTCAAAATATTTACCGCCATGTTTTAGGCATCTGAAAACTATGTAAGAAACTAGAAATCAAATTTAGCCCTTTCCCGTCTTCAAAGCGTACGGCAGCGAAAACCTATTTTTCGTCCTGCAGCAAATACACCCAGATGAATAATTGTTTCAAATCACAAAACATTTACCATCATGTTGTAGGCAACAAAAATCTATGTAAGAAAGTGAAAATTAAATTTGGCTCCTATCAGCGTTTAAAGCGTACGGCCGTGAAAACTCAATTTTCATCCTGCTGGAAATGCAACATCAATTTTCATCCTGCTGAACCTGTCAAGTTAGCAGGATGGCAGCACAGCAGGATGAGAAATTCTTCTGAATTTCAAAATAATTACCACCATTTTGTAGGCATCTAAAAACTATGTAAGAAATAAAAAATCAAATTTAGCCCTTTCCCGTCTTTAAAGCGTGCGGCCGCGAAAACCCATTTTTCGTCCTGCAGCAAATACACCCAGATGAAAAATTGTTTCAAATCACAAAACATTTACCATCATGTTGTAGGCAACAAAAATCTATGTAAGAAAGTGGAAATTAAATTTGGCTCCTATCAGTGTTTTAAGCGTACGGCCGTGAAAACTCAATTTTCATCCTGCTGGAAATGCAACATCAATTTTCATCCTGCTGAACCTGTCAAGTTAGCAGGATGGCAGCACAGCAGGATGAGAAATTCTTCTGAATTTCAAAATATTTACCACCATGTTGTAGGCATCTAAAAACTATGTAAGATTTGTTTGATTTGAGGTTTAACGTCCCCGTCAACACTGTAAAGGTCATTTTGGAGACGTTGCTTCCAATTTTGTGGGACTTTTACCCGACATTGAGATGAAATGACATCTCAAGCCCTGTCGCCCAATGAAACCAATAGGGTTTATTAGCATGGACGGTCCACCTCGCACCGCGGTTCCTGGACAGGCTTAGATCCTCTAAGCGGTTTACCAGTACTAGTGTGCGGGCCGGATTCAGCTCTGCGTGTAAGCATCATGCAGCCCATATATTTCTTCAAGCCCCTATGGGCGGGGGTTTCAGAGAAGAAGAGTTTTTAACTTTTCGGTGAAAAAAATCTATTTTTGGCTCCTGTGACCTAGATGTGCAACGGACCGGAACCATTTGAACAACATTGAAAGGGGACCACCTAAGGATCATTTCAGTGAAATTTTGTCAAAATCCGATCACTGGTTTAAGAGATGTTGTTTGAAGAAATTGTTTACGGACGGACGGACGCACGGAGGGTAAGAATACAGTAGAGAAGATAGTATAGAAAAAAGAGAGATTAAAAAACCTGGAGATAGAAGAAGAAGAAGTTTTTTCTCCCAAAAAACGAATTCAAACATTTTAACTGTAAATATGAAACAAAAAAAAAAAATCGCATTGGAGCGCTCGACTGCGCACATGCGCAGGTGGGCGATTGTATGCGACCTGCATGATTATATCAATTTGTACTAACTACGTTGTCGGCCCCCGCCCATAGGGGCTTGAAGAAATATATAGGCTGCATGATGCTTCCACGCAGAGCTGAATCCGGCCCGCACTGGTAAACCTCTTAGAGGATCTAAGCCTGTCCAGGAAAGGCGGTGCGAGGCGAGGGTCCATGCTAATAAACCCTATTGGTTTCATTGGGCGACAGGGCTTGAGATGTCATTTCATCTAAATGTCGGGTAAAAGTCCAACAAAATTGGAAGCAACGTCTCCAAAATAACCTTTACAGTGTTGACGGGGACGTTAAACCTCAAATCAAACAAACAAAACTAACTACGTCGCTAACGAGATCGGCGCAAGTTGTCTCGGGCCCCCAAATGGCCAGGTAGGAATACACATTCCTCCTATGGTGCCTTCCTTCACGTAGGACGAGATAATAATTTGTACAATCTTGGTAGAGGTCCACTAGATGAAACTTCATATCAAATATCAAAGACCTAGGCCTTCTGGTTTCAAACGAAGTTTTTTTTCCCTAATTTTCCCCTTTTAGAAGGAGATCTCTTATTATTAAAGAAATTGTGGACGGACGGAAGTACGGACCTACAGACGGATGTCGACGGAAGGTGACTGATCACAAAAGCACCCCCCCCCCTCCCCCCCCCCCCCCTCTCCAGTGCCTTCGGCTCAGGCGAGCTAAGTAACAGAATTCAGGGGTTTGTAGCATGACATTCCTGTCTTCTGCATTACTGAATTATTTATTTTATCTTCATTTATTTATTTAGATGCATTTATCTGTACTTATGGATTATAAATTTATTATATTAGCTTTATGATTTCATTTATTCATTTATGAATAAGTTTGCTTTTTTATAATATTATATTATTTACTTTTTTCATTTATTTGCCAATCAACATAGCTTTCAACTTTTTTTTAGCTATTTGTTCACTTTTTTCATTTAATTCTTGATATTTATTTTTTTACTTATTCAATTATTCATTTACTTACATGTACTTAATTTTTAAGAGGAAACAGAAAACAAGAAAGACATGCTACAAGTTCACAAAGTAACTGAAAAGAAACCCAATCAGAGAAACAAACAAGAGGACCAAGATGGTCCTGTATCGCTCACCTGAGCTGAGAGATTCAAAGTTTCAGGAAGTGCCAAACTTAACTGAAGGATTTATGGGAGGACAAGGTGACGACGGGGTCAGCATTTTCTGCAAATCAAGTAGAATGTAACTCTATGATATATAGGCTGACCTCACCGGTTTTCAAACTCATTCAAGCTTTTATTCCTGACTTGCTAAGAAGCTCCGGTTTAAACTGAAGGGGCTGGGGTGATGACAATTTCAAAAATAAGCAATTAACTGCTGCAATCAAAGGAATGTTACTCTATAATAAAAAACTCAAGAGTTTTCAAACTCCTCCGAGCTTTTCTGCCTGACTTACTTGTTTGTAAGTTTCATGAAGATCCGATCGAAACAGAAGGGGCAGCAGTGATGACAAGGTCGAAAATAGGCATTTTCAGCAATCAAAGGCACGTAATTCTATGATAAATGTGCCGACTTGGCCAGTATTCGAGCTCATCCGAGGTTTTATTCCCACCCACCTTACATATAAGTTTCAGAAAGATCTGATCAAAACTGAAGGAGCTATGGTGATGACAAGGTCAATATTTAGCATTTTCAGCAATCGAAGAGGGATGTAACTTTATGATAAATGGGCCGACTTGGCCGGTTTTCGAACTCATCCGAGGTTTTATCCTCAGTCACCTGACATATAAGTTTCAGAAAGATCCGATCAAAACTGAAGAGGCTGCGGTGATGACAAGGTCGAAAATCTACTTTTTCAGCCATGAAAGGGACATAACTCTATGAAAAATGGTCCGCCTTGGCCAGTTTTCGAACTCGTCCGAGATTTTATCCCTAGCCACCTTACACATAAGTTTCAGATAGATCCTACCAAAACTGAAGAGGCTACGGTGATGACAAAGTCACAAGTCGACATGTTCAGCAATCAAAGGGACGTAACTCTATGATAAATGGACCAACTTGACCTGTATTCGAACTCATCCAAAGTTTTATCCCCAGCCACCTCACATATAAGTTTCAGAAAGATCCGATTACAACTGAAGGGGCTACGGTGATGACAAGGTCAAAAATCATCATTTTCAGCTATCAAAGGGACATAACTCTTTGATAAATGGGCCAACTTGGCCGGTTTACGAATTCATCCGAGGTTTCATCCCCAGCCACCTTACATATAAGTTTCAAAAAGATCCGATCAAAACTCAAGGGGCTACGGTGATAGACAGGTCAAAAATCGACATTTCAGCAATCAAAGGGACGTAACTCTATGATAAATGGGCCAACTTAGCCGATATTTGAACTCATCCGAGGATTTATCCCCAGCCACTTTACATATAAGTTTCAGAAAGGTCCGATGAAAACTGAAAGGGCTACGGTGATGACAAGGTCAAAAATCGGCATTTTCAGCAATCAAAGGGACGTCACTCTATGAAAAATAGGTCGAGTTGGCTGGTTTCGAACACTTTCAAGATTTTATCCCAAGCCACCATACGCATAAGTTGCAGAAAGATCCGACCAAAACTGAAGGGGCTACGGTGATGACAAGGTCAAAAATCGGCATTTTCAGCAATCAAAGGGACATAACTCTATGATAAATGGGCCAACTTGGCTAGTTTTCGAACTCATCTGAGATTTTATCCCAAGCCACCTTACATATAAGTTTCAGAAAGATCCGATCAAAACTGAAGGCGCTACTGTGATGACAAGCATTTTACCATTGTATGTCTATGGGACCTTGTGGTTGCCATAGCAACTAAAGTTTTCGTGCGATTTTGAAAGAAAGCTTATGCCATAATGCCCCACCAGAGGCATGCTACAGACGAGAACTGATTGAGATTAGCCTGCAGGCTGCAGATATATAGCTGCTCAAAAGTGTGGACGGATGGACGACGGATGGACGGACGACGGACGACCCACTATTCTATAAGCTCCCTTGGGGCCTTCGGCCCAGGTGAGCTAAAAATGCAGGTTTAAGAATTTGAACGAAACTATCTCAAAGACACTTCCATTGGGAGAGATATATTTGCAATATATCCCAATACCGAAAGTGCGGGACCATTCATTCAAAGGGTACAGGGACACAAGCTGGTTTTGACCTTTTGAGTAGTAGTTTCATATTATAATTTAAAAATATCCATTTTATTTCTTGATATACATTTGGGTACGCATTGAATTATTACATAGGTCTGTTGGCCCACGCCCTTCGGGGCTTGATGAAATAGATTGGGTTGCATGATAGTTCCACGCAGAGCTGAGACTACTGGTAAACTACTATGAGGTTCTAAGCCTGTCCAGGAAAGTGGTGCGAGTCGGACCATCCATGCATAAAAGCCATATTGGTTTCATTTGGCGGCGGGGCTTGAGAAGTCATCTCAGTGTCGAGCACATTACCAAAACACGTCTATTTAAATATATTTGAAAACTTTAACACTAAAAAAAAAAAAAAAAAAAAAAGATTTAAGAAAAAAAAAATGAAATTTTCCTTATTTCTGCTCCAAATATTGACTGTTGGATCTCGTTAGAAATGCCTCGATAATATGGTTCTAATAATTACCCCCAGTCAATATTTTAAAGCAAACATATTACGGGTGCTCTTTTGAACTGCCCCAATGAGGCGGTTCTAAGGAGCACCCCAATATTTGTTTATGCTTTTAAAAATAAAATTGTTGATGCTCTTTATAACATCCTCGAAGAATTGGTTCTAAGACTTCCCCACGGGGCCCCTCATATGTGTTACATGTTAAAGGGGATTTAAACTCTTTGATGCGGTCATTGGGCATCTAAGTGGCGAAGCAAGGGCGACAACACTTTCCAAATGAGATAGCCCGCAAAAAAAAAAAAAAAAATAAATAAAATAAAATAAATAAATAAATAACAGCCAAAAAAACCGACAATAATAAAATAAATAAATAATAAAAATAAAAAAAATTCTGTCATCTGTGCGAGTCGGCCCGTCCATTTTTAAAAACCATATTGGTTTTATTGGGCGGCAGGGCTTGAGATGTCATTTCATCTCAATGCCGGGTAAAAGTCCGTCAAAATGGGAAGCAACGTCTCCAAAATAACCATTCCAGTGTCGACTTGAAAGTTAAACCTCAAATAAAATAATCACCACAGACATTTTTATCTAATATAATTGAAAGGTGTTATGGCGCGATAAGCAACGGCGACGACTCCCACGCTAGCGACCCGTGTTCGAATCTGGATTTTTCCATGTTTTTTTTTTTTTTTTTATTTTTTACCTCTACTTATTGCTTTTTATTTCTTTGTTTGTTTGATTTGAGGTTTAACGTCCCCGTCAACACTGTAAAGGTCATTTTGGAGACGTTGCTTTCAATTTTGTGGGACTTTTACCCGACATTGAGATGAAATGACATCTCAAGCCCTGTCGCCCAATGAAACCAATAGGGTTTATTAGCATGGACAGTCCGCCTCTCACCGCGGTTCCTGGACAGGCTTAGATCCTCTAAGCGGTTTACCAGTACTAGTGTGTGGGCCGGATTCAGCTCTGCGTGGAAGCATCATCCAGCCCATATATTTCTTCAAGCCCCTATGGGCTTGGGCGACTTTTTATTTCTTATGCATCATTATGTTTACATACGCTGATACACATCATTTTTCTTTCTTTTTGCCAACTTTTTCACAAGCCTAAACGGATTTAGTGACTGAGTTTGCTTTACATCAAATGTGATTTTATTTAAAGTTTTACGTCCCCATTGGGGCTTAAAGAAAAAGATGGGTCGGGCTGCATGATGCTTCCACGCACAGCTGGAACTTACCACGCACGAGTACTAGTAAACTACTTAGAGGATCTTAGCCTGTCCAGGCAAAGCTGTGCAAATCGGGCTGTCCATGCTCATAAACCCTATTGGTTTCATTTGGCGACAGGGCTTGAGATGTCATTTCATCTCAATGTTGGGTATAGATGATTTTTCACGAGTGGTCATTTCATATGAAATTTATGAAACGAGCCTTTGGCGAGTTTCATAAATTTCATATGAAATGACCACGAGTGAAAGATTCTGTTTATCATATGACCACTTTAAATTGGATTTTATCGCCTTTTTATCTGACAATTTGAAAAAAAAAATGCATGGTTGACATGGACGTCGACATGACGTTACTTAATCCCGCCAAAGTGTTATTACACGTGTGGTCATACGATTTTTATTACACGACGTTATCCACTGCTTATCAACAACGTCATATGATTAAAAAACGTTTAATAATGTTGCATAACAGCAGGAAGAAGATTGTGTTTTCACAGTCGTACGCTTTAAACGCTGATAGGAGCCAAATTTAATTTCTTTTTTCTTACATAGATTTTTGTTGCCTACAACATGGTGGTAAATATTTTGAAATTCAGAAGAATTTCTCATCCTGCTGTGCTGCCATCCTGCTAACTTGACAGGTTCAGCAGGATGAAAATTGATGTTGCATTTCCAGCAGGATGAAAATTGAGTTTTCACGGCCGTACGCTTTAAACGCTAATAGGAGCCAAATTTAATTTTCACTTTCTTACATAGATTTTTGTTGCCTACAACATGATGGTAAATGTTTTGTGATTTGAAACAATTTTTCATCTGGGTGAATTTGTGGCAGGACGAAAAATAGGTTTTCGCGGCCGTACGCTTTAAAGACGGGAAAGGGCTAAATTTGATTTCTAGTTTCTTACAGAGTTTTTAGATGCCTACAACATGGTGGTAAATATTTTGAAATTCAGAAGAATTTCTCATCCTGCTGTGCTGCCATCCTGCTAACTTGACAGGTTCAGCAGGATGAAAATCGGTGTTGCACTTCCAGCAGGATGAAAATTGAGTTTTCACGGCCGTACGCTTTAAACGCTGATAGGAGCCAAATTTAATTTTCACTTTCTTACATAGATTTTTGTTGCCTACAACATGATGGTAAATGTTTTGTGATTTGAAACTATTTTTCATCTGGGTGAATTTGTGGCAGGACGAAAAATAGGTTTTCGCGGCCGTACGCTTTAAAGACGGGAAAGGGCTAAATTTGATTTCTAGTTTCTTACAGAGTTTTTAGATGCCTACAACATGGTGGTAAATATTTTGAAATTCAGAAGAATTTCTCATCCTGCTGTGCTGCCATCCTGCTAACTTGACAGGTTCAGCAGGATGAAAATTGATGTTGCATTTCCAGCAGGATGAAAATTGAGTTTTCTCTGCTGTACGCTTAAAACGCTGATAGAAGCCAAATTTAATTTTCACTTTCTTACATAGATTTTTGTTGCCTACAACATGATGGTAAATGTTTTGTGATTTGAAACAATTTTTCATCTGGGTGAATTTGTGGCAAGACGAAAAATAGGTTTTCGCGGCCGTACGCTTTGAAGACGGGTAAGGGTTAAATTTGATTTCTAGTTTCTTACATAGTTTTTAGATGCCTACAACATGGTGGTAAATATTTTGAAATTCAGAAGAATTTCTCATCCTGCTGTGCTGCCATCCTGCTAACTTGACAGGTTCAGCAGGATGAAAATTGATGTTGCATTTCCAGCAGGATGAAAATTCAGTTTTCACGGCCGTACGCTTTAAACGCTAATAGGAGCCAAATTTAATTTTCACTTTCTTACATAGATTTTTGTTGCCTACAACATGATGGTAAATGTTTTGTGATTTGAAACAATTTTTCATCTGGGTGAATTTGTGGCAGGACGAAAAATGGGTTTTCGCGGCCGTACGCTTTAAAGACGGGAAAGGGCTAAATTTGATTTTTAGTTTCTTACAGAGTTTTTAGATGCCTACAACATGGTGGTAAATATTTTGAAATTCAGAAGAATTTCTCATCCTGCTGTGCTGCCATCCTGCTAACTTGACAGGTTCAGCAGGATGAAAATTGATGTTGCATTTCCAGCAGGATGAAAATTGAGTTTTCACGGCTGTACGCTTTAAACGCTGATAGGAGCCAAATTTAATTTTCACTTTCTTACATAGATTTTTGTTGCCTACAACATGACGGTAAATGTTTTGTGATTTGAAACAATTTTTCATCTGGGTGTATTTGTGGCAGGACGAAAAATAGGTTTTCGCGGCCGTACGCCTTTAAGACGGGAAAGGGCTAAATTTGATTTCTAGTTTCTTACAGAGTTTTTAGATGCCTACAACATGGTGGTAAATATTTTGAAATTCAGAAGAATTTCTCATCCTGCTGTGCTGCCATCCTGCTAACTTGACAGGTTCAGCAGGATGAAAATTGATGTTGCATTTCCAGCAGGATGAAAATTGAGTTTTCTCTGCTGTACGCTTTAAACGCTGATAGGAGCCAAATTTAATATTCCCATTTTTTTACATAGATTTTTGTTGCCTACAACATGATGGTAAATGTTTTGTGATTTGAAACAATTTTTCATCTGGGTGTATTTGTGGCAGGACGAAAAATGGGGTTTCGCGGCCGTTCGCTTTAAAGGCGGGAAAGGGCTTAATTTGATTTCTAGTTTCTTACAGAGTTTTTAGATGCCTACAACATGGTGGTAAATATTTTGAAATTCAGAAGAATTTCTCATCCTGCTGTGCTGCCATCCTGCTAACTTGACAGGTTCAGCAGGATGAAAATTGATGTTCCATTTCCAGCAGGATGAAAATTGAGTTTTCTCTGTTGTACGCTTTAAACGCTGATAGGAGCCAAATTTAATTTCTCTTTCTTTCAAAGATTTTTGTTGCCTACAACATGATGGTAAATGTTTTGTGATTTGAAACAATTTTTCATCTGGGTGAATTTGTGGCAAGACGAAAAATAGGTTTTCGCGGCCGTTCGCTTTGAAGACGGGAAAGGGCTAAATTTGATTTCTAGTTTCTTACATAGTTTTTAGATGCCTACAACATGGTGGTAAATATTTTGAAATTCAGAAGAATTTCTCATCCTGCTGTGCTGCCATCCTGCTAACTTGACAGGTTTAGCAGGATGAAAATTGATGTTGCATTTCCAGCAGGATGAAAATTGAGTTTTCACGGCTGTACGCTTTAAACGCTGATAGGAGCCAAATTTATTTTTCACTTTCTTTCATAGATTTTTGTTGCCTACAACATGACGGTAAATGTTTTGTGATTTGAAACAATTTTTCATCTGGGTGTATTTGTGGCAGGACGAAAAATAGGTTTTCGCGGCCGTACGCCTTTAAGACGGGAAAGGGCTAAATTTGATTTCTAGTTTCTTACATAGTTTTTAGATGCCTACAACATGGTGGTAAATATTTTGAAATTCAGAAGAATTTCTCATCCTGCTGTGCTGCCATCCTGCCAACTTGACAGGTTCAGCAGGATGAAAATTGTGCTGCAATTCCAGCAGGATGAAAATTGAGTTTTCACGGCTGTACGCTTTAAACGCTGATAGAAGCCAAATTTAATTTTCACTTTCTTACATAGATTTTTGCTGCCTACATCATGATGGTAAATGTTTTGTAATTTGAAACAACTTTTCATCTGGGTGTATTTGTGGCAGAACGAAAATTGGGTTTTGCGGCCGTACGATTTAAAGACGGGAAAGAGCTAAATTTGACTTCTAGTTTCTTACAGAGTTTTTAGATGCCTACAACAGTGTGGTAATTATTTTGAAATTCAGAAGAATTTCTCATCCTGCTGTGCTGCCATCCTGCTAACTTGACAGGTTCAGCAGGATGAAAATCGGTGTTGCACTTCCAGCAGGATGAAAATTGAGTTTTCACGGCCGTACGCTTTAAACGCTGATAGGAGCCAAATTTAATTTTCACTTTCTTACATAGATTTTTGTTGCCTACAACATGATGGTAAAAGTTTAGTGATTTGAAACAATTTTTCATCTGGGTGAATTTGTGGCAGGACGAAAATTGGGTTTTCGCGGCCGTACGCTTTAAAGACGGGAAGGGACTAAATTTGATTTCTAGTTTCTAACATAGCTATAGATGCCAATTACATTGTTGTATATATTTTGAAATTCAGAACAAGTTCTCATCCTGCTATTCTTCCATCCGCCTAAATTATTAGTTCTGCCATCCTGCTGACTTAATATTTCATCCTGCTGTCCTGCCATCCTGTTCACTTATTATGTTTCATCCTGCTGTCCTGCCATCCTGCTAACTTAATGTTTCATCCTGCTGTCGTGCCATCCTGCTAACTTAACATGTTTCATCCTGCTGTCCTGCCATCCTGCTAACTTTGTCGAGCCATATTTCATGGTATAACCTAGAATTGACGTTCGCTTTCGCCCATCGGGTTTGGACTGCATAGTGCTTCCGCGCAGAGCTGAAACTGACCAACGTTACGAAAACATGCCTATACAAATACATTGTAACCTCTATCGCCGAAAAAAAGAAGAAAATTTTCAGATGAAAATTGTGATATTTTTCTAATTTCTGCTCAGTCGAGACCCACGACCTATACTTAAGAGCAGAAATAAGAAAATAAAGTTTAATCCTGTAAACCCCAGTTTTGCTATAAAAGTGGGGTTCAGGGGGGTTAAAATTATACAGGCGTGATTTCCTGATGATTTGATTACTGGTTTGCCGTTTAGAATGTAACAGCCTAGCCAAGAAAAGTGGTGCGGGTGGGACCGCTCCTTAAACCCAAGCGGTTTCTTTGGTCGATGGGGCTTAAGATGTCATTCCATCTCAAGGTCGGTTATAAGTCCCACACAATCAGAAGTAGCGTCTCCAAAATGACCTATATACATGTACCAACAGTTGACGGGGGCTTAACAGCAAAATAACCGACGCAACGACCCACAATCTGCGATTAGACTTGTGATTAAAACGAAGACTCAGTATACCTACAATGTAAAATCGACACATCGAACCAGAATTGTCAATACCATACAGATGCCTCCGTCCGGGGACCATCCTCACCAAGGAAATAAGTAATTATAAATAAATAAATAAATAAATAAATAAATAAATAAAATAAAATAAAGACAGCATTTCTATAGCTTGGAAAACTGTCCCTGAGGATATCGGCGTAGGGGGGGGGGGGTAATGTCGTTTGAATCTTGGAAATTTGTGTATCATCATACCAAATATGAACCAAATTCATAAAAAATAAATTACTAAATCTGTGACATTGTCCTTGAGTTTTGGTTTTAAGGCCTCTTTTATTTCGAGCCTATCATTATTCAGATGTGGGCGAAAACTAAACGGAGTAGCCGGAGAAACGACCTGTATCTTTCATCATACCAAATACGAACGAAATCCATGATATGGATAGGGAAATGTGAGCTCCTATTTAAACGTTGACATTAAAATATTCTGAGTCCGTGACCTTGACCTTGAGGTCATGGGCATGGGCGCGGGTATGCTGAATAAAACTTTTAATAAGTATCGATCATCGTACTAAATATGAACCAAATCCATTATATGGTTTTAAAAATATGCGCTCTTTAGTAATTTCTACATTTAAAGTTTTCTAATATGCCTTGACCTAGAGGTTATAGGTATGGGCAAGGGTATTGCTGAATAAACCTTTTTGCGTATACATATCATAACATTTCCATCATATGGTCTGGAAAATATGAGCTCATAAAAGTTTAGGTTCTTCCTGGTACAATGTCTTAACCTGAGATCAAAGGATCACGTACGTACACCCCATAAGGAAGGACGTACGTACATGTGTGTACACTCGGATGTACGAAAAGCTTCACGGCATCATGCAGATGGCACGTGTGGGGGTGGGGTCATAGTCTTGCGTACTTTCATTTCGTCTATATTTTGCAGGCGATTGTATAATTGTGTATACATATATGTAGCTACAGAACTTCATTTTAAGTCAGGTTCTTTGTAATTTAAAATCAGTCATGTTGTAGAATCTATGTTGCAAATGAAATGAATTTGTTTTTCATTGAAAGCAAAATCCGCTGGACGGCCTGACAGACGGCAATCAATGAATACTATTTGCTAAGACCATTGCCGACAACGAACCGGAGCTGAAAACTGACATACGTTATACACGAAAACTTTCAGAGGCTTTTGATTTGTTTGTTTGATTTGAGATTTAACGTCCCCGTCAACACTGTAATGTTCATTTTGGAGACGTTGTTTCCAACTTTGTGGGACTTTTACCGACATTGAGATAAAATGACATCTCAGGCTCTGTCCCAATGAAACCAATAGGGTTTATAAGCATGGAAGGGCCGACTCGCACCGCATTGCCTGGGCAGGCTTAGTTGCCTGATTGACCGAAACTAGCTAGTCTGGCCCAGAAAACATGGACACTCCATATTTTCCAGTTTTGTGGTGTACTGTATTCATTGCTTCCAAAGGATAATCCTTTTATATATGTCTTCACTACAGCTGATGTGTGGGAATGTGTTGCGGCCGCAAAAAGTCTCCCTGTCCAACATCATAGTGTAGTTTATATTTTCTTGTCCTTTGGGATCATTGATTCCATTGCGGAACTTTGAAAATATTTTGAGGGTCACTGATGAGGCTTAATTGTCCGAAACTAGAAAGTCTGGCGCAGGAAACATGGACACTCCATATTTTCCAGTTATGTGGTGTATTCCTTGCTTCCAAATGATAACCCTTTTATAGAACATATTAAATCCTCGAAGCGGTTTACCAGTACTCGTGTGCGGTCGGTTTCAGCTCTGCGTGGAAGCATCATGCAGCCCATGTATTTCACGTTACGTTATATGCGGCGTCTTTGTTAAACGACGTCATGCATTGACCTTTTGTGTTAAAATCGTGCGTAAACTGTGTTTTAAGTTCATAAGATAAATTGGATCTTGAATTCATGCCCTTGTATTACTGGATTTATTAAGGTAATAAAATGCTCAGTGAGGTCTCACCGTGATGTCATTCCTTTTCCTCAACTAATATAATAAACTCAACGATATACGTGTATTTATGGAAGAGGCCCGCCCGAATTAACTGACAAACGTGCTTGTGAAAGGTTCATTATAACGTTAAATCAACGCTTATCTGACTTCACGACGTCCACAAACAGCCCAGTACGGGCCTCCGTGGCCTAGTGGTTAAGAGCGCTGACTCTTGATCATTAGGTCTCTCACCGCTGTGGTTCGAGCCTCGCTCGGGTCATATGTGAGACGCCAAGTTCTGCAACGGAAGGTCAGGTGGTTTTTCTCCGGGTACTCCGGTTTTCGCCCACCTCTGATTAACGATCGGCTCGATATGAGTGAAATAATCTTGAAAGGGCCGTAAAACCAAAACCAAAAAAAACACTAACAGACCAACTCGCCAGTAGTAAAGGGGAAGGGGTCCAGACAATTATCATCTGTATCTTACGACAATGAAATGGCAACACAAGTTTGAAGCAACATAGAATCAACGTTGATTCAACGTTGTTTGTACTGAATATTCATCTAGGTCCTCAGGAACTGTGTAATCTACCTTACACGGCTATTTCAAGACGGCACGTGATCACGCATGTGACAATTACTGGCCATGTTTAAGCGCATATTCAAAATTACGACTTATTTTAGTGAAACGCAAATTTAGCTCGTGCGAACACTTTGCGATGTTTTGGTGATACTGACGTACGCAGTTCTTTAAAAAGTGCGTACGAGCAATTTAAGATTAATCGTACGATGTTTATTGATGAAACTGGCCCCTGGTTTAAAAGTACCTGTCCTTCCATTGGCGGAATTTGGCGTCGCACGTGTGTCCCGAGCGAGGTGCGAACCACAGGGGTGAGAGACCTAATGATTAAGATTTAACTCTCTTACCCACTGGATATTGCACAATAATTTGACCACACTATAAACATGCGGTGTCTGGTTGCGACAGGGAGCTCAATGCTCACTTTTATAGTGCTGCCTCACTGAAATATCAAGTCACAGACACATTACATGATACCACACCCAGTCACAATATCCTGACACTGGGTCCACCAGTCCTAGCTCTACCCCGTAAATCTGAGTGCCCAGCGAGGAGCAGCTAACGACTTTGGTATGTCGCGGCCCGGGATCGAACCCGTGACCTCCCGTTCCCCGGAGCGGACACTCTACCAACTGAGCTATCGGGGCCGGTGGTAAAGTATAGTAAAATATTACTGAATGTTAGGCAAAACTGATATTCAAAGCCGCGAATCCCAAGCCAAGTTCACACAGCCATTCTTGTTTGTGAAAACCAAGCTTGGTATTGAATGTCATGCTCCAAACTCCATACCGGCACCGACAGCTCTGTTGGTAGAGTGTCCGCTCCGGGGAACGGGAGGTGACGGGTTCGATCCCGGGCCGCGAAATACCAAAGTCGCTAAAACGGTACTAGCTGCTCCTCGCTTGGCACTCAGATTTACGGGTAGGGCTAGGACTGGTCGACCCAGTGTCAGGATAATGTGACTGTGTGTGGTATCATGTAATGTGTCTGGGACATGATACTTCAGTGAGGCACCACTATAAATGTGAGCATTGAGCTCCCTGTCGCAACCAGACATCGTCGTGATATGACTGAAAAATTGTTGAAAGCGACGTTGAACCCGAATTCACACACACACACACACACACACACACACACACACACACACACACACACACTCCAGACTCCAAGCCAAGTTCACACACTCGTGCAGTTTCTTCAAATGACCCTGGGTTTACCGAGACTTCACCACGGAATATATGTGCCTGCCGGCAATAACCTTTACAACCCATTTCAATTTTGCAATCAAACATTTTTGAAAGCTTGAATAATTATTGTCTGTAAACTCGGATAAAATACTATTTCATATTATAAATTGGGCAAGCCTTTCTTTTTAAAGGGAAATTTTTTTCTTGCACACCAGACAAGGAAATCCGTGATTTTACCCTGGGATAGAAATTTATGTTCTGACCCTGGTGTTCCGACCCCAAATCGAATATAATCGCGTGTTTGATAAATGCACTGGTTGATTACAACCTCATGCGCGGCGTCGTCATGCGTGACGTCACTAAACATTCCTGTTGTGTCATCACAAAATGGCGGACGTCGGTAACCGAAAGGACAGCAGCATTAAAAATTCGCAATAGAAATGGAAGGTATGCAAGAAAAAGAATCCAATATGGGTGTGAGGGGTGGATAGAAAAATCCGTCCCTCGTGATCACTGTCTGGCATCACTCGGCAAGCCTCGTGTTGCCGGACAGTGTCCCTCGGGACGGATTTTTCATCCACCCCTCACACCCAAATAAGATTCTTATAATCTCTTTATAAAATGGGGTTTAAGCCCAGCAGGTATATGATGTAATTGTGACGTCACATAAACGTCAAATCAACGTCGTAACGTCATGACGTTGTACCGGCGTTGATTTGACGTTGCCCCAGTGACGTGTGCCTGGTGGGAAGGGGTATTAATTTCACGGACTTGTTAACGTGATGCGTTCCAGACCAGTCTAACTGAACATGCAGAGTAGAGTAACCCTAATGAGTCAGGGTTTGTACAGTTACAGGTGTAAAGCACGTCATCACAAAAAAGTCAAGTCTGAAGGACCCTTGATAACTTAATGTAGCGGTGGTGCGCGTTATAAATGATCCAGCGCATTGCAAAACCTACAATAGGACCGGTGCGACCAGATGAGAATCAGACCAGCCTGCGCATCCATATAGTCTAACCAGAGACACCTCTTGTTGCGTGAAGGAGCAGTGGGCCCTTAGCTATCCTTAGGGCGCACAGCGAATACTCTGATTAGACTGCGCGGATGCGCAGGCTGATCTGAGTCTTCGCTGGGCGCACATGTCTTTTTATAGGTTTTGTCGTGCACTGGCTCATATAATTTTCAAGAAGAATTATCAGCTAATTTACAACTTGGGTACCGCTATGTGCTTTCATCAGGCCACAATTGGGTGTTGACAAAGGTAAACATTAAAAGACAAGTAATATTTTCAAAAATCTTGAGATGTGGCACGTCGAGAGCCAAAGGTGTTTTGTCATGTCTGTTAACGATAGTCAGTTAAGACGCCAACCAGCCTGCGTAACCAGTCAGTCTGCACACTTCGATCATTTAATATAGCAAATGCACTATTTTTTATTTTATTTCATTGTATTTTTTCCTGAATAAATGCGAGTAGCAAAATAGCTACTCACTTTTTTTTCAGCAAAAATACCAAAATTTAAGATATTGTACTTCCTAGAACAAAACTAACGATGCTTTGAAAACTGTCCCCTGATCTGGCTCTTTGATGAGCGCTCGTGTTATAACTACTTTTCACGTGTCATTTTTGGAGCAGCGAAGACCCGAAATAACATGCACATACGGACTACTTCTCTCCTTGACATTTAGCTGAACTATAAAGAGAAACGGAAGGCCTATCATCTTCGCAAGACAAGGGTACTGAGTACACTACCTTCCCTCACGTGCATTGGTGCGTAAGGGGGCGTAGTGGACTCAGTGAGTAAGTGAGTGTTTGAGTTTTACGTCCCACAAACAGCTACGGTCATACGCAGACGGGACCTCGGTTTAAAGACTCATCCGAAAGTCTGGAGAAGCCCGGGATCGATCCTGCGATCCTGGTTTACAAGGGGAGTAGCGTAACCACTACACGACGGAGGCTTCTATAGTGGACTCCATCACGAAAACACGCCTATATAATTCTTACCCCATTAAACCCCACTTTTATATAGTAAAACTGGGGTTTACAGGGGTAAACCTTATTTTTCTTATTTCTGCTCTAAAATATAGATTGTGGGTACTCGTTAGAACCGCCTCGATGAGGCGGTTCTAACAAGTACCCACAATTTATATTTTGAGCAGGTTTAAGAAAAATAGCACAATGTTTCTTCTTAAAATTTTCATTTTCTTTCGGCGATAAAGGTTACAATGTATGTGTATAGGCATGCTTTCGTAATGAGTACCCTTGGCTTACGTAGATGGAGCTGTAATCGTATCCGCTCCGCTGATCGTGGGCTCTGTCGATTCTGTTACCCATAATTACAGATACAGAAGAGTATCAGAGGCAGGCGAAAACCGGAGTGTCCGTAAAAACGTCTGATGTTCCGGTGCAGAACCTGGCGTTTAACATGTGCCCCGAGCGAGGCGCGAATAATAGTGGTTAGATACCCAAAGATTAAGAGTCAGTACTCTAATCCACTACGTCACGGAGGCCCGTAATAATAAGGATAATTTGGGCGGTTCTTACAAGTACCCACATTATATGTCCTGAAAAAATAGCCTCGGTCGGGATAATCTTACAAGTACCCACAGCACATGTTACTTGTACAATAGTCTCGGTCGGGATACTCTTACAAGTACCCACAACATATGTTACTTGTAACAATAGCCTCAGTCGGGCTATTCTTACAAGTACCCACAACATATGTTACTTGTAACAATAGCCTCAGTCGGGCTATCTTAAAAGTACCCACTATATATGTTACTTGTAACAATAGCCTCAGTTTGGCTATTCTTACAAGTACCCACAACATATGATACTTTTTAACAATAGCCTCAGTCGAGCTATTCTTACAAGTACCCACAATATATGTTACTTGTAACAATAGCCTCAGTATGGCTATTCTTACAAGTACCCACAATATATGTTACTTGTAACAATAGCCTCAGTCGGGCTATTCTTAAAAGTACCCACAATATATGTTACTTGTAACAATAGCTTCAGTTTGGCTATTCTTACAAGTACCCACAACATATGGTACTTCTAACAATAGCCTCAGTCGAGCTATTGATACAAGTACCCACAATATATGTTACTTGTAACAATAGCCTCAGTCGGGCCATTCTTTCAACTACTCACAACATATGTTACTTATAACAATAACCTATTCTTACAAGTACCCACAACAAATGTTTCTTGTAACAATAACCTCAGTCGGGCTAACCTTGCAAGTACCCACAACATATGTTTCCAACAAACTATACAAAGAACTCTTCGTCACTCCTTATCTGGAGCTATAGATGTCATTTTGAGATTTTGTTGTGTCCCTCCTTAAAGTTCTTGTACCAGGACGCTAGTCGCTCCTAAAACATAATAAATTTCGGACTTCGTGTTACTTGTAAATATTGTTTTAAGGGTAAATTACTCTCGGAAGGTATAAAAAGGCTCTGAAAAAGACAGACGCTAAAGAGAGACACTTTCAGAACACAAAATAACGTCTTTATAAAGAAACAAAAATGGTTGTTTTCTTTGTAGCAGTTTTTCTGTGCCTTGCACGCCTATATGGTAAGAATTTATTTATTTATTCATTCATTTGCTCATGTATACATTTAGTCTTTTTTTCATATTTTGCCAGACGTTATTTTTCTTTCTTTCTTCGTTGGTTCGTTCGTGGAGTTTAATGGTCCTGTCGACATCATTTAGGTCATATCAATCCGGTCAGTGTAGCTCACCACACTTTTTCTTAGCAGTTAACCATACACTGCACAAAACTGACCACTGCCCTTGTTGAATTAGCGGAAGGGAAGAAAAGACTTCGTGGTCACATTTCGAAAACCCGCCTATACAAATACATGTACATTGTAAACTTTACCGCTGAAAAATAGAGAAAATTTTAAGATGAAAAATTGTGATACTTTTCTTATTTCTGCTCAAAATATAGATTGTGGGTACTCGATAGAACCGCCTCATTGAGGCAGTTCTAACGAGCACCCACAATCTGTATTTTAGGGCACAAATAAGGAAAGTAATATACCCCTATAAAACCCAGCTTTACTTTATAAAAGTGGGGGTGGGGGAGGTGGGGCAATATTATATAGGCGTGTTTGCGTGATGAATCTCAACGAAAGAATGTTGCCGACTTCCATCACAATAACACAGCCGTGCGACAGAGTACATTTTATCACATTCCCAAAATAGCTACTTTCTGTAGGAAATCCTATCTATCTAGGCCACCGCCCATCGGGGTTTGAAGAAATAGATGGGCTGCATGATGCTTCCACGCAGAGCTGAAACTGACCGCCCACGATTCCCGCGAGTACTGGCAAAGCGCTTAGAGAATCTAAGCCTGCCCAGACAAAGGGTTGCGAGTCGGACCGTCCATGCTTAATAAATCCTATTGGTTGCATTCGGCGACAGGGCTTGAGATATCATTTCATCTCAATGTCGGGTAAAAGTCCCACGAAATTGGAAGCAGCGTCTCCAAAATGACATATACAGTGTTGACGGGGACGTTAAACCTGAAATCAAATCTAATCTTTCTATCTATCTATCTATCTATCTATCTATCTATCTATCTATCTATCTATCTATCTATCTATCTATCTAAACTGCGGTCGATCACATTTGACCATTACAGGGTTTGCAGGGCGAAAGCCTACACAGGAATCATGTAATTGCGGTAGCGGTCTTTAACCTGCACATCCCTGCACAGGGGGCCTCCAGTTAACGTCCCGGTCCGATGGCGGTGCACTTTTTTTAATTTATCCCTGCAAATGATGCCAATGGAGCGCGTTAGGACACCGAAATAATCACCACCAAAACTGTCAATATTACGCCATTTGTAAACGCGACGTCGTCGTACGTTATCTAACTCATTTGCATATTTAATCCGCTGGTGGATTATGGAATTTATTACTTAGAGGATATTTACTTTTTTGAAGTGGATACCTAAAATATTTCGTTTTTTCTTCCATTTCTCCTTAACCCCATGCAGAAGGGGATATAGGCGGTGTACAGGTTTGTATGATGAAAGCCTACACAGTAATCATGTAATTACGGTAGGGGTCTTTAATCTGCACAGGGGATGACTCTCCCTGCACAGTGGGGCCTCCAGTTAACGTCCCGATCCGAAGGACGCTAAACTTAATGACATTCAACCCTGCAAATGATGCCAATGGAGCGTGTTCGGAAACCGAAATTTTATCGCCGCTGCCGGTGATCGAACAGGGGGCCTCTAGCATCAGAGGCAAGTGCACTAACCACTGAGCTATCACGCTCATCTATTTCATCGAGTGTGTTGAAAAACATCCGAATTTTCGAAAATTCCGATGTTTTCAACACAAGAGATGAAATACTTTTGGTATCCGCCGAAAAAAGTAAATTGTCTCTTTATTTTATAATTAATTAGGACTCTTATGATAATTGATCAATCGTACATGTACGTCACAATTTTTACTGGCTATGTCGACACAATTGTCACTTTCAAAACATACACAGATCGCCATTTTGAACTTACAGCATTTTTAGTTTTTACAGATCCAAGAATCTTCTTCAAGGTATTTTACAGAATTATTTTACGAGTCAGGATGTAGCTCTCCTGCCAAGAACACGATGTAGATCTTACACCCCTTAAATGATAAAACGTAACACTGGAAGAGCTTACTAATTTGGTATACACTTTAATAAGTGAGTGAGTGTTAGAGTTTTACGTCCCACCAACAGCTAAGGTCATACGGCGACGGGACCTCGGTTTAAAGACTCAACCGAAAGTCTTGAGAAGCCTGTGATCGCTCCTCCGATCCCTGGTTTACAAGGCGAATAGCGTAACCACTACACCATGGAGGCTTCTGTATACAATTTAATAAAGGGCCCACGCGTAACGGATAAAGGTTTCAATATATGAAATGACTAAGGGCCCAAAATGAGGCAGTGTCAAAGAGTGTAGACCCAGATCAAGCTCCACAAAACACGGCGTCTGATCAGGGTTTACACTGATTGCAAAGCAGTCTACATCCAAGTTCAGAACCATTTCTTCAGCATACACTAACAATCCAAATACCAGTGTTGTTAGTGCTTTGATTTTTCTCCTTTCTTTTGAAGGGGCAAGTACGTTGAATTGTATCTGTCCATTGGACTACACTCCGGTGTGCGGTACCAACGGGAAGACATACGGAAACAAGTGTGCACTGGATTGCGAGTAAGTCTCTCTCTCTCTCTCTCTCTCTCTCTCTCTCTCTCTCTCTCTCTCTCTCTCTCTCTCTCTCTCTATTGTTTGTTTGTTTGTTTGTTTGTTTGTTTTATGGCCAAGAAATATTTAGGTCATATCGTACCGGTCAGCTTTCTTAACTACTTTCCTGTGTAGGCTTACAGTTATGCGTAAGCGGTTAAATTAGTGCACTGCAAAACTGGCAATTGCCCTTCTTGAATCAATAGTTGGGAGAGAATGACCGTATGATAGATTTCGTGATCAGCCTCCAAGAAAGTTTTGTTTGTTTGTTTGTTTGTTTTTTGAGTTGTGCTTTTACGTCCTTGTCAATACACCTTAGGTTATTTCGGAGACGTGACTTCCAATTATGTGGGACTTTGACCCGACATTGGGATGAAATAACATCTCAGTGCTCTATCGCCCAAACAAACCACAAGGGCTTATATGCATGGACTCGAATCACTGTTCTCGGCAGGCTCAGACCTTCTAAGCGGTTTGCCATTGCTCCTGTTCGGTCGATTTCAGCTCTGCGTGAATGCACCATGCAATCCAATCTATTTTTCCAAGCCCAGCTGGACGGGGTCGCTCTCAGAGAACGAACGTAATTGACTCGGAAGGTATCAAACCTGCGAGCTCCAGATCTTCAGTCAGACACGTGGAGGCCTCGACGCCATGGGAAAATCTGTTTTTGCTATTTGTGAACACCAAAGACTCAGATCAGCCTGTACTATCCGCGCTCACTTAGCACCACTTTTAGTGATCGTTGCTTAAATAGTGCAACATAACGTGAAAAAATCCGGGAAATGAATACCCCCAAACCCACTTTATATAGAGAAAACTGGGGTTTAAGGGGTACAGATTGATTCTCATATTTCTGCTCCAAGACATAGGTTGTGGGTACTCGTTAGAACCGCCTCAATAATGAGGCGGTTCTAACACAAGCACCCACAACCTGTGTTTGCAGCATAATTAAAAACATCTCATGGATGTTCATCAGAACGGCCCCCGCCCATAGGGGCTTGAAGAAATATATGGGCTGGATGATGCTTCCACGCAGAGCTGAATCCGGCCCGCACACTAGTACTGGTAAACCGCTTAGAGGATCTAAGCCTGTCCAGGAACCGCGGTGCGAGGCGGACCGTCCATGCTAATAAACCCTATTGGTTTCATTGGGCGACAGGGCTTGTGATGTCATTTCATCTCAATGTCGGGTAAAAGTCCCACAAAATTGGAAGCAACGTCTCCAAAATGACCTTTACAGTGTTGACGGGGACGTTAAACATCAAATCAAACAAACAAAACAAACAAATATTCATCAGAAAAGTAGCCAGTTCGGATATGTTAAAAAATGCGTATTGTCGCACGGGTGTGTTTTCGTAATGATACCATAAGTTTCGGTATAAAAAAAAAATAATGAAGACCCCACATTTTATAGAGAAAACAGGGGTTTACAGGGGTAAACATCACTTTTCTTAGTTCTACTCCAACACATAGGTGGTGGGTACTCGTTAGAACCGCCTCAATGAGGCGGTTCTAACTAGCACCCACAACCTATGATTTGGGTAATAATAAAAAATATCAAAAATTTTTATCCGTTAGTAACCATTTTGGCAATATCAAAGAATGCCCTGTATCAAACGGGTGTGTCAGCGTAATATGATCACAAATTCCAAAGACGGGTATTCTTATGCCCGTCTCCTGTTACAACGTATATCATACATCTGTTTTAGCGGTGAGCCGATGGCTTATCAAGGCATGTGTAAGCCGATCGTCGCTGGCACCTTGGTTCTGAATCCTTGCGCCTGCCAACGAAATTACCAGCCAGTCTGTGGACAAGACGGGAAGACGTACGCCAACCAATGCGAAATGAACTGCGCGTAAGTATAGTGGCGTGTTCTTTTTAGGATACCCATCCGAAGCATGCAATACACGGCAGAACTGAAAATTGTAAGTGTAAAAAAAATTCTGGGCCATACCAGCTTGTTTCGGCCTGTCAGACCTCATCAGTAACCAATACGTATTTTCAACACAGACATACATGTAATGATGAAGGAAACGGAAATGTTTTACCGCCACCACACATTCCTTCCTTGTGGCCTCGAGTAAGAGACCGCCTTTAAAACTGTTCAAAAGTGGTCTTAAAGACCACTTTTGATCAGTCTCATAGGTGGTGCGAAAATAGGACTTTACTGTTAGTAACAGTTTTCAACTGTATCTAAATGGATGGTTGGAATTTTACCGTGAGTAGGTGTCCCTATGTGAATCTTTTGACTAACGCAAAAATAAATTAAGTTAAAAATTCTGGACTCCGCGTGAGGGAAACCTTTTAGGCGAAAGTGTAGTAACGCTAGAACGACGTATGTTGACACATTTTGACTTGACCAAGTGACCTTAAAAACACTATACCCTTCATGGCCACGAAACGACCCCATCCAATCCAATTCTTGAATTAAAGCACTGACAGTACTCTTTGAGTGTACGGCTGAGAAATAGGTCCTGCACTGAGTCTAAAACAATGTCGTTTAACCCTTAAATTCAAGTATTTAAAGCAAACAATGCAGACACTGTATTATACGTCGTCTGAATTTGGTCTACACTTTTTGCCAGTGACCTCGTGGCTTGGAGAAAAAGATTGGGCTACATGGTGATTCCGCGCAGAGAAGAAACCACCCGAACATGAGTTTTGGTAAATAGCTTAGAAGGTCTAAGCCTGCCCAGGCAAAGTGATGCGAGTCGAGCCATCCCTAGTTATAAACCCTAGCGGTTTCTTTGGGCGGCAGGGCTTGAGATGACATTTCATCTCAACATCGGGTAAAAGTCCCACAGAATCGGAAGAAACGTCTCCAAAATGATCTAGATAGTGCTGATGGTGACTGAACACCCTACTCAAACCCACAAATTAGTATTATTATTTAAATTAAAGAATCAGGAAGTTTGCATTGCAACGTATCTATAGATAAAACAATGACGGTTTAGAAAGTAGAACAGCTACAATCTTATCTTAAGGCAACTGGAGACATGGAGACACCCCGACATGTCATGTGGTGACATGTGACTTTCAGATCATACGTTCGTGTTGGATTAAAATCATCCCATGCGACTCGTGAATGAAGAATTCGCTTCATAGGACAATACTTTGTTACTTTACCCATTTTCTATGGGAAACAAAAATATTTTAATCTTTGTCCTATTGAATAGATTAATACCTATCTTTGCAAACTGTGTAGATCCAGATCAGATGGCTTCTGATCAGGATCTACACTGTTTGTCATTTTGTTTGTGAAATAAACATTACATGTACATCATATCAGTTAATTTGATTGTTTGATAATCAGGTTTGGGTGTGGCATACTTATTTATTCAGCAGGACACGAGTTTAAGAGTTGTCCCCCCTGTTTGTGATTACATTCCCCCTTTTCATTCTTAATAGTCGCCGGTTTGATGGTAGATTCAGTGATTGAAAGGTCGGACACCGTCGCATACCTTTTGGGGTCGATTGATAGTCAATCGACCAAAATTACTAAGCGCAGTAGCTTTATGTTGCTAATGTTCACGTGATTATTACTGGTTTGTATGAAAACCAGGCAACGGTTATCTATGCTAGTCATGCAATTCCTAGAGTGTTACATGTACAATACCTGGATAATCGACATGGACTGGACTAATGTGTTGTTGTTGCCAAAAAAAAAAAATCGTCACAAACAGCGGCGTCAGATAGGGATCTGCACTGTTCTTCTTCTTCTTCTTCCTGGTGAAGTGCAGGGCCCCTCTGGAGCATCGACGCACTTGGTGACTATTTACAAAGTGACTGTGAGGCGCAAATGATGTGCAGATTAAAAGCTGGTAAAAACATGGTGTGCGTCTAATGCTGTGAGCCCAGTCCCGCCTTGAAGCTGTCCAAGGTCTGGGAGGTGGCAATGTGTTCCGGCAACTGGTTCCACAGTCGAATACCAGAAGGGAAGAAGGAGTGTCTGTGAGCATCTGTGCGACTGAAGGGCACTAGGTAACGTAGGGAGTGACCCCTTGTCGACAGTCCTGTGGGGTGTAGGTACTCTGCAGCAGGAATGTCGATCAGTGCATTGTAATCCTGTACACTAAAACCAGCTTGGCATCGCTTCTACGCTGCTGTAGTGTAGGCCATCCTAGAGTGGCTAACATCTGGCTGGTGCTACTGGTTCGCCTGTAGTCCCCTGTTACAAAACGTGCTGCTCGCCTCTGGACCGCTTCCAACTGGTTGATGTTCGTAGTGGTATGAGGGTCCCATGCCGGTGCTGCATACTCCATGATGGGTCTCACCAGCGTCTTGTAGCACTGTGCCTTTATGTCTGATGGACAGCTGGTGATGTTTCTCCGGAGGAATGCAAGACTGTTGTTAGCCTTCTTGGTGACAGCATCAACATGGTCGTTCCAGAGGAGCTTTTCGTGTATGGTGGTGCCCAGGTACTTGCCGCTGGTAACTGTGGCTAAGTCATGTCCGTGTATGTTGTATGTGGTCTTAATCGGGTTTCGTTTTCTAGTGATGCGGATGGTCTCGCATTTTGTAGGGTTGAACTGCATCTGCCAGTCTGTCTCCCATTTTTCAAGCTTCCGCAGATCTTCTTGTAAGATCGAGGCGTCTTGCTGGGTCCTGATTGTATGGTAGAGCAGGCTGTCATCAGCAAAGAGTCTTGACGCTGATGCTACTTTTCCTGGCATGTCGTTAATATACAGGAGAAAGAGCAGGGGGGCCAAGGACAGAGCCCTGGGGTACACCTGAAGTGACTGGAGCAGACGGAGATTCGTGGCCTTCAACAAGGACTTGTTGGTGTCTTCCTGAGAGAAAGCTCTCAATCCATTGGAGGAGTTCGCCTCTGATGCCGTAGTGATGTAGCTTCTGTGCTAGTCGGCCATGTGGTACCTTGTCGAAGGCTTTGCTGAAATCCAGCAGGATGGCGTCAATTTGCTCCCCTTCCTCAATGGCGGAGGCGAGGTCCTGGATGGTAAGGACAAGCTGGCTTTCGCATCAGCGTTTCTTCCTAAAGCCATGCTGTTGATCTGTAAGGATGCTGTGTAGGTCTAGGTGGTGCATGACCTGGCTATGGATGATATGTTCCAAGAGCTTACAGCAGACCGAGGTCAAGGATATTGGCCTGTAGTTTGCAGGTACAGTACGGTCGCCCTTCTTAAAGACTGGTGTTACTAGGGCAGTCTTCCAGTCATCAGGTACTTTACCCTGTTCAATGGAGGCCTGAAATATCAAGGTCAGTGACGGTGTTATTTCAGTGGCGAAATCCTTGAGTAGTCTTGTTGGGATGTTGTCAGGTCCCTGTGCCTTGTGTGGATCTAGGTTGAGCAATAGTTTCTTGACGCCCTGGGGTTCAACATTAAAGGAGCCCATGATAGGGTAGGGATCTGTGTCCATTGAGGGAGTGCGGGATATGTCTTCCTGTGTGAACACACTGCTGAATTGCTCATTCAGGATTCTGGCTTTGGACTTTGGGTCGCTGTACCCTAATCCGTCCTTTTTCAGAAGTGGTACGCCGCTACTCTCGCATCGTTTCCCATTGATGAAGGTATATAGCTTCTTTGGGTTCCTGTCAGTGGAAACGAGGTCTTTCACGTATGTGTTGTACGTCTTCTTGCATTCCCTCTGTGTGTCCTTCTGAAGTTGCTTGTAGGCGTCTTGATGCTCCTGTGTGCCACTTTTCTTTGACCTCATGTATGCTCGTTTCTTCCGGCGTGTCAATCTTTTCAGTTTGCGGTTGATCCATGGCTGGTTGAAACGGCTGGAGGTTTGCTTGGTAGGTACCTGCTCATCCATGATGGAAACGCATGTAGTCTTGAAGGTACTCCATAGGACGTTGATATCGGTGGATGTGGTGTATTTCTGGGTGAAGTCCGAAGTAAATTTGTCAATCTCTGTCCCCATAGCATCAGTGTTGACATTTTTGTGTAAAGAACAGGAGCCAGCTGCTTAAAGCCTTGTTAACTTAACGAGCTCGTAAGTGGTCAAACTGTTAACTGTTCTAGCAAGTACTATATCTAAATTTTTGGTATATTTACTGAAAAAAAGATGTGAGCAGTACGGAACCCGGAAAGGGACATAATATCTTGTTCGCACAACTTAATATCTTGTGCGGACAAGATAATATCTTGTCTGCACAAGATAATATGTTGTCCGCACAAGATAATATCTTGTCCGCACAATATACAATGTTGTCTGCACAAGATAATATGTTGTCCGCACAAGATATTATCTTGTCCGCACAAGATAATATCTTGTCCGCACAAGATAATATCTTGTCCGCACAAGATAATATCTTGTCCGCACAAGATATTATCTTGTGCGCACAACTTATAATCTAAAAAAAAAATCATGTCCCTTCCCGGGTTCCGTAGAGCAGCTATTCACATTTTTTTTTCAGATAATATCTTGTGCGGACTGCGGACAAGATATTATGTTGTGCGGACAAGATATTATCTTGTCCGCACAAGATAATATCTTGTCTGCACAAGATAATATCTTGTCCGCACAAGATATTATCTTGTGCGCACAACTTATAAAATAAAAAAAATCATGTCCCTTCCCGGGTTCCGTACATATTAAATGATCAATGTTTTAACAATACGTTAAATAACGACGTCATTAGTACAGCTGGCCCCAGGAATGTAATGGTTAAACGAAACAAGCCTGTTCAGGGCCATGTTTCAAGCCTACAGTGAAAGACAAACGACTCATCAGTAATGGCAATAATTTTATTTTTTATTTTTTTTTTTTTTTTCTAACTTCAGTCATCTCTATTTTCATACACAGGGGTGTCGCTTTCTTCCAAGATGGCGTTTGCATCGCATCAGTTAGTGGCGGGATCCAGAAACGGGCTATCACGCCTTGTATGTGCACTTTCATTTATATCCCTGTCTGTGGGAGTGACGGTATTAGCTATGGTAATGAGTGTAACCTTAAATGTGCAGTGAGCGAGGCCATCATTGCGTAAGTACACAATCTTTATAAGCCTCATCGAGTGCGTGATTCAGTTTTACGCCCCATCATCAACTAAGGTCATATGGAAATCGCGGGCCTCAGTTTAAAGACTCATCTGAAAGTGTGGAGAAGTCCGGAATCGAACCTACGAGACGCTTAACGACTGCACCATGGCGGCTCCTAGAGAATAATAGTTCGTCTGTCATTACTGACCATGACCAATCTTAACCCATATATATGACAATAGAATCTTCCACCTAATCAGTTTGTAGTGGTCCATTTCCAATTATAGGGATGTCAGGTTTGGTTTTGTTTGTGGCAAATTTTACAAAAACTAATATTCTTTAAACAGACAGTATAGACCCAGATCAGACGCCGCAGAAATTTCTGCGGCGTCTGATCTAGGTCTACACTGTCTGGCATTGCCCATAAAAAGGGCCGCTAGGGGTATACATGGGTTAGTAACACGCGAGAAATGCTACTGTTTGTTTATTCTAAGATGACAGACCACTGCCTGTTGCAGATAGAACAACAGAGATCAGAGAAAGACAGCTCTGTTGCTAGTCTCTTAGCTCTGGCTGCGGGATGTGCACATTTCTGCTCGGCTTCGCTGATTCTCACCGACACCTCTCCTAATGAGGCCTCGCCACTTTGCTAGGTCCTGTGCAATTTGTTCCCACGACTGCGTTGGTTTTGAGGGCGTCCTTGTATTCTCTTCTGACCATCATGGGAACGTTTTTACATTTCTATTTTTCCATAGAGTATTCTCTTTGGCAAACGTTCCTCAGGTATAATGTCCATCTTAACCGTGGCTGTTTCAGAAGAGTATGTACAAACCGCATTTCTGTCCTTTTCAGGGACTTCTGTGTCTGGAATCCTGTCTTGGCACTTAATGTTTAAAAGTTTTCCAAAACATCTTGTATGGAAGTGGTGCAGTCTGTGGAGTGCCGTTGGTAAACTGTCCACGTTTCGAATGCATGTTGGCAGCACCACAGGTGTAGACTTTCATTTTAGTGTCAAACCGTTACTGTCAAACCGTATTCAAATTTGACTTCCGCGCAGTCGGCCAAATTTAGCAATTGAATCCGTCATCTTTACCTATCTATCTATCTTCTTATACTGAGTCGGTCATATTTGGCCATTACCTCAGTTGGGTGCGTAGCTAAATTTAGAATTTAGCTGAAAAAAAAAAAAAAAAAAAAAAAAAAAAGAGGAGTCACTGGATGAGTCCTTAAAACTATTTACAATCTGAATAACAGAGGTATACTAAAACGCATACCTCTGAGTCTCAATCTTACACTGTATGGGCTTTGAACTCCTCTGCAGTCTTAGCATTCACCACAGAAGAGGGAAGACTATTCCACTGGGGAATAGTCCTAGGGAAGAAGGAATTTTTCAGGGCATCACTGTAGGACTGGTACCTGTGATACTGTGAGTTGTTTACTTTTGATGCCCTTGTTCGAGTTGAAACTGTCACAGGGGTCAAGTATTTATCTTTATTAACGGCCACTGTACCTGAATGTATCTTATAGAAGAAGGTTAAAGAGGACTGCTCACGACGGGCCTCTAGGGACGGCCATTCTAGCTCGTTAAGCATGTCACCGACGCTGCTTCTATTGCGCCATCGTCGGCAGGTCCATCGAGCAGCTGTCCTCTGCACCTTCTCCACCTGCTGAATCTGAGTTTTAACATAGGGATGCCAAATGGGTGATGCATATTCTAGCTGAGGGCGAACCAATGTTTTATATGCAACATCCTTTGTCTGCCTAGGTGCAAAAGCCAAGTTTCGTCTAAGAAATCCTAAAGTCCTAGTTGCTTTTGATGTAATTTCTGAAATGTGTTGACCCCAATCAAGATCATCAGTGATGGTGATACCAAGATATTTGGCGGATTGAACCTGCTCCAAGATTTGCTGGTGTAGTTTATAGTCAAACTTAATTTGTTTGTCAGGAGGGTGTCGCGACACCCTCATTGAATGACATTTGGCCACATTGAACTTCATCTGCCAATCGGCCTCCCACTGTGCTAGTTGATTCAGGTCATCTTGTAGAATAAGACAGTCAGAAGAAGAATATATATTCCTATAAAGGACACAATCATCAGCAAACAAACGGACAGATGACCTGATGTTATCAGGGAGATCATTAATGAATACCAAGAAAAGGACCGGTCCAAGGACCGAACCTTGGGGGACACCAGATAAAACAGGGACTGGATCAGACGCTTGGCCATCAAGTACAACTTGTTGTGAGCGCCCTGAGAGCCATGAGCTAATCCACCTGTGTGTGGATCCTCTTATCCCATAGTAATCCAATTTATACAATAGCCTCCTGTGAGGTACCTTGTCAAAGGCCTTAGCGAAGTCCATGATAATCAAGTCAGTCTGTTTGTGGCCACGGTTTGTGGCCCCATCCAGATTGCTCACAATGTCATGGTAAAACTGAACTAATTGAGTTTCGCAAGACCTTTGACTTCGGAAACCATGTTGACAGTCAGCAAGAATGCTCTCTAAGGCTAGGTGCTTGTTGATGTTACTAACTATTATATGCTCCAGGGTTTTGCAACAGATGCATGTTAGCGACACTGGTCTATAATTTGCTGCATCGTATTTTTCTCCTTTTTTATAGACCGGGGTAACATTAGCTTGTCGCCAGTCATCTGGTACAGTGCCCTGGGCGAGTGATTCATTGAAGATAAAGGCCAGCACAGGTGAAATTTCAGCACCACATTCTTTAGCACCCTGGCATTCAGGTCATCCGGCCCAGATGCCTTATGTATTTTGAGCTTACCTAACAGTTTGGCGACCCCGTTTGGGTCAACTGTTATGTCCCCCATTGAGGGGAACTGACTATTACCTTTAGTTGGTAGCTCACCATCAGTTTCACGCGTAAATGCAGATTGAAACTGTTTGTTACATATGTTGGCCTTATCGCGCGAATCTGTTTTGAGAATACCGTTATCTCTTAACGAAGTGATCCCAAAGGCTTCCTTTTTCAGGGACTTTACAAATGACCAAAACTTTTTTACTTTACCATTCTTCTGGGGACTGTCGGGATCTGTATTATCATCCTCAAAGGTAAAGATGCTGGAAACATGCTTCCAATATGCATCTCTTATTACCTTTTGTACATGTGCTCTGAACCTTTTGTAATGGCTCTTAACGTCAGGGCTACTAGACTTACGAGCACGAAAGTACATTCGATTGCGTCTTCTAATTAGATGCTTGATCGTGTTGTCGATCCAAGGCGCACTATGCTTTGTTTTGGTCATTTTCGTTGGAATAAACCTTTCCATAGCCGCAGTTAATTCGGTCTTAAAATTGACCCACATGTCGTTAACTGACATGTGCGAAAGGTCAGAGGAAAGGAACGAATCTCTAAATCGCGCCATATGGTCTCGCAGACCATCCATATCCGCACGTTTATATAGATATATTTTACGCGGGGCTTGTCTGATTCGTTTTGCTTTTATGTCGTATTCAATAAGGACTATGTCGTGATCGGCTTTGCCGATCGGGGGCATCCCCTTAACTCGATTAACTGGGGATGGTGAATTTGTAAATAATAGATCGAGGGTCTTCTCTTGACGGGTGGGTATATTAATTACTTGGGCTAGGCAGTGTTCTTTGATTATATCTAAAAGCTGTTGCTGTGTCTGCCTTTTAGATACCCCATGGGGCACCTGCATTTTGCTCCATTCAATGTCACCACAATTGAAGTCTCCGCCAACCAAAATATGGGCATTTGCATTTGACATTATCCTAGACAAAGATGAATTAAAAGCCTCAAGATATTCTGGGTCAATCTGATCTGGGGGGCGATAAAAGGAACCAAGGTACAGAGTCCTACATCCAATAATGTTCAATTTACACCAAACTAATTCACATTTGGTGTCCAACTCCGGAGTTTCTGTACAGAGTAGGTCTCGCTTGAAAGCCACGAAGACACCTCCATGTGCATCCCCAACTCTGTCTTTCCGGATAGCCTCAAAAGATTCTGGAAAAATTTCTGAGTTTTTAATTTCTGGGGTTAGCCAGGACTCATTGCCCAAAATGATGTCCGGCTTAGCTGAGTCGATAATAGTATGAAGTTCAGCCCTTTTGTTCTTTATTGACTGACAATTCATAATCAATATTCTGAGGGGGTGGTTAAGGACCGCCTTTTTGGTCTTCATTTTAGCTTCTTTTGACTGCTGCACAATGGGCGAAGAAGCTGCCGTGGGCGGGCCAATATTGTCTGGTATCGGACTGTCAGGCTCGGACAGGGTTGATAACGGTTCAAATTGGTTATGGGTGTCAATAGAAGATAAAGTGTCAAACAGAGATGTGGAAAAGTTTGGCATTCCACATTTCATGCATTCCCATGCTACGTTCATATTCGCTGATCTGTTATATAGACTATACATAGTTGATGACATGCCTTGACAGTCTATGTGATACCAGATATTGCAAGTGTCACAACAAATTCCTCGGTCTTCCCAACCAACACTTCTTTGACAAAGTCCACAGGGAAAATGTGAGCTGTCATTTAGGGAAATTGGACCAGGATTTGATTCCACATCCCAAGCATTACCTATTATAACTGTAAATATATACAGGTAAAAAAGTTTGTTTGAACCAGGAAATCCCTTCATCCTTACCGATTTTTTTAAGATAGATACCGTGCAAATGTGGGGCAAATGATGTGCAAAGTTATACTCGTTTGCTGTTGTACCACATGTATCCATATACACTGGGAAAAAGTCAACGGGGATTTCCTGTTGATATATTCAACAAAGGGGAACTCACTGTAAGATTTGTCTGGGTTGCTTGCTAGACCACTGTGTTTTTATGCTGATTGTGAGATCATAGCTGTCACAGGATTCCGATACTTGAGCTTCACCTTTTTACCCTGAAACACTTTGCCATGTCTAAAGCTAAGAGGTACTCTGTCTGCTCCTTAGATTTGGCTTGCAACATTGCTAGAGTATAATAGTGTATGGTGTAACTTCAATTGCTCGAACACCCTTGGGATTTCAGTAAACCACCCCACCCCTCAAGCACGCTAAAGATCATCTGTGTTTAGCAGCCACCTTTCTTCAACAGCCATAATAATATCCCCAAACATTCTCAATATATTTAACCTCTGTTGTGTAGCCACTACCTTCCTTCAAACAGCAACAGTTAACCCAATGGTGCAATAGTGAAAATTCGAATGTGCTTTACAATAAGACAACCATGCCACATATTGCATTTCCTCAAATCTCCACTGAAGAAAAAATTCTGATATTTTTCTTATTTCTATAGCAAACATAGGTTGTGGGTGCTTGTTAGAACCGCCTCAATGAGGCGGTTCTAACGAGTACCCACAGCCTATATCTTGGAGTAGAAATAAGAAAAAATAATGTATACCTCCGTAAACCCCAGTTTTCTTTATATAATGTGGGATTTATGGGGTGTTTATTTCACGGACAAGTTCACGTGATGGAAAAAAGAATCTTCTTTCCTGATGTGTTTATTCATTGTGACATACACAGTAAGCAAACGCCCCCGCCCATAGGGGCTTGAAGAAATATATGGGCTGCATGATGCTTCACGCAGAGCTGAATCCGGCCCGCACACTAGTACTGGTAAACCGCTTAGAGGATCTAAGCCTGTCCAGGAACCGCGGTGCGAGGCGGACCGTCCATGCTAATAAACCCTATTGGTTTCATTGGGAGATAGGGCTTGAGATGTCATTTCATCTCAATGTCGGGTAAAAGTCCCACAAAATTGGAAGCGACGTCTCCAAAATGACTTTTACAGTGTTGAAGGGAACGTAAAACCTCAAATCAAACAAGCACAAAACAAAACACAGTAAGCACATGGTTGTATCAGTACTGCTGTTATTGACAAAATAAAAGTGTCACAATTTGTCTCAAAAATGTATCTTCTCACAATGTGAAACTATCCTGATAAGCTAAGCTGCTAGTTTAGAGATACCCATAGAGCGTAAAGCGAATATTTGTTTTGTTTGATTTGATGTTTAACGTCCACGTCAACACAATATAGGTCATTTAGGAGACGTTGCTACCGATTTTGTGGGACTTTTACCCGACATTGAGATGAAATTACTTCTCAAGCCCTATCGCCCAATGAAACCAATAGGGTTTGGACGGTCCGACTCGCACCGCTTTGCGTGGGCAGGCTTAGATCCTCTAAGCGGTTTACCAGTACTCGTGTGCGGTCGGATTCAGCTCTGCGTGGAAGCATCATGCAGCCCATTTATTTCTTCAAGCCCCGATGGGCGGGGGCCGGCGTAAAGCGAAGAATCGGATTAGACTGCGCTAATTTTGAGTCATTGAACACAAATCGTATATGATCCACAAGGCTAGCATACATTGCGCAAATTAGGCATCTGAAGAACTCATTACGCATTTAAGCGTTCATAACGCATATTGCTCATATGTAGCGCTAGTGATTTACATAACGCATTCGTCCCCGCGGTGACGCCCATCGGGGCTGTAAGAAATAGATGGGTTGCATGATGCTTCCCTACAGAGTTGAAACCGACCGCAGTACTGGTAAACCGCTTAGAGGATCTAAGCCTGCCCAGTAAAGCGCTGCGAGTCGGACCGTCCATGCTTATAACCCGCTAGTTTCATTGGGCGAAAGATTGCATCTGAATGTCGGGTAAAAGTTCCATAAAATTGGAAGCTACGTCTCCAAACTGACTTAAAAAGTGTCGACGGGGACGTTAAAACTCAAATCAAACAAACAAACATATCGCATGTGTAACGCTTATAACGCATACATCATAGCGCCCATCGCGCATACAGTGCAGCGCTCATTGAGCTTAAAAAACAACAGAAATCCCAAAATATTTTCTCTTTATTCATCACGAAAACACGCCTTTGTAATTTTGACCCCCTTAATCCCCATTTTTATACAGTGAAACTGGGGTTTACAGGGATATACATTATGTTTCTTATTTCTACTCAAAACCTAAATTGTGGGTACCAGTTTGGAAAGCCTCGCCGAGGCGGTTCTAACGTGTTCCCGCAATATATATTTTGAGCTGAAATATGAAAACTATCAGAATTTTTGGTCTGAAAATTTCCATTTTTGGTGGTAAAAGTTTCATTATGTTTTCGTAATATCACGTGAGCGGCCGCTCTTAAATGAAAGAGGAACATATCCCTGAATCCACTGGAGATGCGAATTCCTGTCTTTATATTGGTCCCTGTAAACTCAGGCTGAATGATAAATTCTTTCTCCAACAGTAGCAATCCATTTAGACTGGCCCCGATGAAATATGGAGCGTTTATCCCTACTGCAATGTCCACGGATGTCGTTTAACCCATTTTGTTCCAGATACCCCGAAACGGATACTGGGCAAACAGTGCAGGCCAAGATCATCTGATCAGGGCCTAAACTGTTTGCAAAAGTTCAGCCAAATTTTGAAATAATTTTGAAGAAAACACAATCTGGCGCCCATAAATTATGAAATGGACTCCTGCTATATATAAGGAGGAAGATTGTAGTTGGTACAAAAGGGGTTAAACAGCCCGAACTTGTGATTTGCATCACGAAAACACACTTTATATTTTTGACCCCCTTGAACCCCACTTTAATATTGTAAAACTCGGGTTTCCAGGGGTAAACCTTATTTTTCTTATTTCTGCTCTAAAATAGAGATTGTGGGTACTCGCTAGAACCACATCGATGAGGCGGTTCTAACGAGTACCCACAATCTATGTTTTGGGCAGGAATAAGAAAAATATCAATTTTTATCGGAAAATTTTCATTTTTTCGGCGGTAAAATTTACAATGTATTAGTATAGGCGTATTTTCGTAATGGTTTGTTTGTTGTTGGTTTGGTTGATTGTTTGGTGTGGGAGTTTTCCTGTCGAGTATACCGACTACTCGACATATATGTGCACCCGGGAAAATAGTTTTATCGCACTTACCTTGGATGTAACGATATTTATATTTCACAATCACGTCATGGTATTTTGCGTAGAGATTCCCGACAAAAATGAGTAAATACGTGTGCGTGTGTGGAGTAGCCTTGTGTGTGGCATTATGTTCGGCGTTGGAGGTCGTATTAACTTGGCCGCGGTTCGGTAATCTTAACCCTTTTCTTGCTGTTCACGACAACCCCTATCTTTGCAAACAGTGTAGATCCAGATCAGATGGCTTCTGAAGAAGCCATCTGATCAGGATTTACACTGTTTGTCATTTAGTTTATGAATTTGTAGCAATAAATTATATCAAGTCATTTGATTGGTTGATAGACAGAAATGGGTGTGGCTTAAATGAATATTCAGCAAGATAAGGGTATTAATGATAGTTTTGTTTGTTTTGTTCCCAGTGGAAAAACTCCGATGACCAAAGTGAGCGAAGGTAGATGTCCTCCAACTACGAGGTCCATACCAACGTCTACGACAACAACCCCGAAACCTTAAATGTGACAGATGCCGGGCATCTGAGAAAAACGAACTCTGAACTGAATTCTTAAGTCTTTTCTTAGCTGCGAGAAGCGTAAATAGAGGATCTTACATGAGTGTTCATGTATGTAATGTTGAGAGAACTTGTGGCCCAACCCCGTTGCATATTATTATATACAATAAAATATGATTAAACTAAACTAAACTGAGTGTTCATGTATCATTGAATTTATTAAACGAGTTAAGAAAAAGGGATAAAATGCGAGGCTTTGCCGACCATTTTATGCATTTTCCTAATTCAATAATGCATGAGCACGAATGAAAAATTCTAATTATCATATGGCATTTAAAACCCAATTTTTTTTTCACGATTTTTAACAAAAATGTCAATATTCCGCCATTAGTAAACGCGACGTCGTAACGTTATGGAGCGTATCTAATTAATTTGCATATTTAATCCACTAGTGGATGACCGAATTTATTACATGACGTTATTACATTCTCAGACGCGACGTCATATGATAAATAAGTCTTTGAGAACGTGTGCACATGTAGAACAAAAACCAGCCTGCCTGCCCACTCCGAATACAACTTTTCCTATCTGTGTGGAGAAGCTTGCCACCAATCGGCATTCATCCAGCGCACAGCAAAAACTCTGATCAGTCTGTGCAGAAGCAAAGACTGGTCAGAGACTATGATGAACGCGCATGTGCAGACTGATCAGAGACTTTGTTATACGCACATGATTTTTGAAAACATAGTTTCCCTTCTGGTAGCTCATTTATGAAACACGCCTTCGGGGAGAATCATGAATTTTAATTTGCAAGTGTCACAGTTGCTTTTTGTTGTTGTTGTTTTGTTGTTGTTGTTTTTGTTGTTTTTGCACAAAAAGGACAATACATGTATTAATCATATTCATACAATTCATTGTTTGTTTGTTGTTGTACTTTGTGTATTTTGTTGTGTGTTGTGTGTGTGTGTGTGTGTGTGTGTGTGTGCGTGTGTGCGTGTGTGTGTGTGTGTGTGTGTGTTTTCTTGCTTTTTATTGCTTTCTTCTTCCTTTTTTGATAATCAGAATCAAGCTTTAGCTAAGTTACAAAGTTCTAATTTTTGCTTTAAATTTATTTTAGTCAACTGTGATTTATATGCTGCCGCTTTGTGACACATCATTGGAAAAAAAAATAAAGTGAATTCTGTTACGAAAGTATCTTCTCTTCTGTATATTCCAATGCAACGGCGGCACTACAGCACTGCGACAAGAATAACTTGATGTACAGTCCCTTACGATAACAAACTCATGCGACATGGTACATTTTTCACATCTCCAAAATGGCTACTTTTCTGATGAATATCTGTGATATTTTCCTTACAAATACTGCAAACATAGATTGTGGGTGCTCGTTAGAACCGCCTCATTAAGGCGGTTCTAACGAGTATCCACAACCTATGTCTTGGAGCAAAAATAAGAAAAATAATGTATGCACCCTTAAGCTCCAGTTTTCTTCATTTAAAGTGGGGTTTAGGGGGTGTACATTTCACGGACTTGTTCACGTGATGTAATCTGAGTCTTTGTTTTTCACATAGGACCAAATTTTTTAAAGCACCATTTGCTCAACGAGCTCAGTAGTGATCAAACACAAATATTCCACCGATACAATATTTAGCATATGTATTTTTGCTGAAAAAATTGAGTAGCTTTTGCAGACGCAAAAGCTACTCACAGTTTTTTGTTGTTGTTTTTTTTTTGTGTTTTTTTTTTTTTTCAGCAAAAATACCAGTATTTTTTCCATAATAAATGATCAGTGTTTGAAAGATATGTGATATAACGGCAATGCTGGTAATTGTGAACAACTGGTTACACATGTCTTTTGTTGGTTTTGACATGCTTTGACATATAAAAAAAAACATCGCTGTTCGAACTTCTGTATCTCGACTTCCTTTGGAACTAAGAAAACTTGTTCAAATTAGGGGTAGTTCGAACTACTGACGGTTAATCATATGAGGCAAAATAGGAATGACTACAGGCGAACTACTGATGGTTAGTAATTTCGGCAGCTCATGAGGCACAATAGTTTGTTTGGTTTGATTTGAGGTTTAACGTCCCCGTCAAAACTGTATAGGTCATTTTGGAGACGTTGCTTCCATTTTTGTGGGACTTTTACCCGACATTGAGATGAATAACATCTCAAGCCCTGTCGCCCAATGAAACCAATAGGGTTTCCAAGCATGGACGGTCCGACTCGCACCGCTTTACCTGAGCAGGCTTACCTCTAAGTGGTTTACCAATGCTCGTGTGCGGTAGGTTTCAGCTCGTGTTTACCAGCGTACCCTTCTTGAGATTTCCGGTACAAAATGGGTTAATGAAGTACACATTGTTAAAGATGAACGGTTATACCGACAGGGGAGGCAACTCATCCAAAAACATGTTTGTCCCGTTTAAAAATAGGCAGCTTCCCTTAAAGCAAAGAAAAATTCTCATTTTAGGTGGGGTTCACCATTCCTTTATGAAAACATTATCCCCGACTGATCACGACAAACCCCTACCTATACAAAAAGAGTAGATCCAGATCAGATGGCTTCAGATCAGGGTGTACACTGTTTTTGAGATTTAGTTTTACGTCCCACCAACAGCTTAGGTCATACGGAGACGGGACCTCGGTTTAAAGACTCATCCGAAAGTCTGGAGAAGCCCGGGATCGATCCTGCGATCCCTAGTTTACAAGGCGAGTAGCGTAACCACTGCTTACACTGTTTGTCATTCAGTTTGCGAATTCGAATGAATAATTACATCAAGTAATTTGATTGGTTGAAATGTGAATGACTGTGGCTAAATTTAATTTATACAGCTGGATAAGGGTAAAACTAAGTCAAAAATGGCGGCAAATCTGAGGTGTAGTTCCGGATACAGATGGGGCGGTCGAGGGTGTGGATCAGGGGAGGGGAGATAACGATGACAATTAAAGAATGTTTCCTGTATTTGTTGATCCTTTATTTTAATTTCGCAATCTTTATTAAACAGTACACAACAAAACCTTTAAATTGCGCGCGGATTAAATTCATTGGTCAGTGGTTATCACGTGGATAATAAAAGTGAAGGCAGGCAGTATTGTCAACTTTTGGTCATTTGATTCATTGATCCAAAGGCTTTTGGCGAAGCTATGTATGATAGTCGATCTGGGCTATTTCGACATGTTTTTTCTGACAGAACTTCAAGCTCCTGTGATTTGATTAATAATCGACCCATAAGAATTTGGAAAATGTTGTCTCCCCTTAAACTGTATCTATTCTTCATATCACTAACGGTGCATTGCTGTATTTAAGGGGAATGAACACACCTGACGGATTTTTCAGCCATTTTTTTTAAGGGAGACAACTTTCGGAACTTTCTATTCCCTTTTCTCTCAACTCTCTTCTTTTTTATATCAACTTGGAACTCAGGGTGAATGTTGATTACATATTAAACATTAACTACGGAGTTGACGTCATTCCATCTAAAAGTTGGGGTAAAGTCCCACAAAATTGAAAGAATGACCTAAATACATTGTGTTGACGGGGACGTTAAAACTCAACATAAACAAACAAAAACGGTTGCTTTTTATTCGATACATTGATTTACACTCCTGTTCTGAAGTTTAAAGTAGGTACTATATGTTCAAATCCCGAACGATTTTTAGTTTAAAACTGATACTAAAGACAGCTTGTATGGAAGTAGTTTAGTGTGACGTGCCGTTGTTAAACTGTCCATGTTTCGCATGCATATCATAGTCTTGGCAGCACCGCAGCTCTGTAGACATTCAGCTTTGTGTCAAGCCTGGTTTCACTTTGATCCCAAACTATGCCCCGTAGTCGTCCAAATACTGCACTAGCTTCGGTAATCCCGGCATTGACTTCGTCATCAATATGCACAGCTCTTGACAGTGAACTCCAAAGATAGTTGAACTTATCTACCACTTGCAATCCTTGACCTATCACTGTGGCAAGGCTTGTCGGGTGCTGGTTGATAAATTACCTCAATCTTTTTTATCAACGCTGTCACAGGAGTCAGATTTTTCATCAAGAAAACACGCCTATAAAATTTTGACCCCTTTAAACCCCACTTTTATATAGTAAATCTGGGGTCAACAGGGGTATCCATTTTTTTCTTATTTCTGCTCAAATCTATAGATTGTGGTTACTCGTTAGAACCGCGGTTTTAACGAGTACCCACAATGTATGTTTCGAGCAGAAATGTGAAAAAATATCAAGATTTTTATCTGTAATTTTTCATTTTTGGTGGTAAAATTTTACCAATATATTTGAATAGGCCTGTTTTCGCAATGTGATTTACACCCTGTTTCATCTACTTGTCTGTTGAGGTACCCTTTGCCATGTCATCAGCAATGAGGAACTCATCTAGCACCTCTGTTTTTACCTTGGCTTTGCATTGTAATCTTCTAATGTTAAAAAGCATACCATCAAAGAGAAACCTATCAGGTATACCATTGTCATCAACCTGGAAAGCATCTGTGAGCATGGCAGAGAACATCATGCTGAACAGTGTTGGGGGCTAGTACATAGCATTGATATAGACTCCATTTGTTTTTTACATTTCTATTTTTCCATAGAGTATTTTCTTTGGCAAACGTTCCTCAGGTATAATGTCCATCTTAACCGTGGCTGTTTCAGAAGAGTATGTACACACCGCATTTCTGTCCTTTTCAGGGACTTCTGTGTCTGGAATCCTGTCTTGGCACTTAATGTTTAAAAGTTTTCCAAAACATCTTGTATGGAAGTGGTGCAGTCTGTGGAGTGCCGTTGGTAAACTGTCCACGTTTCGAATGCATGTTGGCAGCACCACAGGTGTAGACTTTCATTTTAGTGTCAAACCGTTACTGTCAAACCGTATTCAAATTTGACTTCCGCGCAGTCGGCCAAATTTAGCAATTGAATCCGTCATCTTTACAAAGGGGAACTCACTGTAAGATTTGCCTGGGGTTGCTTGATAGACCACTGTGTTTTTATGCTGATTGTGAGATCATAGCTGTCACAGGATTCCGATACTTGAGCTTCACCTTTTTACCCTGAAACACTTTGCCATGTCTAAAGCTAAGAGGTACTCTGTCTGCTCCTTGGATTTGGCTTGCAACCTTGCTAGAGTATAATAGTGTATGGTGTAACTTCGATTGCTCGAACACCCTTGGGATTTCAGTAAACCATCCCGCCCCTCAAGCACGCTAAAGGTCATCTGTGTTTAGCAGCCACCTTTCTTCAACAGCCATAATAATATCCCCAAACATTCTCAATATATTTAACCTCTGTTGTGTAGCCACTACCTTCCTTCAAACAGCAACAGTTAACCCAATGGTGCAATTGTGAAAATTCGAATGTGCTTTACAATAATACACCCATGTGACATATTGCATTTCCTCAAATCTCCACTGAAGAAAAAAATCTGATATTTTTCTTATTTCTATAGCAAACATTAGTTGTGGGTGCTTGTTAGAATCACCTCAATGAGGCGGTTCTAACGAGTGCCCGCAGCCTATATCTTGGAGTAGAAATAAGAAAAATAATGTATACCTCCGTAAACCCCAGTTTTCTTTATATAAAGTGGGGTTTATGGGGTGTTTATTCATGGACATGTTCATTTGATGGAAAATAGGATCTTCTTTTCTGATGTGTTTATTCATTGTGACATACACAGTAAGCACATGGTTGTATCAGTACGGCTGCTATTGTGAAAATAAAAGTGTCACCATTTTTCTTAAAAATGTATCTTCTCACAATGTGAAACTATCCTGATAAGCTAAGCTGCTAGTTTAGAGACACACATAGAGCGTAAAGCGAAGATTATTTGTTATATTTGATTTGATGTTTAACGTCCACGTCAACACTATATAGGTCATTCAGGAGACGTTGCTACCAATTTTGTGGTACTTTTACCCGACATTGAGATGAAATGCTATCTCAAGCCCTGTCGCCCAATGAAACCAATAGGGTTTGGACGGTCCGACTCCCGCCGCTTTGCGTGGGCAGGCTTAGATCCTTTAAGCGGTTTACCAGTACTCGTGTGCGGTCGGATTCAGCTCTGGGTGGAAGCATCATGCAGTCCATTTATTTCTTCAAGCCCCGGTTGGCGAGGGCGGGCGTAAAGCGAAGAATCGGATTAGACTGCGCTAATCTTGAGTCATTGAACACAAATCTTATATGAATCACAAGGCTAGCATACATTACGCAAATTAGGCATCTGAAGAACACATTACGCATTTAAGCGTTCATAACGCATATTGCTCATCTGTAGCGCTGTTGATTTACATAACGCATTCGTCCCACGCCCATCGGGGCTTGAAGAAATAGATGGGTTGCATGGTGCTTCCCTGCAGAGCTGAAACCGACCGCAGTACTGGTTAACCAGCAAAGCGCTGCGAGTCGGACCTTCCATGCTTATAACTCGAAAGTTTCATTGGGCGACAGATTTCATCTGAATGTCGGGTAAAAGTTCCATAAAATTGGAAGCTACGTCTCCAAACTGACTTAAACAGTGTTGACGGGTACGTTAAAACTCAAATCAAACAACGCTCATAACGCATGTGTAACGATTAAAACGCATACATCATAGCGCCCATCGCGAATGCAGTTAAGTGCTCATTGAGCGTGAAAAAAAAACAACAGAAATCCCAAAATATTTTCTCTTTATTCATCACGAAAACATGCCTATGTAATTTTGACCCCCTTAAACCCCACTTTTATGCAGTAAAACTGGAGTGTACAGGGGTATACATTTTTTTTGCTCACCAGAGCCGAAGGCTCCGGGGGAGCTTATTGGATATGCAGTTGTCCGTCGTCGTCGTCGTCGTCGTCGTCTGCGTCGTCGTCGTCTGCGTCTGCGTCGTATGTCCGTCGTCAACACTTTCAAACGACTTCTCCTCTGAAGCCACTTGGCCGATTGGATCCAAATTTTATCTGTAGTATCCTTGGGCGGGGGGATTGAAAGTTTGTGTTTTTTATGAAAATCGGTTCATTAGTTTGGTTGCTATGGCAACCTCGAGTTCCCATAGACTTATAATGGGGAAAATTGAAAAATGTCATTTACTGCCAAGCCTCTGCAGATATTTTGACAAACCTTTCATAGAAATGTTCCTTAGACAATCTATTCTCTGCCATATGAATTTAGGGCTGCTGCTCATTTGTATTGGTTGCCATGGAAACCAAAATGAAAAAAAAAATAGAAAAAAATACTTGAAAAATCATCTCCTCAGAAACCGTATGCTCTATGAGGCTGAGAGTTTATGGAAACATTCACCATATTTGCCTTTACAGGTTTTGTGTTTTTATGAAATTCGGCTCTTTAGTTTGGTTGCTATAGCAACTTAGATTTTCCATAGACTTATAATGGGGAAAATTGAAAAATGGCATTAACTACCAAGCCTTTGCAGATATTTTGACAAAATTTTCATAGAAACGTCCCCTGAGTAAACTTCTCTCAGCCATATGCTTTTATGTCAACCTGTGGGTCCCGAAGGTTGTGCCAGGGCCATGCCCCGCCCCCTCCACTTCATAAAATGCCTTATATCTCAGAAACCTTACAGATCCCCACTCCTAAACCATATGTATTCTTGTTCCTTATGATAAGACACATTAAGTGACACCAACCTGGGGGTTCCCCCGGATGTGCTGGGGACATGCCCCACCCCCTCCACTTCATTAAATGCCATTTATCTCAGAAACCATTCAGATCCCCACCCCTAAACCGTATATATTCTTGTTTCTTATGATAAGACGCACTCAATGACAGCAACCTGGGGGTCCCCCGGGATGTGCCTGGGCCATGCCCCAACCCCTCCATTTCATAAACGGCCCAATATCCATGAAACCCTACAAATTCCCACCCCTAAACCATATATATTCTTGTTCCTTATGATAAGATGCATGAAGTGACACCAACTTGGGGGTTCCCCCAGATGTGCCGGGGAAATGCCCCACCCCCACTTCATAAAATGCCATTTATCACAGAAACCATTCAGATCCCCACCCCTTAACCATATATATTTTTGTTCCTTTTGATAAGACGCACTCAGTGACACCAACCTGGGGGTCCTCCGGGATGTGCCGGGGCCATGTCCCATCCCATCCACTTCATAAAAGGCCAAATATCCCAGAAACATTTCAGATCCTCACCCCTAAACCATATATATTCTTGTTCCTTATGATAAGACACATTCAGTGACACCAACCTATGAGTCACCCAGGGCATGCCCGGGCCATGCTCCACCCCTCAACTTCACAAAAGACCAAATATCTGAGAAACAGTTCAGAGCCCTACCCCTAAACCATAATATATTCTTGTTCCTTATGATAAGACGCAATTAGTGACACCAGCATGGGAGACTCCCGGGGTGCCACCGGCCATGTCCCACCCCTCTACTTCATTAGAAGTCATATATCTCAGAAACTGTTCAGATCCCCACCCCTTAACCATATATATTCTTCTTCCTTATGATAAGTCCCCACTTCATAATAGGCCATATATCTCAGAAACAATTCAAACCCCCACCCCGTAATCACATATATTTTTGTTCATTGTTATCAGACACATTCAGTCATCCCCATCTTTGGGGGTCCGCAGAGGCCATTTCTCTCCCATCCACTTCATAATAGGGCCTCATATCTCAGAAACCGTTCAGCATTCAGTGACAGCAATCTTGGGCTTTTCTGGGATCCACCATGCCCGAATCCCTCCACTGCTTAAAAAGCCTTACATCTCAGGAGCCATACATATCCCCACCGCTAAACCATAATGTCTCTGTTCCTTTTGATAAGATGCATTTAGTGACACCAACCAGGGCTCCGTTGGGTTCATGCCCCACCCTCTCTACTTTATAAAACACCTAATATTTCAGATACAGTCCACATGAGTGCTCATTTGGGTATGGGGTTTGTTTGGGAGACTTTATAATTGGTAGATTAAAATCATATCCTGTTAGAATACAATGTCATGGGCAGTGCCCACCTGAGCTCTGGTTTATGAAATTTGGCTCTTTGGTTTGTTTGCTATGGCCAGTTAAGAATTACAATTGACTTATAAATGGGGAAAATTGAAAAATGACATTTATGCCTTTCAAGATATTTTGTCAAATTTACATAGAAATGTTCCTTTAATAATGTTCTTTTAGGCCTATTAGTTGCCACAGATGGGAAATTGTCAATTGTCATCTGTTGTCCTGCAACAACACATTCAAGCGACATCAGACCTCTGAAGCCACTATCTGTAGTATCCTTGGGCGCAGGGCTTCCATGGTTAATTAAAATACATTGCTGCCAGTGGGCAGTGCCCCCTGAGCTCTGGTGAGCATAGTGGCCCATGGGCCTCTTGTTTCTTATTTCTGTTCAGAAACATAGATTGTGGGTACTCGTGAGATCCGCCTCTGCGAGGCGGTTCTAACGAGTTCCCACAATATATTTTTGAGCTTACATATGAAAAATATCAGAATTTTCGGTCTGAAAATGTTCATTTTTGGTGGTAAAATTTTCAATTTGCGAAGGCGTGCTTTCGAAATATCACGTCAGCGAGCGGAACAAATCCCCGAATTCAACAAGGAAGCGAATTCCTGTGTTTGTTAATGGTGCCTGTATACTCAGGACTTTTTTTCCCTCTATGAATAGTTCCAATTATAACGTAACAGTTGTAGGAAACAATCCTTTTCGACTGGTCCCGATGATATATAGAGCGTTTATCCCTACACTATTTCAGAACTTGCAATGTCCACGGATGACGTTTGACCCATTTTGTACCAGACCAAAACGGGTACTTAGCAAACAGTGCAGGCCCAGATCAGACGCAGCAGAACGCGGCGTCTGATCAGGGCCTACACTGTTTGCAAAAAGTTCAGCCATTTTCCAAATAAATTTTGAAGAAACCACAACCTGACACCCGTAAATTTGAAATAAACTCCTGCTATATTTAAGGAGGAAGATTCCATCTGGTACAAAAAGGGCTGTTTACAGCCCGAGTCTGTGATTTGTTTGTTGTTGGTTTGGTTGCTTGGTTGGTGTGGGAGTGTTCTTGAAGAGTATACCGACAACTGGACATACCTGTGCACCCGGGAAATTAGTTTTATCGCATTTCCCTTGGATGTAACGGTATTTCTACCCTGGTATTTTGCGTAGTTTGTTTGATTTGAGGTTTAACGTCCCCGTCAACACGGTATTTTGCGTAGAGATTTCTGACAAAAATGAATAAATGTGTGTGCGTGTGTGGAGTAGCCTTGTGTGTGGCATTATGTTTGGTGTTGGAGGTCGTATTAACTTGGCCGCGGTTCGGTAATCTTAACCCTTGTCCTGCTAATCCCGGATATGCCTTATCTTTGAAACAATGTAGATCCAGATCGGAAGCCATCTGATCAGGATCTACATTGTTTGCCATTCAGATTGTGAATTTGTTGCAATAATTTTCATCAAGTAATCTGATTGGTTGATAATCGGTAGTAGGTGTGGCATATATAAATATTCAGCAGGACAAGGGTTAATGATAGTTTTGTTTGTTTTGTTCCCAGTGGTAAAACTCCGATGACTAAAGTGAGCGAGGGTAGATGTCCTCCAACTACGAGGTCCATACCAACGTCTACGACAACAACCCCGAAACCTTAAATGTGATAGATGCCGGGCATCTGAGAAGAACGAACTCTGAACTGAATTCTTAAGTCTTTTTTAGCTGCGAGAAGCGTAAATAGAGGATCTTACACGAGTGTTCATGTATGTAATGTTGAGAGAACTTGTGGCCCAACCCCGTTGCTTATTATTATATGCAATAAAATATGATTTAACTAAACTAAACTGAGTGTTCATGTATCATTGAATTTATTAATCGAGTTAAGAAAAAGGGATAAAATGCGAGGCTTTGCCGAGCATTTTATGCATTTTCCTAATTCAATAATGCATGAGCACGAATGCAAGATTCTAATTATCATATGGCATTCAAAACGCATTTTTTTCACGATTTTTAACAAAAATGTCAATATTCCGCCATTAGTAAACGCGACGCTAATTAATTACTATAGTGGATTACCGAATTTCACATGACGTTATTACACTCTCAGACGCGACGTCATATGATAAATAAGTCTTTGAGAACGTGTGCACATGTAGAACAAAAACCAGCCTGCGTGCCCAATCCGAATCCAACTTTTCCTGTCTGTGTGGAGAAGCTGGCCACCAATCTGCATCCATCCAGCGCACAGCAAAACTCTTATCAGTCTGCGCAGATGCACGGACTGATCAGAGACTATGATGGATGCGCATGTGCAGACTGATCAGAGACTTTGCTATGCGCACATGATTTTTGAAAACATATTTTCTCTTCTGGTAGCTCATTTATGAAACAAGCCTTCGGGGAGAATCATGAATTTTAATTTGCAAGTGCCACAGTTGCTTATTGTTGTTGTTGTTTTGCTGTTGTTGTTTTTGTTGTTTTTGCACAAAAAGGACAATACATGTATTAATCATATTCATAAAATTCATTGTTTGTTTGTTGTACTTTGTGTATTTTGTTGTGTGTGTGTGTGTGTGTGTGTGTGTGTGTGTGTGTGTGTGTGTGTGTGTGTGTGTGTGTGTGTGTGTGTGTGTGTGTGTGTGTGTGTGTTTTCTTGCTTTTTATTGCTTTCTTCTTCCTTTTTTGATAATCAGAATCAAGCTTTAGCTAAGTTACAAAATTCTAATTTTTGCTTTAAATTTATTTTAGTCAACTGTGATTTATATGCTGCCGCTTTGTGACCCATCATTGGAAAAAAAAAATAAAGTGAATTCTGTTACGAAAGTATCTTCTCTTCTGTATGTTCCAATGCAACGGACGGCACTACAGCACTGCGGCAAGAATGACTTGATGTACAGTCCCTTACGATAACACACTCATGCGACATGGTACATTTTTCACATCTCCAAAATGGCTACTTTTCTGATGAATATCTGTTATATTTTCCTTACAAATACTGCAAACATAGATTGTGGGTGCTCGTTAGAACCGCCTCATTGAGGCGGTCCTAACGAGTACCCACAACCTATGTCTTGGAGCAAAAATAAGAAAAATAATGTATACCCCCTTAAACCCCAGTTTTCTCTATATAAAGTGGGGTTTAGGGGGTGTTCATTTCACGGACTTGTTCACGTGATGTAATCTGAGTCTTTGTTATTCACATAGGACCAAATTTTATACGGAGTGGCTATTTGCAGTCAACTGCAAATAGCCAAAAAACGTTAAAACGGCTATTTGCAGTCAACTGCAAATAGCCAAAAAACGTTAAAACGGCTATTTGCAGTCAACTGCAAATAGCAACGTTAAAATGGCTATTTGCAGTCAACTGCAGATAGCCAAAAAACGTTAAAATGGCTATTTGCAGTCAACTGCAAATAGCCAGAAAACGTTAAAATGGCTATTTGCAGTCATTCTATTAGCGTTAGAAAGGCCACCTGGAGATGTTCAAAATATTTTAAAATGGAAGGGGCCTCTGCGGCCTAGTAGTTTATTAGAGCTCTGACTCTTAATCATTAAGACTCTCACCGTTATGGCTATGTTTGTTTGTTTTGATGTTTTACGTGCTCTGCAACACTATTTAGGACATTTTAGAGACGTTACTTCATTTTTGCGCGACTTTTCCCACAGCTTGAGACGTAAAGACACCTCAAGCCTATGTCACCAATAAGGCCTAGGACGCACCGACTCGCACCACTTGGCCTTAGCAGGCTTAGTTCTTCTTAACGGTTTACCAGTACTCATGTGCAGGCAGTTTCTGCTCTGGGTGGAAGCATCATGCAGCCAATCTATTTCTCCAAGCCGCGATGGCCGGGAACTATAAAATGGCTAAATAGAGCCTATATTTTGTGTGAACATATGACACCTATAGTTTTAAATCACATATTGTTTCCATTTTTGTTTCACTGTTAAGCAATGTTCCCTGCTTGTTTAAATGAAATATCTAATTTGTAAAGCCCATGAGAGGTTGTTGGGGAGTCGGGGTGGGGGGGGGGATGAGGCAAAGGTGACGTGTGTCTTGCGTCACTTGGGCGTCCATCTGATATTGGCTTACAGTTGGTTAAGATAATGGTAGAGAGGGGATGATGTTATTTCTTCTGATGATGTTATTTCTTCTGTTTCTATACTTCCAATCGTTTTCCTCTTACTCCTCCGTCTCTCATTTTCATCTCTGCTATCTCTTCTATCTCTTTCCTCCCTTTCTTAGGGACAGGACACAAAATTACTCACTGTATGAGACCGTCCAATGCATATAAGCCTTTTGGTTTCATTGGTCGGCAGGACTTGAGTTGTCATCTCATCTCAATGTCGCCGGGTAAAAGTCTCACAAAATTGGAAGCAACGCTTCCAAAAATGACCTAAATGGTGTTGACGGGGACGTTAAACCTCAATTCAAACAATCAAATGATCCGCCCCTTCCCATCGGGGCTTGGAGAAATAGAATGCGCTGCATGGTGTACACCAGGCGTTCAATGTGCCAGTAACGTCTAAGTAACGTCGATGCAACGTAGTGGCAAACACTCACTACAAAATGAACGGGCGTGGTGTGGTATTTAACCATTATCATGCTGGACAAGTCAACCCTACCTTTGCAAACAATATATAATCAGATCAGGAAGCCATCTGATCAGGATCTACAGTGTTTGTCATGAAGAAGTGAACTTAATAAATACAGTAAATGGAGTACCGGGTAATGTCATTCTTTGATATTCTGCAATGGGCGTGGCTAAAATAATTGTAATTGTTGTGGTATTTAACATAACACTTATAAGGCGTTTTAAGACAAACGCTGCCTTTGCAAACAATGTCGATTCAGATCAGGAAGTCATCTGATCAGGATCTGCAGTGTTTGTTATGAATTTGTGAATAGAATGCAGAAAACCATTTTTTTTAAAAAAATAATGTATGGGCTGCATAAACTGAGTGACTTCTTTTTTTTTTTTTTTTTTTAAGCTAAATTCTAAATTTAGCTACGCACCCAACTGAGATAATGGCCAAATATGACCGACTCAGTATAGATCAATTTTCACTTAAAACTTAAAGCATTTGTTTTAATTTGTAGGGGCAATATTCACTCGTTGTGCCATTATATTTTTCTCGACTGTTTTAACCCCTTAAGATGCCAATCACAACAATTGTCATCTGCGTTGCTATGTGTTGATTATATTAAAAAGTCATTGTTGTAAACAGTGTGGATCCAGATAAAACTGCTGGGAACAATCTGATCTGGGTCCACGCTGTTTGCTTGTATGCCTAAATATTCTTTTAGACTGCAAAAATGTGAAATAGATGAGATACGCAGACGACATTTTCAGATGCAGTTTTTCTTAGCACCTCAAGGGTTGAATTAATAAATGTCATCAATAGGATTATAATATCTTTCAATAGGATTACAATAGATATGCGGTCAACATTACAGCCCCCGAGGGTCTCCACACGCCTTTATACAAACACAATTGTATAATGAACCACACCATGAGAAAAACTGTCTTTGCGAAGATCTGCTCAAATACCATGTACTGATATTGCATAAAGAGTTTCCTGTTTTCCTATGTGACCCATATTAAAGAAACCACCGAAAGAAAAGATTTATCATTTCAACATGGACTGGCTAATATTTAAAGAATTTGAATTTTGACATGCACGTTTATATCACACATATAGTGAAACTTTTACCACCAAAAAGTGGAAGTTTTCAGATACTAAATTTTGATATCTTTCATACTCCTGCTCAAAACATAAAATTGTAGGAACTCGTTAGAACTGCCTCGGCGAGGCGACTCTAATAAGGAACCACAATATATGTTTTGACTAGAAGTAAGAAAAATAATGTATCAATACAATCTGGAAGAAAAAGAAACAAATTACACTGAAAGAAAATATATTCTGCTACTGCAGGGGCTTGTACGATAGCGAAATGATACAGTGTTGCCAGCGCCCCTTGGGTCAAAATTGGCTACGCCCATGGGCCTAGTAGCTACCATAGACTTAAAACGAAAAAAAAAAAAACAACTTAAAATTGAAAAAAAAAAAATCTTCTTCCCTGAAACCATAAAGCCCAGAGCTTAGGTATTTAGCATGTAGCAAGTCGAGTAGTCGTCTACATGAATCCTGCCAATCATGCCCCTGGGATCCAAACTGGCCAAATCCTGTGGCCCCTTAACTCCAATAAACTTATAATGGAAAAAAGCTTAAAAACTTCTTCTCTGAAACCATGAAGTACAGACCTTAGATATTTAGTATATAGCAACATAAAATGGTCGCCTACATTTGTTTGTTTGATTTGAGGTTTAACGTCCCCGTCGACACTGTAAAGGTCATTTTGGAGACGTTGCTTCCAATTTTGTGGGACTTTTACCCGACATTGAGATGAAATGACATCTCAAGCCCTGTCGCCCAATGAAACCAATAGGGTTTATTAGCATGGACGGTCCGCCTCGCACCGCGGTTCCTTGACGGGCTTAGATCGTCTAAGCGATTTACCAGTACTAGTGTGCTATCCGGCCCGGATTCATCTTTGCGTGGAAGCATCATGCAGCCCATATATTTCTTCAAGCCCCTATGGGCGGGGGCTAAATGGTCGCCTACATAAATCCTGCCAAACATGCCCTTTGGGACAAAATTGGCCACGCCACAGGGCTCATTAGCTCCTATTGACTTATACTGGAAAAAAGTTCAAACATATTCTTCTCGGAAACCATAAGACCGAGAGCTTATATTTTTAGCTCACCTGACTGAAGGTCATGGTGAGCTTTTGTGACTGTGAGATGTCCCGGCGTCGTCGTGCGTCGTCCGTAAACTTTTCTTGTTAAAACTCTAGAGGCCACAGGTTTAGTACAATCATGATCAGAATAATTATCATGACAATATCTCGGTAGGGTTTGAATATGGGTCATGTCGGGTCAAAAAGTAGGTCAGTAGGTCAAATCATAGAAAAACCTTGTTAACACTTTAGAGGCCACACTTTTGGTCCACATATCATCAACCTTTCTCAGAATGATCGTCTCGACCATATCTAGGTTATGTTCGAATATGGGTCATGTGGGTCAAAAGTAGGTCAGTAGGTCAAATCATAGAAAAACTTTAGAGGCCGCAATTTTATTCTAATCATCATCAACCTTGCTCAGAATGATCACCTTGACAATATCTAGGTCAATTTCTAATATGGGTCATGTGGGGCCAAAAAGTAGGTCAGTAGGTAAAATCATAGAAAAACCTTGTTAGCACTCTAGAGGCCACAGTTTTTGGTCCAATCATCATCAGACTTGCTCAGAATTGTAATACCTTGGCCAGGAGGGGTATTCTATGAATAGATTGGTACCTTTTACAAAGGGCCACCCCTTGTCAACATTGTAAGTTAGACTGAGTCTGTTCATCTCCATCTGATGCACTAGGACCTGACCCTCAATGTCCACAAGGTGCCCAGATAGTGACATACAGGCCAGCTCTTTATCGTCAAAGGGTTCCAAACACACCAAACCCGACTTCCACCCCACCCCCACACACCATGCGTCATTGTTAGTAAGACCGAGCCCGTTCATCTCCGTTTGGTGCAGTAGGACCTGGCCCTCAATGTCACAAGGTGCCCAGATAGTGACATACAAGTCAGCTCTGTATTGTCAAAGGGATCGCCCCCCCTCGCCTACACAGACACCATGGGTCATTCTTAGTTAGACTGAGCCCGTTCATCCCCGTCTGGTGCACTAGGACCTGACCCTCAATGTCTACAAGGTGCCCTGATAGTGACATACAAGTCAGTTCTGTATTGTCAAAGTGATCCCCCCTCCCCACACACACACACCAAGAGTCATTGTTTGTTAGACTGAGCCTGTTATTAGGATCTGACCTTCAATGTGTCCACAAGATACCCAGATAGTGACATACAGTATAACCCTTAAAATGACTTAAGTTCCTAAATAGCTAGGTTGATTTTGAAATAATTTCACAGAAATGTTCCTTGGGCCACTGTCAGCCAAAAATTGTTCAAACAGTCCACTCCACTTTATATTACCTGCCATAAGGACCAGCTGTGCGATCCAGGGCCATCATGGCCCTCTTATTTGAATGAAGATCAAGTATATTTTCCTAATTTCTAGTCTAAACATAGATTGAATGTGCTCGTTAGAGCAAACTCAATGAGGCGGTTCTAACGTGTACCCACAATCTACGTGTTTGCACCAAAATAAAGAATGGTAATAATTACCCCTTAAACCCCGCTTTCTCCATATAAAGTGGGGTTTAGAGGGGCCATAATTTCATGGACTTGTTAACCTGATGCGAAGAGCACACAACGAAGACTATGAATAGACAGCGCGGATGCGCAGCCTGATCTGAATTTCGATGGGCACACGTGTAAATGGCAGGAATATAAAATGACTGCAAATAGCCATTTTAACGTTTTTTGGCTATTTGCAGTTGACTGCAAATAGCCATTTTAACGTTTTCTGGCTATTTGCAGTTGACTGCAAATAGCCATTTTAACGTTTTTTGGCTATCTGCAGTTGACTGCAAATAGCCATTTTAACGTTTTCTGGCTATTTGCAGTTGACTGCAAATAGCCATTTTAACGTTTTTTGGCTATTTGCAGTTGACTGCAAATAGACTCTTCCAATTTTATAAGCACCATTTGCTTAACGAGCTCATTAGTGATCAAACACAAATATTCCTCCGGTACAATATTTACCACATGTATTTTTGCTGAAAAAATTGAGAAGCCTTTTGCAGACGCAAAAGCTACTCACCGTTTTTTTTTTTTTTTTTTTTCAGCAAAAATACCAGCATTTTTTCCATAATAAATGATTACTGTTTGAACGATATGTGAACTAACGACAATGGTAATTGTGAACAACTGGTTACACATGTCTTTTGTTGGTTTTGAGATGCTTTGACATATAAAAAAAACATCGCTGTTCGAACTTCTGTATCTCGACTTCCTTTGGAACTAAGAAAACTTGTCCAAATTAGGGGTAGTTCGAACGACTAAGGGTTAATCATATGAGGCAAAATAGGAATGACTTCAGGCGAACTACTGATGGTTAGTAATTTCGGCAGCTCATGAGGCACAGTTGTTTGTTTGGTTTGATTTGAGGTTTAACGTTCCCCTCAATACTGTATATGTCATTTTGCAGACGTTGCGTCCATGTTTGTGGGACTTTAACCCGACATTGAGATGAAATGACATCTCAAGCCCTGTCGCCAAATGAAACCAATAGGGTTAATAAGCATGGACGGTCCGACTTGCACCGCTTAGCCTGGGCAGGCTTACCTATAAGTGGTTTACCAGTACTCGTGTGCGGTCGGTTTCAGCTCTGCGTGGAAGCATCATGCAGCCCATCTGTTTCCTCAAGGCCCGATGGCGGGGGCCTTCATATGATACAAAATAGACTTCAGGCGAACTACTGAAGGTTAGTAATGTAGGCAGCTCATGGGTACATTGGAAATTCAGGATATATTTTAATCTTCTATAAAATGAAAGTATTTGTGTGTACTCATTAGAAGGCGAAAGGCGATTCTAAGCAGTATACACAGCATACCTTTTTACAAGTTAAAATTTAAAATAAAAATCCTTCCTAAATTGTTTTTAACAAATTTGGTACCGGGAATCCCAAAAAACGGGTAATTGGCAGGCCTACACTGTTTGCAAAAAGTTTCCCAAATAAAATTTGAAGAAAACACAACCTGACACCTCTAAATTTTATAAATGGACTCCTGGTTTATATAAGGAGGGTTAATATATGGGAATCCGGAACTATGTTACGAATTCTCTATGGACTTAAAGGCGAGTTCGAATTAGCCATGGTAAACGAGACATCCGTATTCGGGGTATTGAAGTTCGACTCTTAATGAAGTATACATTGTTAACCCTTTTTATACCAAATGTAACTTCTTCCACCTTATGTATAGCAGGAGTCCATTTCAAAATATAGGGGTGTCCGGTTGTGTTTTCTTCAAAATTGATTTGGAAAATTGCTAAACTTTCAGCAAACAGTGGAGGCCCTGATCAGACGCCGCGTTCTGTGGCGTCTGATCTGGGCCTGCACTGTTTGCCAGGGTACCCGTTTTGGGGTTTCCGGTATTAAATGGGTTAAATATGAATGGTTATACAGACAGGGGAGGCAACTCATCCAAAGTCATGTTTGTCTCGTTTAAAAATAGGCAGCTTCCCTTAAAGAGAAGAAGAATTCTCATTTTAGGTGGGGTTCACCATTCCTTTATGAAAACCTTATCCCCGACTGATCACGACAAACCCCTACCTTTACAAAAAGAGTAGATCCAGATCAGATGGCTTCAGATCAGGGTGTACACTGTTTGTCATTCAGTTTGCGAATTCGAATGAGTGAGTTTTAGTTTTACGTCCCCGTACAGCTAAGGTCATACGGAGACGGGACCTCGGTTTAAAGACTCATCCGAAAGTCTGGAGAAGCCCGGGATCGATCCTGCGATCCCTGGTTTACAAGGCGAGTAGCGTAACCACTGCACCACGGAGGCTTCTCTTGCGAATTCGAATGAATAATTACATCAAGTAATTTGATTGGTTGAAATGTGAATGGCTGTGGCTAAATTAATTTATACAGCTGGATAAGGGTAAAACTAAGTCAGAGAGAAGCTTACTCCCTTGTCAAAAATGGCGGCAAACCTGAGGTGTAGCACCGGATACAAATGGGGCGGTCGAGGATGTTGAGCAGGGGAGGGGCGGGGGGGGGATAACGATGCCAGTTAAAGAATATTTCCTGTATTTGTTGATCCTTTATTTTATTTTAATTTCGCAATGTTTATTAAACAGTACACAACAAAACCTTTAAATTGCGCGCGGATTAAATTCATTGGTCAGTGGTTATCACGTGGATAATAAGAGTGAAGGCAGGCAGTATTGTCAACTTTGGGTCATTTTTTTTTAGTTAAACATATTTTATTGCCTTTCATGATAGCATATGGGGTTGGGCCACAAGTTCTACCAACATTAGTTACGGCCCTTCCCCTACAATTTTGTACAAAAAGTGAACAATGGCCAAAATTACATAACACATACAAAATGATACAAATTAGAGAAATAATTAGAGAGAGAGAGAGAGAGAGAGAGAGAGAGAGAGAGAGAGAGAGAGAGAGAGCTGGATAGAAGTTGTTGTATGGTCCAGTCACGCGCTGCCGCCGTTCCAAAGTGGACATGACCACAGCCCATCATCTGTTAACTATATAAATGCTTGATTTATTTAAACCTTCCGCTGTCCTTGATAAATTGGTGCACTGCCTGAAAAATAAAGAAATTATCATTATCAGAAACACCTTGTTTACCGTATAACAGACTGTAAGTATTCAAGGGGTGTTGGTTACGTGTTTTCCTAAACATATCAATTCGTACCACAGCATAATTCGGACAGTCAAAGAAAAAAATGTTTAGCGTCTTCAATTTCAAAGCCACATCGGCATGAAGGATCATCTGTCAAGTGGTTTCGGAAAAGGTCATGGTTTAAATTACTGCAGTTGTTCCTTATTCTTGCCTGCAATACACTAAGGTAACGATTACCTTTAAGGAAACATTCGGGGATTTTTCTTGAACCAAATAAGTGCAGTTTAAGTTTATACTGAAAGTTAGAAAATGAATCGCACCGTTTCACTTCGGGTGTTAACTCGTTCCATAGAGAAACAGACGACGGCATGCAGGACTTACGAAAAGTTTCTGTTCGAGTATAATAATTAGAAAGATCTGAAGAATTTTAAGTGATAACCAGAGACTTCGCCCACCAAAGGTGGCATAAGTTGCGATAGATATTCAGGCGCCTGTCCATTTGCAACTTTGTACATGAAACATAATTTTTGATATTTTCTGCACTCTGCTAAACTTGCCCATCCACACTCATTATATAGGTTTATTAATGAGACTGATCTAGTTAAGTCAGTGACCACCCGGGCTGCTTCGTTCTGTAACTTTTCAAGAGCATCGCGATCTTGATTGGTACACCCATCCCAAACAATAGATGAATATTCGAGCAACGGCCTTAGATATTAAAAATACATTTGGTTAAGAGCTTGGCGACTAAATGAAAATTTCAGTCGTCTCATCATCCCTAAAACCTTGTACCCAGACTTCAAAATATTTTCGATATGCGTGTGCCACTGTCCATTACAAGATAAAGTTACCCCTAAGTGTTTATGAGAATCTACAAATTCTATATCCGTATTGTCAAAACGTAAATTTGGCATAGCATGATTTCGTCTCAGAGAGAACATGATGGCTTCTGTTTTAAGTGGATTAAAAGTTACTAGCCATTGCTTAGCCCAAAGAAGTATGACAGATAGATCATGGTTAAGGATACCTTCAATATCTCAATATCTTGCACACTAGATGCAGAGACGAAAAGAGATCTATCATCTGCAAATAGCCGGGTCAAACTTAAAAGATTGTTCGTTATATCATTAACATATACGAGGAAAAACAACGGACCAAACACAGAACCTTGTGGAACTCCCGCAGACACATGCTTAACATCAGAGACAGAGGAGTTGACACGCACTTTTTGTCTGCGGTTAGACAGATAATTAGATATCCAAGTCAGGAGAGGGCCCTTGATACCATTTTGGCGAAGTTTGAATAAAAGACCTGTATGCCAAACACGGTCAAAGGCTTTAGATATATCACAAAAGACCATGCACGAGTACTGCTTTTCATCAAAAGATTGGCAAATTAGGTGGAAGATATCAACTAATTGATAAGTAGTAGAATGACCAGGTAAGAAACCAGATTGATATTTATAGATGAGGTTATTTTCATTAAGGAAGTTATATATATGCTTAAAAACAACTCTTTCCATTATTTTTCCTACTGAGTTTAGGTGTGATACGGGGCGATAATTTGTTGGCAAATTACTTTCACCCTTCTTGAAAAGAGGAATGACCAGAGAGGATTTATACTCATCTGAAAATTCACATTCTTGAAGAAAATGATTAAACATCATAGACAGAGGTACGGAAATGGCATAAGAGACACCTTTAAGCATTCTATGACTTATCAAATCTGGTTCAGATGCCTTGTTTAGACACACAGAATCAATAATGTCTTTCACTTCTTGTACAGTTATTTCGATTCTCTCGAGGCTTTGTTCCGTTAGGGGAGTAAATGGAGGCAGTCTAACATTTGAGTCATCAATGGAGGATATTGATGCGAAATAGTCGTTTAGACAGTTTGCTTTCTCAGTATCTGATACATGATATTTAGGTTCACTAAAGGGTAAAACTGTACTCAAAGGCGGTATAGTAGTTTTGGTGTTCTTTTTCTTCGTAAAATGACGAATGAGGCGCCAAAAGTCTTTTTTGTTGTTAGTGAAGGATTCGGTCAATGAAATTTCTAAATTATTAAAAAATGTTTCCTTGGCGTGTTTTTTAAGATTGTTAACTTTATTTCTAAATGTTTTGTATTTTGACCAGTGTGCCTGGTTACCTGATTTCAACGCTTTAGATTTTAAACGGTCTCGTTTTCGAGAATATTTACGGATCTCAGAATCATACCAGGGTTTATCGCTAGGTCTGATCGTTACTTCTTTACTAGGGATGCAGTCGTTGACAAGTTTTAAACAAGAGGCCCATGGGCCACTATGCTCACCAGAGCTCAGGGGGCACTGCCGACTGGCAGCAAAGTATTTTAATTAACCATGGGAGCCCTGCGCCCAAGGATGCTACAGATAAAATTTGGACCCAATCAGCCTAGTGGCTTCAGAGGTCTGATGTCGCTTGAATGTGTTGTTGCAGGACAACAGATGACAACTGACAATTTCCCATCTGTGGCAACCAATAGGCCTAAAAGAACATTATTAAAGGAACATTTCTATGTAAGTTTGCCAAATATCTTGAAAGTCATAAATGTCATTTATGGCAAACAAACCAAAGAGCCAAATTTCATAAACTGGAGCTCAGATGGGCATTGCCCAATGGCAGACATATATTTTAACATGGTATGATTTTAATCTACCAATTATAAAGTCTCCCAATTCCCAAATGAGCACTCATGTGGACTGAATCTGAAATATTAGCTGTTTTATATAGTAGAGAGGGTGGGGCATGAACCCAATGGAGCCCTGGTTGGTGCCACTAAATGTGTCTTATAAAAAAGAACAGAGACATATATGGTTTAGCGGTGGGATATGTATGGCTCCTGAGATGTAAGGCCTTTAAGCAGTGGAGGGATTCGGGCATGGTGGATTCCAGAAAAGCCCAAGATTGTTGCAACCTAATGCTGACCAGTTTCTGAGATATGGGGCCCTTTTATGAAGTGGATGGGAGAGAAATGGCCCCTGCAGACCCCACAAGATGGGTTGACTGATTGTGTCTAATACCAATGAACAAGAATATATGTGATTATGCGGTGGGGATTTGAATAGTTTCTGAAATATATGGCCTATTATACAGTGGGGCCTTATCATAAGAAACAAGAATATATATGGTTAAGTGGTGGGGATCTGACCGGTTTCTGAGATATATGGCTTTTAATGAACTAAAGGGGTGGGGCATGGCCCGTGGCACCACGGGGGGACTGGGGTGGTTTGGGGGGGGGGGGGGACTGGGGTGGTTGGGGGGACACCATGCTGGTGTGACTGATTGCATCTTATCATAAGGAACAAGAATATATATATGGCTTAGGGTTAGGGCTCTGAACGGTTTCTCAGATATATGGTCTTTTGTGAAGATGAAGAATGGAGCATGGCCTGGGCGAGCCCTGGGGGAACCCTATGTTGGTGTCACTGAATGTGTCTTATCACAAGGACACTGAATGTGTCTTATCACAAGGAACAAGAATATATATGGTTTAGGGGTGGGGATCGGTAAAGTTTCTGGAATATTTGGCCTTTAATGAAGTGGAGGGGTGGGGCATGACCCCAGCACATCCCGGGGGACCCTCAGTTTGGTGTCGCTGAGTGCGTCTTATCATAAGGAACAAGAATATATGTGGTTTAGGGGTGGAGATCTGAATGGTTTCTGAGATAAATGGCATTTTATGAAGTGGAGGGGGTGGGGCATGTCCCCGGCACATCTGGGTGGACCCCGAGTTTGGTGTCACTCAATGCTTCTTATCATAAGGAACAAGAATATATATGATTTAGGGGTGGGGATTTGTAAGGTTTTGGAATATTTGGCCTTTTATGAAGTTTTGTTTGATTTGAGGTTTAACGTCCCCGTCAACACTGTAAAGATCATTTCGGGGACGTTGCTTCCAATTTTGTGGGACTTTTACCCGACATTGATATGAATTGACATCTCAAGCCCTGCCGCCCATTGAAACCAATAGGGTTTATTAGCATGGACGGTCCGCCTCGCACCGCGGTTCCTGGACAGGCTTAGATCCTCTAAGCGGTTTACCAGTGCTAGTGTAAGGGCCGGATTCAGCTCTGCGTGGAAGCATCATGCAGCCCACATATTTCAACAAGCCCCTATGGGCAGGGGCCAACCTTTTATGAAGTGGAGGGGGTTGGGCATGTCCCCGTCACATCCCGAGTGTCCCCCAGGTTGGTGTCACTGAATGCAACTTATCATAAGGAACAAAAATATATTTCATTTAGGGGTATATTGGGCCTGTTGTGAAACGGAGGGGTGGGGCATGAGTGCATCTTATCATAAGAGACAAGAATATATACACTTTACGGGTGGGGATCTGAATGGTTTCTGAGATAAATGGCATTTTATGAAGTGGAGGGGGTGGAGCATGTCCCCGGCACATCAGGGGGGATCCCCAGGTTGGTGTCTCTTAATGCACCTTATCATAAGGAACAAGAATATATATGGTTTAGGGGTGGGGATCTGTAAGGTTTCTGAGATATAAGGCATTTTATGAAGTACTGGGGGCGGGGAATGGCCCCGGCACAACCTACTGGACCCACAGGTTGACATAAAAGCATATTGCTGAGAGAAGTTTACTAAAGGAACATTTCTATGAAAGTTTTGTCAAAATATCTGCAAAGGTTTTGTAGTTAATGCCATTTTTTCAATTTTCCCCATTATAAGTCTATGGAAAATCTAAGTTGCCATAGCAACCAAACTAAAGAGCCGAATTTCATAAAAAACACAAAACCTGTAAAGGCAAATATGGTGAATATTTTCATAAACTGTCAGCCTCATAGAGCATACGGTTTCTGAGGAGATGATTTTTTAAGTATTTTCTTCCTATTTTTTCAATTTGGTTTCCATGGCAACCAATACAAATGAGCAGTAGGCCATAAATCATATGGCAGATAGTAGATTGCCTAAGGAATATTTCTATGAAAGTTTTGTCAAAATATCTGCAGCGGCTTGGCAACATATGCCATTTTTCAATTTTCCCCATTATAAGTCTATGGAAAATCTAAGTTGCCATAGCAACCAAACTAAAGAGCCGAATTTCATAACAAACATAAAACCTGTAAAGGCAAATATGGTGAATATTTTCATAAACTGTCAGCCTCATAGAGCATACGGTTTCTGAGGAGATGATTTTTTAAGTATTTTTTTCCTATTTTTTCAATTTGGTTTCCATGACAACCAATACAAATGAGCAGTAGGCCTAAAATCATATGGCAGATAGTAGATTGCCTAAGGAATATTTCTATGAAAGTTTTGTCAAAATATCTGCAGCGGCTTGGCAACAAATGCCATTTTTCAATTTTCCCCATTATAAGTCTATGGAAAATCTAAGTTGCCATAGCAACCAAACTAAAGAGACGAATTTCGTAAAAAAAAAAAAAAAAACCTGTAAAGGCAAATATGCTGTATATTTTCATAAACTCTCAGCCTCATAGAGCATACGGTTTCTGAGGAGATGATTTTTTAAGTATTTTTTTTTTCTTTTTTTTATCAATTTGGTTTCCATGGCAACCAATCCAAATGAGCAGTAGGCTTAAAATCATATGGCAGATAGTAGATTGCCTAAGGAATATTTCTATGAAAGTTTTGTCAAAATATCTGCAGCGGCTTGGCAGTAAATGCCATTTTTCAATTTTCCCCATTATAAGTCTATGGAAACTCTAAGTTGCCATAGCAACCAAACTAATGAGCCGAATTTCATAAAAAACACAAACTTTCAATCCCCCAACTCAAGGATGCTACAGATGAAATTTGGGCCCAATCGGCCTAGCGGCTTCAGAGGAGATATCGTTTAAAAGTGTTGACGTCACCAGACGCAGACGCAGACGCAGACGACGCAGACGACGGACAACTGCCTATCCTATAAGCTCCCCCGGAGCCTTCGGCTCTGGTGAAAGGCTCCGGTGAGCTAAAAAGTATCTTTAAATAGCAAGCAAGCGTCGTTGACCGATCACTGCAACAAGCAACTCCAGTCGAAAGCAGTTATCAGATTATTTAATTTTTGAAAATCAGCATTTTTATAAAACCAGACAGTACGCTTAAATGAAGACGAAAGGGAATAATTATTGACTGTAACAAGGTATGTAGCGGAGTGATCGGATATTTCACTTGGGTTTGCGATTATCCCCGAATCCAGAATTTGACATTCATCTGAAACAATAATCGGATCTAGCAGAGCTCGATCCCGGGTTGGTTCATTGATAATATTCACTAAAGAGTTTGATATCAAAACGTTTTTAAGTCTGTAAGAATTTGTTTTAAGTAAATCAACATTAAGATCACCCAGTATGAAAAGGTTTTTTGTTACTTCTAGAGCAGCCTCCAAATTAAGATCAAAAGCATGAAAGAAAGTTTCGTCTGATGTTTTGGGACTGTAAAATACTCCCAGTAAACAGCGCTCATTGTTGAGCTTTGTTTCCAACCAAATGCATTCGTCCCAAAAATCTTCCAAGTCAGTCCTCCTTTTATGAATCAAATAATTAGATATATAAATCAAGATACCTCCCCCATGATTGGTTCTGTCTTTGCGATATGGATTATAAAACTCATCTGATAACATTAAGTCATCTGTTGAAACGCTAACGTCCAGATGCGTTTCAGTAAAACACAGAATGTCAAAATCTAGAAAGTTATCTTTAATATAATCCAACTTATTTCTGATGCTACGAATATTACAATGTAATATCGAAACTGAATGCTCGGTCTGAGTTGGACCCGGATTTATTTCAACATCGCCTGCCAGTAATACAAGCAGGGCAACAAAAATGGATGTTTGGTAGTTGTTTGCGCCTGTCATCCAGAATCTACTAGCAGCTCTTATGCTGGAGTTAATAGTTCGCAGAATATAAAGAAGTAGAAATATAATATTTAAATGATACTTACTCGAGATCATTTGCAGACAACGGAAAGCATGTGTTTTGTTGTAGAAGTAGCCAATCGACATCCTCCATGTAATAAGACAATTACCCATATGGCAGAAGAATTAATGTTCTGTTCCTGGAGCATGCCGACTGGTCGCATCCTGAAAGACAGACTGTGCTCATGCCCACAAAGGACAAGGACCACGCCGTGACCAAACCAACAACTACAAACAAGACATGTAAAAGACAGAAGAAAAAAAACAGAAGATATAAGAAGAAAATATATAAGCATCATAAATAATCACCAAAATGTAAAATGGGGAAAACCTCAGCTAGTTTCTAGTAATAAGGAAAAGAAATGTTAACATTCGCAATATAATGAATTCAGACTACATGCGTGCGTGCGTGCGTGTGTGTGTGTGTGCGTGTGAATTTAGCCATAAATATGTATAATGTGTTCAGACGTATAGTATACAATTCCTGGTTATACAGAGCATCATCCCAGCAGGTACATGGAACAAAAATCAATCCTCCCTATACAAAACGGAAATATCACAGAGCACAAGTTCATCTAAAAAAAAAATTGTTGTCAGACTGCAGTTTATTAAGAAAAAAAATTGTGTTGTCAGACTGCATTTTATTAAGAAAAAAAAATCTTTGGAATATGACTGGACTTATTTACACCGATATGACATCATATTAACGTCATATACCAGGCGGGATGATACTTGAAAATAATTCTACCATGCTTCAGCATATATTGAAATGTCCCATGTACTGTATGGCACGTTATATCGTGACTTTTATAACTGTTGGTTAAAGGTTGACACATTGTAACCAAAAAACTCGCCTGTTCTGATAGAGAGAAAAAAAATCAAGCATATACACACACACCCCGCTTCACACAGACAGTGGGAACCCGCTAAAGCCACCTCAGCGAGAAGATTCTAACGATTACCCACAATCTATGACATTGCACAAAAAAACAAGAAAAAGAAATATATCCCTATAAACTTCCATTCTACTCATTAAGTGGAGGTCAGTGGGGTGAAATATTATATAGGCGTGTTTTTCGGATGTTACAGCCCAGTAAGCATTCTACATAAATCTACAGCGGGCCGTTAGCGGCCCGTCAGGGTAGCTGACGGGCCGCTAACGGCCCGCTGTAGATTTTTGTAGAATGCTAGCAGGGAGGGTAGACATCTCCTATATATAAAGTTGTAACTATTAATTACGTTCGACCATCAAATTTAAAAAGAGAAACAAAATTTCATCTGCCGGAAGCAAAGCAATTCTCTCAGAGGAGGACCCCGCCCTCATCAAGAGAATATCATACGGGATGTCATAAGAGTTGTCTCCCTTGTATATGTATAAAGTGTATCCATTCACATTATCGTAATCTACCGATTCATTCAGTAGTAAACCGGTTTTACATTATATCACGTGATCTATTTATAATCCTGTTCGAGGGACCATTGATTATGTATCCGCATTTTGTTTCAAAACTAGGCCAGGTGTCATTTGATCAACCCTTCTCTTGCTGAATATTCATTAAAGCCACACCCATTTCTGTCTATCAGCCAATCGAATTACTTGATGTAATTAATTGCTACAGATTCATAAACAGAATGCCAAACAGTGTAGATCCTGATCAGATGGCTTCTTCATGATAAGGGTTAATAATCGACCCATAAGAATTTGGAAAATGTTGTCTCCCCTTAAACTGTATCTATTCTTCATATCACTAACGGTACATTGCTGTAAATAAGAGGAATGGCTACACCTGGCGGATTTTTCAGCCATTTTACAAAGGGAGACAACTTTCGGAACTTTCTATTCTCTTTTCTCTCAACTCTTTTCTTTTTGATATCAACTTGGAACTCAGGGTGAATGTTGATTACACATTAAACATTAACTACGGAGTTGACGTCTAAAAAGTTGGGGAAAAGTCCCACAAAATTGAAAGAATGACCTAAATATATTGTGTTGACGGGGACGTTAAAGCTCAACATAAACAAACAAAAGCAGTTGCTTTTTATTCAATACATTGATTTACACTCCTGTTCTGAAGTTTAAAGTAGGTACTACGAGGACTGTTCAAATATGAATGCAACTAAGCACATAAAAATGATTCCGTGATAGATTTCGATAAAAAATTTATTTTTCCCCTCAAAGTATTCCCCTTTAATAGATATACAAACTTTCAGTCTTCTGATCCAATCATTGAATGCATTTTGGTAGTCTTTTCGAAGTATACTATGAAGGCACTGGAATATTGCAGAATCGAGGTGTTTGCGCTGTACAAATTTTCGACCAGAAAGGTATTTTTTCAGCCGCGGGAACAAAAAAGTCACACGAGGTAAGGTCAGGGGAATACGGGGAGTGAGGGAGTTCAATAACCTTTTCCTGCTTCAGATAGTCTTGCACAATGAACGCCTTGTCATGTAGCAATCTGACATTGGCCAAACCAATTGCGGGTCTTCGTTCTTTGAAATATTTTTTCAATTTTCGAAGAACTTTATTCTTGTAAAACTTCGCATTTACAGATTTACCTTTAGGCACAGCAACCTGAATAGCAGGGCCCTGATTTGAAAAGAATATGGCATACATTACCTTTTTGACGCTCATGGTCCGCTTTGCAATGCATGGTCTTTTGCAATACTTTGTTGCCCATATTTTGTTCTGAATCTTTCGTTTTGGCTCAGTGAACCCATGTCTCGTCACCTGTGACGCCATTAGCGAAAGACCGTGCATTGTAATTTGGAAACTTTATAAGCAACTTCTTGGCGCACTGAACGCGTGTCTTTTTCTGCTCATCTGTCAACAGATGGGGAATCCATCTAGCACAGATCTTTCTCATTTTCAAATCCCGTTTCATAATTGTATGCGCTGCTCCTAATGAGATGCCAACCATACTAGCTATTTGCCTAGTGGTGTATCGTGCATCGGTAGCAACTGTTTCTTTCACTCTAGCAACCATCTTTGCAGATGTTGCTCTTTTCGGCCGACGATCATGTGGTGCATCTTCTGTTGAGCCTAGCCCACAGCTGAATTTCTTACACCAACGAAAAACCGTCGGAAAAGACATTTCATTATGCACATAAACCGAACATATTTCATCAAAAATGTCTTTGCACCGTATACCAAGAATACAACGATTCTTAATATAGGACCGTATTTCAACGGCGTACTCTGACCTTCTTCCAACCATGTTTTGTATTAGTATACAAGAGTAGACAGTGTTTATCGAACGATATACATGGCTAAAGTGAACGGATTTTAACAGGTTTGGTATCAATGTATAGGTAAAATGTTTTTCTACATGTGATATTTATTTCCAGGTGATTTTCGCATTTTTGCATGAGAAAACGTTCTACTTGCATTCATATTTGAACAGTCCTCGTATATATGTTCAAATCCCGGACGTTTTAGTTTATAGCTGATACTAAGACAGCTTGTTTGGAAGTAGTTTAGTGTGACGTGCCGTTGTTAAACTGTCCATGTTTCGCATGCATATAATAGTATTGGCAGCATCGCAGCTCTGTAGACGATCAGCTTTGTGTCAAGCCTGGTTCGACTTTTATCCCAAACAATGCCCCGTAGTCGGCTAAATGCTGCACTAGCTTTGGCAATCCTGGCATTGATGCACAGCTCTTGACAGTGTACTCCAAAGATAGGTGAACTTATCTACATGTACCACTTGCAATCCTTGACCTTTCACTGTGGTAAGGCTTGTCGGGTGCTGGTTGATAAATTACCTCAGTCTTTTTTATCAACGCTGTCATAGGAGTCAGATATTTCATCAAGAAAACACGCCTATAAAATTTTGACCCCTTTAAACCCCACTTTTATATAGTAAATCTGGGGTTTACCGGGGTATCCATTTTTCTTATTTCTGCTCAAATCCATAGATTGTGGTAACTCGTTAGAACCGCCTTACCGAGGCGGTTCTAACGAGTACCCACAATGTATGTTTCGAGCAGAAATGTGAAAAAAATATCAAGATTTTTATCTGTAATTTTTCATTTTTGGTGGTAAAATTTTACCAATATATTTGAATAGGCCTGTTTTCGTAATGTGATCTACACCCTGTTTCATCTACTTGTCTGTTGTAGCACCCTTTACCATGTCATCAGCAATGAGGAACTCATCTAGCACCTCTGTTTTTACCTTGGCTTTGGCTTGTAACCTTCTAATGTTAAAAAGCATACCATCAAAGAGAAACCTATCAGGTATACCATTGTCATCAACCTGGAAAGCATCTGTGAGCATGGCAGAGAACATCATGCTGAACAGTGTTGGGGCTAGTACATAGCATTGCTAGACTCCATTTGTGACAGGGAATGGATCAGAAAACTCGCAATCATTTAGGACCCGTGTGAGCATACCGTCCTGGAACTGCCTCACCATTGCTTTGAAACTTGGATGGATAGCCAAATTTTGCCATAATTTTCCAAAGACCGTCACGGCTGACTGTGTCAAATGCTTTGGTTAGGTTAATAAAGGTCATGTAGAGATTCCTGGTATTTCTCTTGAAGCTGCCTTGCTGTGAAGATCAAGTCAATTGTTCCTCTGTCCTTTCTGAACCCACACTGGCTTTCTGGTATAAGCCCTGACTGTACAAGTTGTTTATTCAGTAGGTCATGGAAGAGTCTTGCAAGGACTTTCCAAGCAATTGCCAATAAAGAGATACCGCGGTGTTTGTCGCAGACCTGATGATTCCCTTTCAATATGTACGGTGGAACGAAAAGCCCAACTCCAACCAAATCCACCTGATTTACCCTAACACACCAAACATTTACCAAAATCCACCCATATCTGGCCTATAAAATATCATTTTCGGGGTCTCCAATGGTTATATGAAAGGCCAAAAAATCAACATTATCAACTTTGATATGTTTATAGATGGCAAATAGGCAAATATATCTTTAATTTTAACATGTTTTAAACTTTTTAAGGTTTCGTTTTTCCCTCAACATATGGCGAATTAATGTTATATGAGTTCGTTTCGATGTATATTCAAACTTTCGGAACCTCTGCCCGTAACCTTGAGCAAATAGCTTTCAAGGCAAGGTCCGAGAAAGCGAGTTGCCCTGTCAGGCGACAGGTACTATTAACGCTTAACATTTCTTGGTAAAACTTTCAGACAACATTTTAAAATATATCTATTATTTTTAACGGTAAACTGTAAGGGTTATAAAGATGTTGAAGACGTGTAGAAGAGACCTTGAGGTTTGTTCAGGCCAGAAACCATCCTAGTTATCTGAAAGTGCTATGGAGTAATTGTTTGTTAACATTGGGTAGCGTCAGAGAAATTTTGCATCTGGCTGGGAGTTTATATCACTGCAGCTGGTGTTGTGCCGTGTGGCGGCCGTAAAACGTCTCCCCGTACATCAACCATAGTGCAGTTTATATTTTACTTTTGGTCCTTTGAGATCAGCGTGAATATTCCGATAAATCAGAAATAAATTATTGGTTTCGACTCATATTCAAGACAGGTTTTTAATTATTTGGACCCAATTTTGATTTCTATCAGTCTTTGAATCGACTGCCTATTCGAAATTCGCAAAATTACAGTATGTTTCCTCTGGCTTTCTTTGCCGGATCATCACAGGGTCACTGATGAGGCTTTATTAGCCGAAACTACATAGTATGACCCATCTTCTTTCTTATGGATGTTTTCATTGCTCTTAAAGGACTTCACATTTGATTTCTATTTGCCTTCACTGCAGCTGGTGTTGTGCCGTGTGGCGGCCGTAAAACGTCTCCCCGTACATCAACCATAGTGCAGTTTATATTTTACTTTTGGTCCTTTGAGATCAGCGTGAATATTCTGAGAAATCAGAAATAAATTATTGGTTTCAACTCATATTCTAGACAGGTTTTTAATTATTTGGACCCCATTTTGATTTATATCAGTCTTTGAATCGACTGCCTATTCGAAATTCGCAAAATTGCAGTATGTTTCCTCTGGCTTTCTTTGCCGGATCATTACAGGGTCACTGATGAGGTTTTATTAGCCGAAACTACGTAGTATGACCCATCTTCTTTCTTATGAATGTTTTCATTGCTCTTAAAGGAACTCATTTTTGATTTCTATTTGCCTTCACTGCAGCTGGTGTTGTGCCGTGTGGCGGCCGTAAAACGTCTCCCCGTACATCAACCATAGTGCAGTTTATATTTTACTTTTGGTCCTTTGAGATCAGCGTGAATATTCTGAGAAATCAGAAATAAATTATTGGTTTAGACTCATATTCTAGACAGGTTTTTAATTATTTGGACCCCATTTTGATTTATATCAGTCTTTGAATCGAATGCCTATTCGAAATTCGCAAAATTGCAGTATGTTTCCTCTGGCTTTCTTTGCCGGATCATTACAGGGTCACTGATTAGGCTTTATTAGCCGAAACTACGTAGTATGACCCATCTTCTTTCTTATGAATGTTTTCATTGCTCTTAAAGGAACACATTTTTGATTTCTATTGAAGGTTAGGAGTTTTTGCTGAAACGGAGTCTTCTGGCTCAGAAAATATGTCCATGCCTTTCATCATAGTGTAGATTTTCTTTTGAGTCCTATTGGAATCATCGATTCCATTGTGGAATTTTTAAATTATGACGGCCACTAATGATTAAGTTCGAAAATAGGTTTGGTACACTAACAGTTTTCAGTTGTTTGGCTTTTTTCTTGTTACTTATAGGTACACCTTTCATGGAAAATGCATCGGTAAACACCAATAGTCTCATAATTTTAAAAAAAAAATTGGTCATTTAAACGTAAGGTAACAGTCTTCGACTAGACATATATTTCATTTATATGTCAATTAGTTTTTCTATGAATGAAATGTACTAAAAGTTTGTCGGTGAACCGTCGTCAAATGTGTCGGTGAACGAACTGTCTTTAAAAAAAAGTGTGCCGGTGAACTGTCCCATTACACCGGCAGTCACGGGCTTTACACTCATATCAGATATATTCATTCTTTCATAACCTAGTAAAGGAAGAATGCCTTTGTAAAATTTATAAATAATGAAAATATGTAAAAAAGGACATGCGCGTTCATGAAGAAATTGATAGAATGTATAAATTATATATATTTAATTTCATCGACATATTTTTTTATTTTTTTTTTTTTTTTTTTTTGGGTGGGGGAGGCTTTCGAAACAGTGGGATCATTGATTCCATTGTGGAATTTTGAAAATATTGGAGGGTCACTGATGAGGCCTAAATGGCCGAAACTAGCAAGTCTGGCCCAGAAAACATGTACACTCCATATTTTCCAGTTCAGTGTTGTATTCCTTGCTTCCAAAGGATAACCCTCCCTACAACATACTTGAATATGCAGCAATATTTTCTCACCGATTTTCTTGGCAGTGATTAGGCTGATTGCATTAAAGCCAAATTTCAAAGATATTGTTCACTAAGAGAAAATTGTTGATAACGATTGCTCCAATAAAGACCATGCTAGGGTTCCTTTTCTTAATTGTTGGCTCTTTTATAACATTGAAATACATAAAACTCGAAAAAAAGTTCGACAGCTCGTTGGAAAGTGACAGGTGCATTACCTAGTCCAAAAACGCACTTGTTCACGTCGTTTAATTTCAGAATTTATTCGTTTCACTGTTTTGAGTTTAGCGGCCGAGTCAACACTATTTAGGTCATAGCAAGCCAGTCAGTTTGCCTTTTCCTTGGACATGCTTATTCATAAGCGTTTAACCAGTACAGTGCGTATTCTTTCGCCAGAAACTGACAATTGTTCTTCTTGAAACAGCGGAAAGGACAGAATGGCCGAAAACTATTTCATGATAAAACTCCACGAAAGAATGTTGCCGACCCGGAAGGTATCCAATCCGCTATTCCATGATCAATAGTCAGACGCGCATCCGTCTGAACTACCGAAAGCACCGTGAATTGGAACTTAGGAATGGAGTCTTGATGTTGAATTTAGGGTGGTGTGCAGAGTCATTTTTTTTGGAGTTACATTTCATTTGCGCACTCTTGCGCTTATCTGGCTGCGGGGTCCGAATACTTAGCATGCGAGTCATTGTTGTTCACACTCATGATCCCTTGACCAAATAGATTCGCGAGAAAAAAGGAATAAGCCTGGTGTCCATCCGTCGGTCCGTGTGTCCGACCGTACGTAAACGAAACCTTGTGATTCCCATAATTCCAATATCCTTTGAGATGTATCGATAATACGAGAATGAGAAGGCTTTTTAGGTGCAATAACCACAGCACAGCTCAAGGTGTCATTGTATTTCAGTTACCTCACCTGAAAATATTTTGAGATATATCGATTATTTACTGTCAGATGAATTTTAACTTCATTTTCTGAGATTTTCTGAGAAAATTCTCAGCTGTTGGAATACATTTAGCGTGAGTATGAAATTTTGCTCAAATGCCTACAATCAAAACAATAAAGCATGACCATCCTGATTCACTGTATAAAATCATTCTTTTCCTGAAACAAAAGACCTATGATAAAACACATTTTTTTTTTTTGCTCCAATACAGCTTCTTTCAAAATGGAGTAATACAGAAACAAGAATAAGCCATGTACGAGTATCTCTATTTGGACTGGAAATGACAGCATATAAAATATGACACTCAAGATATAAACAATAGTACTTACTTGGACCTTTATTTTAAAGATGTACTTTTTTAAGCAAGCATTTTTCCGAGTTTCAGACACATAAATGTTTGTAATGTTTTGCCTTTACAAACTGGCAATTGCAATGTTCATAGCTTAACACCACAAACAATTCAAAACTTAAACATTATAAACTGTTTTATTTTAGTTTCTTAAATGCCCCCACTTTGCCAAACAAGGAAATATCGAAAATTTTATCAATAATTTAACAACAAAACACCATCACTTAATATGTAAAAAGAACCATAAGACAGAGCTTCAATATTAAAGTTGAACACTTCAGTTTCTTCCAAACACAAAGCATTAACCTTGATAAGGTTAGTAAAAAGCAGAGACATAGCATTACCTAAGCATTGGTGTACTACAGTTTTATTCCTTATAAAACTCTAATCCACTTATTTATCTCTAACATAAAGAGAGTTCATGGCGAAATGCTCCATATTTTAATTTTATTTTGGCGATATGTTGTTGTGTAGGCTACCGGTGGCTGCATATAAATAAGCCAAATTATATATCCTGGTGCAAGACTTTGCAGGCCTCATTATGATAAACGTTTCGTAAATAAGGCTCCAAAATATCACTTCAAACTCCACTCCATCACTCCACTGCAACAACTCACACCATAGACATTACGAGAACATGCCTATATAATTTTGACCCCCTCATACCCCCACTTTCATATAGTAAAACTGGGGTTTAAGGGGGTATACATTATTTTTCTTATTTCTGCTCAAAAACATAGATTGTGGGTACTCGATAGAACCGCCTCGTCGAGGCGGTTCTATTGAGTCCCCGCAATCTATGTTTTGAGCAGATATAAGAAAAATATCACAATTTTTCATCTTAAAATTTCTTATTTTTTGCCAAAAAAAATGGCAATATATTTGTATAGGCGTGTTTTCGTAATGGAATATACGGAGTTTTATGGTAGTCCTTTCTAGTCTTTCACGGCATTTTTTGCTTTCCTTTCCTCTCAAAAAACAGTTTTGCTTAAAATTGTCTTTTTCTTTATGCAGAACATGTCTCTGATGTTCAAGGGGATTCACATTTTTTCACAAAAGATGCTGTTTGTTTCCCTGTGAACATGAGCCCTCCGGAAAAGGGACCTACTCTCAGAAACCAATACAGCTGGTCCATACCAATAAGGAAAGCAAATCGGTGAAAGAATTGATATATTTAAGAAGACTAAAAGTAAAGATTCGTGACATCTTGATGAACACGAAAAGCATTTTTATTCATTACGAAAAAGGCCTATACCAATACATTGTAACCTTTATCGCCGAAAAATGAACATATTTTATGAAAACGTGTTAGAGCAGAAATAAGAAAAATAAGATTTACCCCTGTAGATCCCAGTTTTACTATATAGAAGTGGGGTTCAAGGGGGTCAAACTTATACAGGCGCGTTTCGTGATGCTTAATTAATAACCATACATGATTTAATGTTTGACTATGTCGGAAAGGGCAGCAAATCGGTGAAAAGAGCTGATATTATTGTATTGGGAATACTAAAAGTAAACATTCGTGACATCTGAATGAAATAAAAAAAAAATTCTTACAAGCATCATTTATATAGGTAAGAATATCATCAGATAATGAACACACCTCTAAACCCCACTTTATATATAAAATGTGTGGTTTACGGGGGTATTCATTTTCTTCCTTATTTTTGCTCAAACATATTGCTTGTGGGTACTCATTAGAACCAACGATCACGTACAATCTAAATTCGATCTAAATTCGATCTAAATGACTTTTTTTATAAAACTTATTTTTCTTATCTGTGATAAGAAAAATAAGTTTAATAAAAAATGTCATTTCTAGATATAGGAGAGACGCCATTTTAGCATTATATACGTGTGTTCGTAATATATCAAAGTCTACAGGTCAAAAAGATACACCATTAAAAAAAAAACAAATAGAAAATGTACTATGGGTGATATCATGAGATATATTTGTCTATCTTTTATGAGATTCAGGGTCCAGATAAAGTCTTGACTTACTGAGGGCGAGGGTTGCAATTTTATAAACTCCGGAGTTGAAGCAAGCCCCCACCCCACTCCACCCCCAGTAGGTCCCAAGGCGGTCGTTCTTTTGCAGTGTCTTATTTGTTATTTGGCTTTGTGCCGTTGGTTCATGGTCTGTTTTTGTGTGTGCCTCCGTGTCACTTGAGACTGCTGCGTTCTTAGCTGGGTGACCTTTTCTTGCAAGTTTCCCATTAGAAGCATAATCATAGTGTTGGTGATTGTTAGAATCATTTGCAACATATGGAGAAATAAGAAAACTGCACCTATTTGCACTGCGCGGCACATTTATCATTCCCGGGGAATAAGGAATACACAACAGTTATGCAATATGCGTGCGAATAACCAGCAAAATTTCCGTTTGCTATAAATACGATTTTGTGAAACCAAAATCGATTTTAAAAGTTCAACTGACTGAATTACATACCAGTATACCAATGTCGTATCAACGTTGATACAACGCAATAGCGCTGCAGCGTTCTTTAACGTCACGTGACCAGTGGGCGGGGAATCTTTCGAGGTTTGTATGCTCCTGAGATGAGGCATAGAATTTTGCCGCGGTTTTGTATGGATTTTTCAGTTGTGATCGACGTCACATTGCTGCAATGTCACATCACCGTCTTGCACCGACGTTGATTTGACGTTGCTCCTGGGCATATTTAAACATAGCTTTGATGATGATATAGGGCACGAGGGAACCTACAATAAGACCTATGCGATCAAGATCAACAGTGATTCAGACCAACATACTTACCCGGTATGGAAAAAAGTAGTTTCACTTATCTCTGTTTTGATAGTCCAGCTAATACGACGAACAAAGCTCTGATAAGACTGCGCGAATAAGGAGGCTATACTGGTCGAACAACTCTAAATGTAGATTTTGTCATGCGTCGGCTCTTGTGGAAATTAAAAGAATTAAAGCAAAGACAGCATTGGTGAGTCGATTGTCTCTAGACTTGAAACATAGTCCTGAACAAGGGCTTAGACTAATTAGTCATGTTGTGTAAGCAAACACTGTACAGTGTAGACCCTGATGTGGGTCTGCATTTTTTGGCACCAGTCCAAATTCTATTGATTACCCTTTTACGCAACAGCGGTAAGAATAGCGCGGTTATTTCGATTATTAACCGTCAACTGGATTTCATATAAATCAGAGATAGTCACGTGGACATCAGTATTGAAGAGCTACTTGTGCTTAGTGACTTTGGGTCTGTTGACAAACAATCGACTCAGAAGCACTCAGAAATGCCTCTCATCCAGAAAACGCGCCTGTATCATTCTGACCCCCGCCCCCTGAACCCCACGTTACTGAAGTAAAACTGGGTTTACGGGGGTAAAGCTTATTTTTCTTATTTCTCCTCTCAAATATAGATTGTGATTACTAGTTATAACTGCCTCGATGAGGCGGTTGTAATATGTACCCACAAACTATATTTTGAGCAGAAATAGGGATAATTTCACAATTGTTCTTTTTTCCGGCGGTCAAACTTACTATGTAACCAGTAACATTTTTTATTTGAACGGTATTGATATTTTCCAAACATAGTTTGTGGGTACTTATTGAGGTCGCCTCAATGTGTATACCGCACGTCGCGAAAATATCAGATGTATCTATTCGCCTTAAGATGGCATTGATGCGGATAGTTGGCACTGATTAACAATCGATCCAAAGTTAGCTTTTCAATTAACTGAAAAATAAAAACGCGGTGTCTGATCAGTGTCTACACTTTTTGCATAACAATAGAATGTAAGGGTTAAACGAAACAGTTAAAGTCTTTAACTCCAGGACTATTTCCCAAGCCTACATTAGAAACAATCGACGGACTAGAACTCTCAGTGCTTTGATTCAAATACAGAACTGATTGTGGTTTCCCTGATTGATGCGGTCATATCATTTTTTTAGAAACAAAATTGGAAAACACATAGAATGATCTCGATACAATGTTAGCACTATATATGGAACAAAACTAGACACACAGACAAACGTATTACGATTGTGACGGAAGATACTTAAAAGAAATTGTAAAGTTGAAAAATAATAAATATATTGAAAATCGTTCATTTCATTCAAAGAGGATATCTAATAAAATTATTGATAAGGTAAGATTTTGTTCTTGCCGAAAGTACAGAATTATAAAAAAAAACACACAAAAAACACACAAAACACGTTTGTTTTGTTTCTTTGTTTCAACTGAGGTTTAACGTCCCCGTCAACATTGTAATATCATCTCGTAAACGCGCCTATATAATTCTGACCCCCTTGAACCCAATAACGTCCCCGTCAACATTGTAAATCATCTCGTAAACGCACCTATATAATTCTGACCCCCTTGAACCCAATCTGTGTTGACGGGGACGTTAAACCTCAAATCAAACAAACAAACAAAAACCCAACTTCGGGTTTACAGGGGTAAACCTTATTTCTCTTATTCCTTCTCTAAAATATAGAGTGTGGGTACTCGTTAGGACAGCCTGGATGAGGCGGTTCAAACGTCTACCGACAATCTATATATATATATATTGAGCAGAAATAAGACAACAATCACAATTTAACATCTCAAAATTGGCGGTTTTTAGCAATATATTTGTATTAGCGTGTTTTTGTAATGATAGTAGACATTTTTTTTAAAAAAAAGAGCACTGATATGTGTGTAGTACCATTACGAAAACACGCCTATACAAATACATCGTTATCTTTATTGCCGAAAAAATGAAAATTTTAAGATGAAAAATTGTGATATTCTAAAATATAGATTGTGGGTACCCGTTAGAACCGCCTCACCGAGGCGGTTCTAACGAGTACCCACAATCTATATTTTGAGCAGAAGTAAGAAAAATAAAGTTTACCCCTGTAAACCCCGGTTTTACTACATAAAAGTGGGGTTCAAGGGGGGTCAAAATTATATAGGCGTGTTTTCGTGATCTTTGTGAATGCTCTTATCAGTCTGAACTTTATCAGATTCGCGCTGGATGAAAGTCACGTGTGATAATATCGTACCAATCATATATACGAAAAATACTTAATAAATTATGATATCATGCATTTAAATGATCTCTGATTTTGGGATCGAATGTTTATCCATCGACCGTGCTTAAGTCTACGTGACTACGTATTAATGATTTGTAGGAAATCCAGGTTACGGTTATTTATAGAAAATAGACGCGTTGTTCTTAATGTTGTGAGGCCAGCTTGTTGTGTAATAGAGTTATCTATAGAATGTGGACTGGATTGGCAAACAGTGTAGGTCCAGATCAGATGCCGCGTTCTGTCTGATCATGGACTTCACTGTTTCCTTACAGTACATGACTGTAAAGACCAATCGAAATGTGAACAGGCTAATTTCCAGCCTCTTCACCATACATGTATTTGCATTATTTGCTGGCTCCCAGCTTGTACATTGTAAATATTGGAAAAACAGGTAACCAGACCCCCTGACCTTGAAAGGTCAGGGGGCTCTGGTTACATGTTTAACCAACACTGATAACCTTCAGACTAGGAACCAGCAGATAATGCAAATAAGGTGAATAGTCGGAGTTGACCCGCCATTGCTGTCAGTGCTTTGATTCGGCAATACTGTCAGTTCTGGACTTCATCACTTCTGAATGTTACCTAATAATGTGCTGACATTGAGATGTTGTCCAGTCCATTTACTTGTAACCCCAAGCCGGGTGTGGTTGGGGCTGGACCATGCGTCCAACTGATATTGACTAAAAGTTGGAAATTGCTTGCTGTCCTTGCAGAAGGGAATGGTGGAGGGGGAATGTTTGTTATTTCTTCTGTTTCATATTCATTCATTTTCCTCTTCCTCTGTCCCTCACTTTAATTTCTTCTACTATCTCTTCTATCCCTGTTCTCCCTTTCTCTGAGAGACGACGCAAAATGACCCACATGGGTCGACGTGTTGTTAAACCCAAAACAATCAATCAATTTGTAACCCCAAGTTTCTGAAATGGACTCTCCCGTCTTTGAATCTGGACATGTCCATTGTAAATGGGAGATCAGGGCAAATTCAGTGAAATGATGGCAAACAGTGTTGACCCAGATTAGAACCGTTTCATCTGGGTCAACACTGTTTACATGGGCATCGGTTTGAGACTAAGACGTTGAAATGAGGACTACGTTTGATAGTTAAGGAGAATCGGAACACCTTCAGGGGAGGCAACTCCTGCAAAAGTATTTTTGTCTCCCATGCCTACAGGGGTCAACTCTTAAAGGAAAGAATTTGCTCCTGAGGAGCAAATTCTTTCCTTTAAGAGTATACCCCTTTTTCAGTGGAACAGGGCTTATAGAAAAGCGAACAAGAAGTTCCGAAAGTTGTCTCCCTTTGAAAACTGGCGGAAAAAATCTGTCAGGTGTTCCCATTCCCCTTAACCAAATCTTTAACCATGCTAACACTAGCACTATCTATTTTCAGATGGGATACGGGAACCTGAAGATTGTGAGTATGAACCTCACCAAGGCTGGCCGACAGCATGAGTCATACCTGAGACAGCTTCTCGATGGCGAGAAACCAGACCTGTGCCTCCTACCGGGGGACAATGATGACTTAAGGAAGTCCGTTGTTTGTGGTTACGAACAATACCTGACGCAAGGAAATGAGCAAACAGTCCTGTTGTACAATCCAAACCGGCTTAAACTCAAGTGGTCACCGGTCGGCGTCAACCAATATCCACAGCTGCCAGGAATTAACTTTGATTCGCTTGTTTGCCCAGAAGCTGAGGTAGAACTCGGCCCATATAAAGAGCCCAGGCGTTTTAGTATTTTTACATGGCATTTTTCCCTTACCCAGGGAAACATGGATCGACGAACTCAGGCGGAAAACATTATAAGACTGTCTCAGACAATATCCCTGACACGACAGATTCCGATCTTCATCGGCGGAGATTTCAATATTGACATTGTTTCAATGCAAAATATTGTGAAGCATATCAGTTCTGAGGGAACTAAGAATTTCATCCAAGGCGCAAGCAACACGGGACTGTTCCCACAAGAAACCTGGCTTCCCTCCATGGTAAACGGGACACTCCGCCCTCAGAGACACTTAATAGCGATGAATGTATATTCGTGTAAGCAGAACTCGTCAATTGTGGCGCAGTACAGCATACAGCAGCAGTCTGAATTCTTCGTAGCCAGCAAAGAGCTCGAACTTCAGGACACAATGCTCGTTGATTTTGGTAGTGCAACGGGGAAGACAACAAAGGTAGAGAAATGTATCATGAACGAACCGAAACCGGCAGTCAATGGAAGTTGCTACACGCCGACCAAAACGACAATGTCGACTCAGCCAAGGCCACCAAAACATTCTGGTGGATAAACTTGACATTTGGCAAAACTAGTTGAAACTGATAACAGTTCAAATGTCTGTTTGATGACCTTTTAACGGTTTTCCAGTCATTTCGAGTTGATGGTTGTTTTAGGAGATATGATTTGTATAGCTCGGTCAAATTTGCAGCATCATGAACACCAGCATCTGCTGCTGCCAACTTGACCACTTTTGCTGCGCTGCTAACTTGACCGAGCTAATTTGTCATCACGAAAACACGCCTATGTAATTTTGACCTCCTTGAACCCCACTTTTATATAGTAGAACTGGGGTTTACAGGGGTAAACCTTATTTTTCCTATTTCTGCTTAAAATATAGATTGTGGATACTCGTTAGAACCGCCTCATCGAGGCGGTTCTAACGAGTACCCACAATCTATATTTTGAGCAGAAATAAGAAAAATATCCCAATTTTTCATGTTAATTTTTTAATTTTTCGGCGAAAAAAGTTGCAATGTATTTGTATAGGCGTGTTTTCGTAATATGTATTTGGAATTGTATTATGAAGATTGTAAATAAATTTCATTGTTTTGTTGTGTGTTGGGCGTGTGTAAAACAATTTCTGTAACCATATCTTGTTCATAAATGAGCCACCTCATGAGAAAACCCCATTTTGCCATTTTTTTGCACATCCACGCAGTCTGATCAGCATCTTGATACTCGCAGGTTTGACAGTATATTGTATCCAGTAAATAACACATCCGTATGTTATAGAACATCCAAAATAGATATTTTTTTCCGATGAAGCTGTGTTATTTTTTTGTGGGTGCTAACGGGTACACAAAACCTATGTTGTATTTTTTTTGTTTTTGTTTTTTTTTTTTGGTTTTGGTTTTACGGCCCTTTCAAGATTATTTCACTCATATCGAGCCGATCGTTAATCAGAGGTGGGCGAAAACCGGAGTACCCGGAGAAAAACCACCTGACCTTCCGTTGCAGAACTTGGCGTCTCACATGTGACCCGAGCGAGACTCGAACCACAGCGGTGAGAGACCTAATGATCAAGAGTCAGCGCTCTTAACCACTAGGCCACGGAGGCCCGTTTATGTCTTGGAACTAATGTATACCCCAGTTTACACAGTTTTTCTGCATAATAAATGGGGTTAGAGGGGAAATTCATCCCATGGACTTGTTATCGCGATTCAGTGTTAAAACATTTATTCTTGCTAACTTGTGTAACAGAACAGGTCGGTCTTTGTTTTGCCTGGTCGCAAGTCGCGAAGTTAGGTTTTATCATGCCGGGGTCAAATATGTTTTAATTTTCATTTCACCTTGACTGGCACACCGTTGTTTGGCATTGGATATGCTTGTGTGTTAAGCTTGTTACAATGACCAACTCTACTAAGCAAGCAACCTGTTTTAAGCAAGCATGCATTTGGTTCCCCCAAAAAGGTTTAAACATTAAAATCCACGTTTTTTAAGCAAGCACATGTCTTATGCGGCATTCGCATTTTTATTATCACTGACGTGCTTACTTAACACAGGTTGTATAGTATATGTATCTAGCGATTCCCTATCTTAATTATGATTTGCTTGATTACTGAGTACACACAACATATCTTTATTTTTTTAAGAAGACATACACCTCAGTGGTCCGAACAATACCTATCTCGAACAAATTGACGTCATGTTCTTAACCAGTTTTGTACCGGAAACCCCAAAACGGGTAACCTGGCAAACAGTGCAGGCCTAGGTCAGACGCCACAGAACGCGGCGTCTGACCAGGACCTACACAATTTGTAAAAGTTTAGCTATTTTCCAAATAAATTTTAAAGATAGCACAACTTGTAACCCCTAAATTTCGAAATGGACTCCTGTCATATATAAGGAAGAAGATTGCATTTGGTTCAAAAAGGGTTAACGATCTATACGAGACGCGTCAATGAAAAATATGCCTGTGGACATGTGCTTCCAGCGAAGATACGGATCAGTCTGCGCAGTCAGATCAGCACCTTTGTGTTCGGTGTTTGGCAACCAATGCCTCTACCCAGCTAGCACGCAATAGCGGACCAATGTCGGGCCCACAGCGAAACGACGTTGCCACGTCGTATCGCTGTAGACCCGACATTGGCCTTAAATTCTTTACTGACTGGGTAGTTTCTATTTTACTTTTTGGTAGTTTGTGTAGCTGGTCTTAGCTGAAGACCTCGAGTACATGTACAGTAGAACTTAGATGGCTCGAACATCGATGGCTCGTTTACCATGGCTGGGTCGAACTCGTACTTGAGCCCCTAGGCAAATCCTCAAGATTAGAAATGCTCGGGGATGATTTAGGAGATTTTAGTCTTTTATCTTGCAAATGTATGCTGTGTATACTCATTAGAATCGCCTCGGTGAGGCGACGGAGAGGCGATTCTAATGAGTACACAAAGCATACATTTCATTATAAAACATCGAAAGATGTTCAAAAGTATCTCGTTATGCCTCCTGACAGTAACCCTCAGTCGCTCGAACTACCCCTCTCTCGAATAAATTTTCATGGTCCCAAAGGTGTTCGAGCCATCGAAGTTCGACTGTATATATATTTTTTGTTATCATTTTGTAGAGAAATCGTATGTTCATTTCTCTTTTATAACTTGTTATATATTTGTTTAATGGAATAAACAATGTTTGGTTATTTTCCAATGTTCATTGTTACTCAGCTAACCCGAAGGCCTATAGGGTGGCTGCTTCGCTATCCGTCGTCGTCAGTCACTGCTTTTGAACTGTCGTGTCGCCTAGCTTTGGCTGGCTGACCCGAAACGCCATGGGCAAATTGGCAGGATGGTCATCCTCAGTCACTGCTTTTGAACAGTCGTGTCTCCTTGGGCTGTCCCGAAGGCCATGAAGAAGTTTGTAGGACGGTAGCTTCGTTGTCCGTTGTCGTCAGTCATTGCTTTTGAACAATCGTACCTCCTTTGGTTGACGCGAAGGCCCTAGTGAAGCAGCCTCTTTGCCCGATGTCCTCCGTCCACACTTTTGAACAATCATCTCCTAAGGCTATGATGTTTGTAAGATGTGAGCTTCGATGACTGTTGTCGTCCGTTAACACTTTTGACAGTCGTATCTCCTTATAGGCTGACCCTATGGCCCCGGGGAAGTTTACAGGGTGGGTCCGTCGTCGTCCGTCAACACTTTTGAACGGTCGCTAGTGCCTCAGTTAAGTTTTTGCTCCATTGATTTTTTTTTAACCCATTTAGTACCGGAAACCCCAAAACGGGTACCAGGACAAACAGTGCAGGCCCAAATCAGACGCAGCAGAACGCGGCGTCTGATCAGGGCCAACACTGTTTGCGAAAAGTAAATCCATTTTCCAAATAAATTTTGAAGAAAAAACAACCTGACATCCCTAAATTTTAAAATGGACTCCTGGTATACATAAGGAGGAAGATTCCATTTGGTACAAAAGGGTTAACTGAAATGGGCACTTACCAAAATCAATTGAGTATCTTCTCAGTCCAGGATTATTTTCCTAATCTGCACTCAGAGGCAATTGACCCACCCCCATGCCAGCACAATTATTTTCCTAATCTGCACTCAGAGGCAATTGACCCACCCCCCTGCCAGCACAATTATTTTCCTAATCTGCACTCAGAGGCAATTGACCCACCCCCCTGCCAGCACAATTATTTTCCTAATCTGCACTCAGAGGCAATTGACCCACCCCCCTGCCAGCACAATTATTTTCCTAATCTGCACTCAGAGGCAATTGACCCACCCCCCTGCCAGCACAATTATTTTCCTAATCTGCATTCAGAGGCAATTGACCCACCCCCCTGCCAGCACAATTATTTTCCTAATCTGCACTCAGAGGCAATTGACCCACCCCCCTGCCAGCACAATTATTTTCCTAATCTGCACTCAGAGGCAATTGACCCACCCCCCTGCCAGCACAATTATTTTCCTGGCAATTGACCCACCCCCCTGCCAGCACAATTATTTTCCTAATCTGCACTCAGAGGCAATTGACCCACCCCCCTGCCAGCACAATTATTTTCCTAATCTGCACTCAGAGGCAATTGACCCACCCCCCTGCCAGCACAATTATTTTCCTAATCTGCACTCAGAGGCAATTGACCCACCCCCCTGCCAGCACAATTATTTTCCTAATCTGCACTCAGAGGCAATTGACCCACCCCCCTGCCAGCACAATTATTTTCCTAATCTGCACTCAGAGGCAATTGACCCACCCCCCTGCCAGCACAATTATTTTCCTAATCTGCACTCAGAGGCAATTGACCCACCCCCCTGCCAGCACAATTATTTTCCTAATCTGCACTCAGAGGCAATTGACCCACCCCCCTGCCAGCACAATTATTTTCCTAATCTGCACTCAGAGGCAATTGACCCACCCCCTGCCAGCACAATTATTTTCCTAATCTGCACTCAGAGGCAATTGACCCACCCCCCTGCCAGCACAATTATTTTCCTAATCTGCACTCAGAGGCAATTGACCCACCCCCCTGCCAGCACAATTATTTTCCTAATCTGCACTCAGAGGCAATTGACCCACCCCCCTGCCAGCACAATTATTTTCCTAATCTGCACTCAGAGGCAATTGACCCACCCCCCTGCCAGCACAATTATTTTCCTAATCTGCACTCAGAGGCAATTGACCCACCCCCTGCCAGCACAATTATTTTCCTAATCTGCACTCAGAGGCAAGTGACCCACCCCCCTGCCAGCACAAAACACCGGGCCAACGTCGGACGGATAGCGAAACGACTTAGCAACGATGTTGGCCCGGCATTCTTTGCTGGCTGGCAGTACTCTCAACACTTTGATTATACAGCCTTTGAGAAGGCTGAGGGTACTGGGGGTCGATTGTCTTTGAGAGCAGGCTGGCAGAATAGTCCTGGAATGAGATTTAAACTGTTTCCTTTCACACTAAAATGTCATTGTTTAAAAGCAAACACTGTAGTCCCTGAGCAGATGCCGCGTTTTGCGGCGTCTAATCTTGGACTAGACTGTTTGCCAACCCCAACCACTAATTCATGTCCAGATTCTATAGAGATTACCCTCTGACCTAAAAGCGGTTATTTCCTGTAAAAAGCTGTTATTCCGGCAAGTCAGTGATAGTCACGTGGACTTTAGCAGTGAAGAGCTTAGTAACTTTGGATGGATTGACAAACAATCGCCCAAAATTGATTGGGTACGCAGATTCATTAGAACCGTTTCTGAGGGTACGTGTTCGAAGGCCCATTTTCGTTTGGCGCGCCCCGTCTTGTGCCTTCGAGTAAGGACTTTAGTCTTCGCATTGTACTGGCGTTTAACGACACGTCAACCCTTGTGGGTCATTTTGTGTCGGCTCCAAGAGGAGGGGAGAAAAGAGGTAGAAGGGACAATAGATAGGATGAATAGAGGGACAGGGATGAAAGAGAAAAAATGGAAGCGTGGAAATAACAACACTCCCTATCTACCCGTACCTACTGCAAGGACAGCAGGCCTTGCCCAACTCAACTGTTAAGCCTTTTGCTTAATGTCAAATCCTGGATAATATATATTTGTCTGTTACATATACATGTCATTGAAGCAATTAAAATAAAGTTTAAAGCAACTGTAAGCAAATTTCAGTAGGACGCGCCAGTGATTTAACCGTTTTTGTACCAGAAACCTCTAAACGGGTATTTGGCAAACAGTGCAGGCCCAGATCAGACGCAACAGAATGCGGCGTCTGATCAGGGCCTACACTGTTTGCAAAACGTTCAGCCATTTTCCAAACCAGTTTTCAAGAAAACACAACCTGACACCTCTAAATTTTGAAATGGACTCCTGCTATATATAAGGTGGAAGATTCCATCAGGTACAAAACGGGTTAAGATACACGGCATATTCGCCTCACCCAACCACCCTCGACAGCCTGCACAGCAACTTAAAGACCAGTCCTCTCGGGCCATAACTGAGACAGCGAATAACAAAACCTACCAAAGACCTGTACACCCTGCAAAGACTCAGATCAATCTGTACATCCACCCATTGTGGGAATAGTTGTCGTATATCTCTTGTTTGATAGCCCGCGTGATATAGAAGGTGTATTTTGATCAGCGAAGACTCTGTATGAAACCAATAGGGTTTATAAGCATGGACGGACCGGGCCGACTCGCACCGCTTTGCCTGGGCAGCCTTAGATCCTCTAAGCGGGTTACCAGTACTCGTGTGCGGGTCGGTTTCAGCTCTGCTTGGAAGCATCATGCAGTCTATATTTTTCTTCAAGCCCCGATGGGCGGGGCCGACATGGTCAATCTACAATGTGGCTTACGTAGTTTCCAGAATTGTTTTACGATATTTTTGCCAATGACGATCCAAAATCCCGGACATAAAATTTTACGTACATTTCCTTCGTTCATGCCGCTAGGCATGGTGTGCGAAGCTTGCTTACCAAATTGAAGTGAAGGCAATGATCAGGAATCGATACAATTAACCCACGCCTCCCAGCAGAGACACCAAAGGGAAAGTAACACAAACATGATATATCTAATCCCCAATGGAAACATCAATAGCGGAACGCCAAAAGGACAGTTACTCACCCTTAAATTGGCCAATTGTCTATCCAAAACAAAAAGATATAAGCACATAAACACATAAAAAGATATAAGCACATAAACACATAAAAAGATATAAGCACATAAACACAAATATAAACCACGACAGAAGAACCGCATTGGAACGGTCATTGAAAACTTTCCGCAATGACCAGAGTACTTCCTATATTCCGTCGCCTAGTGGGCCATTCTGATTCGTCATTCGTCCATGGATTTATGAGTTTGGATTATTGCTTGGGTACCATGACCGCAACTACTTTTTGTCACTTGAATATTAGAAATATAACTTCAAAAAGTAAACAAGTAAGATTGATTTAGAAATAGATGAGCTTTTGCAGTGATTTGTTGAGTAATAAATCAAAGTTTGTCCTTCAGTTGTAAAGTAAGATTAAATCACGAGCTGTCTACTGTCTACATTCAACTGGCCGACATACCATTACTGCTAGAGTTAATCTATTTTGATTCTAACACACTATCATCGACAATATTTTGGGGTTATAATCAAGAGAAAAAAACATCAGAATTTTTTAAGTTAATCAGGCCATTCTTCATCAGTCTGCCAAGTTCCAAGGCAATATCTTAAACAGGCCCCGATGTTATACAACTTTTTCATACTCAACAAACTTGAGCATGAAATTGGTCCTGCTAACAAATTTTAAAATGCCAACATTTGTTGGCATTTTAAAATTATGTTGGCATTTTAAAATTTGTGAGCAGGACAAACAACATTATCTGCTATCTGAGAAAGAAATATCGCTCAACTTATTAGTGTTTTAATTTTTATGAGCACCACAAATTTCATGCTCAGCTGAGTTGAGCATAAAGAAAGTTTTATAACCTCGGGATCAGTTTTCGAGATACCTTGCTTACAAAGCTAAAATGATGACGTGTTCAAAGGGCTATAACTCAAGAAGAAAATTTTGGATTCTTTTTTTTTCAGAAGTTAATCGGGTCAACTACGCATCATCCCCTATCAGCCTTTAAAGTTTCAAGACAATAGCTCAAACACTATAAGAGATATTTTACTTATCAAGTTAAAATGCCCACATTTTATAAGGGCCATCATTTTTTCAAACGTTGGCCGGGTCATTTGCTAATGGTTCCCTATCAGTTTGTTAAGTTTCAAGGCAATACCTTGAACATGTTGTTAGATATCTCGCTTACAAGGTAAAAATGACGAAATTTTTAAAGGGCCATAACTCAAAGAGTAAAAAAAAATCAAACAGAAAAAAGTTAATCAGGTCATCTGCTCATCACTCCCTAACAGCATATCAAGTTCCAACTGTTTTCGAGATATATAAATCTTGCTTACATGGTTAAAATGATAAATTGTGCAAAGGCCCTTAAATCAAAACAAAAATTTAGGATTTGTTTTGTTTTTGTTTTGTTTTTTGTTTTTTGTTTTTGTTTTTTGTAGTTGTTGTTTTTTGTTTTTTTTTTTGTTTTGTTTTTTTTCAAAAGTTAATCAGGTTATCTACTCATCATCCCCTATCAGCCTTTCAAGTTTCAAGACAAAAGCTCAAATAGTATTAGAGATACAGTAGAACTTTAATGACTCGAACACCGATAGCTGGTTTACCATGGCTGAGTCAAACCCGGTCTTGAGTCCCTAGGGAGTTCCTCTACATAGGCAATAATATGGAATAATTAAGGAGATTTCTGACTTTTATCTTGCAAACGTATCGAAGCCTCCGTGGTGTAGTGGTTACGCTACTCGCCGTGTAAACCAGAGGTCGCAGAATCGATCCCGGGCTTCTCCAGACTTTCGGATGGGTCTTTAAACCGAGGTCCCGTCTCCGTATGACCTTAGCTGTTGGTGGGACGTAAAACTCAAAAACTCACTCACTTGCAAACGTATGTTGTGTGTGTACGCATTAGAATCGCCTCAAGAGGCGATTCTAATGAGTACATACAGCATACTTTTTATTATAGCACATCGAAAAGATGTCTATAAATTATAAATTTTCCTACAAATCAGTGATAGTCACGTGCTATTGCACTTTTAGAAAATCGACCCAAAAACTGAGGGGCATTAGGAAAATTTTCTTGGGCATTTTCTCATGCATGATTTGTGTTCTTATAAGAATCACCGCGCTTAACCCTTAAACTAAAAAACTACTTCTCAAAATGTCGTCTGCTTATGACCTTTAGGGACGTTTACATATTTTTTTTTTTTTTTTTTTTTTTTGCAAAATTTTTAAAAAATTTGTTTGCATACAGGCAAACAGTGTGGGCCAAGATCAGACAGACCCTGATTTGGGTCCACACTGTTTCCCCCCAAAAAATACTTTTAAGGTAACCGACAGACGCCAAAGTCGTGATTGGATTTTATGGGTTGTAGTTCTACGTAATACGCTGACCTCAACGCGGCTATTTTCTGCAAAAACCATTACCTAGATCGATTGATAAGAAAATCGACCTAAAAATGGGCGTATCCAATTTCAATTTGGGTGCATTTAGGGTGTCTTACCTAACTAATTGCAACATGGTGAAAACACATGACGCGTTTGGAAATTCGAGTATATTGATAATTGTTGGCCTTGACAAAATGGTTGGTTTCCCCTTTTTTGAAAATTTAGCGAAGACATGCGCATAAAATATTGGTTTGTATTCGCCAACACTATTTAGGTCATTGTGGGGCCGTTGCTTCCGATTTTGCGGAACTGAGAGGACATTACGATAACACATCCGTGTGATATAGTGCATTTTTCAAACCTCTAAAAAAATTTTCGCATGAAAGTTTGTAATATTTTTCTTATTTACACTCCAAACATAGATTTTGTGTGCTCGGTTCTAACGAGTACCCACAACCTATGTCTAGGAGCAGAAATAAGGAAAATAATGTTTACCCCCTAAACCCCGGTTTTCTCTATATAAAGTGGGGTTTAGGGGAGGGGGGGGTCTTTGTTTCACGGACTTGTTCACGTGATGAAATGACATACGCCAAAAAGAAGCGTTTGCTGGTTGGGCCCCAGAAAAAAAAGTTGCCATTACGAAAACACGCCTATTCAAATACATTGTAAATTTTACCACCTAAAAACGAAAATTTAAGACGAAAAATTGTGATATTTTTTCTTATTTCTGCTCAAAATATAGATTGTGGGTATATGTTAGAACCGCCTCATCGAGGCGGTTCTAACGAGTACCCACAATCTATATTTTAGAGCAAAATAAGAAAAATAAGGTTTACCCCTGGAAACCCCTGTTTTACTTTATAAAAGTGGGGTTCAAGGGGGTCAAAATTATATAGGCGTGTTTTCGTGATAAGAACAGTGTGAATGCCTTTGTTCACCAATACTTTTCATAAGACCAAGAAAAATCAAAGCACTGAGAGTGCTGATGGAGCGTAGCTTTGATAATTTGATTTAGCGTCTGATTCGTATTTTAATTGAGGCTCATATTAATCCAATGAACATAGCTGTTTGAAGCTATTCTGGGCCAGAAGTCGTGTTAAAGCAGACCAATATTGAAATTAACTCACGCTAAGGTGTAGACCCCGCAACAACCATCACGAAAACACGCCTGTACAAATACATTGTCATTTTTTTTTTTTTTTTGGCAAAAAAAAAAAAAAAGGAAATTTTAAGATACAAAATTGTGATATTTTCTTATCTCTGCTCAAAACATTGATTGCGGGGACTTGATTGAACCGCCTTGGCGAGGCAGTTTTATCAAGAACCCACAATCAATGTTTTTGAGCAATACAGCAACCATGCAGTTCAACAGTTTACTTGAAGATTTCTGCTGAGCTATAGTTCGTGCAATAACTGCGGCTTGCGCAATTGTTTGGCGGCTTTTAAGTTATTTTATGGAATCAGTTTTTGAAAAATTACCTTTGGGAGGTTATTTATCTTGCATTAGACATTCTTCTTGGTTACGACTTGATTGTGAAAAATTATCATACTTTTCCCAGCAGTTTATAAGTTATACATCCGCAATCAGTCTTTAAAAATTGCCTCGGTGAGGCTGTTTATAAAGCTATCTGGCATTAGACAATACCATTAGCTTGATCTTGTCAATTTACATCTGCATGCAAAACATTATAAAAATATACCCGTCGGGTTGAAAGTTATAAGACCGTGTCAGTGGGTGAATTTTTTACCTTGCCGAGGCTAAAATAAAGAAATTGGGCATTCAGGAATCGCGTTGGTTAGATCTGTACATTATCTCTCTGCATGCTAACAGTTGTCAAAAATATGTCAAGTAGATTAGAAGTTACACTTCGAAATAATTTTTCAGTTTGCCTAGGCGAGGCCGTTTTGTAAGGTAATTTGGCATAAGACAATTTTGCGGGTTATGTATTGTCAACATCAACCTGTATGCCAAAAATGATCAAAGCCGGGTTTAGATGTTATACTCTGTATTCATTTTTTATATTATTTTGCCTCGGCGAGGCAATTCATAAAGTAATCTTGCATAAAACAGCCTCACGGGTTAGGTATTGTCAATATCAACCCGAATGCCAAAAATGATCGGAATATTCAGAGAGGTTTGAACATTATACTCTGTTAACATTTTTCTAAATATATATTGCATCGGTGAGGCCATTTATGAAGTGATCTTGCATACGACAGTTTCTTGGGTTAGTTATTGTCAATATCAATCCATAGGAATATTTGAAGAGGTTTAGACATTATACTCCGTTATTATTATACATGTATAAAAATAAATTGCCTCGACGAGGCCATTTATGAAATGATCTGGCATTAAGGCAATTTCTTTGGTTAGATATTGTCAATACAGCACAGTACACAGTCTTTTACCGGAAACCAACAACTGCCCTTCTTGGATCAGCGAAAGGGATAGAATCACCGTGGAACAGATTTCACGATCAATCTCCTGGAAAGAATGTTGCCGAACCCGGCAGGTATCGAACTTGCGTCTGAGCTGAAAATTTGCTTTATTTATGGTCACGTGCCTAGGACGCAGACAGGTCGCTTTAAAAAAGTAACCCCCCCCCACACACACACACACACACACATTAACCCATACTCTGAGTATATGTCTAGCAGCCTTTTTAGGGACAAACATAGCAGACCCAAATCAGACGCTACAACAAGTGGCGTCTCATCTGTGTCTAAACTGCAAAATTTACTCCTTTCAATATAAGCCTTGACTTGCACCTGTCCAAACTCATTCCAACTGTCTTATTTTGGTAATACATTATCGACCCACACTGCGTACTTTTAACCCATTTTAAACGAATGGAATCCTCAACACCTTATATCAGTATGGGATGAGTTCATTTTAAAATCAGGGATGTCAGGTTGTGGCTTCCACGAAATATTTGGCAAAAAATGGCTGAACCTTTTTTTAAGTATGCAGTGAAGGGCATAATGAGACTCCGCGTTGTGTGGTATCTGATCTGGGTTTGTCCTGTTTGCAAGTTGCCAGGTTTGGGATTTTATGGTACAAATGGGCTGTAAACTGGGTTATATGAACTGAACTATAAAACGATTAGACTGCTACACAGTTCATCTATTAAAAATATTCATCTATTCCGTTTGAAATAGGTGGTCCGTGAAGCAGTCTATAAGAAGATACCGCATGGCGTAATAATCTACTACGTTAACACGGGGTACTATATTCTCAGGTCATATGCATTAACACCGAAAGTAGTGCCGAAATCACTTCTCATCTCACTGGAGCTACGCTGCAACAGCTACGCTCCAAAAACGATGTATTTAAAATCACACACGACGGTTATTTGAAACAATTTTCTTGCATTAATACCTATGCGCATGGCTGTTTGAAGCCATTGTCAAATGGACCGCAAGCCGTGCTCAAACAGCAAAAACCATGTTCAAATCATGAAATTCGCGTGCTGTTTGAACCTGGATTTTGAGCTTTTGATATCACAAGACGGGCCTTGCTTTGTTTACGTTACGTTGAGCGACGTAACGTTATCGCCCTGAACGTAGCTGTTGAGTGTTCTTTGATGACGTCACTGCATGACAACGTCATTGTAAACAACATTCTGAACTGGCCGCCATTTTGGTTTGCCTGTCGCATTTGAAGAGTTTATATGGAATTTATATGGCGCTTTTGGGAGTTTTCGTCAAAATTTCCTGTCGGATTCGTAAGTTATGCAACCATGGTTATTTCAATGCATTAACATTTGCCAGATCCCTCGGAAGATATCTGAACATTCGGCCTAGCGGCCTCATGTTCAAACAGCTTCCTCGGGATCCGGCAAATGTTAATGCATGAAAAACCATGGTTGATCCCTATATTTTCCAACAACGTTTCAGAAACGCGAACACAAAGTTGATCTACAGATAGGGTTTCTCATGTCGTGGCATAAAACGGCACCGTGACCGGCCCCGATAGCTCAGTTGGTAGAGTGTCCGCTCCGGGGAACGGGAGGTCACGGGTTCGATCCTGGGCCGCGACATACCAAAGTCGTTAAAAATGGTACTAGCTGCTCCTCGCTTGGCACTCAGATTTACGGGGTATAGCTGGGACTGGTCGACCTAGTGTCAGGATAATGTGACTGGGTGTGGTATCATGTAACGTGCCTGGGACGTGATACTTCAGTGAGGCAGCACTATAAAAGTGAGCATTGAGCTCCCTGTCGCAACCAGACACCGTCGTGATATGACTGAAAAATTGTTGAAAGCGACGTTAAACCCGAATTCACACACACACAACGGCACCGTGTATTCTATGGAATGGATCGTTGAAGTGGATTTTGGAGTAATATTTCGCCATTGTTGTTCATATTTTGTGGTTCATTGTACGTCTGCCCACTTGCTATCCGTCCAAGGCAGTAATGTTGAAATTCTTGGAAGGGCATCCCGCAACAAACTGTAAATCGGATTGACCTAAACCATAATGCCAGGAATAGAGACAACATCGAGATCCAAAACTGCTTAATAAATCTTTGCGTTCTGAGATGGCTGCCATGGTAGCCATCTTGAAATTCCTCAATAGACATCTCCAACCAATTGGTTTTGTTTGATTTGAGGTTTAACGTCCCTGTCAACTCTGTATAGGTCATTTTGGAGACGTTGCTTGCAGTTTTGTGGGACGTTTTTTTCTTTGATTTATTTTAAATGAACTGACAAAATGGCCACCAGTGTACCCAATACATTACTTCTGGTATTTTACGCTGGTTTCTTTGCAAAGTTCACACAAACCTTTCTGTCATGAATGTCAAGGATGAGTCAAAGATGTATTTTCCCAACTTCCAGTTTGCAAGATAACTGACAAAATCATTACGATAACACATCCGTTTGATACAGTGCATTTTTCAAACCTCAAAAAAGGAATTTTTGTGATGAAAATTTGTGATATTTTTCTTATTTATACTCCAAACATAGGTTTTGGGTGCTCGTTAGAACCGCCCCAATAAGGCGGTTCTAACGAGTACCCACAACCTGTCTTGGAGCAGAAATACGGAAAATAATGTTTATCTCCCGTACACCCCAGTTTTCTATATATAAAGTGGGGTTTAGGGGGTACTCATTTCACGGACTTGTTCACGTGATGATGGCCGGTGTAGCTGGCGCTCTCTCATGGGAGACGCTTAGTCGGATTCCAACAGCGATATTTTCTTGGGCGATTTTTATTTGAAGATGTATACAAGTACATTTATACAAACAGTATTTACATTGAAATACATACCTCCTAGATATATACTGATGTGCCCAATTAAAAACTACTTTTCTGTCAATCATTGTAACGTTATCTCCTATTTTTATTTTGGATAGCTGATTGGCCATTAGGTGGGTCAGAAACTGTCCTTTTGGCTTTCCGCTTGTGATCTTTTTTTATGATGCAGTTGTTTTATGTTCGCAATTTTTCTCTTTGGTGTCTTAGATGGGAGATAGAGGATCTTACACGAGTGGTCATTTCATATGAAATTTATGAAACGAGCCTTCGGCGAATTTCATAAATTTCATATGAAATGACCACGAGTGTAAAATTCTGTTTATCATATGACCACTTTATAATTAGATTTCATCGCCTATAAATTTGCCAAAGTTTCCACAAAAATGCATGGTTGACATGGACGTCGTCATGACGTTACTTAATCCCGCCAAAAGGTTTTACACGTGTGATCAAACGATTTTTATTACACGACGTTATCCACTGCTTATCAACGACGTCATATGATAAGTAATTATACTGATTCTGGGCTTTGGCTTCACTTCATTTTTTCTTTTCCATCGTGGAGCTTTTAGGAGAATTTTTGTATACTTATAACCCCTGAGCTCTCTAAAGATATTTTGATAATATTTGGAAAATTGTGGATAGGAAAAAAAGATTGACACCAGACTCTATTCCAAACTCCACTCAAACATTCCACTCCATCTCTCCACTTCATAGAATACGCAATACCCACTTCGGCCCCCGCCCATAGGGGCTTGAAGAAATATATTGGCTGCATGATGCTTCCGCGCAGAGCTGAATCCGGCCCCCACACTAGTACTGGTAAACCGCTTAGATGATCTAAGCCTGTCCAGGAACCGCGGTGCGAGGCGGACCGACCATGCTAATAAACCCTATTGGTTTCATTGGGCGACAGGGCTTGAGATGCCATTTCACCTCGATGCCGGGTAAAAGTCCCACAAAATTGGAAGCAACGTCTCCAAAATGACCTTTACAGTGTTGACGGGGACGTTTAACCTCAAATCAAACAAACAAAAGCAATACCCACTTAACTTTGATTTAATAACGTTGAAACAATTTCAAACGTTCAGCTTTGACCTGCTGGGAATGTCGTATACAGTGAACACGCTACAACCGTAATACACCTACTGACTGTGTTTTACCCCTTCTCTTGCTGAATATTCAATTTAGCCAAACCCATTTTTGACTTTGAACCAATCAGATCACCTGATGTAATTTATTCCTACAAAATCATTAATTGAATTGTCAAACAGTGTAGATCCTGATCAGATGGCTTCAGATCTGGATCTACACTGTTTCCAAAGATAGGGAATGTCATGAACAGCAGGATAAGAGTTACGTAATTTACTTAGAGTATTGTACGAACTATCAGAGGTGGACGAAAAGGGAAGTAAATTGAAAATATAAGTGAAATACTATTGAAAGGGTCGCCAAGCCCAAATAAAATTAAGGTAAAACTGAAAGCTATTGAGAAATGCAAGTGGGTAGGGGCGGGTTTATTTCGGAAAGAATAGTAGGGACTGGTACTGGCCGGAGTGCTATCCGTACTGCATTGAAGCTTCAAACATAACTACCGGTAATGTTCAGATTAGCACTATCATAACTTAACAAAGTACAGTAAAATTCCTATATTAAGACCACCTTTGGGACTATTCAAAAATGGTCTTTAAGACCACTTTTGAACAGTCCCAAACGTGGTCCCAGGAAGCCACTGCTGTAAGAAAGCACAAAGAAAAAATAACTACAACCTTCTTAATAAGCCAGAATTTGTCTCAATTTTAGGTGGTCTTAACCCTTGTTCTGCTGAGCCCGGATGTGCCTTTTCTTTGAAACAATGTAGATCCAGATCAGATGGCTTCTGAAGAAGCCATCTGATCAGGATCTACATTGTCATTCAGATTGTGAATTTGTTGTAATAATTTGCTACAGGTAATCTGATTGGTTGATAATCGGTTGTAGGTGTGGCATATATGAATATTCAGCAGGACAAGGGTTAATAGCGGAATTTCACTATAGTATACTCGAGCATTCTTTGATGGGTATCTTGTTTTCTTTTGATATTTGTTTTGCTTATGGTTTGTTTTCAGCTCACGGCTCCATCTTAATTTATGTCGTGGTCTGTTGTCCGTCGTCCGTCTGTCGTTAGCTTTTGTTGCCCTTATTATTCATTGGATCCTCAGCAAACTTGTAGGCAATGAGGATCTTGGATGATGACAAAAATTGGTTTTGCAAAACTTTTTCTGAGCTTGAAAAATAGGCTAACGATAGGCAGCAGTATCTTTTTCTATATCAGTCTGACTGTTAAACGTTATCCAATGAACATAGCTGTTTTAAGCTATTCTGGGCCAGAAGCCCTGTTAACGCAACAAAACGCATGTTGAAATTCTGTTGAAACATGAATTTTGATCTTTGGATAACATAAATGGACCTTGCTTTGTTTACGTTACACGTTAGAGCGATGTACCTTGTCCGAATGAACGTAACATTTTAAAAATTGCAGAACAGGCGTTTTCGTTTTTACAACGTTTTGAACTAAGCGCCATGTCCTTTGAGTTTAACGGTCGCATCTGAAGAGGTGATATGGCGTTGTGGGGCGCTTTCGTCACAATTTGCCGTAGGAAATGCAAGAATGACGACCATGTATGTTTATTTCATTGCAAAAACATTTGTCTGGTCCCTCGAAGAGATTCTTTGGAATCCTGCAAATGTTATTCATGAAAAATTATGGATATCATGATCCCTTTAATTGTTCAAATAGAGGATCTTACATGAGTGTTCATGTATTATTGAATTTATTAAACGAGTTGAGGAAAAGGGATGGAATGCTCGGCGTGTTCATGTATTATTGAATTTAATAAACGAGTCGAGGAAAAGGGACTAAATGCGAGGCTTTGCCGAGCATTTCATCCCTCTTCCTCAACGAGTTTAATAATAGTTGAGACGCAACTGCTGTACCAGTGCGCAGTTATTCAAACGGGCCATTCAAACCAGGAAAGGCCGAGAAGGTAAGAATTTAGCTGGAAGTTCTGAAAATTTGTTCAAATAAATATTGCAAAGATTTTAAATTGCAGTTTCGTTGTTTTCCCATGTATAAAATGTTGCATGTTATTGTTTACACTTGAAAATTAGTGACCTGAAAAGTAGGTCCGATCTATAAACGGTCACTAGACGTATTATAGGTCAGTAGAAGGTATTATAGGTCACTACCGATTATAGCGTGCAGATATTCGACCCCCTTTATTAGGTTACTAGAATGCCTGAATGCGGTATAAATAGTAAATACATGGTTAGTGTCTTTAATAATAAAATTAATCGGTGAGCTTTAGACAATTTTAGAGGGGCGAGCTTTAGCGAGCCCCTATAAAATTGTCGCAGCGAACCGATTATATTTTATTATTAAAGACACTAATCATCTATTTAGTTTATACCGCAATTCAAAACAATCAAGGGCTTTTGCAAAAAGTAAGCAAATTTAAGCAAAAAAGACAGCAGACAGGATGGAATGTTAAACGACATTCAGTGCCATGGCGCGCATACGGAGTATAACGTGACGTCAACGAGTGCAAAGTTTCTGACGTCACCGCGCCACAAAGACTTAGGAAACAACATGGACGCTCGAATAAAAGTTTCTCAGCGCTTTACATTCTGTATAAAAATCTGCAAATGAATAATTTATTTTAGCTTTAGAAATTATTTTCGAGGTTGAGACACAACTGCAGTAGTAGTGCGCAGTTATTCCAAAGGGCCATTCAAACCAGGAAAGGCCGAGAAGGTAAGAATTTAGCTGAAAGTTCTGAAAATCTGTTCAAATAAATATTGCAACGATTTGAACTTGCAGTTTCGTTGTTTTCTCATGTATAAGAGGTTTATGTTAGTGTTTACACTTGTAAATTAGTGACCTGAAAAGTAGGTCCGGTCTATAAACGGACGCTAGACGTATTATAGGTCAGTAGAAGGTATTATAGGTTACTACCGATAATAGCGTGCAGTTATTCGACCCCCTTTATTAGGTTACTAGAATGCCTGATTGCGGTATAAAAGTAAATGCGACGTCGTTAATGACGTCGTATGTGTAACGTTACGGGACGTATCTAGCTAATTTGCATATTTAATTCACTAGTGCATTATCGAAAATATTACATGGCGTTATTACACTCTAATACGCGACGTCATATGATAAATGAGGCTTGAACATATTGGAAGGTGGCTTATGAGGCCTACTTTGGCGAAGCTAGCTAATCTGATCCTGAAAATTTGACGACTCGATGTTATAATTCCTTTGGGAAATTTCATTTTTTCCAGAGCATAAACGTGTACAGAAGACATATACATGTACTACGCCTGATATAAAGGGACTGTTTGTTCACCGATTGCTTTTTTTCACTGTTGTTCTTGTTTCTTTTAATTATTTTAAATTTTCGTAAAAAAATGGTTATATTCCTTATCGTTACTAACAAGTATTTAAGCTGAATAAATTAATATTGGTGTGTAACGACCAAGTCAACACTTTTTTGGTCATTTTTGAGCTGGTCAGTTTACCGAGCCACACTTCTCCTACGTATACGGTAAACCAGTACAGTGCAGAAACTTCTACCCGGCCTCGGTAGCTCATTCGGATGCGCATCTGACTGGTGATCAGGAAAACGCGGGTTCGATACCTGCCGGGGTCGGCAACATTCTCTCGTGGAGATTGATCATGAAATATTTTCTACGGTCATTCTTTCCCTTCCGCTGATTCAGGAAAAGCAGTTGTCAATCTCTGGCGAAAGAATGTACACTGTACTGGTTAACCGCTTTCGCCTGTCCGGGAAAAGTGTTGACATGTAAACTGAGCGGCTTAAAATGACCTAAATAGTGTTGACTGGGCCTTTAACTCCAATACAAACAACCAAACAAGAAACTTCCAACTGCCCTTTATGAATCAGCAAAAGGGAGATAATCACCGTGGAAAAGATTTCATGATCAATCTCCAAGAAACATGTTACCGACCCCGGCTCGTATCGAACCCGCGTCCTCCTGATCATTAGTCAGTCGCGCATCCGACTGAGCTACCGAGGCCGTTCACATGCCTAGGGGGCTAACACTTAACCATTAGGTCTCTGAAAAAAAAAATGACTTCCTCGTCATTGATATAAACACCCTATTACCGATGTATGCCTAGCAGCCTTTTGTGGGGACATTTGCAAACATTGCAGACCGAGATCAGACGCCGCAACAACTAGGGTCTCATCTGTGTCTAAACTGTTTGCTGAAAATGCATACAATGTTTGCAAAATTTACTGCTAACAATGCAAACCTGGCTCCCCTACAATTGGACATGGACCACTGCAAACTTCTTAACTGGGTCTTATATGGGTTAATGACACAAAGAATTACATAATCGACCCACACTGCGTACTTTTACCCATTTTGTACTGATGGAATCATCAACCTTATATTAGTGTGAAACATCAACCTTATATTAGTGTGAAACGAGTCAATTTCAAAAGTTGTGGCTTCTTAAAAAATTCTGTTAATTGCTGGTCCTTTCGCAAACATGCAGTGTATGTCCTAATGAGACTCCGCTATGTGCGGTATCTGATCTGGGCATGTACTGTGCTGTTTGTCAGTTGCCTGTTTTTTTTTTTGGATTTCCGGTACAAACCACACCGTCAATGAAGTACTAAAGGAAACAGAAGCTTGAAATTGCAGAAATCTTCATCTGATAACAGCTCTGCTCATATGGGCCCCGTCAAGCGTTTTTGGTACTTATCGCCTATGCGAGTAGCGAAGGTTCAGGCGAGCCTGCGCATCCGCGCAGTCTCGCCAGAACCTTCGCTGCTCGCTCATACAAGCAGTGAATCAAGAGGAACCTTCAGACAGAAAGCCATATCCCTGGCCCCTCTGAATGGCTGGGCATGCGCAGTTAAAATTTGTCATGACGGAATGCTCGAAGACACAAATTCGCTTGGTGGGGCTCATATAACTTAGGGGCATTAAAACCTTTTTTAGAAGTTGGTTGAGCTACTCCTCTACAGCTTTCTGGCTGGATGTGTTGGTCAAAAATCAAAAATAAAGAAGTAATCGCCAAAACGCGACAAAAAAGATAAAAACAAATGGACTTTTAAAGCAATGTGGAAAGAGTCCTTTGCTCAAGGAAATCGTTGAGATCGAACCCGGTACTGCTCGATCCCGAGTCTGATGCTTTAGTTTAGTTTGTACTAATTTATTTTAGTTCGATTGCGATGAAAGCTTCAAGCGTATTGAATCGCTCTCGAACACTCATTCCGGGTGTTTTCACGCGCGCGCGAGAGAAAGGCAGTGGCTTTTACACCACTGCTGCCCATTTACACATGGGTGGAGTGGGGCAGTGTCATTACGTGTCTTGCCCAAGGACACACCTCGATAGCGATGGCCGGATTCGAACGCACAACCTCTCGATCATAAGTCGAACGCGCTAACCACTGCGCTATCGGGGCTGTCACTGCGCTATCGAGGCTGAAGCTTTACCACTGCAACACTGCAGCGCTCTAAACAACTATGAACAGCGAAGGCTTGAATCTGACTGCGCGCATGCGCATGTTTTTTCTTTATTATTATTATTATTATTATTATTATTATTATTATTATTTTATTATTTTTATGGTCCGCAGGTAAGCCCTCGCCCACCGGGGCAAGGAGAATAGGCTGGGCTGCAGGATGCTTCCGCACAGAGTTGAAACCGATCGAACATGAGTACTACTAAACTGGCCTGTGCGTGTCCGTGCAGTTTAAGCGGTAGGGCTTACTATAGCATTCCTTGACTATTATGTATAAAGATATTTTTTTTTTATTTTAAACCCTATGTACAATACTAGTAGCATGACAAATAGTTTAAAAAAAGAAAACTAGCCCGTTGATAACAAAAGCTATATATAGTATATCTTGATTGTTCATAGGTGGAATTTTCTAGACAGTGATTATACTCGTATAGGTCAGTCTACGATAAAATCCCCAAGAAGACTTAGTTCGACCAACAAAAACTCAGATCAGCCTGTGCAGTTCCTTTCCTGTTCGAATGGCTATACGAAGAAAGACAAACAAAGATCTGTACAGTCGAACTTCAATGGCTCGAACCCCTTTGGGACCATAAAAATTTGTTCGAGACAGCGGTAGTTCGAGCCACTGAGGTTACTGTCAGGAGGCATAGCGAGATACTTTTAGACATTTTTATTGTGTTCTATAATGAATATGTATGCTGTGTGTACTCATTAGAATCGCCTCATCGAGGCGATTCTAATGAGTACACACAGCATACATTTACAAGATAAAAGACAAAAATCTCCTTAATTATCCCGCACTATTTCTTATGTAGAGGATTTCGCTAGGGGCTCAAGAATGGGTTCGACTCATCCATTGTACACGAGCCATCAGTGTTCGAGCCATCGAAGTTCTACTGTATATAGATTGCCAGTCGCAAGTCTTCTTAATTTTTTTGTTTTTCATACCCGCTTTTTTTTCCGAAAAAAAAAATGGCATCCCATTGGGTATTCCCAAAACAAAACGTAAATGTAAACATTTACGATTGTGCAATGGTACCTGGGTATATAAACCCATGAAATTTTCTAGATAGACAATACAATTATCACTGCACAGTGCGTTAAACATCGGTTGAAATATTTCCTTTAGTTTTATAAAAATTAATCAGGAGGTATGTTATTTATTTTTTTATTTTTTTTATTTATTTATTTATTTATTTATTTTAGAACCGCTGTTACTTCAAAGTCTAAGCAAATTTCTTTTTCTTTGAACTTCTCTTTCTTGTCATGCATTTAATGTTAATAGGGCATGCATGATAAGCTGTTGTTGCTAGGGTTCTAGTAGTGCATGAATAGTGTTTTTTTTTTTTTTTTATTCCTGCATTTTCGGAATCTTTTCATAAATGTTGATATTCATTGAGATTTTGGTGCTACTGAAAAGGGTCATAGTTATTTCCCTTCGTAATTCTTTATGCCAGTTACACTGGTGTTTATTGTTGTTGTTGTTGTTGTTTTTCCCCTCTCTTTTATTTACCATTTGCTTGCTGGTGAGGCTGGGTAGGGTGGGTGGATAAGCAGTGCTTATTTATTTATTTATTTATTTATTTATTTATTTATTTATTTATTTACAGTCGAACTTCAATGGCTCGAATACCTTTGGAACCACGATAATCTGTTCGAGACAGGGGTAGTTCGAGCCACTGATGTCTACTTCCAGGATGCATTACGTGCATAATTTTGGATATCTTTTCGGTGTTCTATAATATAAATATATGCTGTGTGTACTCATTAGAATCGCCTCTAATGAGCGCACACAGCATTAATTTGCAAGATAAAAGGCGAAAATATCCTAACTTTCTCCTCACTATTTCTTATGTAGAGAAATTCCCTAGGGACTCAAGAACGGGTTCGACTCTGCCGTAGCAAACGAGCCATCGGTGTTCGAGCCATCGAAGTTCTAGTGTATCTATTATTAGTTTCCCAGTTGGCAACAAATTGAGGCAGCTGTCTACTGATTTACGATAACACATCCCTGTGACATAGTGCAAAAACTTTCTGTAGAAAATTTGTGATTTTTGGTGTTATTTATGGTCTAAGCCTGCCCAGGAAAAGTGGTGCGAGCCGGATCACTCTTTGAACCCTAGAGGATTCTTTGGGCGGCAGGTCTTGAGGTGTCAATTCATCTCAATGTCGGGTAAATGTCCTACAAAATAGGAAGCAATGTCTCAAATGACCTAACTAGTGTTGACGGGAATGTTAAACCTCAACCCAAACATTTTTTTTTTTTTTTTTTTTTTTTTTTTTTTTTACTTTTATTGGCAATTCCTATGGTACTCCTATTGTGGTTTGGATAGCCGTTTGTCCTTTTGTGGGAAAGAAACTCTTTTGGCTTTAAGGGGAATGGGAACACCTTCAGGGGAGGCCATTCCTGCAAAAGAATTTTTGTTGACATGAGGAGCAAATTCTTTCCTTTAAGAGTAGACCCCTTTTTAGGTGGGACAGCGCCTATAGAAAAGCGTACAAGACGTCCCGAAAGTTGTCTCCCTTTGAAAAATGGCGAAAAAATCTGCCAGGTGTTCCCTTTCCACTTAAGATACGATAAATTGTTTTATGTGGTTGTTTCTTTCCCCTGGTGTCTTGGCTGGTTTTGGGGCTTGAACTGAGGTTTAACGTCCCCGTCAACACTATTCATGCCATTTTCTATTTTATGGAATTTTTACCCGACATTGAGATGAAATGACAGTCCTGCCGCCAAATGAAACCAAAAGGGTATACACTTTGCCTGGACACGCTTAGCACTTCTAAGCGGTTTACCAGTAATCATGTACGGTCAGTTTCAGCACCATGCAGTCCAGTCTTTTTCTCCAAGCCCCGATTGGTTGGGGCAGGTGTCTTGGATGGGAGGCGCAAGATAATTTTATCGATCCCGATTCATTGACGTGAGTGCATAGCGGTTTATTATAGTTACTAGTATGTTCTGTTTTGTTTGGCTGTTTGATTTGAAGTTTAACTTCCCCGTCAACAGTGTATAGGTCATTTTCGAGACGTTGCTTCCAATTTTCTGTGACTTTTACCAGACATTGAGAAGAAATGACATCTCAAGCCCTGTGCACTGAATCGAAGAGATAACTATTATTTATTTATTTATTTATTTATTTTGGTTTTCCGGTCCTTTCAAGACTATTTGCCTTATATCGAGCCAATCGTTAATCAGAGGTGGTCGAAATCCGGAACAATCGGAGAGATGCTTTACAATATTACTTCCATGTGTTATAATGTTTTGTTTCATGTCTGAAACGATTTCATACGGCAAAATTCCTAAAGTAAGACCACCTTTGGAATGTTCAGAAGCGGTCTTCAATACCATTTCTGAACAGTCCCAAAGGTGGTCTCTGACCAGAGGACGCTGTATGCAGAAAACACAAAGAAAGAATAAGTCCGACTTCCTAAATAAGCTTTTAAAAGCAGAATTAGTCTCAATTCATCACGAAAACACGCCTATATAATTTTGACCCCCTTGAACCCCACTTTTATAAAGTAAAACTGGGGTTTACAGGGGTAAACCTTATTTTTCTAATTTCTGCTCTAAAATATAGATTGTGGGTACCGAGGCGGTTCTAATGAGTACCCTCAATTTATATTTTGAGCTGCTCTAAAATAAAGATTGTGGGTACTCGTTAGAACCGCCTCATCGAGCCTGTTCTAACGAGTACCCACAATCTATATTTTGAGCAGAAATAAGAATAATTTCACAATTTTTCATCATAAACTTTTCATTTTTTCGGCGATAAAAGTTACAATGTATTTGTATAGGCTTGTTTTCGTAATGTTTGATGGTCGAAAGGGAGGGGGACATATTGGTTTTGGTGCGGATCCTGTCGGCGTCGGCGTCAGCGTCGGCGTTGTCGTCGGCGTTGCCTCTTGTCTGCACTCTATCTCCTGAATGGATGGATGGATTTTGATTAAACTTACACAGATACACCATTGGGAGGGGAAAAAGTACTGATTAGATTTTGGTGACCTTGACCTAATTTTCAAGGTCAGAGGGCTGAAACCATTGTCAAATTTTAGACCAAAAAAGCTTGTCTGCACTCTAACTCCTGAACCAATGGAAGGATTTGGTTCATACTTGATACATTATATCAGTGGGATGGTCTTAAGAAATGATTAGCTTTTGGTGACCTTGACCTAATTTTCAAGGACACAACGGGAGTTAGACTTTTAAAAATTGGCTTGTCTGCACTCTTTCTCCTGAACCAGTGGAGGAATTTTGATCAAACTTGGTACATTATATCAGTGGGCTGGTCTTAAGAACTGATTAGATGTTGGTGACCTTGACCTAATTTTCAAGGTCACCACGGGACTTAGACTGTTGAAAATTGCCTTGTCTGCACTCTATCTCCTGAACCAGTGGATGGATTTGGTTCAAATTAATGTGTGTGGTGGGGGGACATCTGTTTTCTTAGAAAACAATTCTAGTTATTTTTAGATTTCTGCTTCATTATAGAGTGGTTCTAACGAGTAACGAGTAATCATAATCAAAAGCTTATAAGCTCATTACGATAACACACCCGTATGGCATAGTGCATTTTTTCACATCTCCAAAATGGCTACCTTTCTGATGAAAATCTGAGATATTTTTCTTATAAATACTCAAAACATAGGTTATGGTGCTCGTTAGAACCGCCTCATTGAGGCGGTTCTAACGAGTACCCACAACCTATGTCTTGGAGTAAAAATAAGAAAAATAATGTTTAGCCCTCAGTAAACCCAAGTTTTTTCTATATAAAGTGGAGTTTAGGGGGTGTTCATTTCACGGACTTGTTCACGTGATGTCCTTGCCATAATCGGCATAATTTTCAAAAATACGCATTGAGGTAATTGCTGAAATCGCTTCTTCTGACGTTTTAGAGTTAAATAACAAAATTTCCATACATAATGCTGACAAACCTCTAAAAGAAACACGTTATCGCAAGCTGTTGCGGTAAAAAATAATCTTTTATTATTTATTTATCCCCCCCCCCTGCCCACCCCCTTCCACCTTTAAAATGTTTACATTGTGTAAACATTTTTAACCCATTTAGTACCGGAAACCCCAAAACGGGTAGCCTCTCAAACAGTGCAGGCCCAGATCAGACGCCGCGGCGCCGTGGCGTCTGATCAGGGCCTCCACTGTTTGCTAAAAGTTCAGTCATTTTCCAAATAGATTTTGATGAAAACACAACCTGACACCTCTAATTTTTGAAATGGACTCCTGCTTTATATAAGGTGGGAGATTCCATTTGGTACAAAAAGGGTTAAGCGATAATATAATAATGCATCACAATATTTTCAGATGGCGTCTACGGAGTTTAAAATAGTCAGTATGAACCTAACGAAGGCTGGGCACAAGCCCTTGTCATATTTGAGACAACTTCTAGACACTGAAAAGCCGGAGTTATGCCTCATACCAGGCGATAACGAGGATATGAACAAAATTGTGGTGTGTGGGTATAAACAATGCTTTACCCAAGGCAAAGATCAAATTGTACTTCTGTACGATGCAGAAAAAATAAAAATTAATCGATCGACTGTCAGCGTGGCCGATTATGGACCAAAGCCTGGAATCGACTACGACATACTTTGTTGTCCAGAGGTAATGGTGGAATTTGGGCCGTATAAAGAAACATTCAAATTCAATATTCTGACCTGGCACCCGTCCCTCACTCAGGGAAATTGGATTGACAGGCGAACACAGGCAGAGAGCATTGTAAACTTGGGACAGACAATAGCGCTGACAAGAAACACCCCCGTGCTAATCGGGGGTGACTTTAATCTTGACCTACAAAGCGTCCAGAAGATAGTGAACAAGTCGAATTCTGGTGGAAAACAATGGCTGAATGAACAAGCGGCGGATTCTGAACACTATCCGAATGATGTATGGACACCTGGTATGATTAGCGGCAGTCTGTGGCCGCAGAAAAATTTGATTTCTATGAATGTTTGCCACACACAAAATCAGCTGGACTTTTTTGTTGCAAGCAAGGGATTGGTTCTAAAGAAAACGTCGATTTTGGACTTTGGCAGTGCTACTGGAAAAAAGGCTAATGTTGAGAAATGCGAAAACGAGAAACCAAAACCGACCATCGGCGGAACGACATGCTACCAGCCGACAAAAACTACGATATCCTGTCAGCCAAGGCCACCCAAACATTCTGGTGGCTAAAAGCTGGCGAATTGACGTACAAAATATGCAGTCGATCTTCAATGGCTCCAACGCAGATATCCCGCTTACCATGGCTGCGTCGAATCCGTTCCTATGGCCATAGGGACATCACGAAAACACGTCCATATAATTTTGACCCCCTTGAACCACACTTTCATATAATAAAACTGGGGTTTGCAGGGGTAAACCTTATTTTTCTTATTTCTACTCTAAAATATAGATTGTGGGTACTCGTTAGAACCGCCACGATGAGGCGGTTCTAACGTGTACCCACAATCTATATTTTTAGCAGAAATAAGAAAAAAATCACAATTTTTCAGCTTAAAATTTTCCTTTTTCCAGCAAGGTATTTGTATAGGCGTGTTTTCGTAATGGAGTTCTTCAAGAATCAAAGCACTGCGGATACTTTGTTTTGTTTGTTTGCTTGACTTGCGGTTTAACGTCCCGCCAATACTTTAAAGGTCATTTTGGAGACGTCGCTTCCAATTTTATGGGACTTTTACACCGTGACTTTTACTCGACATTGAGATGTAATGACTTCTCAAGCCCCCTGTCGTCCAATGAAACCAAAAGGGTTTATAAGCATGGACGGGTCGACTCGCACCGCTTTGCCTGGGCAGGCTTAGATTCTCTTAGCGGTTTACCAGTACTCGTCTGCGGGTCTGTTTCAGCTCTGCGTGGAAGCATCATGCAGCCCATTTATTTCTTCAAGCCTCGATGGGCGGGGGCCGACCGAGAATACTGGTGGGTCGATTACGTGTAGGTGAACGGCGACTCAGGCTATTTCGTTTAACCCTTAAATTCCAGTTGTAAAGCGAAAAGTGTAGATCCAAACACATGATCCCAGTCCAGATAAACCTATTAACCCTTAAGACGCCGAGAAAAACTACATCTGAAAATATCGTCTGCTTATGTCGTCTGTTGAATTTGTTTGCAAACTTTTTAAAAATATTTATGCATAGAGGCAAACACTGTGGACCCAGATATAGGAGCAGTCTGATCTGGTTCCATACTGTTTGCAAAAAAAAAAAAATTAAGGTAACCGGCAGACGTCAAAGCAGACGACAATTGTCGTGATTGGCATTTTATGGGTTACGCAACACGCTGACCTCACAGCGATAAAAATAACGTGACTATTTTTTATATGAATTATAAATTTTCCTACAAATCAGTGACTTATAAGTACACACATCATGCATGCACTGTTAAGAAAATTTTCTTAATACCCCTCAATTTTGGGTGGATTGGGCATAGAAGCAATTCCACGTGACGGGGTAATTGACAAACCTTCTGATCAGGGCCTACGCTGATTGCGGAAGGTTAAGCCATTTTCCAAATAAATTTTGAAGACGACACAATCTGACACCCTTTAATTTTGGAATGGACTGGTATATATAAGGAGGAAGATTCCATTCGGTGCAAAAAGGGTTAAGTGATTCTATTATGTACATACAACATACCTTTACTTTATATAAGTATACCCTACATTATTCTCGTTCTACCTCTTGGTCTGGCGCTATGCTGTGTGACCCTTAGTGGCTCCACGAAAGAATGTTGCAGGTATCGAACCCACGAACTCCTGATCACCAGTATGACGCGCATCCGACTTGGCAACCGAGGCCTGTCCATAAATGATTCTATCCCATGCCAGTACAGTAATATTTTTAAATGAATAAATATACCAAGAGTATTTTTCTAAAAAGTAAATGTTAAATTATGGTCTTGTCTTTTCCATCAAAAATAAAATAATCAAAACGCCGAAAGCACTGACTGGTTGATTGACTCTGAGTGTCGGCTTGGATTTGTTCGTTTGATTTGAGGTTTAACGTCCCCGTCAACACTGTAAAGGTCATTTTGGAGACATTGCTTCCAATTTTGTGGGACTTTTACCCGACATTGAGATGAAATGACATCTCAAGCCCTGTCGCCCAATGAAACCAATAGGGTTTATTAGCATGGTCGGTCCGCCTCGCACCTCGGTTACTGTCGGCTTGGAAAATGGTCTTGAACGGGGACTTGGACTGTTCCGTTTAACCCTTCATTTCCTGTACTGTAAGCAAACAGCGTTGACCCTGATCAGACGCCGCATTCTGCGGTGTCTGATCTGGGTCTTCACTGTTTGCCAAACCCAAAACAGGATTCCACTCCACCATCTTACGCAACACTCTGATCTCACAGCAATAAAAATAGATAGGCTGTTTTCTATAAATAACGGTTACCTGGCTTTCCTATTCGTTTGATTTGTTTGTTTGATTTTAGGCATAACGTCCCCGACAACGCCGTATAGGTCATTTTGGAGACGTTGCTTCCAATTTTGTGGGACTTTTACCCGACACTAAGCTGAAATGAAATATCAAGCCCTGTCGCCCAATGAAACCAACAGGGTTTATATGCATGTTTACTCGCACCACTTTTCCTTGACAGGCTTAGAACCTCTAAGCGATTTACCAGTACCCACGTGCAGTCGGTTTTAGCTCTGCGTGGAAGCATCATGCAGCCCAATCTATTTCATCAAGTCCCGATGGATGGAGGCGGACCTGCATTTTCTATAAATCAGTGATATAATAACACGCCTGTGACAAATCAAATTTTTATTCCCGCTTCAAACATAGACACGATTAGGCCTACAGCTGGTCGAGTGACAAAAAATTGACCCAAAAAGTAAATGTTGTGAACGTTTACATAACATTTGGACAGCACCGTCTATGCGAGATTTGTCTCTGTTTCAAACCTAGATTGTGGGTACGCGTTGGTGTCGCCTCAACCCACAATCTATGTTTCAACAAAAGTAAGGAAAAAGGATGGTTTATCTTTTTTTTTTCTATACAGAGAAACAGTGTCTGTTCGCTTAATTTTTGACGTTATATTATGCCGTTTTAACCCATTTAGTACCAGGTAGTTGGCAAACAGTGCAGGCCCAGATCAGACGCCGCATAACGCGGCGTTTGATCAGGGCCTGCTACACTGTTTGCAAAAAGTTCAGCTACTTTCCAAAAACACAAGCTGACACCCCAAAATTTTGGAATTAAAGGAGGAAGATTCCATTTGGTACAAAAAGGGTTAGAGAATCCCAACAGGAGTAGTATGAACGGTAAAACATGTAAGGGCATTTTTTCTCCGAGACACAAATGTTATGGATATTTGTTAGAATCGCCTCGCCGAGGCGTTTCTAACAAATATTCACAACATTTGTTTCTCGGCGAGGCAACTCTAACAAATATCCCTAACATTTGTTTCTCGGCGAGGTAACTCTAACAAATATCCCTAACATGTGTTTCTCGGCGAGGCAACTCTAACAAATATCCACAACATTTGTTTCTCGGCGAGGCAACTCTAACAAATATCCACAACATTTGTTTCTTGGAGTATATTCTACGAGTATGAAGGATCTGTTTGCGTTGACATTTTCGTTGAAGCAAGTTTTGTCATTATATCGAATGTCAGTGTAAAGAGGGTTGACTGTAAAACGAACCTATTAATGACAATCATGCTAGAAGCCTCCGTGGTGCAGTGGTTACACTACTCGCCTTGTAAACCAGAGATCGCAGGATCGATCCCGGGCTTCTCCAGGCATTCGGATGAGTCTTTAAACCGAGGTCACTTCTCCGTATGACCTTAGATGTTGGTGGGAAGTAAAACTCAAAACACTCACTCAAACTCTTATAATACTGTTCACGACAACCCTTTTCTTTGGAAAAAGTGTAGATCCAGATCATATGGTTCTGAATTTGTAAGAATAAATTACATCAAGTAATCTGATTGGTTCAAAGTCAGAAATGGGTGTGGCTAAACTGAATGTTCAGCAAGAGAAGGGTTAATGTCAATGAAGAATAACCAATGAGACACGCTAAACCTTATGATACAACATTTGCTCAGTTCGTGGCTCTGAAAATGTTATTTTGTTCTGATAAAAATATGTCATGTGACATATTTTATATCGGGTCAACACGCCTGTGTCAGATCCTATAACATCTAATGGATTGCTGGGCAACGGTAAATAATACATTTTTATTCCCGCTTCAAACACGGATTCTGGGTACTCGTTAGAACCGCCTTACAGAGTGGATTCTAACTAGTACCCACAATGTATAATTCTGAGCAATAATACACTCCCTTGTAACTCATCTGTTCTCTGTACAATCATCACTTTGAGCAGAAATAGGACAAAAACGAATATCCATGTAAATCCCACTTTTTTCATACATAGCAGAGTTTGTATGGTGTAAGGTGGTGACGTTGAAAGGTGGTGACATTTGTTGAAGTATGAACATTGAATCACTTGCAAAGTATTCATTGAAGTATGGACTACTTTGCGCCAAATAGCACAAATTAAGTACAGTAATTATAAATGTGTTGTTTGTTTGTGCTGGTTTTTACGACCTCCCATCAACACTATTAGACATTGTTTCCGAATGTGGGTGACTTTTACCCGACACTGAGATGAAATGGCATCTTAAGACCTACCGCACAAAGAAACCGCTAGGAGCGGTCCGACTCGCACCACTTTTTCCTTTGGACAGCTCCATTTCCAATTTAAAGGGTGTTCTTTTCATTTCATTTACTGTAAGTTTTACAGACTGAAAACCTATAATTTAAGCAACCAGTGAAGACAACGATTCTACGGTGTCTGATCAGTGTTTCATTGGTTGTATTTGTCACTTTTAAGAGCCGTTTGGCATATACGAGTCGTAGGAGTTCAGATGACCCGATTAGGCGATTAACTCTTTTAGTACCAAATGGAATCTTCCTCCTTATATACAGCAGGAGTCCATTTCAAAATTTAGGGGTGTCAGGTTGTGTTTTCTTCAAAAATTTAGTAGGAAAATGGCTGAACTTTTTGCAAACAGTGTGGGCCCTGATCAGACGCCGCGTTTAGCGGCGTCTGATCTGGGCCTGCACTGTTTGCAAGGGTACCCCTTTAGGGGTTTCTGGTACTAAATGGATTAAGGACACTGGTCCGAAACTTGTCTTTTGTCAAACACTCACATCATTTATGAACACTTTGCGATATACCCGAATTCTCACCTTTGGATGCCCGAATCCTGCTCGCGAGGTTCAAGATGGCGACCCGCATGCTGGTCGCTGGAATCATCCGGGGTTTTGCAAAGCAAAACTTGATTATGATTATATACCCGTGCCACATAGCGCAATTTTAAACACCTCCAAAACGCCCCGCCCTTAGGGGCTTGTAGAAATATATTTGGCAGCATGGTGCATCCGCGCACAGCTGAAACCACTAGTAGACCGCTTTGAAGGTCTATGCCTGCCAAGAAAAAGTGTTGAGTGTCGGACCATACCCTTAAACGCATCGGTTTCTTTGGGTGCTAGGGCTTGAGATGAAACTTTGTGTTCGTTGTGATTCGAGTTCTGTATCTAAAATTTCAAACGGGCGCAGACTCTTAATCGTTAGGAATTCGCGCCTCTGAGGCGACAAGTTCTGCAATTAACTGAATGCCATGTGATTTTTCTCGGGTACCCCGGTTTTCGCCCATCTCTGATAATATTCTGAAAAGGGCTGCAAAGCCACCACCCCCACCCAAAATAATAATAAATAAATAAATAAAAATAAACAATTATCTACTGTAACTGTACGGAACCCGGGAAGGGACATGGTTTTTTATTTTTTATAAGTTGTGCGCACAAGATAATATCTTGTGCGGACAAGATATTATCTTGTTCGAACAACATATTATCTTGTGCGCACAAGAAATTATCTTGTGCGGACAACATATTATCTTGTGCGGACAACATAATATCTTGTTCGCACAAGATATTATCTTGTTTGCACAACATAGCTCTTGGGAAGTTATGCTAACAAGATATTATCTTATGCGCACAACTTATTAAATAAAAAAAAATCATGTCCTTTCCCGGGTTCCGTATTTATACACTCGAGGACAGACCTTTAACCTGCATAGGGAATGATTCTCCCTGCACAGGGGGTGGGGTCCATTTAACGTCCCGATCCGAAGGACGGTGAACTTTGTGACATTTCGTGCAAATAGAACAATTTATTGAACAAAACGATCTAAGAGGAATCGCTGAATTGAAAAATGTCATAAAGGTTAATCGGCGGTTTTTCCGTTGAAAATTGCGTTTTACGAAAATTGCGTTTAACGGCCCGACGACCGGCCCCGATAGCTCAGTTGATAGAGTGTCCGCTCCGGGGAACGGGAGGTCACGGGTTCGATCCCGGGCCGCGACATACCAAAGTCGTTAAAAATGGTACTAGCTGCTCCTCGCTTGGCACTCAGATTTACGGGGTAGAGCTAGGACTGGTCCTCCCTCCTACCTAGTGTCAGGAGAATGTGACTGGGTGTGGTAACATGTAATGTCAGTGAGGCAGCACTATAAAAATGAGCATTTAGCTCCCTGTCGCAACCAGACACCGTCGTGGTATGACTGAAAATTTGTTGAAAGCGACGTTAAACACGAATTCACACACACACAATACGGCCCGACGATTTACCTCTGCAAATGATAATTTTCAATACTTATCCAAAATACAAGAAATTCAAGTGAAAGCAATGATCAGGAATCGATACAATTAACCCACAGCTCCGTTGGAAAGAAACACAAACATCAAATAACTAGATCCTAATGGAAACAACAATAGCGGAAAGCCAAAAGAACAGTTACATTCCAACGGAACCGGTCCCGATAGCTCAGTTGGTAGAGTGTCCGCTCCGGGGAATGGGAGGTCACGGATTCGATCCCGGGCCGTGACATACCAAAGTCGTTAAAAATGGTATTAGCTGCTCCTCGCTTGGCACTCAGATTCACGGGGTAGAGCTAGGACTGGTCGACCCGGTGTCAGGATAATGTGACTGGGTGTGGTATCATGTAATGTGTCTGGGACATGATACGCCAGTGAGGCAGTAGTATAAAAGTGAGCATTGAGCTCCCTGTCGCAACCAGACACCGTCCTGATATGACTTAAAATTGTTGAAAGCGACGTTAACCCGAATTCACACACACCCACATTCCAACGAAATGGCCGATTGATTATCCAAAACAAAATAATATAAGCGATACACACACTCAAAAGACAAACCATAACGGAACGTTCAGTGAAAAGGATTCCACGGTGGAGGGGGGGGGGGGGCATACTTTCTTCTTCACTTCTTCATATCGGCCCGAGAACTCGTATGACGATAACTGTTTGGCAGGGAACTATGCTTAGAAAAGAGAATCTGGAAAACACGAATACGACGCACGAGTTGGCGAACCTTGATACGGCGCACCGCCCATCGGGGCTTGAAGAAATATATGGGCTGCATGATGCTTCCACGCAGAGCTGAATCCGACCCACACACGAGTACTGGTAAATCGTTTAGAGGATCTAAGCTTGCCCCAAAAAAAGCGGTGCGCACGAGTCGGACCGTCCATGCTTATAAACCCTATTGGTTTCATTGGGCAACAGGGCTTGAGATGTCATTTCACCTCAATGTCGGGTAAAAGTCCCACAAAATTGGAAGCAACGTCTCCAAAATGACCTTTACAGTGTTTACGGGAACGTTAAACCTCAAATCAAACATTGATACGGCGCAATTTGCCGGTGGCCATTTTACTGCGACAATATCGAGTCATTGTGTCACTTTTTATGCTGTGCGAGCCTTTGGTTTTTGTCGTTCAGCCTTAAATCCAACAGCCCAAAGAGACAGAATAAGCGAGATATGTTGACCGAATGTAACATTTTACATATTTGGAGATACATATAAATGGGCTACTTTTATCACTTGCCCGCGTAGAGACACTCATCAGCGGCAGGTACACTTCTTTCCCACGCACAGACAAACGCGCACAGAGAGAGAGAGAGAGAGAGAGAGAGAGAGAGAGAGAGAGAGATGAAAAAGTTACCCATGCAAAAAAATCATTCTCAAATTGCACCATTATGACATTAGATGATACACTCTAAAATGGATTAAGGACTTTCTGGAGTCGAAAAAATTAGTTGTAATAAACGGGGAAAACTCAGCTAGTATCCCAGTTTCCTCTGGCGTCCCGCAGGGCTCGGTTCTCGGACCAATTCCCTTTCTAGTATGCAGCAGGTCAAATCAATAGTCAGACTTCTCGCGGACAATACTCCCATGTACCTTGCCATAAGCTCACAAACAGCCTTCTGCTACAACAAGACTTACATACACTTGAACAGTGGGAAAATATGTGGGACATGAACCTTAATCCTTCTAAATGCCAGGTCCTTCATGTTAGCCGACTTACCTATCCCATTCCAACTGTTTACCTCTTGCTTGGTAGTCAGAGAGTGTTTCTGCAGCTAAGAACCATGGGGTCACCATCACTGATTATCTAAGCTGGAGCCCCCACATTGATAACATAACCAAAAAAGCAAGTCAGACCCTTGGATTCTTGAAAAGAAACATTCTAATCCATAATAAGCACATGAAATCAGTTGCAAATAAGACTCTTGCCAGGCCGCAACTAGTGTATGCGTCCACTGTCCCAGTAAGCATTCTACATAAATCTACAGCGGGCCGTTAGCGGCCCGTCAGGGTAGCTGACGGGCCGCTAACGGCCCGCTGTAGATTTATGTAGAATGCTAGCAGGGGACTATAGTATCCCTACACTGCCATCGACATATACAAAGCAGCCCAAAGAAGGGCTACCCCCTCGACCGTTTTATATACCTCAAACTATAAACCCTGAATAAAAATATTGGCTAAACGACCCACCACATTTGGGAGAAGCGATCCACGAGCGAATCGACCCAGGGCGAAATGACCCACGGACAAAACGATTTAGGTCCTCCAGCTCAGCTGTATCACTTGAAGCGTAGCTATAGTCACGTGTTGCCCACCCGGCAGCCCTTCTTTGGACTGCTTCCACTTTGAATATGCCAGTGGCAGTGTGGGCATACTCTAGCTGCGGTCTGACAAGAGTCTTATATGCAACTGAATGTTTCTTTTCAAGAATCCAAGGGTATGTTTTGCTTTATTGGTTATGTTGTCAATGTGGGCATACACGTTTAGATAATCACAGACGGTGACCCAAAGGTACTTAGCTGCAGAAATACTCTACAGCTGGGTACCATGCAAGAGGTACACAATTGGAATGGGGTTCTTACGTCGGGCAACATGAAGGTCCTGGCATTTAGAAGGATTAAATTCCATGTCCCACAGCATTTCCCTCAGTTCAAGGGTATGTACGTCTTGTTGTAGTAGATCGCTGTTTGTTTGTGAGCCTTTGGCAAGGTATATGGCAGTATCGTCCGTGAAAATTCTGACTCTTGATTTGACCTGCTAAGGCAGGTCATTTATGTATACAAGAAAGTGAATGTTTCCGAAAACTGAGCCCTGTCACATTTCTGAAAAAAAAAATAGTTACCCCGACTGGATTGTGTGCAAAAAAATAAATCGCGAAATATATAAAAGATACCACAAAATGCATAGCGCACGCTTTAAAACGAATAGTTTCTATACTCCGTGTGATAGTATGTTTCTGTGTTGAACACAAACGATAAAGCAATGGAAAATACGACCAAATTCCGCTTAGCAACCCATGGGCTCCGCCATTTTCTTCCAGAAAACTTAGAAGCCTCCGTGGTGCAGTGGTTACGCTACTCGCCTTGTAAACCAGGGGTCGCAGGATCGATCCCGGGCTTCTCCAGACTTTCGGATGAGTCTTTAAACCGAGGTCCCGTCTCCGTATGACCTTAGCTATTGGTGGTACGTAAAACTAAAACTCACTCACTCACTCTTCCAGAAAACTTGCGCTGTATCCACCGGCAAATCTACGTATGACCCGGGTAACCTGTGAAAGCATTGACCAGTGTGTAGTATGGTTATCGAAAATATCCATCTGTAGGTTCCGTAGTGTAGTGGTTATCACGTCTGCTTTACACGCAGAAGGTCCTGGGTTCGAGCCCCAGCGGAACCATTTATTTTTTTACACTCGTTCAATATTAATAATTTTTATTATTATTATGCTTACATGTGTGTGTGTGTGTGTGAATTTGGGTTTAACGTCGCTTTCAACAATTTTTCAGTCATATCACGACGGTGTCTGGTTGCGACAGGGAGCTCAATGCTCACTTTTATAGTGCTGCCTCACTGAAGTATCATGTCCCAGACACATTACATGATACCACACCCAGTCACATTATCCTGACACTGGGTCGACCAGTCCTAGCTCTACCCCGTAAATCTGAGTGCCAAGCGAGGAGCAGCAAGTACCATTTTTAACGACTTTGGTATGTCGCAGCCCGGGATCGAACCCGTGACCTCCCGTTCCCCGGAGCGGACACTCTACCAAGTGAGCTATCGGGGCCGGTATTATGCTTACATGTAATGATTGATTGATTGATTGGTTTGGGTTTGACGACACGCCAACCCTGGTGGGTCATTTTGTGTCGTCTCCCAGAGAAAGGGAGTAAAGAAAGTTTGTTTTGTTTGTATTGGAGTTTAACGGCCCAGTCAACACTATTTAGGTCATTTTTGAGCCGGTCAGTTTACATATCCACACTTTTCCTGGGCAGGCTTAAACGTAAGCGGTTAACCAGTACGGTGCACATTCTTTCGCCAGAAACTGACAACTGCCCTTCTTGAATCAGCGGAAGGGGTAGAATGACCGTAGAAAAGATTTCAGATCAATCTCCTCGAAAGAATGTTGCTGACCTCGGCAAGTATCGAACACGCGTCCTTCTGATCACCAGTCAGACGCGCATCCGACTGAACTACCGAGGCCGGCGAGGAAAAGAGATAGAAGGGACAGTGGGGGTGAAAGTGATGGACATATAAGAAAGAGGAAAATGAGCTGAAGTGCACAAACACACTCCACACCTACCCTTACCTGCTACAAGGACAACAGGCCTTGTCCAACTGAAAATTGAATATCGGTTGGGCGCCCCAGTGGCGTAAGATACACGCCACCTTTGCCTCATCCAACCACCCCAAACATGTAATGAACTTATTGAGAAGTGGTTTAAGCATTAAGAACTCATCTTTTATTATTTCAAAATTTGGAAAATTTCTTTTCTTCGATTGGGATCTTTTTTTTTTTTTTTTTTTTCTTTGTTTTTCAATAAAATTGGGGGAAATACATACCTACTGGCATTGGGAATGGGTATTTTTACGGGATCCGTATATGCAGGCAGGAAAAAAAATCCCTGTGTTTTTTTGTTTTTTTTTCATGAACTAGTTGAAGCTCCAAGGCGAACACAGCGGCTGCTTTGCAGAGCATACAGAGCCTAAGACTACCGGATCTAGCTGTGCAGATTCTGATGGGATACGGGCGGCGGAGTCTGATCTGAGTCAGTGCACTATCTGGATGCCCCTTGACCCAGAGTTTCTTCATAAAGACTGTATGCCTGTGGGTGCCCAGTCTGATCCGAGTCTTAGACTCTTAGCTGTGTAGTATGTGGTTAAACCTTGACCCAGTATAATTACTGAGTGGGTAAGCAGGATGATACGAGACTTTGCTGAGCCCACATGATGTTTCAATACCTCTATTTGTTTGTTGTGTCCAGACAAACAATCGAGAGGGCCACTACGATAATCCAGGTAAACAGAAGCCTTCAAAGCAGTCTTGACCAACCATGCTGCACACGCAATCTTCTCGGGGTCTTCACTGGTAAACGGTCCCTGCACTGCGCAATGGTTGGTGCCGGCCAACTTGTCACAAAGAGTCATGTTGTTGTTGTTGTTGTTTAAGTTTTGTTTTGATGATGAATAGGTCTTTTGTTGTTTTTTTTGTGTTTTTTTTTTTTTTTTTTTTTTTTCTTCTTCTTTTTTCGTTTTGTTTGTTGTTGTTTTTGTTGCCCCGTACATCCATCACGAAAACATGCCTATATAATTTTGACCCCCTTGAATCCCACTTTTATGTAGTAAAACTGGGGTTTCCGGGGGTATACCTTATTTTTCTTATTTCTGCTCTAAAATAAAGATTGTGGGTACTCGTTAGAGCCGCCTCAATGAGGCGGTTCTAACGAGTGCCCACAGTCTATATTCTGAGCAGAAATGAGAAAAATATCACAATTTTTCATCATAAAATTTTCATTTTTTTTCGGCAATAAAGGTGGCAATGTATTTGTATAGGCGTGTTTGCGTAATGCATCATAGTGCAGATTATATTTTCTAGTCATTTGGGTTGGAATCATTTTGAAAATAGAGTTCTGCTCAAGCGGGTGCTAGCGGGTCTGGCACATTTCAGTACTGGTCATGAACAGACTCAATAAAACCGAGTATGCTATTTTCGTTCATTTGGTGTATTCTTTGCTTCCAAAGGATCTAACTTATTTGTCATAAACAATCTATATTTTTTCTTTGTCATGATGCTTTTGTTGATGTTGTTTTAGTTTTGTTTCGATGATGTATAGGCCTATTTTTCGTTTTGTTTTTGTATGTTGTTGTTGTTTTTGTTGTTTGTTGCTTTTGTTGTCGTTGTTGTTGCTGCTTGTTTTTTTTTTGTTGTTGTTGTTTGCTTCGGTTGTCGTCGTTGTTTTGTTGGTTTGTTGCCGTTGTTGTTGTTGTTGTTGTTGCTGTCGTTGTTGTTCCTGTCGTTATTGTTGTTGTCGCTGTTGTTGTAATTGTTGTTTTTGTTGCTTTGGTGGCATTGTTGTTTTTGTTATTGTTGTTGTTATTGTTGTTTGCGTCATTGTTGTTGATGTTGTTGTTGTTGTTGTTGTTTTCGTTATTGTTGTTGTCGTTATTGTTATTGTTGTTGTTGTTGCTGCTGCTGTTATGTTGTTGTTGCTGTTCTTGTTGTTATTGTTGTTATTGTTGTTGTTGCTGTTGTTGTCGCAATTGTTGTTGCTAATTTTGTTGTTATTGTTGTTGTTGTTTCTGTTGTTGTTGTTGTTGTTGTCGTTATTGTTGTTGTTGCTGTTGTCGTTGCTATTGTTTTTGTTGTTGCTGTTGTTGTTCTTGTTGTCGTTGTTTTGTTGTTTTGGTGACGTTTTTGTTGTTACCGTTGCTGTTGTTGTTGTTGTCGTTATTGTTGTTTTTGCTGTTGTCGTTGCTTTTGTTGTTGTTGTTGTTGTTCTTGTTGTCGTTGTTTTGTTGTTTTGTTGACCTTGTTGTTGTTACCGTTGCTGTTGTTGTTGTCGTTATTGTTGTTGTCGTCGTTATTGTTGTTGACGCTGTTGTTGCTTTCGTTGCTGTTGTTGTTTTTGCTGTTGTTGTTGTCGTTATTGTTGTTGGTTGTTGTTGTTGTTTGTTGTTGTTTTTGTTTGTGGCGGTAGAGATGGTGGTGGTGCTGTTCACTGTTGTCATTTTAAGAACATGAAGAATATGTTCCACGATAAAGCTCCTTTTAAGCTTGCCTTACGAAAATAAGGAGGGGGGCTAGTGCTTTACCCCCGGCGTCCGGCGTCGGCGTCGTCGTCGTGGGCGTCCGCATTTACTTAAAGTCTACCTGCAAGCTCTTATTTGTGATGTTTTACTAATTTATTTTCAAAAATTTAAAGTTGTTAAAAATGAATATTTCACATATTCTTTGTAACTCCATTTGGCTTTAATTGGACTTTTTGAGAAGGTAATATCTCGGTAATATTCTCCTCTGTACTACCTCCCTTACTTCCCTTTGCAAGCTGCGTGAGTTCAAATCCCGGGGGAGGAATGATTTTCTTCTTCTTCTTCTTCTTATTCTTCTTCTTCTTTTTCTTCTTCTTCTTCTTCTTCTTCTTCTTCTTCTTTTCAAAAACACAGCGAGTTCGACTTTCAGGGTCTGGGGCTCAAGGTCAAGGTCATTGTGACTATTTTAGAAAAACGTTGTAATCACTCTAGCACCTTCATTTATTGATGGATTTCAATATAGTTGAGTATGATGATATCTCGAGCAATTTTGACTTTTGGAATCAGGGGCTCAAGGTCAAGGTCACTGTGGCTATTTTTAGAAAAACATTGTCATTGCTCTAGTGTCTACATTTATTGATGGATTTTAAGATACCTTCACACCAGTATTGGGTATGATCATGTATCGAGCGAGTTTGCCTTTCAGGGTCTGGGGCTGAAGGTCAAGGTCACTGTGGCTATTTCTACAAAAACTTATATTTTTGCTCTAGCCACTACATTTATTGGTGGCTTTTCAGATAACTTCACACAAATGTTGGGTATGATGATATCTTAGCTGAGTTCAACTTTCAGGATCTGGGACACAAAGTCAAGGTCACTGTGGCTATTTTTAGAAAAAACACATCGCTCTAGTGCCTACATTTCTTGATGGATTTTAATATAAGTTCTTACAAGTGTTGGGTATGATAATATTACGAGTGTCTTTGACTTTCAGGGTCTGGGGTTCAAGGTCAAGGTCACTGTGGCTATTTTTAGAAAAAACTTTGTCATTGCTCTAGCCCGTACATTTATTTATCGATTTTAACTTCACACAAATGTTGGGTACGATGATATCTCAACTGATTTACACTTTCAGGGTCTGGGGCGCAAGGTCAAGGTAAGGTCACTTTGACTAATTTTAGAAAAACTTTGTCATCTCCCTTGTGCCTACATTTCTTGGTGGATTGCAATATAACTTGACAAAAATATTGGGTATGACCATATCTCTAGCGAGTTTGACTTCAGGGTCTGGGGCTGCAAAATTGGATTTTTTTTTTTTCAAATAAAAATATTTAAAACAAGATTTCTTCTTCAGTGGTTCTTAGGAGTACTATCTGGTTCTCTTTGAATTGCTGCAGTCTGTTGGGCTGTTTCACAGAAGAAAAAATTCATTTTTGATAACTTTATTGCCCTCATCCAACTTAGGCCCCCAAAGGCGAGCTATGTTGTCTTCTGACAACTCTTGTTTACTCTTCCGCCATTCGCTGTAAGTTTTGCTCCTTATGCTGAAACCTTAGTAATAACATAATAACCCAGTGCATGCGGGAAACCCCTAAAGGGGTACCTTGCCCAGATCAGACAATAAGACGCGTCTTATCAGGGCCTGCACTGTTTGCTTACAGAATTTTCCACCAAAAATTGATTAAAAACGAAAAAATAGGCCTGACACCCCAAATATGACAAATGGGATTGTCCAACATATAGGAAGAGTCCACTAGTATACAAAGGGATAAAGAACGTGTACAGTAAAACTCCCGTGGCTTGACCACTTTGGGACCAATAAATTCTGTTCTAGACAGGGGTTGTTCGAGCCACTGAAAGTAAATTATAGTGCAAGGTCAGGGATATCTTTTCAATTTTCTTGAAATAAAGGTGTTGTGTGTACTCATTAGAATCGCCTCAATGAGGCGATTCTAATGAGCACACACAACACACCTTATGGTAGAATTCTCAGGAACTCAAGGCGAGTTCGAATTAGCCATTGTCAACGAGCCACCCGTGTTAGAGTTATAGACATTTCATTGTTGATATTACAAGGGTCATAGAATTAGACATGGTTAACGAGCCACCCGTGTTAGAGTTATAGACATTTCATTGTTGATATTACAACGGTCATAGAATTAGACATGGTCAACGAGCCACCCGTGTTAGAGTTATAGACATTTCATTGTTGATATTACAACGGTCATAGAATTAGACATGGTCAACGAGCCACCCGTGTTAGAGTTATAGACATTTCATTGTTGATATTACAACGGTCATAGAATTAGACATGGTCAACGAGCCACCCGTGTTAGAGTTATAGACATTTCATTGTTGATATTACAACGGTCATAGAATTAGACATGGTCAACGAGCCACCCGTGTTAGAGTTATAGACATTTCATTGTTGATATTACAACGGTCATAGAATTAGACATGGTCAACGAGCCACCCGTGTTAGAGTTATAGACATTTCATTGTTGATATTACAACGGTCATAGAATTAGACATGGTCAACGAGCCACCCGTGTTAGAGTTATAGACATTTCATTGTTGATATTACAACGGTCATAGAATTAGACATGGTCAACGAGCCACCCGTGTTAGAGTTATAGACATTTCATTGTTGATATTACAAGGGTCATAGAATTAGACATGGTCAACGAGCCACCCGTGTTAGAGTTATAGACATTTCATTGTTGATATTACAACGGTCATAGAATTAGACATGGTCAACGAGCCACCCGTGTTAGAGTTATAGACATTTCATTGTTGATATTACAAGGGTAATAGAATTAGCCATTTTTAACGTGTCCTCCGTGTAAGAGTTATAGACATTTCATTGTTGATATTACAACGGTCATAGAATTAGCCATGGTCAACGAGCCACCCGTGTTAGAGTTATAGACATTTCATTGTTGATATTACAAGGGTCATAGAATTAGACATGGTTAACGAGTCATCTGTATTCGAGTTATAGAAGGTTCATTGTTGATATTACAAGGGTAATAGAATTAGCCATTTTTAACGTGTCCTCCGTGTAAGAGTTATAGGCATTTCATTGTTGATATTACAAGGGCCATCGAATTAGCCTTGGTTAACGAGCCACCCGTGTTAGAGTTACAGAAGCTTCACTGTTGATATTACAAGGGTCTTCAGAAGAAATAAAATGCTTTCTTTCATAGCCCCAAAAAGGGATTTTTAAGATAAAAATTGGACCTTTAACCCAAACCCGTAACACAGCCAGCAAAGAATACACATCTTACAAAGCGAAAAAAAATCAATAATAAATATATAATAAATAAATTAATAAAGAATGAATGTATTAAGATTTTGTAAAAATTAATGGTTCCGCTGGGGCACGAACCCAGGACCTTCTGCGTGATACGTGATAACCACTACACTACGGAACCTACGACGAAATATCGATTGTTTATAACATATAATACGAATATTTGACAGCTGGCTCACATTTGCACATAATAAGTTGGGCGTAGTATAGAACCCTGGAACACTTACAATTTATTTTAATATGTTGTGCACAACATAGATCTTGTGCGGACAACATAATGTCTTGTGCGCACAACTTATTATCTTGTTCGCATAGCATAATATCTTGTGCACAAGATATTTGTGCACACAAGTTATTATCTTGTTCGCACAACATATTAACTTGTTCGCACAACATATTATCTGGTTCGCACAACATATTATCTTGTTTGCACTACATAGATCTTGTGTAGACAACATAATATCTTGTGCGCACAAGATATTATCTTGTTCGCACAACTTTATATCTTGTTTACACAACTTTATGTCTTGTTCGCACAACAAATTATCTTGTAAGCACAATTTAATCAGACGCATAAGATATTATGTTGTCCATACCAGATCTGCAAACCAGATAGGGGAGACCGGCGCTAGTACGGCCCCATTTTAGAAAACGTTCATTTTTTAATGACTCTTACAGCTAGGTCTCAGAAAACTATATATGTAAGTAAGGTACAATGTAGCCGTACTAGCCTGGATATATACCTTCTTATGTCTCTGTCTGATAAAGGGTATTTTTAGTCAAAGAGACCGGGTCGTGATGGCCGAATTTGCCCCCACCCAACAGGGCAAGTTCATCTCACAGTAACTGTCCTGAACATTTAATACATTTCACAAAACTAACCCATAGGGAGGAAAGTAATGTAAATATATAACGCATCTAGCATGTCGTTTCGATTCTGCAAGTAAAACATAAACTTTTCTAAAAGTTTTAAAAAGTTTAAATACCTAAACATGAGAAAAGTAGGAGAGACCGGGTCTAGTTCGGCCCCATTTTAGAAAACGTTCACTTTTGGAATGACTATACAGCTGGGTCTTCGAAAACTGCGTATGGAAGTAAGACCGGTATACATACGCCTTCTCATGTCTCTTTCCGATTAAGGCTATATTTAGTCGTAGAGATCGGGTGATGTTAGCCGAACTTGTCCCTACTTAAAAGGTCGAACTTGCCCCTGACAGACTTTGCAGAAACATCACGTGAAATAATCCTTTAAGGGCGCAGGAAAAGAAATTAATAATGTATTACATTAAAGCGCATTATCGTACCGTAATAAAAACCGGAATCATAACACTTCTTCAGAAAAATAAAAAATATAATAACTATGGAAATTTTCTCAGCATGCACGAAAACGAGATTTCGGTTCAAAAGCCTATGCCATATTCTTCAAGGCGGTCATTATCTACTGACGCAGATAAAATCGTCATAAATGACTTCACATTATGATTCCCAGCTCTTTAACCGTGTTGACATGCTAAATGTAAGCCTAGCCATATGCCGAACATGTCCCGAGGCCGGACTAGCCCCGGTCTTCCCTAATATCTTGTGCGAACAAGATAATATCTTGTGCGCACAAGACATTAAGTAGTGCGAACAAGACATTATCTTGTGCGCACAAAAGTTTATGTTGTCCGCACAAGATATATTATTTGTGCGCACAAGATAATATTTTGTGCGCACAACCTATTATGTTGTGCGCACAAGATAATCTCTTGTTTGCACAACTTAATATCTTGTTCGCACAACATATTAAAAGAAATTGCATGTCGCTTCCCGGATTCCTTAGACGACATAAACAAACGACATTTTCAGATGCAATAATTGTCGTCTGCTTTGTTGTCTGCTGGTTTCTTTTGAAAGTCTTTGCGCTGCAAATAGAGTGGACCCAGCTCGATCGGCTCCTCTGGGAGCAACCTTATCTTGGTCAACACTGTTTGCATGTATTCAAAAAGTTGTTTGAAACGTTTGGAGAAGATGCATCACTGACGACATAAACAAACGACATTTTCGAGCGTCTCAAAGGTTAAGAGTTCAATTGCATAAGCATCTTACTAAACCACACGATATATAAGAAAAAACAATCAATCATTAATAAATAAAAATAAATGTATTAAGATTTTGTAAAAATAAATGGTTGCGCGGGGGCTCGAACCCATGACCTTCTGCGTGTAAAGCAGACGTGATAACCACTACACTACGGAATCTACAACTAAATACCTACGAAACCTGCGTTTACGTGGCAACGTCGTATTTCTGTCGACCCTATGCGTGCTATCTTTGATGGCGCCTATCACATTAATTGTCGTCTGCTTTGTTGTCGGCTGGTTTCTTTTGAAAGTCATTGTTGCAAACATGTTCGACCGAGATCATTCTTTCCTCTAGGAGCAACCTGATAAGGGTCAACACTGTTTGCATGTATTCAAATGTTCTTTGAAAAGTTTGCGAGAAGATGCATCGCTGACGACATATACAAACGATATTTAAGAGGTTAACAGGGCAACTACATACACATCTTACTAAACCACACGATATATACGAAAAAAAATCAATAATAAATATATAATTGTAAATTAATAAAGAATGAATGTATTACGATTTTGTAAAAATTATTGGTTCCGCTGGGGCTCGAACCCAGGACCTTCTGCGTGTAAAGCAGACGTGATAACCACTACACTACGGAACCTTCGACTAAATACTCTTTGTTTATTAAGATATAATACGAATATTTGACAGCTGGCTCACATTTGTACAAAGTAAGTTGGACATAGTATAGAACCCTGGAGAGACACTTACAATTTATTTTAATATATTGTGCACAACATAGATCTTGTGCGGACAACATAATGTCCTGTGCGCACAAGTTATTATCTTGTTCGCACAACGTATTAACTTGTAACACAACATATTATCTTGTTTGCACAACATAGATATTGTGCAGACAACATAACATCTTGTGCGCACAAGATATTATCTTGTTCGCACAACTTAATATCTTGTTTACCAAATTTTATATCTTGTTCGCACAACAAATTATCTTGCAAGCACAACTTAATCAGACGCATAAGATATTATGTTGTCTGCACCAGATCTATGTTGTGCAAAGAAGATGATATATTCTGCGCACAAGATATTAAGTAGTGCGAATAAGATATTATCTTGTGCGCACAAGATTTTATGTTGTCCGCATTAGATATATTATTTGTCCGCACAAGATAATATCTTGTGCGCACAATCTATTATGCTGTGCGCACAAGATAATATCTTGTTTGCACAATTTAATATCTTGTTCGCACAACATATTAAAAGAAATTGCCTGTCGCTTCCCGGATTCCTTAGACGACATAAACAAACGACATTTTCAGATGCAATAATTGTCGTCTGCTTTGTTGTCTGCTGGTTTCTTTTGAAAGTCTTTGCGCTGCAAATAGAGTGGACCCAGCTCGATCGGCTCCTCTGGGAGCAACCTTATCTTGGTCAACACTGTTTGAATGTATTCAAAAAGTTGTTTGAAACGTTTGGAGAAGATGCATCACTGACGACATAAACAAACAACATTTTCGAGCGTCTCAAAGGTTAAGAGTTCAGTTGCATAAACATCTTACTAAACCACACGATATATAAGAAAAAACAATCAATCATTAATAAATAAATAATAAATGTATTAAAATTTTGTAAAAATAAATGGTTGCGCGGGGGCTCGAACCCATGACCTTCTGCGTGTAAAGCAGACGTGATAACCACTAAACTACGGAACAAGGTGGGGGATCACGTGGTTTAATACGTCATACAAAATGGCTTCCAGTACTGAAAACGTGTCGATTCAAATAAGATTTTCCACTTGTGGTCCTGTATTTCAATTTTTAATGTTTTGGAATATGACGCAGAGTACGACAAATAAGGATCACTTCATGCTTAGGTCAAAATTTCTCGGGGCAGATTCTCATTGTTCCAGTTTAATCACTTCTAAGTTGGAAAAACACTAATAAATGCGGGGATCTAGTGCACTGTTCTTGAAGTTTAAACAACAAAATTGGAATGTTATCATGTGCTACTAACATACTAATATTATTTCTGTTTGAAAATGAGCAGTTGTACAGAGATGGTTATTGCAAGACTAAAACTTTAAAATTAACATTTCATGCTTACGATTCAGGAGAAGTTTTTAGAAGTTGATCAAGTACACTACTTCGCAGCACGATGATCAGGTGCACTGCAATTTTCAACAGTATGATAGGTGGCTTTATGGTTCATTTTTCAAGTTGTCTGTCAGAGATTATTTGCCCATGGGTGTGTGTGTGGGGGGGGGGGGGGAGGTATGATGCGGCAAATTATAGACAAATGTCGCTAACATGCACCTGTTGCAAAGCCCTGGAGCATTTATTAGTTAGCAGCATTAACAAGCACTATGCCTTTGAAAGCTTTCTTGCTAACTGTCAACATGGTTTCCGAAGTCAAAGGTCTTTCGAAACTCTAGTTCAAATCTTTTATGACGCTGTGAGCAATCTGGATGGGGCCAGAAACTGTGGCCACAAACAGACGGACTTGATCATCATGGATTTCGCCAAGGCCTTTGACAAGGTACCTCACAGAAGGCTATTGTACAAATGGGACTACTATGGGATAAGAGGATCCACACATAGTTGTATTAGCTGGTGGCTCTATGGGTGCTCTCAATAAGTTGTACTTGATGGCCAAGCGTCGGATCCAGTCCCTGTTTATCCGGTGTCCCACAAGGTTCGGTCCTTGGACCGGTCTTCTTTTTGTTATTCATCAATGATCTCCCTGATAATATGTTTGTTTGCTGATGACTGTGTCCTGTATAGGGGCATATATTCTTCTTCTGACTGTCGCATTTTACAAGCTGACCTTGATCGACTTACAAAATGGGAAGCAGATTGGCGGATGAAATTCAATGTGGCCAAATGTCATTCAATGAGGGTGTCACTACACCTTCCGGACAAGCAAATTAAGTTTGACTATACACTTCACCAGCAAACTTTGGAGCAGGTTCATTCCGCCAAATATCTTGGTATCACCATCACTGACGATCTCGATTGGGGTCAACATATCTCGGAAAAAGCATCTACAGCAACTAGGACCTTACGGTTCCTTAGACGTAATTTGGCTTTTGCACCTCGGCAGACAAAGGGTGTTGCATATAAAACATTGGTTCGCCCTCGACTTGAATATGCATCACCCATTTAGCATCCCTATATTAAAATTCAGATTCAGCAGGTGGTGATGGTGCAGAGGACTGCTGCTCGATGGACCTACGGAGGAATGCGAAATAGAAGTAGCGTCGGTGACATGCTTGATGAGCTACAGTGGCCATCCCTGGAGATCCGTCGTGAGCAGTCCTCCTTAATCTTCTTCTACAAGATACATTCTGGCACAGTATCTGTTAATAAAGATAGGTACTTGACCCGTGCAACAGTGTCAACCAGGACAAGGGCATCAAGAGCGAATAACTCATAGTATCGTAGGTACCAGTCCTATAAGAGTGCCCTGAAAAACTTTTTCTTCCCTCGAACTATTCCTCAGTGGAACAGAGTTCCATCTTCTGTGGTGAATGTCAAGACCGCAGAGGAGTTCAAAGCCCGCACAGTATAAGACTGGGAATCAGAGGTATGCGTTTTAGGATACCTCTGTGTTTGAATTGTAAATAGTTTTAAGGGCTCATCCAGTGATGATTTTTATGCTAAATTCTAAATTTAGCCACCCACCTAACTGAGGTAATGGCCAGATATTACCGACTCAGTATGAGAAGATAGGTAGATAGATAGAAGAAATAGATTGGCTGCATGATGGGTTCACGCAGAGCTGAAACCAACCGCACATGAGTTCTGGTTAACCGGTAAGAGGTTCAAACATTGCCAGAAAAAGTGTTGCAAGTTGGACCATTTATGCATATAAACCCTATTGATTTAACTGGGCGGCAGGGATTGAGATGTCATGTCATCTTAATGCCGGGTAAAAGTCCGTCTCTAAACAAGAGGGTCATGATGGCATTGGATCGCTCACCTGATTTATAATGTAACAAGTGGGCCCCGGGGAGGGCTATAATTTGCATAATCTTGAGGGAGGTCTAACAGGTGAAGCTCAATACCAAATATCAAAGACCGGAACCTTCTGGTTTCAAACAAGACGATTTTTAAAGGGTTTCCTTTTATACGTCTATATAAAACCTATGGGCCCCTGGGCCGGGCCAGATTTGGCCCCAGGGATTTAATTTGAGCAAACTTTGAAGAAATCCACAAGACCAAGCTTCATACCAAATATCAAAGACCTTGACCTTCTGGTTTCAGACCAGAAGCTTTTCAAACGTTTTTCCAATATATGTCTATGTAAAACAAGTTGGCCCGGGGTGACCTCATTTTATTTTTGGCCCCAGGGCTATAATTTGAATACTTTTGGTAGAGGAACACTAGATGAAGCTTCATACCAAATATCAAAGAACTTGGCCTTCTAATTTCAGACAAGAACATTTTCAATGGCGTTCCCTATATAAGTCTATGAAAAACAAGTGGCCGCCGGGGTGGGCCATTTTTGGCCCCAGGGCTATAATTTGAACAATCATGGTCGAGGTCAACTACACAAAGCTTCATACCAAATATCAAGGAACTGAGCTTTCTGGATTCAGACAAGAAGATTTTAAAGATTTTGCCTATATAATTCAATGTAATACCAAAGGGCCCGGGGTCGGGGCATTTTTCGGCCGCGGGGCTATAATTTGGACACTCTTAATAGAGGTCCACAAGAAGAAGTTTCATACCACATATCAAACACCTGCGCCGTCTGGTCTCAGACGAAAAGATTTTTAAATGTTTTCCCTGTGTAAGTCTATGTAAAACCGGGCGGGGCCATTTTTGACCACAGGGCTATGATTTAAACGATCTTGGTAGATGTCCACTAGATGAAGCTACACATCAAATATCAATGACCTGGGCCTTGTGGTTTCAGAGAAGAAGATTTTTTAAGATTTTTCTTATATAAGTCAATATAAAACCAAAGGGCACCAGGGCGGGGATGGGGGTGGCCCCATGGCTATAATTTGAACAATCTTGATAGAGGTCCACTAGATGAAGCCTTACACCAAATATTAAAGACCTGGGCCTTGCGGTTTCAGACCGGCCCCGATAGCTCAGTCGATAGAGTGTCCACTCCGGGGAACAGGAGGTCACGGGTTCGATCCCGGGCCGCGACATACCAAAGTTGTTAAGAATGGTACTAGCTGCTCTTCACTTGGCACTCAGATTTACGGGGTAGAGCTAGGACTGGTCGACCCAGTGTCAGGATAATGTGACTGGGTGTGGTATCATGTAATGTGACTGGGACATGATACTTCAGTGAGGCAGCACTATAAAAGTGCACTGAGCTCCCTGTCGCAACCAGACACCGTAGTGATATGACTGAAAAAATGTTGAAAGCGACGTTTAACCCGAATTCATACACGCACACACACACACACGCATGCACGCACGCACGCACGCACGCACGCACACACACACACTTACGGTTTCAGAGAAGAAGATTTTTTAAAGATATTTCCTACATAAGTCAAAGTAAAACCCAAAGGGCCCCAGTGCGAGGAACTTTTATGGTCCCAGGGCTATAATTTGAACAATCTTGATAGAGGTCCACTAAATGAAGCTTCACACCAAAAATCTTGCGGTTTCAGAAGTAAAATAGTTTAAAGATTTTCCCTGCATAAGTCAATGTAACACCAAAGGGTCCCAGAGCGAGGACATTTTTGGCCCAGGTCTATAGTTTGATAGACGTCCACTAGATGAAGCTACACATCAAATAGCAAAGTCCTGGGACTTGAGGTTTCTGAGGAGAAGATTTTTTTAAAGATTTTTCCTATGTAAGTCAAGGTAAAACAAAAGGGGGCCCGAGGCGGGGGCATTTTGGTCCCAAGGCTATAATTTAAACAATCTTGATAGAGGTCCACAAGATGAAGCTTCATACCATATATCAAACACCTGACCATTCTGGTTTCAGATTAGACTTTTAAAAGGTTTCACCGTATAAGTCTATGTTAATCTAAAAACGGGCCTCCGTGGCCTAATGGATAAGAGCGCTGACTCTTAGTCATTAGGTCTCTCACCGCCGTGGGTTCGAGCCTCGCTCGGGTCACGTGTGAGACGCCAAGTTCTGCAACGGAAGGTCAGGTGGTTTTTCTCCGGGTACTCCGGTTTTCGCCCACCTATGATTAACGATCGGCTCGATATGAGTGAAATAATCTTGAAAGGGCCGTAAAACCCAAACCAAAAAAAAAAAAAAAAAAAAAGGTTAATCTAAAGGGCCCTGGGGCGGGGGCAGTTTTGGCCCAATGGCTATAATTCGAACAATCATGATAGAGGTCCACAAGGCGAAGCTTTATACCAAAACTCAAACACCTGAGCCTTCTGGTTTCAGACGCTAAGATTTTTAAAGCTTTTCCCTATGTAAGACTATGTAAAACCAAAGGGCCCCGGGCGGCTGCATTTTTGGCCCCATGGCGATAATTTGAAAATCTTGGTAGAGGTGTACTAGATGTCGTTTGAAGAAATTGTTTACGGACGGACGCACCCACGCACGTACGCACGACTGAGGAAAAGTGATATCGTCACTTTGTGACAGCTGAGCTAAAACAGGGGTTGGGGAAGGGGTACATTTGTTTTACCTTTAACACGGGTCCTTTCCATATTGTCGAAGTGATGACAGCTGAAAAGTGACAAGATCTTCCTTAAAAGTGGAAAACAAATTTGGTCAGTGAAGTTTCCCCACCCCCCTTCAACCATAAAAATTGCGAAAAACAAATTCTAGCTCCATTAAATTTGAAAACTACTAATAAATGATCACATACACTGCATACCCCATAAATGATACCGTGCACTGCCAAACAAGATCGATGATCTCGAGTACTTATATTATTCTTAAAGATTTTCGCATGGAGCATGGAGTTTTGGTTATCACCCGCGTTATCAAACCGAAGCTCCATTATCATTCCGAAACCTTAGACTTGCATTCCGGTAAAGATAAGTATAAAGGGCAATTTCCAACCCCCATGATATTATTTGTTGCCATATATTCCATTCTGTCTATTTAATGATTGTCGTGCAGAAGTTTACTGTTACATGTGCGCAACATCATGTACATTACATTTACTCACACCATTAAAGGCGTGGAAACGTAACACCAGAATATGATAATACTTCCCGATCAAAAACGGGAAGGTAGTTTATCTTTACACCTGCAGAATTAGTGTTATCACGTAAATATAGTTTAGGTCGTAGTACCAAAGCGTTAATCCAAAATCATTAGTGCATAGACAAAATGGCAAATATCAATGTTCAGATCAACAGCCATGGATTCAAGAAGAGTGTAATCTGGCGTCCGCGGATAGTAAGCATTGCTTGGTAAGCAAGCTTCGCCCACCATGCCCATCGACCCGAACGAAGATAAGGTGTAAATGACGAGAAGGGTATGTCCGAGATTTTGGAAGTCTTCCTATGGCTTTCCATTGGCAAATATATCAGAAATAATTCTGGAAATGGCCACATTGTTCGGATCAACAAGATCATGGTGCCTCCCATAGAACTTCTTTAGTGTTAATTACCAGTTTGTTTTTGATACCCCTGGCGTAACAACTTGGTAGTGAGCACCTTCCCACGTTCCACAAAGTCCTGATACTTGGAAGAGGCTCTAGCATAACGGATTAACTGTGAAACGTAAACTCCATATGCTGGTGCAGACGGGATCTTACTGCTCAGGAAGGGAAAGTTAACAATGGGAAAATTGAAGTCATCTCGTTTATCGTACAGCCTAGTAGTAAGCTTCCCATTCTCAATATAGAGATAACAATCCAAGTATGAGGAGGAGGTTGCAGTCTCTGTTGTTTCCTTAATTTCGAGTTCACGTGGATAGATGAATTCCAAGTACTCTGCGAATTTAGCATTTATCATCTATATATCTTTAGGTGAAATTGAATTGTTGTGCAAGGCGTTTCTTGCCTGCTTTGAGGAAACCTTGTACAAACTCCGCCTCATACGAGTACAAGAACAAGCAACGGTGCACAATTACTACCCTTTGGTATGCCAATTTTTTGCTTAAATAATAGGTCACTGATCTCCACAAAAAGATTGTTAATTAGATATTCCAGCATCCTTATGAAATCTGCACCAGTGTACTTTTGTGGTGCATCTGAGTGATCTCGAACGAAGTATGTGTCTTTGTAGCCAAGAACAACATATTGGTAGCGACGGTTACCATTCTTGTGGTAAAAGCATTGATTTATGATTTCCTTGAGTTTAGATTTCAATTTATCATGAGAAATAGTTGTGTAGAGTGTTGAGAAATCGAAAGATTTTATGCTGTTTACTGAGAGAAAAGACTGTGCCAGAAGATGTTCTACAAGCTCTTTGCAGTTTTTCAAGATCCACATCTGATTCACACCACTCCCTGCATATGCAGTGCCACAATATTTCTGAAGGCCATCTTTAACTGCAGTAAGGACTCGTGTTAGGATCTGTGAAAGAGGCTTGGTTGAGCACTTAGCTGAACCCGCGATATATCTCTGCTTGTATGGATTCTTGTGAAGCTTAGGAATCCAGTACAACTTTGTAAGTTCCATATCTTCCTCTGGGAGGGAAATTCCAAACGAAAGCATCACCGATTGATGGTTTCGCAGAATTTCATCTTTGGACAAAGAAGAAAGATTATATGTTGGGTTGCCTGTCATAGTGCTCAAACCAAGCTCTTCTTTTAAGCAGTTTATATAGTGTTTTGCAAACAAACACAATATTGTTAGATGCCTTGTCAGCTGGAACAACGTCATACCGCCCAGTGAGGCAAACAACCTGTCAGGCACTAATGTGTAATAAGTAATTACGCTTTAAGTTATGCCATCGAGTGTACGCAATGCTTATTAAGATTTTACCCACAGACAGACTGTGAAATAAGTTACTGTACGATTTTAGTCCCTACTATAGAAACTTCTATGTGCATTAAGTAAATGCAGAATACTCATGTAATAATTTAATTTGCATTAGCTTTTCTAGTGTGTACACGATATTAATTAACATAGCGCTGCCTAACAAGCTTTAACCTATTTGGGCGGTCGAAAAGTTTGTTATGCGTGTTCATTTCAAAACTGAAATTCTTACCAACATGTTTATCTGACCCCGCTCAGCAAAAGTCGGGACCCATTCGTATAATTTTGCTTCGCTCGAAAGCCAAGATTTTTGCACCATATTTAGCTTTTTGGTCCTTCAAGATCTTTATGCATATTCTGATAACTTACATATGGTTTAGACTCAAGTAACTAAACTGCTGTTATTCGGGACGTTTTTGTTTATACCACAGTCTTTCGAACAACTGACCCTTTGAAACTTTTAATGAAACAACTGTCCCTTTGAAACTTTTAAGGAAATTTCAGCACACTTTGTCATTGGTTTGCGTCATCAATCATAACAGGGTAACTGATAATACTTTAGTATCCGAAACTTGGCTGCATTACGAAAACATGTCTATACAAATACAATGCCAATTTGTGGCAAAAAATGAAATTTTAAGATGAAAATTGTGATATTTTTTTCTATTTCTGCTCAAAACATAGTACCCACACTCTATGTTTTTGAGCAGAAATAAGAAACATAATGTACATCTCTTAAATCCCACTTTAACTATATAAATGTGGGATTGGAAGGGGTCAAAATTATATAGGCGTGTTTTCGTGATGGTCTGGCCCGCTTTGGGTTGTTAGAAAACATTTATTGTTCTTACGGAGTACTCATTTTATTCCTTCCTTTCTTGGTTTTAAGTGTTGAGAGTACAGATAATAGACAGTCAATTTCACAAAACTGTGATACTCGTAGAATTATAGGTTAAACAGCTATAAAATCTTAGATGTCTGCTGCTGGAGACACTCCGGTATTTAAAACATAGCAACATACTAGTAAATCGCCATTCATTTGAGTTCTATAGCGAAATGTAATGCTGTGTGAATTATTCAAGTGTACTAAGAATTCAGTTTGGTAATGCAGTGTGCGAGATCAAACTACATTGAGCGCAGTGCACGCGATCATTTCTTCATCTTACCAAAAACGAATAAGTATCTCCTATTCCAAATCCAGAGATGGAAGGTCCGTCTCCAATCTAGCCAGATGTATTCGAAAACATATGACTGGAAATATTTCTTTTTTAGATCATTCTTTTAAAATGCAATCAAGATATGGCGATGTTTCTTGTAACTCAAAATGTCTGAAAAACTGTGTAATTAATCTCAATAGCTGTGTAAATGATTATTTTAGTTCAAAAGTAGGGAGTAAAATGCTCAGCAATTTATCTGTTGGTTTAAATTGGGGGTAGAATGTTATGAAAAGAGGAAAGTACGTAGTAGATCCATACATAAATTGGCCTATCTAACTTTATATTTAAACAACTGTCTAGTTTCTTTACACCATTTTAGTCCATCTTAGGTACCTCCTCAAGATATTCACCGTTTTGCTCTTTATATCACTTTTCTTCTAGTTTGTTAACCGGTTTTCTTAGGATGCGGTACACAAAGGTTCTGTTAAAACAAAAATTATGTATGCCTAACAGACGAAGACGAAACCCTGTCAAGTTAAAACTGTAAGATAAAGTAGAGGTAAAACAAAGATCAGGAATCGATACAATTAACTTACTCCACCCATCAAAGACACCAAGGGGAAAGAAACACAAACATGAAGCGACCAAACCATAATGGAAACCTAAACAAAGGAAGGCCACAAGGACAGCCACCCTCCCACAAAACGGCCACACGGCCATCCAAAACAAAAAGACACAAACGACAAACACAGCAAGTAACAAACAACAATATAAATAAATACGTATATGACTTTTAAAGGTATTTGTACTGGCTGAATTAAAAAAAAAAGAATTGAAGCAACGATCCGGAATCTACACAATTAACTTACAGCTTCCATCAGAGACATCAAAAGGGAAATAAACACAAACATGAAGTAACTAGACTCAGACTCTTATGGAAACAACAATAGAGAAAACCCAAATGACTATCCAAAATAAAACATAAAAGCGATACATATACTCGATGAACAATAACAAAAAGTAAGCCATGAAACGGTCAGTTAAAAGAATTCCACTTGAGTGGTAGGGAGGTGGGGGCGGGGCGGGGCTTAAATCGATTTTAAGTGGCCGCAATCTTCGCCCTGTTGAGACAATTTATTTGTTCAGTCCGCATGAAGGCTGGAAGTCCATCGCCTTACGGTTAATAAAATCCCCTTCTCTTATATTTTTAAGCTTCTATTCAAACATAATATATACCATCTTGAGCAGTTGCTCATAAATACGTTTTGGAAACCATGCTCATTGCGGACGCTTAGTAGGAAAGCCAGGATAAAGATCACTATTCTTCCTACGTCATCAGGCAGTCATTCTATTCCCCGACATCAACCGGTGTTTGGAGAAACAACAATGCTTGTCATAATGGCCTATTTGGAATTAATACGTAAAAAAATCTTTTGGCGGCCAGTTATAATTACTGCCGGGTTTACACCAGTTTTACGGGGCCCGACCTCCATCCGCATCTTCCGCCGCGGTAGAAATCGCTGTAATTGTATGGAATAATTCTCGATTTTGCAAGCATAGAATTATTTAATATTCTTCATATAACTAGGTCATCCGAGTCCGAATATGGTGATTTACTTATTGTGAAACAGAAGTGGAGGCAATGATCAGGAAGCGATACAATTAACCCACAACATCCAACAGAGACACCAAAGGGAAAGAAAAACAAACATGAAACAATAGACCTAATCAAAACATCTAGCGGAACGCCAAAAGGACAGTTACTTTCGCACAAAATGGCCAATAGGTTAGCCAAAATAAAATAATATAAGCGACACAAACACCCAAAGACAAACCATAACAAAAATAAACCGCGACAGAAGAACCGCCTTGGAACGGTGAGCAGAAACGAATTCCACTGTGGGGCTAAAATCGATTTTACGTGGCCACAATCCTTGCCCCTACTTCCGTTGCATGCATGGTAGTTAACCCAATCACGGTTGGCAACTTTGCTTCCCTCTTTAATTGCACGCCGGTGGGTCAGGCCTCAGATTCTATGACGGCCCCAACGTAAAGGCTTATTGAAAATTAGAGAGATAATGTCGGTTGGTGCCTGATGCTCTGTCTCTGGTCGGGCTCATCGGAGTCTAACTGTCGGTTTTCTTTTGCTCCAACATTTCAGTGGTTTCTTGCTGTCGAGTCCTCACCGTTGTCTCACCTCTGTGGTTCATTGATTTTTGTGTTCACGGAGATGTTGCACTGATGAGTTAGGAGGCCTTCATGCGGACTGAACAAATTATTTGTCTAAATCGCGACAGAAGTAAGGGCGAGGATTGTGGCCACGTAAAATCGATTTAAGCCCCCCAGTGGAAATCTTCCACTGACCGTTCCAAGGCGGCTCTTCTGTGGCGATTTATTTATGTTGTTGTTTGTTACTTACTGTGTGTATCACTTGTGTCTTTTAATTTTGGATGGCCATATGGCCATTTTGTCGGAAAGTAACTGTCCTTATGGCCTTCCTTTGTTTAGGTTTCCATTATGGTCTGGTCGCTTAATGTTTGTATTTCTTTCCCTTTGGTGTCTTTTATGGGTGGAGTAAGTTAATTGTATCAATTCCTGATCTTTGTTTTACTTCTACTTTAGACAAATAATTTGTTCAGACCGTATGAAGGCCTCCTAATCAAACAACCACAGAAATAACACAACGGTGAGGATTCGACAGCAAGAAACCACTGAAATGCTGGAGCAAAAGAACACCAACAGTTAGACTCCGATCGGCCCGACCAGAGATAGAGCATCAGGCACCAACCAACATTACCTTGAATTAGATCTCTCTAATTCTCAATAAGTCTTTACGCTGGAACCGTCATAGAATCTGAGGCCTGACCCACCGGCGTGCAATTAAAGAGGGAAGCAAAGTTATCAACCGTGATTGGTTAACTACAATGCATGCAATCTGTCGTATAACATTTATGTTGTACCCAATCGTTTTATATCGAAGAATGATTTTACGAAATTGGGCGCTGAAGTCATTGCGGTTATATATTTTTCTCAATTTATATACTAAGTCACCATAAAATTCGGGCTCCGATAGACCTTGTTGCAGAAGAGATTTAAGACCAATATTGAACCTTGGTATATGACTGAGATCGCTCCAATTTCTAACCCAACTTCTGAATATATCAACTGAATTTGAAAGGTAAAACTGACTGACTTTTTTTTTGTTTTCTTTCTAAAAACGGTTTCTTTTGTTTAATGATGATAAAGTATAAATCATCAACTTGGGTACTCCGGTTTTCGCCCACCTCTGATTAACGACCGGCTTGATATGAGTGAAATAATCTTGAAAGGGCCGTAAAACCCAAACCAAAAAAAAAAAAAATCATCTTAAACCTTTTTCATAATGAGTTCATCATTGCGTGACCTACGAATAACAAAGTAGATCACTGAGACATTACTTTCTAGACGGGTTATCTAACATTGAAAGAGAACCAACGCAACCGAACCCATCTTTAGGGGATCTGGCCCTAGTTTAGGAAGCTAACTAAAGCCGAATATTTAACTACAGTGCACGAGATCTTATTAACTTCAAAGTGTCAGTGCACTTGATCATTGTCATTGAACAGATGTACGTGATCAAGCTGGACAAAAACGCTCAATTTCAGCGGGAATACAGATTTGACTGGTCAAATTTTATAAATACACTAATTTTGTTGATAAAAAGAGTAGCCAGAAGGCGTGATTCCATACTTTATTCTGGTAAATACGGCTAAATTTCCTGTTCCATTCGTGAAAGTTCAAGAACAGTGTACGGAATCCCCGTAATAATAAGTCTTTGTCAACTTGGAAACGATTAAACTCAAACAAGAAAGATCTTTTGATACTTTGAAGTACACTGTCTTGCCTTAATTACTTTTTGTCGTACTCTGCACAGTATATTATTCCAATATTTACATCTAAGGACTTATAAACGACAAAAATATATCTTATGTGAAAAGTTTCTAGACCTTGTCGGCCATATTTGATGACGTATAAAACCACGTGATCCCCCACCCTGACGGAATCTACGACTAAATACCTACGGAACCTGCGTTTACATGGCAACGTCGTATCTCTGTCGACCCTATGCGTGCTATCTTGGATGGCGCCTATCACATTAATTGTCGTCTGCTTTGTTGTCGGCTGGTTTCTTTTGAAAGTCATTGTTGCAAACATGTTCGACCGAGATCATTCTTTCCTCCAGGAGCAACCTGATAAGGGTCAACACTGTTTGTATTCAAATGTTCTTTGAAAAGTTTGCGAGAAGATGCATCGCTTACGACATATACAAACGATATTTAAGAGGTTAACAGGTCAACTACATACACATCTTACTAAACCACACGATATATACGAAAAAAATATCAATAATAAATATATAATTGTAAATTAATAAAGAATGAATGAATTACGATTTTGTAAAATTTACTGGTTCCGCTGGGGCTCGAACCCAGGACCTTCTGCGTGTAAAGCAGACGTGATAACCACTACACTACGGAACCTTCGACTAAGTACTCTTTGTTTATTAAGATATAATACGAATATTTGACAGCTGGCTCACATTTGTACAAAGTAAGTTGGACGTAGTATAGAACCCTGGAAGAGACACTTACAATTTATTTTAATATGTTGTGCACAACATAGATCTTGTGCGGACAACATAATGTCCTGTGCGCACAAGTTATTATCTTGTTCGCACAACGTATTAACTTGTAACACAACATATTATCTTGTTTGCACAACATAGATATTGTGCAGACAACATAACATCTTGTGCGCACAAGATATTATCTTGTTCGCACAACTTAATATCTTGTTTACCAAATTTTATATCTTGTTCGCACAACAAATTATCTTGCAAGCACAACTTAATCAGACGCATAAGATATTATGTTGTCTGCACCAGATCTATGTTGTGCAAAGAAGATGATATATTCTGCGCACAAGATATTAAGTAGTGCGAATAAGATATTATCTTGTGCGCACAAGATTTTATGTTGTCCGCATTAGATATATTATTTGTCCGCACAAGATAATATCTTGTGCGCACAATATATTATGCTGTGCGCACAAGATAATATCTTGTTTGCACAATTTAATATCTTGTTCGCACAACATATTAAAAGAAATTGCCTGTCGCTTCCCGGATTCCTTAGACGACATAAACAAACGACATTTTCAGATGCAATAATTGTCGTCTGCTTTGTTGTCTGCTGGTTTCTTTTGAAAGTCATAGCGCTGCAAATAGAGTGGACCCAGATCGATCGGCTCCTCTAGGAGCAACCTTATCTTGGTCAACACTGTTTGAATGTATTCAAAAAGTTGTTTGAAACGTTTGGAGAAGATGCATCACTGACGACATAAACAAACGACATTTTCGATCGTCTCAAAGGTTAAGAGTTCAGTTGCATAAACATCTTACTAAACCACACGATATATAAGAAAAAACAATCAATCATTAATAAATAAATAATAAATGTATTAAAATTTTGTAAAAATAAATGTTACCGCTGGGGCTCGAAAAAAGACCGTGTAAAGCAGACGTGATAACCACTACACTACAGAATCTACGACTAAATACCTACGGAAACTACGTTTACGTGGCAACGTCGAATCGCTGTCGACCCTATGTTGGTCCGCTGATGCGTGCTATCTTGGAAGGCGCCTATCACATTAATTGTCGTCTGCTTTTTTGTCTGCTGGTTTCTTTTGAAAGTCATTGTTGCAAACATGTTGGACCTAGATCAATCTTTCCTCTAGGAGCAACCTGATCTGGGTCAACACTGTTTGCATGTATTCAAAAAGTTCTTTGAAAAGTTTGCGAGAAGATGCATCGCTGAAGACATATAAAAACGATATTTAAGATGTTAACAGGTCAACTACATGTATACACATCTTACTATATAAACCACACGATATATACGAAAATAAATAAATAAATAAATTAATAAAGAATGAATGTATTACGAGTTTGTAAAAATTAATGATTCTGCTGGGGCTCGAACCCAGGACCTTCTGCGTGTTAAGCAGACGTGATAACCACTACACTACGGAACCTACGACTAAATACTCTTTGTTTATTAAGATATAATACGAATATTTGACAGTGGCTCTACTTTTTTACAAAATAAGTTTGACGTAATACGGAACCCTGGAAGAGACACTTACAATTTATTTTAATATGTTGTGCACAACATAGATCTTGTGCGGAAAACATAATGTCCTGTGCACACAACTTTATATCTTGTTCGAACAACAAATTATCTTGCAAGCACAATTTAATCAGAGGCATAAGATATTATGTTGTCCGCACAAGATCTATGTTGTGCAAAGAAGATAATATATTGTGCGCACAAGATATTAAGTAGTGCGAACAAGATATTATCATGTGTGCACAAGAGTTTATGTTGTCAGCACAAGATATATTATTTGTCCGCACAAGATAATATCTTGTGCGCACGATCTATTATGTTGCGCGCACAAGATAATAGGCTATCTTGTTCGCACAACTTAATATCTTGTTCGCACAACATATTAAAAAAATTGCATGTCCCTTCCCAGATTCCTTAGACGACAAACAAACGACATTTTCAGATGCAATAATTGTCGTCTGCTTTGTTGTCTGCTGGTTTGTTTTGAAAGTCATTGCGCTGCAAACAGAGTGGACCCAGATCGATCTGCTCCTCTAGGAGCAACCTTATCTTGGTCAACACTGTTTGCATGTATTCAAAAAGTTCTATGAAAAGTTTGCGAGAAAGGTTAAGAAGTCAATTACATAAACATCTTACTAAACCACACGATATATACGAAAAAAAAATCAATAATAAAATAAAAATTAATAAATGTATTAAGATTTGTAAAAATAAATGGTTCCGCTGGGGCTCGAACCCAGTACCTTCTGCGTGTAAAGCAGACGTGATAATCACTACACTACGGAACCTGTTGTTTATTAATATATAATACGAATATTTGACAGCTGGCTCACATTTGCACAAAATATATTTCGGCATTCAGAATCAGAATTAGAATTGTTTACTGGTGACACGTCCTTAGACAATCCTTCGACAGGATTTAAGTTGTTATAGTTTATCAACGACCTTTGAGAGTTCAAAGTTTAAGCGTGACATTACGAAAACACGCCTATTCAAATATAATGGTAAAAATTTACCACCAAAAATGTTTTATTTTTTTTTTAAGTCCTTATATTTTTCATATTTCTGCTCAAAATATAGATTGTGGGTACTCGTTAGAACCGCCACATACCAAATTAGCCACGGTTTTCGTGTCATCCGTGTCCGAGTTATAGAAGTTTCAATGATATAACGGGGGTCATCGAATTAGCCATTGTTAACGAGTCATTCGTGTCCGAGTTACAGACGTTTCACTGTTGATATAAAGTGAGTCATCGAATTAGCCATGGTTTACGAGTCGTCCGTGTCCGAGTTATAGAAATTTCACTGTTGATATTACAAGGGTCATCGAATAAGCCATGGTTAACGAGCCACCCGTGTTCGAATTATAGAAGTTTCAATGATATTACAAGGGTCATCGAATTCGCCATGGTTAACGAGCAACCCGTGTTAGAGTTACAGAAGTTTCATTGTTGATATGACAAGGGTCATCGAATTAGCCATGGTTAACGAGCCACCCTTATTAGAGTTACAGAAGTTCCATTGTTGATATTACAAGGGTAATAGAATTAGCCATGGTTTACGAGTCATCCGTGTCCGAGTTATAGAAGTTTCAATGATAGTTTCAATGATATGACCAAGGGTCATCGAAATAGCCATGGTTAACGAGCAATCAGTGTTCGAGTTATAGAAGTTCCAAGAGTCATCGAATTAGCCATGGTTTACGAGTCATCCGTGTCCGAGTTATACAGAAGTTGTACTGTTGCTATTACAAGGGTCATCAGAAGAAATACAATGCTTTCTTTCATAGCCCCCAAAAAGGGAATTTTAGCTCACCTGTCACGTAGTGACAAAGTGAGCTTTTGGGATCACTTTTCGTCCGTCGTGCGTCCGTCCGTGCGTGTGTCCGTCCGTGCGTCTGTGCGTATGTCAACCTTTTCTTCAAACAACATCTCCTCCTAAATCACTGATCGGATTTTGACCAAACTTCACAGGAATGATCCTTAGGTGGACCCCTACCAAAATTGTTCAAATTATAGTGCCGGGGCCAAAAAATGCCCCCGCCCCGGGGCCCGGGGCCCTTTGGTTTTACATAGGATTAGATAGGGAACATTTTTAAAATCTTCTTCTCTGGAACCGCAAGGCCCAGGTCTTTGATATTTGGTGTGAAGCTTCACCTAGTAGACCCTTACCAAGATTGTTCAAATTATAGTGCTGGGGCCAAAAATGCCCCCGCCCCGGGACCCTTTGGTTTTACATAGGCTTATATAGGGAAAATCTTTAAAAATCTTCTTCTCTGATACCGCAAGGCCCAGGTCTTTAATATTTGGTATGAAGCTTCATCTTGTGGACCTCTACCAAGATTGTTCAAATTATAGCCCTGGGACCAAAAATGCCCCCGCTCCGGTGCCCTTAGGTTTTACATAGACTTATATGGGGAAAATATTGAAAATTCTTCTTCTCTGAAACTACATGGCCTAGGTCTTTGATATTTGGTACGAAGATTCATCTAGTGGACCTCTACCAAGATTGTTCAAATTATAGCCCTGAGACCAAAAATGCCCCCGCCTCGGGCCCTATGGTTTTACATAGACTTATATAGGGAAAATCTTTAGAAATCTTTTTCTGTGAAACCACAAGGCATAGGCATTTGATATATGGGATATATGGGGTGAAATTTCATCATGTGGACCTGTATCAAGATTGTTCAAATGATAGCCCCGGTGCCAAAATCCCCCCCCCCCTTCCGCACAGAGACCCTTTGGTTTTACATAGACTTATAAGGGAGATTTTAAAAAATTTCTTCACTGAGACTGCAAGGCCCATGTCTTTGATATTTGGTATGGAGCCTCATCTAGTTGACCTCTACCAAGTTTTTTTTTTTTTTTTTTTTTTCAAATTATAGCCCTCGGGCCACAAATGCCCCCGCCCCAGGGCCCTTTTTGTTTTACATTGACTTATATAGAGATAATCTTAAAAAATCTTCTTTTCTAAAACAGCAAGGCTCAGATCTTGATATTTTGTGTGAAGCTTCATCTAGTGGACCTCTATCAAGACTGTTTAAATTATAGCCCTGAGTCCAAAAATGCCCCCGCCCCGGTGCCATTTGGTTTTACATAGGCTTATGTATGGAATATCTTTATAAAAATCTTCTTCTCTGAAACCGCAAGGCCCATGTCTTTGATATTTGGTGTGTAGCTTCTTCTTGTGAACCTTTGCCAAGATTGTCCAAATTATAGCCTTTGTTGATATTTGGTATGAAGCTTAACCTTTTTAGACCTCCCTCAACATTATGCACATTATAGACCTGGGGTCAATAATGGCCCTCCCCGGGGCCCACTTGTTACTGTATGGATCAGGTGAGCGATCCAGGGCCACCATGGCCCTCTTGTTGTGATAAAAATGGACCATGGAACCTATAACCCAGCCAGCAAAGAATGGCAGGTCGACAGCGGTACGACATTATGTTGGACCGCTGATGCGTGCTTTCTTGGAAGGCGTCTATCACATTAACTGTCGTCTGCTTTGTTGTCTGCTGGTTTCTTTTGAAAGTCATTGTTGCAAACATGTTGGACCTAGATCAATCTGCTCCTCTAGGATCAACCTGATCTGGGTTAACACTGTTTGCATGTATTCAAAAAGTTGTTTGAAAAGTTTGCGAGAAGATGCATCGCTGACGACAAACGATATTTTCAAGCGCCTCAAAGGTTAAGAGGTCAACTACAAACAAATCTTACTAAACCACACGATATATACGGAAAAATCAATAATAAATATAATAAATAATAAAGAAATTAATAAAGAATGAATATATAACGATTTTGTAAAAAATTAATGGTTCCGCTGGGGCTCGAACCCAGGACCTTCTGCGTGTAAAGCAGACGTGATAACCACTCCAATACGTAACCTAGGACTAAATATCGATTAATACGAACATAGATCTTGTGCGGACAACGTAATGTCTTGTGCGCACAACTTATTATCTTGTTCGCATAACATAATATCTTGTGCACACAAGATAATATCTTGTGCGCAGAAGTTGTTATCATGTTCGCACAACATATTAACTTGTTCGCACAACATAGTATCTTGTTCGCACAACATATTATCTTGTTTGCACAACTTAATATCTTGTTCGCACAACATATTATCTTGTTTGCACAACTTAATATCTTGTTTCACAACTTCATATCTTGTTCGCACAACAAATTATCATGTAAGCACAATTTAATAAGACGCATATTATGTTGTCCGCACAAGATCTATGTTGTGCAAACAAGATAATATGTTGTGCGAACAACTTAATATCTTGTGCGCACAAGATATTAAGTTAAGCGAACAAGATATTATCTTGTGCGCACAAGATTTTATGTTGTACGCACAAGATATATTATTTGTCCGCACAAGATCATATCTTGTTCGCACAACTTAATATCTTGTTCGCACAACATATTAAAAAAGTGCATGTCACTTCCCGGATTCCTTAGACGACATAAACAAACGACATTTTCAGTTGCAATAATTGTCGCCTGCTTTGTTGTCTGCTGGTTTCTTTTGAAAGTCATTGGGTTGCAAACAGAGTGGACCCAGATCAATCTGCTCCCCTAGGAGCAACCTTATCTTGGTCAACACTGTTTGCATGTATTCAAAAAGTTCTTTGAAAAGTTTGCGAGAAGATGCATCACTGACGACATAAACAAACGACATTTTCGAGCGTCTCAAAGGTTAAGAGGTCAATTACATAAACATCTTTCTAAACCACGCGATATATACGAAAAAAAAGTTAATAATAAAAAAAAATAAATGATAAATGGATTTAGATTTTGTGAAAATAAATGGTTCAGCTGGGACTCGAACCCAGGACCTTCTGCGTGTAAAGCAGACGTGATAACCACGGAATCTACGACTAACCGATTGCTTATTAATATGTAATACGAACTCACATTTGCACAAAATATATTTCGGCATTCAGAATCAGAATCAGAATTGTTTACTGGTGACACGTCCTTAGACAATCCTTTTCCAGGATTAAAGTTATTCATAGGGGCTTGAATCATGAAAAAAAAAGTGAAAAAAAAAAAAAAAAAAAAAATGTTTTTTTTTTTTTTTTTGGGGGGGGGGGGGGTACTATATTAGAGACAAGGGGGGGAACTTCGGCACCATTTTTGGAGGGGGGGGGTTACCTCATTTTACCCAGTGTATCTTTTTCGCAAATGAAGTTTTTCACCTGCTTATTACGAATTATACAAGTTAAATATGTCCACTTTGCAACAATAATCCGCCTCTGTCTGTCACTTGCAGGAAACATGTTTTTCTCGCATGGATTAACTCAGCAAAGCAAAATTCGGCATAAACGTGTGACAAAAATTTTCAGGTTTTCATCAATCACAAGCGAACTAGTGTTACGGAGGAAACTTTTTTCGCTTTCAACTGATGTCTTTCATTCAAATGAACCTCTCTTGACCAATTTGAATCCAAAATGATGTATTTGCAGCTCTAAATTTAGATTTTATTACTTTTACATCACTTTATGTAAAAGATCAAGAAAACAGTCGTCGCGAAGCTTGGTTTTTCTGCTGATTCCGGGCTGCTCTATCGATGAACTAACGACCGATACGACCGGTGCTGTTTAATTTTTATACCGTTCGCAGTAGTGACAAATGAGCATTATCGCTATTTTTCTTCCATTTTCAACTAAACCCCAACAGGGGACACAGACGTTGTATACTGCATATACTCCAGTTTTGAGAGCTGAAAGAGTACACAGTCACCATGTAATTACGGTAGGGTTCTTTAACCTGCACAGTGGATGGTTCTCCCTGCACAGAGGTCTCCAGTTAACGTTCAGATTCGAAGGACGATGCACCGTTATGATATTCATACCTGCAAAATTTATTATACAAATGGAACGTGTTCTGACGCCGAAATTTTGGCACCGCTGCTGGGGATCAAACCTGGGACCTTTAGCATCTGAGGCACTGAGCTAAATTTAGGTGGCTAAATTTAGGAAGGCAGGGATTAGCCGCAGTTATCTCCTTACCGGACTCAGAAAATGTGAAATGTATTTTTTGTTGAAATCGTGGACGTTTTGTGTTATTTTCAAAACAGTTTCACTCATGAAATAAAACAAATGGACCCTGTATCGCTCACCTGAGCTAACAGATTCAAAGTTTTAGGAAGTGCCAGCCTTTACTGAAGGATTAATGGAAGGACATGGTGATGACAGGGTAAGCATTTTCTGCAAATCAAGTAGAATGTAACACTATGATAAATAGGCTGACCTCACCAGTTTTCAAACGCATCCCAGCTTTTATTCCTGACTTGCTAAGAAGATCCGATATAAACTGATGGGGCTATGGTGATGACAAGTTCAAAAATAAGCAATTAACTGCTGCAATCAAGGGGATGTTACTCTGTGACAAATAGGCAAACCTCACGAGTTTTCAAACTCCTCCGAGCTTTTCTGCCTGACTTATTTGTTTGTAAGTTTCATAAAGATCCGATCAAAACTGAAGGGGCAGCAGTGCTAACAAGGTCGAAAATAGGCATTTTTAAGCAATCAAAGGCAGGTAACTCTATGATAAATGTGCCGACTTAGCCAGTATTCAAACTCATCCAAGGTTGTATTCCCAGCCACCTTACATGTAAGTTTCAGAAAGATCCGATCAAAACTGAAGGGGCTACGGTGATGACAAAGGTCAAAAATCAACATTTTCAGCCATCAAAGGGATATAACTCTACGATAAATAGGCTGACTTAGCCTGTTTTCGAACTCATCCAAGATTTTATCCCCAGCCACCTTACATATAAGTTTCAGAAAAATCCGATCAAAACTGAAGGGGTATGGTGATAACATGGACGTAAATCTATGATAAATGGGCCAACTTGGCCGGTATTCGAACTCATCCTAGGTTTTATCCCCAGTCACCTTACATATAAGTTTCAGAAAGATCTTATCAAAACTGAAGGGGCTACGGTGATGACAAGGTCGAAAATCGACATTTTCAGCCATCAAAGGGACATAACTATATAGTAAATAGGCTACCTTGGCCTGTATTTGAACTCATCCGAGATTTGATCCACAGCCACATTACATAAAAGTTTCAGAAAGATCCGATCAAAACTGAAGGGGCTACGGTGATGACACGGTCAAAAATCGGCATTTTCAGCGATCAAAGGGATGTAACTCTATGATAAATGGGCCGACTTGGCCGGTTTTCGAACTCATCCGAGGTTTAATCCCAAGCCACCTTATATATATGTTTCAGAAACATCCGATCAAAACTGGAGGGGCTACGGTGATGACAAACATTTTCCCATTGTAAGTCTATGGGACCTTGTGATTGCCATAGCAACCAAAGTTTTCATGCGATTTCAAAAAAAAAAAAAAAAAAAAAAGAAAAAAAAACCGCTAATGTCATCAATGCCCCACCAGAGGCATGCTACAGATGAGAAATGATTGAGATCAGCCTGCAGACTGCAGAGATATAGCTGCTCAAAAGTGTGGACGGACGGACGGACGACGGACGACGGACGACCCACTATACTATAAGCTCCCCTTGAGCCTTCGGCCCAGGTGAGCTAAAAAACAGCCAGCTTGTTAAAATGCCATCAATACGTAAATGTTCAAAATGATGCAGCATGGAAACAAGTTGTTCCCTAATAATGATAATAATAATAATAATAATATAAATAATAATGATAATAATAATAAAATAATAATTGCAACATATTCCTTTTTATGTTTTGAAATTTGATCCTGGGTCGCGCTAATGGCCAGTAAATGACAATAAGCACTATTTAGGTTGGGCCCATTGGGTGATTTAAGGGGACAGAACCCCTACAGTGCAGCACACACATGTTCTCTCATCCGCGAGTTTCTGAAGTGGACGCTTCTATAAATGAATTCGGCCAAATCCATTAATGTAGGGACTTGGGTAAGAAAAAACACTGCTCAATTCTTCTGCTCAGCAAGTTTGTATTAATCTGAATAGGCACCCATACGGGAAAAGTTCGGCCATATGAAATCAAGGGAAATCAAGGGACCGAACCTGTACTGGCAGTTTTTCCAGTTAGCTTCCAGAATTACGCTACTTGACACCTGTTTTAAAACAATTCGGCTATAGTCGGCGGTTTTCGATGAATATCGGTTGTGACCGTTAATCCTTGTCTCAGACAATTGCTTAAGGGTATTACAGTGGCATATTTGTTTTAACTAAATATGATGATTTATTGGTCCATATACAATACGGATTAAATTGCTTTTCAAATATTATAGTATTGTAAGGGAAAGTGTTTGTTTTATGCCGCATTTATAAAATAACCTAATGCCACTTCTATTTATTTATTTTAATTTATTTATTTATTTTTTTTTTTTTGCGAAGTCGTTAGTTAACGAGTCGTTAAATTTTTTATCATTTTGTACAGCAAAAAAAAAAAAAAAAAAAAAAGTGCGAATAGGGTTTGCATCAAATTTGCAAAAAAGCTCCTCACATTTTCCAGCAGAAATACAAGAGTATTAGGTACCTATTGAATAATTAACGTTTTGACCAGTAGCGAGTTCATTAACCCATTCAGTATACCAGAAACACCTAAAGGGGTACCTTGGCAAACAGTGCAGGCCCAGATCAGATGCCACAGAACGCGGCGTCTGATCAGGGCCTGCACTGTTTGCTTAAAGTTCAGTCATTTTCCAAATAGATTTTGATGAAAACACAACCTGACACCCCTAAATTTTGAAATGGAGTCCTGCTGTATATAATGTGGAAGATTCCATTTGGTACAAAAGGGTTAACTTACGCTGCTTTGAACAACTTGGCCTTGATGATCAATGTGTGTTAGGTAGAACGTAGTTGACTCAATGTTAAAGTTTTGATAGTTTTGAGACGGATTGACAAACACTACTAAGTACAGTTGCTTTGCACTGCTGATTTCCACGTGCCTTTCACTGGTCTGTTTGAAACCCATCATTGAGACTGCTCTAACGAGTACCCACAATCTATGTCTTGGGCCAGAAAGATCAAAATAATGTATGCCCCTGTTAATACAGAGCGTGTTTTTGAGGGGTTCTTCAAGGACTTGCTTAACGTGATGGGAAACGGCTATTTTAAGCCGCACGTCAGAGAGCGAAAGCATGTGCAATGTACTGGTTAACCGCTTACGTATAAGCCTGTCCAGGAAAAGAGTGGATAGGTAAACTGACCGGCTCAAAAATGACCTAAAATAGTGTTGACTGGACCGCTAAATTCCAATACAAACAAAAGCTCTGTTGGCCTAAAGGGGAACACAGTAAGCAAACTGTTTCATTTTTAATCATTTCATTTGACAACTAATCGGTTTTTAATCCGTTGAACCCATACTGGCCTAACATCACTAAACCCTTTTTGTACCAAGTGGAATCTTCCTCCTATAGCAGGAGTCCATTTCAAAATTTAGGGGTGGCAGGTTGTATTTTCTTCAAAACCTATTTGGAAAATGTTTGAATTTTTTTAAAACAGTGTAGGCCCAGATCAGTCTGATCTGGGCCGACTATTCTGGGCCTGCACTGTTTGCCACGGTACCCGTTTAGGGGTTTCCAGTCTGAAATGGGTTAATCACTATTAGCAGTGAAATATTTGCATATCTGAAACACTCGTGAAAACTATGACGCTTTCAACGCACTCGTTAGAAAAGTTTCTTTTTTTTTTTTGCACGAGTGAAAAGTTTTATGTTTTCAATACAATCGATGAAATTATATTTTGGTATTTACCTAAAAAAAAAGTAAATACATACATTAGGTTAACAAGTCCGTGAAATGAACACCCCATAAACCCCACTTTGTATAGGGGAAAACTTGGGTTTACGGGGTATACACTATTTTGCGCTCATTGAGGCGGTTCTAACGAACACCCATAACCTATGTTTGCAGTATAAATAAGAAAATAAGAAAATTATCACGGATTTTCATCAGAAAAATAGCTATTTTGGAGATATGGCAAAATGCACGTTGACGCGCGAGTGTGTTAATTCTTGCTCCAAAACATCGATTGTGGGTACTCGTTAGGACCGCTGTAAGAGATATATCTTGGAGAAGAAAATAGGATACTTGATAACTAGCGAATAAGATTATATGACAAACCCCAGACCAACCTGGCATCTGCACAATCTGATCAGAGTGTTCATTGTGCGTTATATGGAGAAAGACTTGAATTGTGTTCAACCCTTTTTCTTTCTTTTTTTTTTTTTTTTTTTTTTGGGGGGGGGGGGGGGTGGCTCAATTCTAATTAACAGAAGCTTAGGGGTGAAAGGGAAAGCGTTAACTGGACCGAGTCCATTACTACAGAGAACGTTTGTCTAAAGATTACCTAACATAAGTTTGTCGATATCATGTCAACAATTAAGGCTTCCGGGCCATAAAGCGATTAGTTTGAATATACACACAGCGCGTGTCAACTCTTAAATTCTATGCATGTATTAATTGATGCCTATTAATCGAAACTTTGTTGATTACTGTTTAGCATTAAAATATATTTTGATTTGCAAATAAAAATCAAAACTGAGTGTCTTTAAGAGCAATGAAAACATTCATAAGAAAGAAGATGGGTCATACTATGTAGTTTCGGCTAATAAAGCCTCATCAGTGACCCTGTAATGATCCGGCAAAGAAAGCCAGAGGAAGCAACCCTGACAACACATTACAAAACATGCCTGTACAACTACACAGTAAATTTTATTGCCGAAAAAGAGAAAATTTTAAGATGAAAAATTGTGAAATTTTCTGTTGCTCAAAATATAGACTTTGTAACGAGTACCCACAATCTATATACAGAGTAGAAATAAGAAACAAGGTTTAACTCTGTAAAACCCAGTTTTATTATGTAAAAGTGGGGTTCAAGGGTTCAAAATTATATAGGCGTGTTTTCGTGTTGATTATTTTTCTATGTGTAAATACATGCAATTTATCCCAGAAAATAATATTTGAACCAGGGCACAGCACTCCCTACAATTTACGTGTGCCCAGCAAAGAATCACATCAGCGTGCGCATCCTAGATTCTTGCTGCATGAAGAAGCATTGGATCTTTCGCACAACGTAGGCTCTGATCAGCTTCCATAGCCGCGATGTGCAGCCTGTTATTTTTCTGACCGGTTATCGAAATTTCTGTAACTTACAGACCACTTTCCTTTTATTGCACCGTGCTTGAGACGAAAGTGATGCATTGGTCCCAATGTATCACTCCGTGCAAAAGCCTTTATGAAAGTGGAACAACTAATCCTGGACATATTCTAGGTGACAACTCACCACAACACGGCAAACAAAGAAGGTCAGAATAAGCTAGAGCATATCAACCTGATGTTCTTGAGGGGGGGGGGGGGTGAGGGGGGCGGGGTGTGTAGCGGGGATCATTTTACGGTCCTTTCGAGTTTATTTCACTCATATCGAGCCGATTGTTAATCACATGTGGTCGAAGACCGTAGTATCCGTTAAAAAAAAAAAAACATCAGGCCTTCCGTTGCAGAACTCTTGAATGCCTTAAAATAGATGCCTTTTATGAAAGGTTTGATTGTGAAGTGCTTAGATCTGTTGAAAAAGTACTTGTATTAGCCTAGAGTGTATTGGAAAGTAAGTGAGAAATTGGGCCTTTTTCAATATATAGGACATTTAATTTTGGTGCTTTTGAGTAAAGCGGCATTCCAATCTTAGTGTTTCTCGACCAGGCTATTCAAAGGTTATAAATCGTTATTCATGCTCAATTCAGTCGAGCGTTAAATTTGTAATGCTCGCTAATTTTAAATACTAAAAGTTCATCAATTTTCCTGCTTAGATTTGTTTTTTTTTTATTTGAGGTTTAACGTCCCCGTCAACACTGCAAAGGTCATTTTAGAGACGTTGCTTCCAATTTTGTGGGACTTTTACCAGACCTTAAGATGAAATGACATCTCAAGCCCTGCCGCCCAATGAACAAATAGGTTTAATTAACATGGATGGGCCGACTCGCACCGCTTTGCCTGGGCAGGCTTAGATGCTCTAAGTGGATTACCAGTACTCGTGTGCGGGTCGGTTTCAGCTCTTCGTGGAAGCATCATTTCTTCATGCCCCGATGGGCGGGGCCGTTTCCTGCTTAGATAAGAACTGAATAATAGAATGTATGATGGGATTGAGGCCGAAACAAGGAATTTTCAAGCAAGTTTTCAGTTTAGTTAAGTATCATGTAGGATTTTGTCGAGCACGAGACTTTAATTCACTGAAAACGAGCCCGAAGCCACGACCGCAATATTAATTATTTTTCTCACCCAAACACTTTAAGGAATTTATTTGTTTGATTAGATGTTAAAAGTGCCCATCAACAGGTCATTTGGAGACGTTGAATCCATTTTGTGGGACTTTTACTCGACATTGAGATGAATTGACATCTCAGGCCCTGTCGCCCTATGAAACCAATAGTGTTTATAAGCATGAACGGTCTGACTCGCACCGCTTTGCCCGGGCAGGCATAGATTCTTTGAGCGGTTTAGCAGTACTCGCGTGCGGTCGGTTTCAGCTCTGCTTGGAAGCGTCACGCAGCCCACCTATTTCTTTAAGCCCCGATGGGCAGGTCCGAAAACTTTAAAGAATGCGTTGTGAACTGCACAAATATACAGAAATTAATAAGCGATAAAGCACATTCACACCAATGTAACACAACAAAATGTCAGTATTTTAATATTCATACCTCCTGGAGAATATCGTCATAATTTTTCCAGTGAGCCGCTAAAGTTTGTGTCTAAAGCATCCGTTTACATGTAAAGTGCTACGCATGAAATAAAAACCAGTGCATGTACATTTCATGACCTGCTTTCTTTGACACTTGACAGCAGTTTGATGACAAATTGAATGTCCATTTCATTAAAAGTTGATAAGGACATGTCATTCTGAGAAGCTGCTCCCCTAATTGCATGGATAACAAAACATGCTACAGAAGACGGTTTTGAAAACAAAATTACCTCGGGCTCAATGTGGGTGTTTTGCAATGACTGACATAATGGGATAGCTAATAAACCCTAGAGTGAGCAGCGATATGAGGCAAAGAAAACAAACACTTAAGAAATGAAAATTATTTTTCTGCTGTTCATGATAGTACGGACGCAGTGGGTTGTATGCAAAGTAAGTGAACCCCTTCGGGGTTCACGGGGTTCATGTAAACTTTGTTAGCGACTCGCTGTCGTTCATATTTTCATGAAAAGCAGAAAAATTAAGTTTATTGTTTTATAATAACATTCTATGCCCCTCATCACTGGGCGAAAAATAATGCTTATAGGGCAAACTTTTTAAACTGAAAAAAACATTTACACCCATTTTACTACATAGAGAGGAACAGCGTTGACCTCACCAACGCCCGTAGAGAACCATGGTTTAGAATGACGTCACTTGATGTCACTGAAAATCATGTGACTCGATGCGTTTACGGAAGTGTGAACCATACTGTTTTCTATGTGTTTACATTATATTTTTTTATTTATGAGCCGGATAAATTCCATACCCTATCAGTTGAGCATTAAAAAAAGTTTTATAATCCTTGGGCTGCAGGTTGGTGCAGTTTATGTCTGTACACCGTTCTTTCTACCTCTGGAATGAACAGTACACAATATTTCCATACCCCTCTAATTAATCTTAAGACTTCCACAAATTTAATCCAAATATCTGAGAGAGAGAGAGAGAGAGAGAGAGAGAGAGAGAGAGAGAGAGAGAGAGAGAGAGAGAGAGAGAGAGAGAGAACAGCTAACATTAGACAAAGACAAAATACATGTTGAAACGCTTTTTCCTTGGTTTCCACTTATCACAAAGAAAAACAAGAGGCCCATGGGCCACTATGCTCACCAGAGCTCAGGTGGGCACTGCCAAATTGCAGCCATGTATTTTAACATGATATCATTTTAATCTGCCAAATGAACCCCCATATCCAAATGAGCATCAATGTGGACTCAGTATATGAAACATTAGGCCTTTTATGAAGTAGAGGGGGTGGGGCATGGACCCAATGGAGCCCTGGTTGGTATCACTAAATGTGTTATCACAAAGAACAAGAATATATATGGTTTAGCAGTGGGGATCTGCATGGCTGGAGGGGTTGGAGCATGCCCTGTCGTTCCCAGGAAAGCCCAAGATTGTTGTCCCTAAATGTGTCTCATCATAAGGACCAAGTATATATATGGTTTAGGGATGGGAATCTGAACGGTTTCCAAGATATCCTTTCATGAAGTGGAAAGGAGAGGACTGGCCCCTGCGGACACCCCTACAGTAGGTGTGCTAATAATAAGGAACAAGAACATATATGAATATGGGGTGGGGATTTGAATGGTTTCTGAAATATATGGCCTTTTATGAAGTGGAAGGGCGGGGCACATTGCCTCAGCACAAAGAGACCCCCAAGTTGGTGTGACTGAATGAGTCTTATCATAAGGAACAAGAATATATATGGTTTAGGGGTGGGGATCTGAACTATTTCTGAGATATGTGGCTTTTAATGAAGTCAAGCGGTGGAGCAAGGCCCGGGCATGCCCCGGGGACTCACAAGCTGGTGTCAATGAATGTGCCTTATCATAAGGAAGATGAATATATATGGTTTAGGGGTGGGGCTCTGAACAGTTTCTGAGATATAAGGCCTTTTGTGAAGTGCAGGGGTGGGGCAAGGCCCAGGGAGACCCCCAGGTTGTGTCAATGAAAGTCTCTTATCATAAGGTACAAGAATATATATGGTTTAGGGGTGGGGATCTGTAAGGTTTCCGAGATATTGTGATATTATGAAATGGAGGGGGTGGGGCATGGCCCCAGCACATCCCTGGGGACCCCCAGGTTGGTGTCACTGAAAGTGTCTCATCATAATGAACAAGAACATATATGGTTTAGGGGTGGGGATCTGAACAGTTTCTGAGATATATGGCCTTTTGTGAAGTGAAGGGGTGGGGCATGGCTCCGGCGCACCCCGGAAGACCCCCAATTTGGGTTCAATGAATGCGTCTTATCATAAGGAGCAATAATATATATGGTTTAGGGGTGGGGATCTGTAAGGTATCCGAGATATTGGGCCTTTTATGAAATGGAGGGGCGGGACATGGCCCGGCGCATCCCGGGGGACCCCCAGTTTGATGTCACTGAATGCGTCTTATCATAAGGAACAAGAGTATATAGGGTTCAGGGGTGGGGATCTGAATGGTTTCCGAGATATTGGGCCTTTTAAGAAGTGGAGGGGGTGGGGCATGGCCTCGGCACATCCCGGAGGACCTCCAGGTTGGTGTCACTGAATGCGTCTTATCAATAGGAACAAGAATATATATGGTTTAGGGGTGGGGATCTGTAAGGTTTCTGAGATATAAGTCATTTTTTGAAGTACTGGGGGCGGGGCATGGCCCCGGCACAACCTACTGGACCCCCAGGTTGACATAAAAGCATATGGCTGAGAGAAGTTTACTAAAGGAACATTTCTATAAAAGTTTTGTCAAAATATCTGCAAAGGCTTTGTAGTTAATGCCATTTTTCAATTTTCCCCATTATAAGTCTATGGAAAATCTAAGTTGCCATAGCAACCAAACTAAAGAGCCGAATTTCATAAAAAACACAAAACCTGTAAAGGCAAATATGGTGAATATTTCCATAAACTTTCAGCCTCATAGAGCATACGGTTTCTGAGGAGATGATTTTTTAAGTATTTTTTTTTTTTCTATTTTTTCATTTTGGTTTCCATGGCAACCAATACAAATGAGCAGTAGGCCTAAAATCATATGGCAGATAGTAGATTGCCTATGGAATATTTCTATGAAAGTTTTGTCAAAATATCTGCAGTGGCTTGGCAGTAAATGCCATTTTTCAATTTTCCCCATTATAAGTCTATTGAAACTCTAAGTTGCTATAGCAACCAAACCAATGAGCCGAATTTCATAAAAAACACAAACTTTCAATCCCCCAGCCCAAGGATGCTACAGATAAAATTTGGGCTGAATCGGTGCAGTGGCTTCAGAGAAGAAGATGTTTGAAAGTGTTGACGTCAGACGACGACGACAACGACGACGACGCCGGACAACTGCCTATCCTATAAGCTCCCCCAGAGCCTTCGGCTCTGGTGAGCTAAAAAAAAGAACGAAAATTCCTACAGGCCTATTAGCACCAAAACAGCCTTTGTTATTTAGGTAATAATATTAGAACACACGCTTAAAGTCGTCAGTCTTTCCGACCACTATGAATTCAAATTTGTAAAACAATTTCAAGTTATTTCTAGCCGTATCTCTTTTAACTAAAATTCTGAACCGTTTGGCTTAACACTGCTGCATTTTTATTTATTTTTTTGCTTAGCTAACCGTCGCCGTGTACCGGGAACGAGCGTTTAAACATAAGGTGACGATGTCGTGTACATAGCGGCCCCCGCCCAAAGGGGCTTGAAGAAATATATGGGCTGCATGATGCTTCAACCGCAGAGCTGAATCTGGTCCCCCACTAGTACTGGTAAACCGCTTAGAGGATCTAAGCCTGTCCAAGAACCGCAGTGCGAGGCGGACCGTCCATGCTAATAAACCCTATTGGTTTCATTGGGCGACAGGGCTTGAGATGTCATGTCATCTCAATGTCGGGTAAAAATTGGAAGCAACGTCTCCAAAATGACCTTTACAGTGTTGACGGGGACGTTAAGCCTCAAATCAAACGAACAAGCAAACGTCATGTACACATGTTCTTTAGCACTCTGCCAAAAACACATAGATTTTATATGATAGCCGTTGTGCAAGAAACTAACAAACATTTCCCCTTCAATACGGAGCTCTCTAGCAATCTCCTCGACAACGTGGGTTGTGCCCGTCCCAGCCTGGACATAAACAAGGCAGTTGGGCCCAGTTGGGCCTTGTTTTTTTTAATCAGATCAAAGGCCGTCTTCTGCTTTTTAGTAAACATTTTATTTCCTTTTCTGCGCATGTGTCAAAAAAGTTACAGCGGCTGACTGGAAGCGATGCAATACAAAATTCCCAGAGCACAGCCCATTGTACGTAGAAACACCATCCAGTTATCTTAGCTGCGTAATACGTGTATACGTAGTCCTAGCAGAATATGTTACATTGACAAAATAAATTAAAGGAGAAATCAAGGCTATCACACTCATTTTAACAGTAACAACTCCACTGCCGGAACGTAGTTTCAGAAGTTCCGGATTATATCTGTCCTGCACGTCCCGCCTTTTAAACACGACGATTATGGCAAGCGCCCGGGTTTCTGTACCGATCATTGACAGAACACTGCGAAAGCGAAGCAAAAGTTGGAAAAATCTATATTTAGAGCTGCGAGTACATCTTTTTGGCTTCAAATTGGCAAAGCGAGCTAAAGTTAAATGAAAGACAACGGGTGAAAGTGAAAAAAGTTCCCCCCGTATCACTAGTTCGGTTGTGATTGATGAAAACCTGAAAATTTTTGTCACACGTTTATGCCGAATTTTGCTTTGCTGAGTTAATCGATGCGAGAAAAGCATGTTTCCTGCAAGTGGCAGACAGTGGCGGATTATTTTTGCAAAGTGGACTTATTTAACTTGTATTATTCATAATAAGCAGGTAAAAAACTGCATTTGCGAAAAAGATACACTGGGTAAAATGAGGTAACCCCACAAAAAATTGAGCCGAAGTTTCCCCCCTTGTCTCTATTATAGTACCAAAAAAAAAAAAAAAAAAAAATTTTTTTTTTTTTTTCATTTTTTTTTTTTTTCATTTTTTTTTCATGATTCAAGCCCCTATGAGTTATTATAGTTAATCAACGACCTTTTAGAGTGACAAGACTATTCCATTTTTTGGGGGGAAGCAGGTTTCGAATACTTTTTTGTCAGTATTTTAAAAATATAAATAAAGTTTTGATATTGCCTTCATCTAGACGTCGTGGGCAAGTGGTTAATGTGGTGTACTGCGAGTCACCCTAAAAATCTTTAAGATTTTAGCCATGGTTAACGAGCTCCTCTAGGAGTGAGTGAGTGTTTCAGTTTTACGTCCCACCAACAGCTAAAGTCATACGGAGACGGGACCTCGGTTTAAAGACTCATCCGAAAGTCTTGAGAAGCCCGGGATCGAACCTGCGACCCCTGGTTTACAAGGCGAGTAGCGTAACCACTCGACCACGGAGGCTTCTTAGAGCTCCTCTAGGAGCAACCTGATGTGGGATAACACTGTTTGCATGTATTCAAAAAGTTCTTTGAAAAGTTTGCGAGAAGATGCATCACTGACGACATATACAAACGATATTTTCAAGCGGCTCAAAGGTTAAAGGGTCAATTACATACGCATCTTATTAAACCAATCAATAAAAATATATAATAAATACATTAATAAAGAATGAATGTATAAAAATTTGTAAAAATTAATGGTTCCGCTGGGGTTCGAACCCAGAACCGTCTGCGTGTAAAGCAGACGTGATAACCACTACACTACGGAACCTAGGACAATTGATTGCTCATAAACATATAATAAGAATATTTGACAGCTGGCTCACATTTGCACAAAATTATGTTATTAAGTAAACACTTCTATCTATCTATCTATTGGTAGGGTGACAATCTGGACCAAAAAAAAATGGTAACCCATACCCCCCCCCCCCCCTCCCCCCCACCCCCGTATAACAAGACTAGTCATATACCAAAATGTTCGTCAGGATCCGTAGTATCTGAAAGTGCCGGCATAAATTGGCATTAATGATGGCGAGCTAAGAAATCCAAGATGGCGTCCAAGATGGCCGCCATAGCTGTAAATTCCAGTTTTTCGTAAAATATGAATATAAATACCACAAATCATCTTACAAACTTATTTTAATTTATTTTTCTGGTGTAGAAAGAAGATTTATACTAGAATATAGATCAACTTGTTAGGTTTGACTTGAAAACCGTTGAAAAAAATGATATTTTATTGTTTTTGTGTCTAGTTTCATAGGTGGTACATAAAAGCAATTCTGATATTTCAAAATTTAAACAGTTTTTACATATCTATTGTTTTATTTTAACTAAGACACTATTCTAAAATACATTTAACACTAATCAAAATACAGTTATGGTTGGTTATGACTTTTTTACCATCAGTTTAGCCCCAGGATTACCCCAACCACTCAGTTTACCAGTAAAATTCATTCACATAAATGCTCACACACAAGGGATTTGTAGGCGTGTGCTTCATTTTAGGCAATTAAATAGTAGAGGACATTTGCAGTAATGCTTAGTTCTGTTTTCATATTATTCAAACATGCCCATATGTTTTTGACCCCCTTGAACCTCACTTTTATACAGAAAAACTTGGGTTTTCTGGGGTTAGCATTAGTTTTCTAATTAATGCTGTGGGTGTTTGACAGCATCGCTACGTTGAGAGGGTTTTAACGGGTCCCCGCAATCTATGTTTTGAACAGAAATAAGAAAAATATCATTTTTATCTGGAAGTTTTGGGGGGTGGGGGTGGTGGGGGTGTGAGGGGGTGGTAGTCAAATCTTCCAATGGATTTTAATTATGCGTGTTTTCGTAATGGTATATTATGTATTTAGACATTTAGCCATTTGGAAACACCACCTCTTTATAATACTGTTTTCTGAATCCAAGCATAAACCTCTTTAGTTGAACAGTGTTATATAGAATAGTGTAAAATAACTTCCTTTACATGTTTTTGTCATTTTTTCTATGCAATTAGTTAGGGGTTTGGGGTTTGAACAGTCAGCACCGTGTAACCAACATGACAATAAATGGTTTGACGTTGATTGCATGGTTGCACGAGTAGAATTTTTATAGATGTTTAGATTTATACAGAAATAATACAAATGACACTACATGTAAAAATATGACACGTGCACGCATAGTTTTCAAAAATAAAGCAAAATATAATTACACAAGATAGCAAACAGAAAAATTGGAAAAGGCAAAACTTAAAAATGCAAAAGAATATTGGAAGATGTTGAAGAATGCTAGCTTTCCAAAACGGTCATCCGTGTTATCAGCAAATCATTTTTATAACTATTTTAAAGCTATAAATAATCCGGAGGATCATTTTTTTTTCAACCTGATGACGACATCATTTATTTTAATGAGAGAATAGTAGAAAATGAATTCCAGGTAATGTTTGAAGAACTTGACCATGAAATTTCCTTTGATGAAATAAATAAGGCTGTTAAAACATTAAAACATTCTAAAAGTGGCGGTCCCGATCTAATAATAAACGAATTTTTAAAATACGGAATAAATAGTATACGGTCTTATTTACATAAATTATTGAATGTTATCCTCACAACTGGAGTTTTTCCGAGTGCTTGGGGAGAGGGGTATATTGTACCACTTTTTAAGAAAGGAGACACGGAAAATGTAGAGAATTACAGAGGAATAACACTGTTAAGTGTAGTTGGAAAATTATTTACTTGTATTTTAAATAATCGATTAAACGAATGGGCGGAAAATTATAATGTATATATAGAGGCGCAAGCTGGATTTAGAAGTGGGATGGGCACGGTCGATAATATATTCATTCTTCATGGTTTGATAACTCATTGTATAAATAATAACCAAAAGCTATTTGCCGCATTTGTAGACTTTCAAAAAGCGTTTGACTATGTGGTAAGAGATATATTATGGTTTAAGTTAGTCGAGTTTGGGGTTCGTGGCAAAATGCTAGCTGTTATCAAATCTATTTACTCGAATATAAAATCAAGGGTGAAGTTTGAAAATCAAGTGAGCAGAGATTTCACTTGTTATTTGGGGGTTAGACAGGGTGAATGTTTGTCCCCAATACTGTTCTCTTTATATTTAAACGATATTGAAAGTGATTTTATTTACAAAGGAGCAGCAGGTATCGATATTGGCATGTTCAAGCTTTTTCTCCTCTTATATGCCGATGATATAGTTATTTTTGCAAATGATAAAAGTAAGCTACAAAATAGTCTAGACATCTTAGAAAAATGTTGTACTAGGTGGAAACTGAAAGTTAATACACAAAAAAACAAAGGTGATGATATTTAGAAAAGGGGGCCGCTTGCCTGGAAATTTGCATTTTTATTATAATGGAAATGAACTTGAAATTGTCAATAAGTTTGTTTATCTTGGGATAACATTCACCACTGGTGGCTCCTTTCACGAAACACAAAATAGCCTAGCAGGTAAAGCTCTTAAAGCAATATTAAAAATGAACAAATATTTATATAAATTCACTGATGTAAGCATAAAACACCGCTTAGAATTATTTGATAAATTAATTGTACCCATTCTCTGCTGTAGTTCCGAAATTTGGGGATTTATTAAAGCACCGGCGATAGAAAGGGTACATTTGCAGTTTATTAAAAATATTCTTAGAGTTAAAACAAGTACACCAAATGACCTTGTTTATTCTGAACTAGGTAGGAAGTCAATGATTACAAAAAGATTAGTATCAATTATAAATTACTGGTTTAAATTATTAACATGTAAGGATACAAAATATATCAGATATGTATATAATATGATGGCAAATGATGCTGAACGGCAGCCGAATAATATAAACTGGGCGGTTTTAGTTAGGAATTTGTTGACAGAACTGGGATTCTATGAAGTTTGGTTGCAACAGGGAGTGGGGAATTATAATGTATTCATTTCTTTATTTAAACAAAGGATAACGGATAATTTTATTCAAAATATTAATGGACGTTTGCAAGATTTGAGCAGAGCTAGATTTTACAATTTGTTCGGTTCATTCCAGTTTCATGAATATCTAGATATAATGACTGTACCAAAATTTCAATTTTCTTTGATAAAGTTGAGATTATCCTCTGACAGACTAGCAGTGGAAACGGGCACGTGGAATAAACCACTCCCGACACCTATAAATGAACGAAAATGTGTTGTATGCTCGTCCCTTGAAGACGAGTTCCATTTTTTACTAGAATGCCCTATTTATAAAGATATACGTAAACTTTATATACCTCAATACTATTGGGAAAGACCTAATATTATAAAACTGACCGAATTGATGTCATCGCACAATAAAAGTCTTCTTAATTCACTAGGAAAATATATTTTTAAGTCTTTTGAAATCAGAAATGAGATTTTATATGATACCGATTAGTGCCTGCCAACTTTGTTTTTGTCCTTATACTGCTGAATACATAAATTGAGACACGCCCATCACTAGCTATCAGCCAATCAGATTACTTCATATGTTGCGTGTATTCAGATCATAAGCTGCAAGACAAGCGGTGTAAATCCTGATCAGATGGCGATCTGATATGGACCTACACTGTTTGCAAAGGTGGTGGTTGTCGTGAACAGCAAAATAAGGGTTAGACCATGCCTATAACACCTGTTAGTTAACTATATGTATTTGTATTTAGGCAGCATATTTCTCTGACATGTATGACATTTGTCCATTAAAGAATGTACAAATGTATTAACAGATAAGTTATGATACTTTCCATTTTCATCAAGTGAAATGTTTGAAATATTTGTATGTATCCTAGTTATACTATGTGCTCATGGGCCGTAATGGCTTATTGTGCTTTATTTCTGAAATAAACCATATATAAAAATGTGTTAAAAACGATTGTGCTGTACTAATAGGCCATATGAGACTACAAGTACATGTTTTAAAACTTTCATAGTCATCCGTATAAACATGAATTAGTATTGTAAACAAATTCTTACAAATGTCAGCTTTTGTTTGTTTGAATTAGGGTTTAACGTTCCCGTCAACACTATTAAGGTCATTTTGGAGACGTTGCTTCCAATTTTGTGGGACTTTTATCCGACATTGAGATGAAATGACATCTCAAGCCCTACCGCCCAATGAATCTAGAAGGCTTATATGCATAGTACAATCTGACACGCACCCCTTTGCCTGGGCAATCTTAGTTCTTCTTAAAAGTGGTTTACCAGTACTCGTGTGTGGTCAGATTCAGCGCTGCGTGGAAGCACCATGCAGCCCAGTCTATTTCACCATGCCCCGATGGGCGGGGGCGACTTACAAATGTTAGTTTTCTTGTTTGTATTGGGGTTTAACGGCCCAGTCAACACTATTTAGATAATTTTGAACTTGTAAGTTTACTTATCCACACTTTTCCTGGGCAGGCTTTTACGTAAGTGATTAACCAGTACAGTCCACATTCTTTCACCAGAAACTGACAACTGTCCTTCTTGAATCAGCGGAAGGGAGAGAATGACCGTAGAACAGATTTCAGGATCAATCTCTACGAAAGAATGTTGCCGACGCCGGCAGGTATCGAACCCACATCCTCCTGATCACCATTTAGATGCTTACAAATGTAAGACCTATTCAAACATGCTTTACTACTTGCAAGCTTGGGTACATGTGAGCAAATGCAGTCATCACTACACTGACCAGGCTATTTACAACCATATCAGTTAATAGCTGGGGGCTGTTTGTGTCTGTGTTATGAGATGTGGAATGAATAACCCAGTTTCAGGATCAACCATATGTCTACGTCTATAGGGCTAGGCAAATTAATCTTAGATTTTATAGCACCCCATCAAATCAGTAGCTGATATGTACACCTGTACAATTGCTGCTGCCTTAACTGGCCCTGAGACATTTGACTCAATACCAAGATCTGAAATCTCTTGAAGCTTGAAGTCTGATTTAGGCATTCTTCTTGCCTATACTATGTAAAGAAGAGCAGGTATCACAACCTGTAAGACAATACAGACAGCATAATTGCCCTTTCATCTGGCTCTAGCTTCCTGAAAACATTGTGAACTGGAATACCTGGTGCAGTCAGCATGAATACCCTTCCCGCCTGTCTTGAAGAATATGTTATCAACATTTAGCTGGCTAAAGTGAAGCAGAAGTATAACGAAAACATGGGTATATGGACTGACCAGAACAGCTGTGTTATCTCCCAGAGAACCTGCAAACTGCATGTGCAAAATCATTCTACTGTCGGCTTCTTCATAGTTGTAATCGAGTTAATGCTAAACAGCAACAACCTCACTGGATACTTTCAGAGATTTGTTCTCAAAATAGAAGTAAAGCAATGATCAAGAATCGATATACTTAATTTACACCTCCCATCAAGGACTCTAAAGGGAAAGAAACACAAACATGAAGTAACTAGAACTTAATGGAACAACACCAGAGGAAAGCCAAAAGGACTGTTACTATCCCACAAAATGGCAAAATGGCTATCCAGTTATATTACAGGAATCACCCACAATGAAGTTATGAACAAGCCCTTATAAGATGGTTTTTATCACGACCCATTACCGCTTAGTATGCCATGCATAGTTGCAAGCTCTACCAAACACATACCAATACACAGCCTAATAATAAGCCTATTAACGAGATGCTGGAAATATTTCCCAATGACAGTTTAAAATTTATTGAACCGTTTTCCCTGACATTTGGACAATTTTGTTTGGTTGTTGTTTTATTTGAAGTTTAACGGCCCCATCAACACTGTATAGGTCATTTTGGAGACGTTGCTTCCAATTTTGTGGGACTTTTACCCGACATTGAAACGAAATGACATCTCAAGCCCTGTCGCCTACTGAAACCAATACAGCTTATAGGCATGGATGGTCCAACTCGCACCGCTTTGCCTGGACAGGCTTAGATCCTCTAAGGGGTTTACCAGTACTCATGTGCGGTCTGTTTCAGCTCTGCGTGGAAGCATCATGCCGTACATCTATTTCTTCAAGCCCCGATAGGCGGGTGCCGAAGACATTGGACAATATAGCTACTGGAGATGAAGTTCCTCAAGAGATAGAGAAGTTTGATAAGTTGCCATAAAATGGGTCAAAAGCCATTTGAGTCATTCATGCAGGAAAGGCTTATACCCATAGCTTGTTAGGCAGTCCAAAGAACAATCTTATGAGCCTTTGCCTGGGTCAAAACTCCAGACTATGAGTGGTATCAGGTCAATGGCACAGGTGTCTGGGGAAACAGTCGGAGGAACTGACTGCCACCGGTGAAGTGATATATGCTTTCTATACATCAATTCATTAATTCAAGGTCTTGTCTTTCAAAATTGCTCATGATCACGCGAGTTTGTTTACGGATGAAGAATGTATTGTGCCTACCAATAAGTTGGATTTCCTTGAAAAACTATAAAGACTTGCGGGTTGTATAGTATTTGACGGGATGTCTGTACTTAAAATGTTGCAGCATTCACAATGTCTCAAACTGACATATCAACAGATGGCTGCTATGTTTTGGTCTTACAGTTGTCTTACCGTTATTTGGGTAGCTACCATTCACGTCGATTTTGACAGGAATGAGGCAAACAGTCTCAAATCACAGACCCCAACAAAAGTGTGGAGAGAATGTTTCTTCACACGCGCCTGTGTCTACGAGGAAATATATAGTAACTGGTGATTGATAGATACTTTCAAGCAGTAAAAGCAAGAACTTTACACTAGGTACCTTAACGAAAATTGCCATAAGCTTCTTAAGAAGAATGCTACTGTTGTTGGTGCAGGTTGATCTGAGAACAAGGCTCTGAAGTTTCCGCTGATGTTGTTCCTGTTCAGCATGAACTTTATTCCAACTGTGAAGAAGCTGATAGTAGAATGATTTGCAACTAGCAGTTGCAGGTTCTCTTGGAGTTAATACAGCCCTTGTTGTCAGTTCTGATACCGATTCTTTCTACTTGTGCATCACTTTAACCTGCTTAATGCTGATGACAGGCAGAAAAGGTATTCATGCTGACTGCACCAGGTATATTCCAGTTCGCATTGTTTTCAGGAAGCTAGAGCCAGATGAAAGGGCAATTATGCTGTCTGTATTGCCTTATGGGTTTTGATACCTGCTCTTCTGTTACATAGTATAGGCAAGAAGAAGGCAATTCATGTTCTGCCTAAACCAGACTTCCAGCTTCAAGAGAATTCAGATCTTGGGACTGAGTCAAATGTCTCAGGGCTAGTTAAAGCAGCAGCAATTTCTTTTTAGTGCACAGGTGTGCATACCAGCTACCGATTTGATGGGGAGCTATAAAAATCTTGCATGCCCAGGAAAAGTGGTGCGAGTTGGACCACCCTTGCATATAAAACCATTTGGTTTAAATGCGTGGCGGGGCTTGAGATGTCATTTTATCTCAATGTCGGGGAAAGTCCCACAAAAATTGGAAGCAATGTCTCCATAATGCAAAATGACTGATAGAGTGTTGACGGGGACGCTGTACCTCAAATCAAACAAAATATTACCTAACTGTGTAGCATATCCTCTTTATAACACGTTTTTATAACAAAGTTTTGGATATAACACTTTATAACCCCCAAAACCTAGCCAGTTACACAGCAAAAATGACAATAAAAGTCATTTTAGATCAATGTGATAAACACTATTTTACTATTTTGTTTGGATGTAGCACTGCTTAATTAAGACGGTTAATGCTCAGATCCAGAAAACAGTGTTATAAAGAAGTGGTGTTTCCTAATGGCTGATCATATAATTCAGTATGAAAACAGAACTAAGCATTAGTTTCAATGCCCTCTTCTACTTGTTGTCTAAAATGAATCCTCGCCTGCAAATCCCTTGAGTGTGAGTATTATGTGAATGAATTGTACTGGTAAACTGAGTGGGTGGGGTTATCCTGGGGCTAAATTGATGGTAAAAAAGTCATAACAAACCATAAATGTTCTTACGAATAGTGTTAAATGTATTTTAGAAAAGTGTCTTAGTTAAAATAAAACAATAGATAAATAAAGTAGAAGTAAAACAAAGATCAGGAATCGATACAATTAACTTACTCCACCCATCAAAGACACCAAAGGGAAAGAAATACAAACATTAAGCGACCAGACCATAATGGAAACCGCAACAAAGGAAGGCCATAAGGACAGTCACTTTCCCACAAAACGGCCATATGGCCATCCAAAACCAAAAGACACAAACGACACACACAGTAAGTAACAAACAACAACACAAATAAACCGCCACAGAAGAACCGCCCTGGAACGGTCAGCGGAAAGACCTTCACCGGGGGGGGGGGGGCTCAAATCGATCCCACGCGGCCACAACCCCCGCCCCCACCCCCGCCGCGACTTAGACAAACAATCCACCCAGCCCGCATGAAGGCCCCCAACCCACCAGCGCAACATCTCCACGAACACAAAAAAATCAAAGAACCACAGAGGCGAGACAACGGCGAGGACTCGACAGCAAGAAACCACTGAAACGCTGGAGCAAAAGAAAACCAACAGTTAGACTCCGATGGGCCCGACCAGAGACAGAGCATCAGGCACCAACAAACATTACCAAGAATTAGATCACTGTTTAAAATTTTGAAACATCAGCATCGTCTTTATGTACCACCTATGAAACTAGACACAAAAACGATGAAATGTCTTTTATTGCACCGGTTTTCAAGTCAAACCTAAAATGTTGATCAATATTCTAACACAAATCGTCTTTCTATACCAGAAAAATAAATTAAAATAAGTTTGTAAGATGATTTGTGGCAATATTATGTGAATGAATTTTACTAGTAAACTGAGTGGGTGGGATAATCCTGGGGTTAAATTGATGGTAAAAAAGTCATAAGCAACCATAAATGTAGTTTAGAATAGTGTTAAATGTATTTTATAATAGTGTCTTACTTAAAATAAAACAATAGGTATGTAAAAACTGTTTAAATTTTGAAACATCAGATTTGCTTTTATGTACCACCTATGAAACTAGACACAAAACAATAAAATATCATTTTTTCACCGGTTTTCAAGTCAAACCTAAAAAGTTGATCTATATTCTAGTATAAATCTTCTTTCTACACCAGAAAAATAAATTAAAATAAATTTGTAAGGTGATTTGTTTTCATTTATATTCATATTTTACGAAAAACTTGAATTTACAGCTATGGCGGCCATCTTGGACGCCATCTTGGATTTCTCAGCTCGCCATCATTTATGCCAATTTATGCCGGCAGTTTCAGATACTAGGGATCCTTACGAACATTTTGGTATATTACATGTTTTGTTATACGGGGGGTATAGGTTACTACCAGAAATAGTGGACATTTTGGCCCATTGTCACCCTACCATACTGCCAATACTTCTTAACCTCCGAGGAGGACTTTCAGAAAGGGTTCCAGTATACCAAGTACTGAAGGGGGTTATTTGAAATAAAGGATAAGTATAGCAGGTGAAATGAGTTTGTACAGAGCAAGGAGAATGTTAGGATAGTTAAAAGTAAAAACAGAGGCCAGTGACTAGGGGGACACATGCACCACACGGCACACGGCATCAGTAAACTGTGCCAGGGCGGGGAGCATAACTATTTGGCGGGGTAGAGCATGCCAATCAAAAATGGTTCTGGGAAAGAATGAAAATTTGTAGTAGTTTGTAGGGGTAGTGATGAATCTGTATGCCAAAGGATGGTTTTGTCAGAGACCCTCCTGATACGTGGAATATTCTGTTGCAGGAATGGCAACAAGGTCTTGTATAGCATAGTGAGTCGGCTGTTCATGCGTCTCTGATCTAATGGACGCCACTGAAGGTTGTTTAGCATATCGATGATACTAGATGTATACCTGTAGTCACGAGAGACCCATCTGGCAGCTCTGCGCTGCACAGATTTTAATTTGTAAATGTCAGTGGCTGTGTGTGGTGACCAAACAGTGGAGGCATATTCCAACTGTGGTCAAAGGAGTGTCTTGTAAGCTGTTGATTTTGGTGTCTGGTTATGCACTCTGATGTTCCGTTTCAGAAACCCCAGTGTTTTGTTGCCTTTCTTTGCGATGTAATCTATGTGGGTACCCCAGCTGAGGTCATCCGCAATGGTGACCCCGAGGTACTTGACAGCAGAACAACGTTCCAGCTCAATGCCATGCAGGAAATACTTGGATGGGATAGGTTGTTTTAACCGGGTAATGTGTAGGACCTGACATTTTGAGGGATTGAAGCTCATATCCCAGGATTTTCCCATTGCTTAAGGGTCAGAAGATCATCTTGAAGGATGTTGGACTCGGACAGTGAAGTAATTGCCAGGTACATGGCCGTATCATCGGCAAAGAGCCTAACTCTGGAGCGGACCTGCTCAGGGAGGTCGTTAATGTATGCCAGAAAGAGGATTGGTCCGAGAACAGAGCCCACCAGAAGATACAGGAATGCTGTCGGATGTGATACCATTAATAACTACTAATTGTTTTCTGTTTTCCAAAAAGTCCTTTATCCAATTAAGAGTTGCCCCCCCCCCCCCCCCCCCTATACCGTAGTAGTGCAATATTTGGAAAAGTTTTTGATGTGAAACCTTGTCGAAAGCCTTCCTAAAGTCTAGTAGAATCAGACCTGTTTGCGACCCCATTTGCATATTTTTGTATAGTTCGTCGACGAGCATGATCAGCTGAGTCTCACAAGATCTCTTTTCTCGGAAAACCATGCTGCAGGTCATAAAGTATATTCTGGTGTGAGAAATGCTTAGAGAGACTGGAGGCTACAATGTGTTCCAGCACCTTACAGACATAGACACTTAGACGACATAAACAAACGACATTTTCAGATGCATTAATTGTCGAATGCTTTGTGGTCTGCTGGTGTCTTTTGAAAGTCATTGCTGTAAACAGAGTCGAGCCAGATCAGTCTGCTCCTTTAGGAGTAACCTGATCTAGGTCAATTCCTAAACATTTTTTCGTACCTATAAAATTGGATCGAGGTGTTCGTTTGTTTGTTTGTTTGATTTGAGGTTTATTGTCCCGTCAATTTTGGAGAAGTTGCTTCCAGTTTGCTGGGTTGTTTTTACCCGATATTGAGATGAAATGACATCTCAAGCCCTGCTACCCAATAAAACTAAACGGGTTTATAGGCATGGACGGTCCAACTCGCACCACTTTGCCTGGTCAGGCTCGGACTTACTAAGCGGTTTACCATTGCTCATGTGCGGTCAGTTTCAGCTCCGCTTGGAAGAATCGTGCAGCCCGATCTATTTCTCCAAGCCCCGATAGTCGGGGCCATCATCCTAGATGTATATTCATTTTTTTGAAAAGATGGAACGAGCAGAAGAGAATCGTTGCAGATCGGATTTTAGAAGTTGTATCAAAAATGTTACTATGATGGAACGTACGTTCATAGCCGTCAGTGAAGGCAAATGCGCTGTTGAAATGTATCTGAAAGAGTATTGTTTGTTTGTATTGGGGTTTTACGGCACAGGCAACACTGTTTAGGTCATGTTTGAGCCTGTCAGTTAACTTATTCACACTTTTCCTGGGCAAGCTTATACGTAAGCGGTTAAACAGAACAATGCACATTCTTTCGCCAGAAACTGACTACTGCCCTTCTTGAATCAGCGGAAGGGAGGGAATGGCCATGAAAAAAAATCCATTATCAATCTCCCCCGACCCCGGCAGGTATCGAGCCCGCGTCCTCATGACCATCAGTCAGACGCGCATCCGACTGAGCTACCGAAGTCAGCATCTGAAAGATTTACAATAACATAAAAATATAATTGTTTAACCCTTGTCCTGCTGAATATTCATATATGCCACACCTACTACCGATTATCAACCAATCAGATTACCTGTAGCAAGTTATTACAACAAATTCACAATCTGAATGACAAACAATGTAGATCCTGATCAGATGGCTTCTTCAGAAGCCATCTGATCTGGATCTACATTGTTTCAAAGATAAGGCATATCCGGGATTAGCAGGACAAGGGTTAAAATAAAACAAAGCAAACAAAATATAAAGGATGTAAATATAAAACATGAGGGCCCAATGGCCCTATATCGCCCACCTGTGTACCAGAAAATCATTAATGATGTTTTAAGAATACCCATCGGGGCTTAAAGAAATAGACATGGTGCTTCTTTGCAGAGCTGGAACCGACCACACATGAGTACTGGTAAACAGCTTAGAGGTTCTAAGCCTGCCCAGGAAAAGTGGTGCCAGTTGGACCGTCCATGCATAATGATCCTATTGGTTTCATTGGGTGGAAGGGCTTAAAATGTAATTTCATCTCAATGTCGGGCAAAAGTCCACAAAACTGGAAGCAATGTCTCCAAAATTACAAACACTGTGCTGACAGGGACGTTAAACCTCAAAGCAATGAAAAATCTAGACCCTGTGGGTACAGAGAAGATTTTTGAAGTTAATCCATTATAATTCTACGGAGCTATGTTTTGGAGCCCTGTGGCATGGCCAATTCGGACACCAGGGGCATAGTTGGCAGGATTTATGTAGGAGACCACTTGACATTGCTACATACTAAGTATCTAAGCTCTGGGCCTTATGGTTTTAGAGAAGGTTTGAAGTTTTTTCCAGTATAAGTCTATAGAAGCTTAAGAGCCCAGGGGCTTGGCCAATTTTGACCCAAATGGCATGGTTGGCAGGATTAATGTAGGCGACCATTTTATTTTGCTGTATACTAAATATCTAAGGTCTGTACTTCATCGGCCCCGCCCATCGGGGCTTGAAGAAATATATGGGCTGCATTATGCTTCCACGCAGAGCTGTATCCGACCCTCACAAGAGTACTGGTAAACCACTGAGAGGATCTAAGCCTGCCCAGACAAAGCGGTGTGAGTGTCGAACCGTCCATGCTTATAAACACTATTGGTTTCATTGGGCGGCAGGGCTTGAGATGTCATTTCATCTCAATGTCGGGTAAAAGTCCCACAAAATTGGAAGCAACGGCTCCAAAATGACTTTTACAGTGTTGACGGGGACGTTAAACCTCAAATCAAACAAACGGTACTTCATGGTTTCAGAGAAGAAGATTTTTTAAGCTTTTTTCCATGATAAGTTTATTGGTGTTACAGGATTTGGCCAATCTGCACCCCAGGGGCATGATTGCCAGGATTCATGTAGGCAACCACTCGACGTTGCTGCACGCTAAATACCTAAGCTCTGGGCCTTATGGTTTCAGAGAAGAAGATTTTTTTTCATTTAAAGGTTTTTTTTTTTCCATTTTAAGTCTATGGAAGCTAATGGACCCATGGGCGTGGCTGATTTTGACCCAAGGGGCATGGTTGGCAGGATTTATTAAGGTGACCATTTCATGTTGCTACATACTAAATATCTAAGCTCTGGGACAAATGGTTTTCAGAGGAAAAGAGTTTTGAAGTTTCTTTGTTTTTTTTCATTATAAGTCTAAGGGAGCTAATTGGCCCATGGGCGTGACCATTTCTGACCCCAAGGACATGGTTGGCAGGATTTATGTAGGTGACTACTTGACGTTCCTACATGCTATATATTTAAGCTCTGGGCCCTGTGGTTTCAGAGAAGAAGATTGTTGAGGTTTTTTCCAATTGTAAGTCTATGAGAGCTAAAGAGCCCTGGGGTATGGCCAATTTGGATCCCGGTGTGTGTGTGGGGGGGGGGGGGGGGGGGGGCGCATAATTAGCAGGATTTATGTAGGTGGTCACTTGACGATATTACATATTAAATATCAAAGCTCTGGGCCTTTAATATGGTTTCAGAGAAAAAGATTTTTGAAGTTTTATTTTCCATTATAAGTCTATGGAAGCTGATGAGCTAGGGCGTGGTCAATTTTAACCCCAGGGGTAGGGTTGGCAGGATTTATGTAGGTGACTATTTTATGTTGCTAGATATTAAATATCTAAGCTCTGTGCCTCATAGTTTCAGAGAAGAAGATTTTTGAAGCTTTTTTTTCCATTATGAGTCTATAGGAATTAAGGGACCCCGGAGCGTGGCTCATTTGACCCCAGGGGCATGGTTGGCAGGATTTATACAGGTGACCACTTGCCGTTGCTACATGCTAAATATCTACGGGCCTCCGTGGCCTAGTGGATAAGAGCGCTGACTCTTAGTCATTAGGTCTCTCACCGCCGTAGGTTCGAGCCTCGCTCGGGCCACGTGTGAGACGCCAAGTACTGCAACGGAAGGTCAGGTGGTTTTTCTCAGGGTACTCCGGTTTTCGCCCACCTCTGATTAATGATCGGCTCGATATGAGTGAAATAATCTTGAAAGGGCCGTAACCCCCCCCCCCCCCAAAAAAAAAAAAAACAAAAAAAAAACATGCTAAATATCTAAGCTCTGGGCCATGTGGTTTCAGAAAAGAAGATTTTTACTAAATATCTAAACTCTATGCCTTATGGTTTCAGATAAGAAAATTTTTGAATTTTTTTCTTTTCCATTATAAGTCTATGGAAGCTGATGAACTCGGGCGTGGCCAGTTTTGACCACCAGGGACAGTGTTGGCAGGATTTATATAGGTGACTATTTAATGTTGCTAGATATTAAATATCTTAGCTCCGTGCTTCATAGTTTCAGAGAAGAAGATTTTTTAGCTTTTTTCCATGATGAGTCTATAGGAGCTAAGGGGTCCCGGGGATTTATACAGGTGACCACTTGCCTTTGCTACATTTTAAATATCTGTGGTCTGTGCCTTGTGGTTTCAGAGAAGAAGATTTTTTTAAGTTTTTCCCCTTGTAAGTCTATAGGAGCTGATGAGCCCCGGGGCGTGGCCAATTTGGGCCTCAGGGTAATGGTTAGCAGGATTTATGAAGGTGACTATTTTTGTTGCTACATACTAAATATCTAAGCACTGTGCTTCATGATTTCAGAGAAGAAGATTTTTGAAGCTTTATTTTCCATTATAAGTCTATGGGAGCTAAGGAACCCCGGGGTGTGGCCAATTTGGATCCCAAGGGCATGGTTGGCAGGATTTATATAGGTGACCACTTGACGTTGCTACAAGCTAAATATCTAAGCTTTGGGCCCTGTGGTGTCAGAGAAGAAGATTTTTTAAGTTTTTCCCATTGTGAGTCTATGGGAGCTATATGTTGCCATGGCAACCAGAATTCCAATCCGATCAGCCCAAAAACCTTATGCAGCCTACCTGATGATACTTCTCATGAAATTTGATCAAGATTGGTCGTGGGGTATTAGAGATATACTTATTTGAAAGTGTTTACGCGCGGACGCACGGATGGACGCACGCAAGCACGACGGACAAAATGTGATCACAAAAGCTCACCTTGTCACTACGTGACAGGTGAGCTAAAAATAAAGAAAATAACTTTAAACATAAAAAGATAAAATAAAAATGAAAAATAGAAGAAAAAAAAAGTGCCACAGGGACTCGTCTAACAGATTTTGTGTGACTCGCAGTACATCGCATTAACCACTCGACAACGACTGCTACATGTAGATAAAGGTAATATCAAATTATTGATTTATATTTTTAAAATCCTGAGAAAAAAAAAGGTATCCGAAACCTGCTTCCCATAAAAATGGAACAGACTTGTCATGCTTAAACTTTGAACTTTCAAATGTCGTTGATAAACTATAGCCAGTACAACCTGTTGTATGCGGGAGATGGGACTCGACATCTCCGGAAGGCAACCCGTCTAAGAATTGCTAGATCTCTAAACAAAGTTTCTTCATAAAGACTGTATGCCTGTCATATATATATATACGATATATACGAAACAAGAGGGCCACGATGGCCCTGAATCGCTCAACTGAATCCAATATGTTTCAAAGCTTATGGAAATGAAGGATTCATTGATTTAAGGAGATGTGGACCAAAAATCTTTGTAGGCTATTTTTCATTGTAGTGGAATTTGAAGGTTTTTCTATTTTTAGCTCTGGTGTCCATTTTGTTTAACAGAGCGGAGTAGTTTAGGCAATTTTGAAAGAGGGTCACTCAAGGAACATTCCTGGGAAATTATTTTCAAATCGGGCCATTTGCCTAGGAGGAAATGTCATTTAAAAGTTTTTCTATTTTTAGCTCTGGTGGCCATTTTTAACGGAGCGGAACGATTTAGGCAATTTTGAAAGAGGGTCACTCAAGGAACATTCTTGTGACATTATTTTAAAATCGGACCATTTGCCTAGGAGGAGATGTTATTTAAATGTTTATCTATTTTTAGCTCTGGCGGCCATTTTGTTTAACGGAGCGGAACGATTTAGGCAATTTTGAAAGAGGGTCACTTAAGGAACATTGCTGTGAAATTATTTTCAAATCGGGCCAATTGCCTAGGAGGAGATGTCATTTAAAGGTTTTTCTATTTTTAGCTCTGGCAGCCATTTTGTTTAACGGAGTGGAACGATTTAGGCAATTTTTGAAAGAGGGTCACTCAAGGAACATTCCTGTGAAATTATATCAAAATCCATTCACTGGTTTAGGAGGAGATGTCGTTTGAAGAAAAAGTTTACGCACGCACGGACGCACGCACGACGGACAAAAAGTGATCCCAAAAGCTCACCTCGTCACTACGTGACAGGTGAGCTAAAAAAATCAATATTAAATAAATAATAAATTAATTAATAAATGATAAATATATTAAGATTTTGTAAAATAAATGGATCCGCTGGGGCTCGAACCCAGGACCTTCTGCGTGTAAAGCAGACGTGATAATCGCTACACTACGCCCCCTTTCCTGAGTTATGGCCTTTGGAAAAAATGGATGAAATATTGTCAGAAAAATATCGAAAAAAAAACTATTAAAGCTTGTAATGCATGTATACATCTACAAATTCTCGACCACAATGGACCACTGCCTATCCTATATGCTCCACAGGAGCCTTCGGCTCTGGTGCCTTCAGAAAAGTGTTTTGAGTTAATCTTCAATTAGTCTTCTATTAAAAGAGTAGCAAAGTTGTCTACTTAACTTCTCCAACAGTTTTCATGAAACATGGACAGTTTACCAACGGCATACCAAACAACTGAATCACTTCCATACAAGCTGTCTTAGAAAACTTTTAAAGAGTATGTGGCAAGACAGGATTCCAGACATGGAAGTCCTGAAGAGGGCATGGGATGCAAAGTGTACATACTCTTCTGAAATTAACACAGTTAAGATGGACACGCCATGTTACCAGAATGCCTGAGGAACGTTTGCCAAAGAAAATACTCTAGAGAGAACTAGAAATGGGCAAACGCTCCCAAGGCGGTCAGAAGAAGCGCTACAAGGACACCCTCAAAGCCTCCCTCAGGGACTTCAACATTCCAACAGAGTTGTTGGAACAAATTGCACAGTACAGAGCAAAGTGGCGAGGTCTCATCAAAAGTGGTGCCAGCGAATACGAGGCAAATAGAAGCAGTGAAGCTGAGCAGAAACGCGCACAGCGCAAACAAGAACTAAGACATCACCAACAGAGCTGTCTTCCTCTAGCCTCTGTTGCTCTATCTGCAACAGACAGTTGAGAGCTAGAATCGGTCTCATCAGCCGTGTATGATAGGGTTTTGAAATTTCATATATGGAACCCTCATGAAAAAATAACTGATCCGTATTTTTTCTCGTCTGGGTTATGCCCCTTTCCTGAGTTATGGCCCTTTGAAAAATGGATGAAATAATGTAAGAAAATTATCGAAATAACTATTTAAGTTTGTTATGCATGCATACAGCTACAAATTCTCGACCACGATGGACCACTACCTATCCTATATGCTCCCCAGGAGCATTCTGTTCTGGTGCCGTCAGCAAAAGTTTTTTTAGTTAATCTTCAATTAGTCTTCTATTAAAAATGTAGCAAAGTTGTCTACTTAAAGACATTTGTTCTTGATTATTGAGGACTATCATTTCATTACATAATATTATGTAGCCCGCAGTGCTGGCTGAAGAGAAGTCCTCTGTCTTCAACAGGTAAAGTGCCTCCTAGGTGGAAAATGAATAGTTTACTAACTGTTGACCAGAGTGTGCATTATTGATTTTCCCCTTAATTGTCTCAGTCAGGGGATTCAATAAGAGCTATTAATCACCCTATTAAGGGCTGCCTTTGATCTGCTATAGACAGTTTGCCACAAGGGGCAATAAAACACTTATGAACACACAATTTGTCCGACTGCTACAAGGATAAATGCCTTCAACTTCTCCAGCAGTTTTCAAGCATTCTATTAGATTAGATGTTACATGCATATTGAAATTGCACATGTGCCTTTTTAAAGGTGAAAAAGTACTTTTTAACAAAGTGTCATTATTTGCAACATTGACATTTCAGACATTATACTCCAGTCGTCAGAATCTTGGGGGCAGACTGGCAATTAGAATACTGCCAAAGACATTAATTATATAAACACATTTCTGGGACATAACTCCAGTTATTCTCATTTTTAATATGTGCTAAGCGTAGAGACCTAGCTTTCTGTAAAAGCTGTACTTGTAGGTTAGTTATAGGTGAGGCAAAGGAGATGTGTATCTTGCGTCACTGGGGCATTCATCTGATGTAGGCTTTCAGTTGGACAAGGCCTGTTGTCCTTGTAGCAGGTAAGGGTAGAGAGGGAATGTTGTTGTTTGTTCTGTTTCTACACTTCCATTCATTTTGCTCTTTTTTGTCTCCGTCCCACACTTTCATCTCCTCTCCTATCTCTTAGAATTGTCTTTTTTCTCCCTTTCTCCAGATGACACAAAATGACCCGTCGTTAACTCCAAAACAAGCAAAGACACATCCGGCAAGTCCTAAGTTATACGTCGACATCCATCTGCCTATACTCGTTCAATTATTTCTAACATATAGGCAACGTATTCAGCCCAAGAAGCTTCTAAACGTGTTTAGAACGCACTAAAATTGCATCCACCAGCGTTTTGTGGTCGGCCCCCTCTTGGGGTCGGCGTCTGCCTGCAACTTCTTGTGGTAGGTCCCGTGTTGTTTTTTGGGGCGATTGGGGTCGGCGTCTGCCTGCAACTTCTTGTAGTCGGTCCCGTGTTGTTTTTGGGGGGCGAAGCCCCCAATTTTACTACACGATTCGGATGACCTTATTTCCAAATTAACTCAAAAAGGCTGTATCCCTTCGCATTAAAAATAGGTCAGAACTATCATCGACATCAGTACCAGAATATTTATCAAACTACCATATTTAACAATAATTTGCATATAATTACTTCAATGAATGAAAATTCACCCATAAAAGGGGTAAGGTATTCTTAATTTGTTGTAGACAAAAATAAGAATTCCTACGCTTATTTCCTCAGCTGACCTTAATACAAATTCAACTCACAAAGGCTGTACATCTCCGAGCATTTAAATAGGCCCGAACTTACACCAATTAGCACAAAACATGTCGCCGATTTTCATGTTTTTGTATTTCTTTTTAAACGAACTACATATTGTTACTATTATTTGTGTTTCTCCGCTACAACTAGCGGATATGATTTATTTTTATATGAAAAAAAAAAATCCTACGCATTACCTGTGGTAAAATCACAGCAAGGTCAGGCTGTGTAGCGAGAAACTGTATCGTACCGCTACTGAAACATGTCAAATCATCCATTACTTTATCTATTCACACGTAATGTAGACCTTTGGTTTAGACGAAGAACTTTTGTTTGATTTAGAAACAAAAGAACAATAAAAACGCAGAAACCATCCGTGCAAAGGTGCCTGTCATAAGGTAGTTGTCAGTTGATACGCTTTGTACTTTTCATGGAACGCTGGATCTATTATTAGCGACAAGGTCAAACAAGGCAGGTATCTATTATTAGCGATGATGTCCAATACACAAATGTTGTCTTCATGTTGTCTTCTTCGGCGACGACCTGGGTCAACGTACGCTGCTTGCAGCTTGGAACATTTTAGGCGCTAACTGAATCAGGCACTGAGAAATTGTCGTCGGTTTTGCGCCGGGCATGACCTGCCCAGCTTGTTTGTTTGTTTGTTTGATTTGAGGTTTAACGTCCCCGTCAACACTGTAAAGGTCATTTTGGAGACGTTGCTTCCAATTTTGTGGGACTTTTACCCGACATTGAGATGAAATGACATCTCAAGCCCTGTCGCCCAATGAAACCAACATGGACGGTCCGTCCGCCTCGCACCGCGGTTCCTGGACAGGCTTAGATCCTCTAAGCGGTTTACCAGTACTAGTGTCCGGGCTGGATTCAGCTCTGCGTGGAAGCATCATGCAGCCCATATATTTCTTCAAACCCCTATGGGTGGGGGCGAGACGTGCCCAGCTTCGCATGCTATAGAAACTAAAGGTTCTGAACTAAGTCAAACAATTTAACTCGCGAACACAAAAAAATAATTTTCGAACTGCGCTCGTAAACATGTTGGCGATCGCAAATGAGAAGTTAAGGTTTTCTCATGACGTGACCCATGGATTTGAATCGTTCTATGGTCAATTTATATGTTCGACTAGTTTGTTTGTTTGTTAGACTGATTAGAGGTTTAACGTCCCCGTCATAACTTTATACATGCAGGTCATTTGGAGATGTTGCTTCCGTTTCGTACGTGACTATTTTATCCAATTACATCTCAAGCCCTGTGGTCCGATGAAACCAATAGGGTTTATATGCATGGACGGACCGACCCGCACCGTTATGGCTGGGCAGGCCTAGGCCCTCTAAGCGGTTTACCATTTCGGCCGCGTCTACGTGGAAACACGATGCGGTCCCGTCTTCTCTTTTATAAAGTTTATCATAGAAATTGTGCAACACAAGGTAACCCGTCTACCATACGACTTCGCCAGAAACAAAGAGCTGCCCTTCTTGAATCAGCGGAAAGGAGAGAAAAGCCGAAGAAAAGACTTTTTGATTAGTCTTCACGAACAAATGTTGCCAAGCCCGACAGGTATCGAACCCGCGTCCTCCAGATCACCAGTCAGACGCGCTGAGCTACCGAGGCCGGCCGAAAGTGCAGATATGCCGGTACCGATCTATACTTAAAACTGTAAATCAAATACAGGCATACCTTATTATGGCACAGTCTGCATAACTCGAATAAAGATTAGAAATACCAGCTTCAACAACACCTGAATCAGTCTCTGGACGTATTGAAAGGCGCATTATTCATACACTAATGCGCTGTCTGAAACATTAACGCTGTTCCGCCCCCACCCATTTGGGCTTAGAGAAATAGACTGAGTTTCATGGATCTTCCACGCAGAGCTGAATCTGACCAGACGAGTACTTTTTTTTTTTTTTTGGTTTGGGTTTTACGGACTTTTCAAGATTATTTCACTCATAGCGAGCCGATCGTAAATCATAGGTGGGCGAAAACCGGAGTACCCGGAGAAAAACCACCTGACCTTCCGTTGCAGAACTTGGCGTCTCACACGTGACCCGGGCAAGGCTCGAACCCACGGCGGTGAGACCAGACGAGTACTGCTAAACCACTTAGAAGGACTAAGCCTGCCGAGGTAAAGTTGTGTGGGTTAGACCAATGCACTTAAGCCATTTGGTTTCATTGGGCGGCAGGGCTTCAGGTGTCGTTTCATCTCAGTGTCGGGTAAAGTCGCAAACAATTGGAATCAGCGTCTCCAAAATGACTTGAATTATGTTGACGGGGACGATAAACCTCAATTCAAACAAACGCAAATTACCGCCCACTTAATATAGGCCGGTCTCGATAGCTCAGTCGAATGCGCGTCTTACTGGTGATCAGGAGGTTGCGGGTTCTTTTGCGACCTTCCGCTGATTCAAGAAGGGCAGTTGTCATTTTCTGAAACTTATGTATAAACTTATTAATCGCTTATGTATAAGCCTGTCCACGAAAAGTGTAGCAAGGTAAATTGGCCGGCTAAAATTACCTAAATAGTGTTGTCTTGACCGTTAAACTCCAATACAAACAAAACAAACAAAAACCGCCGACCTGATAAAACCGGACTGACATAGCATTAATATTGAAACTCGTCATAATCAAAGCACTGAAAATACTGGTGGATCGATTGTCTCCGAGTGTAGGTTGGGATAATAGTCCTGGACTGAGATTTAAACTGTTTCATTCAATTCTAAAATTTCAGTTTTAAGCAATTAGTGCAGATCTTGATCAGACGCCACATTCTTCCGCGTCAGACCTGTGTCTACACTGTTTGCCAAGCCCACCCTATGATTCCAAGATAAGCATATTTTGTCTTACCTCATTGCGACTTTTTCTATTCAAAAAAAAAGGTTATTCCGATAAATCAGTGACAGTCACGTGGACCTGAGCACTGAACAGCTTTTCGTCCCAGTAACTTTTGGTCGATCGCAAACAATTAACTCGAACTTAGCAGCATCATTTGTGACTCTATGAGGTCAGAGCCCGTATCAGAGTAAGTGTGTTGCCTGTAAAATCCGAACTGGAATCAACTGTTTGATTTACAGTGTTTGCAAAACCCACCGCATGATTGCTGTCTAGATTCTTGCGCAGTACTCTGTCCTACATATAACATCGATTAAATAGCGAGTCTATTTTCTATTGATAACGATAACATTTGTTTAACCAAATCAACGAAGGTCATGTGGACAACAATACTTATCGAAATTCTGTCCTTAATAGTTTTGGGTTGATTGGAAAACAATCGACCCAAAACAACTGGTGAAGGTTACATGTACAGCAAGTTACAACACAAAAATAAATACATTGAATGTCCACTAGAACTCATAACCCCGCCCATAGGGGCTTGAAGAAATAGATGGGCTGCATGATGCTTCCACGCAGAGCTGAATCCGGACCGCACACTAGTACTGGTAAACCGCTTAGAGGATCTAAGCCTGTTCAGGGACCGCGTTGCGAGGCGGACCGTCCATGCTAATAAACCCTATCATTTTCATTGAGAAAATGACAGGGCTTGAGATGTCATTTCATCTCAATGTCGGGTAAAAGTCCCACAAAATTGGAAGCAACGTCTCCAAAATGACCTTTACAGTGTTGACGGGGACTTAAACAAATCAAACAAAATAAGAACTCATTCTTCTCTCTGGTGTGGGTATTCCCAATTCGCCCCCATCAGTACTTTCAGTGCTTTGATTTGTGTGTGTGTGTGTGTGTGTGTGTGTGTGTGTGTGTGTGTGTGTGTGTGTGTGTGTGTGTGTGTGTGTGTGTGTGTGTGTGTGTGTGTGTGTGTGTGTGTTTGTGTGTGTGTGTGTCCCTCGCATGAGTCGGCCTCTTGCTTGGGTCGTTTCGGGGTCGGCGGCCCCTTCCGGCAACTTCCTGTGACGGCTTCGAAGGCATGACGTTGATCTATCCGCATCCACTTCAATAATGATTTTGTTTCAGTCTGATTGATAGGTTTGTTTTTTGTTGTTTTTTAGGTAAGGGGCACCCACTGTAGAGAACAGTCATTTTTATGACTTTTTTTGACGTCACGGTAGCACCCCCGTGCGTCGAGGCCGCGAATTGGAGAAATAAATTGGGCTGCATGATGCTTTCGCGCAGAGCTGAAACCGACCGCTTAGAATGCCTAAGGGGAAGTCTTAAACCCGGGCAGCAGGGCTTGAGATGTCATTTCATCTCAGTGTCGGGTAGAAGTCCCACTTTAATCTAAGCAAGACCTTGGCACTGACGTTAATTCTAGTAGCAAAGACATGAAAATGTTTTTACACACCCAGCGATCTTTTTTTTATGTTTGGTTTTACGATCCTTTCAAGATTATTTCACTCACATCAAGCCGATCGTTAATCAGAGGTGAGCGAAAACTGGAGTACCCGATGAAAAACCTGACTTTCCGTTGCAGAACTTCTCATAATGTGACCTTAGCCATGCTCAAACCTACAGCGTTGAGAGACCTAATGGTTAAGAGTCAGCACTCTTATCCACCAGGCCACGGAGGCCCGTTGCACCCAGCGATCTTTATAAATGAGGAAAAATAACGTTCTCTGTCTTTCCAACATTTACATATACGTGTAATTAGAGCTATCAGCGTACCGAAAGATGTTCAGAATATATAAATCTGTTCCTATATATCTGTGTGAAGTAAACTTTGCAAGTTTTGTTTATTTGTACTTAACGGCCCACTCAACACTGATTTTGGTCATGTTTGGGCCTGTCAGTGTACCTATCCACGCTTTTCCTGAGCAGGTTTATCCGTAAGCGGTTTACCAGTTCATTGCACATTCTGTCGCCAAAAACTGACCCCTACCCTTTCTGAATCAGTGGAAGGGAGCGAATGACCATAGGAAAGATTCCATAATCAATTTCCACGAAAGAATGTTGCCGACCCCGGTAGGTATCGAAACCGAGTCTTCCTTATTACCAGTCAGACTGTATCCGACTGAGCTACCGCAGCCAACCACACTCTGTGAGTAGTAATAGTTATGTTCTGTTGTTTTTCGTTTCCATGGCCCCATGGACTTACTCTATAATGGCATTGCAAGACATAAAATTTGCGAAAATGACTGCGGCTGTTATAAGTTCCCCATAAGGGACATAGATACGCCTTAAAGGGGTGGGGCTACTCCTGCAAAAGTAGTTTCTCCTTGGATATGTCTAAGGGGTATACTCTTAAAGGAATTCTTCCCTTTTAGAGTAGACCCATTGAGGAGCAACTTCTTCCCCTTTTAGAGTAGACCCCTTTTTCAGTTGGACAGAGCAAACAGAGTACATGTAGCAACCATAAGGTCCTTAAAATTGTATTTCCATCACGAAAACATGCCTTTAGAATTGTGATCCCCTTTAATATGTTTTATAAAAGGGTTATCCTTTGGAAGCAAGAAATACACCACAGAACTAAAAAATATGGTGTGCACATGTTTTCTGGCCAGACTAGCTAGTTTCGGCCAATTAGGCCTCATCAATGACCCTAAGATATTATCCAAATTCCACAATGGAATCAATGATCCCAAAGGACAAGAAAAATATAATCTACACTATGATGTAGGGCAGGGAGACGTTTTACTGCCGCCACACATTCCTATACACCAGTTGAAGTGAAGTTAAATATGTTCTATAAAAGGGCTATCCTTTGGAAGCACGGAATACACCACAGAACTAAGAAATATGGAGTGTACATGTTTTCTGGGCCAGACTAGCTTGTTTCGGCCAATTAGGCCTCATCAGTGACCCTCAGATATTTTCAAAATTCCACAATGGAATCAATGATCCCAAAGGACAAGAAAATATAATCTTCACTTTTATATGGTAAATCTCGGGTTTGCAGGGGTATACATTAATTTCCGTATTCATGCTCTGAGACACTAGATTGTGGGTACTCGATAGATTCGCCTCGTCGAGGCGTTTCTGTCGATGCCCCGCAATTTATGTTTTGAGCAAAAAAGGCAAATATTCCAATTTTTCTTTTTAAAATTTCTTTTTCTTCGGCCAAAAAAATGACAGTGTATTTTTATAGGTGTGTTTCGAAATACGGTAAAAATGGCAGACTAACTGCCACACCTTCCAGGTGTATGCATTTCACTTAAGATATTTATTGTTGGAGTTGAAACGCTTGCTTTTCGGTGTGTTTCGCTATTCAGACAGGCTGTTTCCTGTAATTGCAGTATAGTATTGCATCATCGTTAAAGCTGATTGGTTGATCGCGTCACGTGCCCCTCCATGGAACAGTTGCAATCTGGTCATTAGACCCGGTTTGCCCGCCTCATGGCGACCAAACCAAAAAGCAAAAGGCTCCAACGTGCTATGCATAGACCATGAGCACGAGCGCTAGATATATGCTGGGCACACGCTGCCATACCGTCGCTTGTAGAAGGGGGATAAGTTATGATAAATTACTTGTAGGTTAAATTTCTACATCGTTAATTTGAGACGTCAGCATAACATGTTTAAACCGGGGATTGAACCTTTATAGTGTCATAGGGCCTTTATATCCGGACCAGGCAGCACGGCTCTTGTTTATATATGGGCTTTAATTTTAAATAAAGACTATAAAACATTACATATTATATTAATGGGGTTTGGCCACAAGTTCTCAATATTACCCATGACAACATAAGTTACACCCTCTGAAATAATAATAATAATAATAATAATAATAATAATAATAATACTGTTATTATTATTATTTTATTGTCTTCACTTTCATTAGGATAACTTTTACTACGGAAGCATTTAATTAAAGGTCAGGACTGTTTTTTTTTTATTGACTGGTTCCACTTTTATACACAGGTCTATTTTCCATATTATTACCCCAGGACACCCCAACTCTGGTTATACCGCAACACCCCACTTGCGTATTAAAATCCGGCAATTACCGGAACGATGCCTTAAGTTTATCACGTGTACATACATGATTGCTCTTGTGCTTGCAAAGTGAAAATATATACGTGGTTTACATGATGTTGACTTTGCCCTCACCTTGTTCTCTTCGCATATCTAGTTATTTTGCGACCTACGAAGACTTTTTCGTAAAGTCATCCTAGAATGTGAGTGAAAGGTTAACCTAGAATGCGAAATGAAAGGAGCGAGTGTGCTTGGATATCCTTATTTGTAATCTGTAACTTTTATACATTTACATATTAACTTATAAAGATAGAATAAAGCTAAAGAAGAAACCCCTTAGGTTACACTCTGCTTCTTCTGTACGGATTCCCCATTCTATTAAGAACTTTAATACTATGTTGCCTTCGGTATTGGTTAGACCCTTACATTTGTCTTTTGTAATTCCAGTTAATCTCAATGGAGCAGGCAATACCAATGTTTTTGGGAGTAGTCTTCGTATAAGACTATCTCCTCTCAAATCGCCCATCCTTCGAAAATATACTAATCCGTGGAAAAGAAGTGGAATGTATCCTAGTATTTCTAAGTGCAATGCCAAGAGGTGCAGATGTTGTTAGCACTTAAGCACTGCGTCTATCGTTACTTCATCTGTAAACGGTAGACGCTTCTCTGTAGTTAACATGTCTAATTTGACATGACAGTCTACAGATTTAATTTATCTAATTACATGACGTGCTGCAAACTGTAAAATGCAGTACGTCTGTCAAACTAACCGCATGCTTAAAACTAGATTGAACGAGCATTATCGTAGAATGAGTAAGCCTAAGAAAACTGACACGTTCTTGTACCGTCACTTTCGACGTACAGGTCATTCTGTAACTAACATTGTTATACAACCAGTGGAAAAACTTTATTACGTTGCAAATTCTACAGCTAGATTCAAAATTATCAAAACACATGAGGCTGAACTGAAATGGATTAAATCTTTACATACCCCTTTTTCACTGGGATTTAATGACAACATTTATCATGAGGGTAATATTTCCAGAATGCCGGGCTTTGATATTTTCTCGCTCCTGGAATGTCGAAAACGCAGAACTAGATATCACGGCACCAGGAAAAATGATAACTTTAAACGTAAATTACGTGCGTTTAAACGAAACAATACTAGACTGAAGTGACTGTCAATTATATTATTAAAGCATGGACGCCACTCTATGCTTTCATTTTTAAGTTCATTACCCGTTTCTGTTTTACGTCTTCTGGACACCGAGGCGAATAAATTCTACGATAGTTCTAATCAGTTATATGATGCGGCTCTCTTAACTACAGGCTATACTCAGCATACTCTCCGTCCTTACATTGATTCTGAAATTAATCATAAACGCCATTTCTTCAAAATATCCTTCATTAATAAGGGTATGGATTTTATAGATTTGCCCAGTATCTTCCGTGAGAGCTCGGTGCTTTCTTCCATTCCTGCTTATTTTAAAAATACTGAAACACCTGTAATTTGCTATAAATATAACAAACTTGTTAGATCTATCATTTTTAATTTCAATAAACTTGTTTCAGATCTTGATATTGATACTAATACTCCTGATTCACGTGATTGTAAAAACTCAGTGTATTGCTATCCTGCTGCTGGTCATGTAATTACTGGCAATTTGAAAATTATTCCTGATTCTAGGATAGGGAATATAATTTCTAAAGGACCGAAATATCGGTTTCCTTCTAAAATTGATTTCAGTAAATGTAGAGATGAAATCGCTGCTTCCTTGAATGAATTCGGTAATCGATGGTGTAAGCGAGGGTATGTTGAACATAAAGCCCTTAAGGACTGGAAACTTAGCATTTTAAAACTAGTGTATAAACGCATTTCTTTCTATTCTCAAAATATTAACTTATTACCTCCTAAGCCTAAGACGTCTTTACGACATCTTAAACTAGGTATTCAAGAATTTCATAAGAAGTTTGTTTTGGCCCCTGCAGACAAGGCCGCTTACAACGTCGCCGTTGTGTGACGGCTCCACTATGTTAACACGCTTAAGCAGGAGCTTGGTGGTTCTAAGGCCTATGAACTTCAGCTTTTAGATGAAGAGAGAGTTATAGTAGATAAACATATTTGTCATTCAGCCACCAAGTTTGCTGTGTGTGTTACCGAAGGCCAAGACAAGCTTCCTACGCTATACTGGTTACCAAAACTTCATAAAATACCTTACAAAGCACGGTTTATTGAAAATTCTAGCTCTTGCACTACCACTGAACTTTCTAAATTATTAACTTCCTGTCTTACTGCTATTAGAACATATGTGATTAAATATTGTGATAAAGTCTTTGAAAGATCGGGAAGAAATCTGTTTTGGTCTATAAAAAATCGAATGGGGTTTTAAATAAATTGAAATCCAGACATTTTCGTGCTTCAAGTCTGTCTACTTACGATTTTTCCACTCTTTACACTACACTTACTCATAATCTTATAAAAGAAAAGCTTAATGATTTAATTGAATGGGCTTTTCACAGAGAAGATTCTCTCTATCTTGCATGTAATGTCAGAAATGCATTTTTCACTTCTAAAGATCATAAGAATTATACACTTTGGTCATGTCAGAAAGTGTGTGATGCCCTCGCCTTTCTACTTGACAATATTTATATTAGATTCGGTAAGTAAGTTATTTAGACAAATTGTAGGCATTCCGATGGGTACGAATTGCGCACCTCTTGTGGCTGATCTATTCTTGTATTGTTGTGAAAGATGGTTTGATCAGTCAGATTTACCCCCCCCCCCCCCCCCCCCCCCAGAACTTCAGTTAAATAAAGCAAATTCTTCTGATACCGAGGCCCCGTTTTTGGATTTACATCTATCTATTGTAGGTGGGTTTGTTTCGTGCAAAATTTATGATAAACGCGATGACTTTGATTTTGAGATTGTAAATTTTCCTTTTTTGGATGGTGATGTTCCTCGTGCGCCATCCTATGGCGTTTATATTTCGCAATTAATTCGATTTGCTAGAGTGTGTAGTCATGTAACTGACTTCAACATTCGTGATAAATTATTAACGGCTAAACTTCTTAATCAGGGTTATCGGTACCATAAACTACGCAAAGCCTTTTCAAAATTTTATAGACGCCATTCTGATTTAATTTCAAAATTCAATATTGGACTTAAATCTCTTCTGCAACAAGTTCTATCGGAACCCGAATTTTATGGTGACTTAGTATATAAATTCAGAAAAAAATATATAACCGCAACGACTTTAGCACCCAATTTCGTAAAATCGTTCTTCGATATAAAAAGATTGGGTACAACATGGATATTATACGACAGACTGCATGCGTGGTGGTTAACCCAATCACGGTTGGCAACTTTGCTTCCCTCTTTAATTGCACGCCGGTGGGTCAGGCCTCAGATTCTATGACGGTTCCAACGTAAAGGCTTATTGAGAATTAGAGAGATCTAATTCAAGGTAATGTTGGTTGGTGCCTGATGCTCTGTCTCTGGTCGGGCCCATCGGAGACTAACTGTTGGTTTTCTTTTGCTCCAGCATTTCAGTGGTTTCTTGCTGTCGAGTCCTCACCGTTGTCTCACCTCTGTGGTTCTTTGATTATTTGTGTTCACGGAGATGTTGCACTGATGAGTAAGGAGGCCTTCATGCGGACTGAACAAATTATTTGTCTAAATCGCGACGGAAGTAAGGGCGAGGATTGTGGCCACGTAAAATCGATTTAAGCCCCCCCCCCCCCCCAGACCGTTCCAAGGCGGTTCTTCTGTGGCGATTTATTTATGTTGTTGTTTGTTACTTACTGTGTGTATCACTTGTGTCTTTTTATTTTGGATGGCCATATGGGCATTTTGTGGGAAAGTAACTGACCTTATGGCCTTCCTTTGTTTAGGTTTCCATTATGGTCTGGTCGCTTAATGTTTGTGTTTCTTTCCCTTTGGTGTCTTTGATGGGTGGAGTAAGTTAATTGTATCGATTCCTGATCTTTGTTTTACTTCTTCTTTATTTAACGTCGCATATCTAAAACAAGTTACATAAGCTCTGTTTGGCTTTTATTGCGACAAACAAATACTTACATGCCTTCATTTATCTTCCTAAGACTACCCCTGCTAATGCGAGCGTCAGCCAATGGAGTGCCTAGTACCATTTTTCACGCCTTTGGTATGGCGCGGCCGGTGATCGAACCCGCGATCTCCCATTCCCGAAGCGGACGCTCTGCCACTGAGCTATCGGGGTCGGTTCATTTTCGCCCCCGTCCATCGGGACTTGGAGAATAAGATGGGGTGCCTGGTGCTTCCATGCAGAGCTGAAAATGACCACACATGAGTACTGGTAAACCGCTCAGAAGGACTAAGCCAGTCCAGGCAATGTTGTGTGTACACGCATGATTGCTCTCACGCTTACAAAATAAACATATATTCGTGGTTAACATGATGTTGACTTCGCACTCACCTTGGTCTTCGCATATCTAGTTTTTGCGAGCTAGGAAATTGTTTCGTAAAGTTAACCTAGAATGTGAAATGAAAGGTTAACCTAGAATGCAAAATGAAAGGAGCGAGTGTGTTTGGAAATTCTTATTTGTAATCTGTAACTGTTTTACACTTATATATTAACTGACACATTTTCGCCCCCGGCTTGGGAAAAAAAGATGGGCTTCATGGTGCTTCCACGCAGAGCTGAAACTGACCACACATGAGTACTGGTAAACCGCCTAGAAGGACTAAGCCTGCCCAGGCAAAGTAGTGTGAGTCAGACAGTCCAATAATATAAGCATATAAGCATTTTGTGTCATTTAATCTCAATGTCGGGTAAAAGTCCCATAACATTGGAAACAACTTCTCCAAAATGACATAAATAGTGTTGATGGGGACGTTAAACCTCAATTCAAAACAAACAAACATAACTTGCACATTATTACAACATACGCATGGTAAATTATATTAGTTTAGTGCTACACAAATTAATGTGTGCTTAGCGTAGACTCAAGTTTTTTTGTGAAAGCTACTACTTGTTGTTGTCTTCGCCCGTGTGCGAAGACTATCTAATCCGGAAGCATTTTAGAAAAGGTCACGAATGACTTCCTGTTGACTGGTCATCATAGTTGTTTGTCACAATTATTTAAATCCGGTAATTACCGAAACGCTGTCTTAAGTTTATCACATGTGCATACAGGAGTGCTCTAACTCTTCTAAAACAGCACAGCTATTTTTTTCTTATGTTTTTGTTAGACGGCAAGCTGGAAGGAGGTAAACCTAGAATGCGAAATGAAAGGTTAACCTAGAATGCGAAATGAAAAGGTAAACCTAGAATGCGAAATGAAGGAAACCGTTAATTTAGGCATGTAGTACAAGTAGTTGTAATTGCTAGTGAAAGATCGGCAATTCTGTTTTTACGTTCCCAACTTCGATGAAGTTGGAGGGGCATATTGCTTCTGGAAGGTTTGTGCGTCCGTCCGTGCGCCCGTTACGCTTTACGATGCATAACATTACTTCTGAACCGTGCAAGCTAGGGTTTTGAAATTTCATATATGGATTCCTCATGGAAAATTAGGGGACGCGTATTTTTTTCTCATCCGGATTATGCCCCTTTCAAGAGTTATTGGCCTTTGAATTTTTTATAAAATCTTGTCAGCAAAATATCTCAAAAACTATAAGAGCTAGAACCTTGAAATTTGGTGAATAGATTGGCGATGATGAGTAGATGACCTGATTAACTTTTGACTAAATTCTGAAAAATACTTAATGAGTTAAGGCCCTTTGTCACTTATGTTACGAGCCAAGCGTAGCAGAAAGAAAAAGCAAACAAGCCTTTTGGAAAAATTTAACAAAATTTATTTACAAGTTAACTTTAACCTGTAGAAGTAAGAAAACTAAATGTACTTAGCTCTTAATGAAATATCCTGAATGAATCTATTTTCCTTGATCCCACAGAATTCACAGTCCAAAATGAAAAGTAATATCCTTTAACAATCCAACACAGAATTTAGAAATAACTTTCCTTATAAGCCCAAACATCAAACTCCAAAGTCTGACTCAATGAGAAAAATCAAGCTCTTTTATAGACCCTAAGATTTCTCTAGAACATTCCAGAGGGCTGTGGAATAAGATGAGGTAATTTTCTAAAAATAATGCAACCCAGAACTTTCTGGAAGGTTCTGAAGTACTTTCCCTTGTAAACATGTTGTTTACAAAAATGAAATTAATCTGTGACTCAGTTTTCTAGAATCTTCTATAAGAAGATTAACAAGATATTTATAGCACTATTAGGTCACAGTGGGGTGCAAGTGGGAATCAGAAAAATAAATTCTTATGCATAACACTCCCCCTCTTCGAGGAAAAGAAAGATTTATGTAATAAAGCTTTCTTTTGCTTTAAGAATAATAAAATATTGAGCATGGCATATAAAATTACATGTATCTACAATCCACTTTAGTAGGAAAGAAAAACACAACTCCTGACACTGCTCAAGCTCTTGAAAGGGCATCAGGGATAATGTTATCTCTCCCTCTGATATGTCTTATGTCTAAATTATACTCTTGTAGCATAAGACTCCACCTGAGCAACCGCTGATTTTTGTTTTTCATTTTATGTATGAAAGTCAGTGGATTGTGATCACTGAAAACAACAATCGGTGCAGTAGTAGGGGTAAGATAAACTTCGAAATGTTGCAGACTGATTCTTGCTCTGCATCTGTCTATGTTCGAGAATTAATCCTTCTAAGAGTCTATAAACATTTTTGTCCTTTCTTGTTCTGGTATAAGAATACTAGGAGAACTCCATTCCAGTCATTGTCCAGCAAATACTGAATTTCTTCTTTAAGATTTTTCTGTTTTATAGGATTCATCCTGTATGGGTGTTGTTTTACAGGTTTAGAACCATTTATGTCCACATCGTGAAATATTTTGTCTGTCCGTGTTGGAATGTCAGGAAATAATTGTTCATATTCAAAAATCAGCTGTTTCAGTTCATTCCGCTGATTTGGCTCTAGATGTGACAGTTTCTGGTCAAGATTCCGTAGAATGTCAGAATTCTGAAGTTTTGATGATGTGGGATCCGACTTCACTGAATTAATATCCTCACAGTCATTGTCACATGAATTAAGTGGAACAGAGCTAACTAGATTGACTGATGTTAAAGATGTATTGTCCCTATCTATGTATTCCTTAAGCATGTTAATATGACATAGCTGCTTTAGCTTGCGCCTCCCAGGAGTGTTTATTATGTAATTTACGTCACTGATCTTTTTGTCTACAGTGTATGGACCATAATACCTGGCCTGCAACGATTTTCCTGGAATAGGCAAAAGAGCTAGTACCTTATCACCTGGTTTAAAATTCCTTTCTTTTGTCCCTATGTCATATAGCTGTTTCATTTTCCTTTGGACTGACTGAAGATTGGTCCGAGCAGCCTCACAAGCTTTTGAAAGTCTAGTTTTGAAATCAGACACATACTGAAGTAAATTCAGGGAGGTGTCATTATTGGAGAGAAATTTCTCTTTGAGAAGTTTCAAAGGACCACGAACAGTATGGCCAAATACTAATTCAAATGGACTGAAGCCAAGAGATTCTTGCACAGATTCTCTGACAGCAAATAAAAGCAGATGGATGCCTTCATCCCAATCCTTCTCTGTGTCAAAGCAATATGATCTTATCATGTTTTTCAATGTTTGATGGAATCTTTCAAGGGCGCCTTGACTTTCAGGATGATAGGCTGATGACTTATACTGTACAATGCCAAGTTCATGCATTACTTGTTGAAATATTCCAGACATAAAATTTGAGCCTTGGTCTGACTGAATAGATTTAGGAAGCCCAACAAATGTGAAAAACTTCACTAAGGCCTTGACGATTGTCTTAGTTTTTATATTTCTTAGTGGAATGGCTTCAGGAAAACGTGTGGAAGCACACATAATAGTCAATAGATATTGACAACCAGACTTTGTTCTGGGCAAGGGACCCACACAGTCTATAATTATTCGACTGAAAGGTTCATCAAAAGCAGGTATAGGCTGCAAGTGAGCCTTAGGTATAGTCTGATTGGGTTTTCCTACCATTTGGCATGTATGGCAGGACCTACAATGCTGAGAAACATCTGATTTTAACCCAGGCCAGTAAAAATGATTAAGAATCTTGTGATAGGTTTTATTTACACCTAAATGTCCTGACATGGGAGTTTCATGTGCCAAGTTTAATATTTCAGGACGGTAAATCCGTGGAACCACTATCTGATGGTTGACAGTCCACTCGTCTTCTGCTGAGACGTCTGGTGGACGCAATTTTCTCATAAGAATGTCATTTTTGACATAATAACAGACTGGGACCTGAGATACTTCCTGCTCATCTAAGGCCCTTTGAAATAAAGGCGAAATTTCAGGATCCTTATGCTGTTCTATAGCTAGTTGAGACCCAGACATTATGTCATGGCCTAGATCTAAAGATGAGTTATTCTCATGAAAATCTGTCTGCTTATCAGGCAGGCTTGAAGACAGAGACCTTGTTATCTCGTCATTAAAAGACTGACCCAAAAAGGTATCAGTTAAATCAAAATCCTGTTTCCCATCAGTTTGCTTGGCCTTACGTGCCATCGCCCTTGTGACTGCACAAGATGGATAAAGATCAGGAATTTCCTGCTCAATGGGATCAGGCGGTTGGTCTATGCAAGGATTAGTAGTCAAAAGTGGGTTTACCACAACCTTATCTCCAGCTAAGTCATTGCCTAGCAACAAATGAACACCTTTAAAAGGTAAAGAAGGTCTAATACCAACAGCCACTGAACCGGATACCAAGTCTGATGACAAATAAACGTTATGGAGCGGAACATTAACAAATCCACATTCCACACCCTGAATAAGGACACTTTGGCCCAAAGAAGTCTTCTCAGAAAAAGGCAGAGTATCTGCAAGAATAAGAGATTGAGAAGCTCCAGTATCTCGTAAGATTTTAATAGGGGTAGGATGGGCATAACTGTCACCATTTAGTGACACAAAACCATCTGATAAGAATGGTTCATAACACTCCATAACTGTATCAGTCTCAGATAATTTGGTATCAGAAAGAGTTTCCTCCCTTACACAAGACTGTGGTTTTGGCCTTATAGAAGTCAAGCCTGTAGGCTTAAGTTCCTCTTGTCTTTCTCTTTCTTTCCTTCGCTTTAATTTTAAACACTCAGAGATCAAATGACCTGTATTTTTACAATAATAACAAACTACTTGAGATTGAGATAAGGGATTCTGGTCTTTGTTTTCACCAGAAGGTTTGGGAAAATTTGGGCTTCTGTTTTCACCAGAAGGTTTGGAAGGATTCTGGCTTTTATTTTCACCAGAAAGTTTGGGCATAGTACTAGATGTATGGCTATAACTACCAGAAGGATTACTGGGATAGAATCTTGGACCTGTCTGTGGATTATAAGGTTTTCGAGGATAAGGCCTGTTCACAAATGAGACTTTATGAGTCAAAGCATAATCATCTGCCAAACGAGAAGCTTCCTCCAAAGTTTCAACCTGTCTCTCATCGAGAAAAGATTTAATGTCTGAATTTATGCACCGTTTGAACTCTTCAACAAGGACAAGTTGTCTAAGTTTGTCATGATCAGAGCCTACCTTTTTAGAAGAACACCACCTATCAAATAGCTGTTCTTTGGTTCGAGCAAATTCTACATGGGTCTGGGAAATTTCTTTTTTACAATTCCTAAATTTCTGCCTGTAAGCCTCAGGGACCAACTCATATGCCTTAAGAATAAGCTCCTTAACCAGATCATAGTCTGAGCTTTGCTCGACAGTCAACTGAGTGTAAATGTCACGAGCCTTTCCGACAACAACGCTTTGCAAAAGTAAGGTCCAATGCTCTTTTGGCCATTTTAAATTTTCTGCAACTTTTTCAAAATGCAAAAAATACTTATCTACCTCTTTTTCCTGAAATGGCGGAACTAATCTGATGTGCTTTGTGGCATCAAAGTAACTTCCAGAGTCAAAAACAGGGGCAGGTTTCACCCTATCTTGACCCTGGAGTTCCATTTCCTTCAGCCTTAATTGAAACTGCCTTTCCCTTTCTTTTTCTTCAATACTATATCTCATTTTTTCCTTTTCCAACTCAACCCGTTCTTCTTTTTCTAATTTTTCTTTCTGAAGGCGTTCCTCCATTTCTCTTTTTTCCCTTTCCATTTCTAATTTTTCCATCCGCATTTGTCTCTGCATTTCTCTTTCTTTTTCCTTTTCTCTTTCTTCCATTTCTAATCTTAACTTCTCTAATTCAATTTGCCTTCCTATTTCAATTTGTCTCATTTGCAATTCAGTATGTGAAACCATAATGAGAGACAAAGCAGATGGATCAAAAAGTTCTTCATCAACAAAAAACTGTACCAAAACATTCTTGATTTCATGTTTTTTCATGCTTGTTTTGACAGCAGTGACCCCATAATGGGAAGCAATATCTAGCAAATCTGTTCTTTTGGCCAGATTAAACAACTCCTGAGTAGGCTGAGCCAAAAAGCTTCTCAAATCAAACGACATGTTTGCTTTTTGTTTGTTTTAAAAAGTATTTATGGAAATACAGATTGAGGTTAATTTTACAAAGTTTTTTTTTTCTTCGAAATGACAAACCCAACGAGAATTTCACATGAAATGACAAGTACTATTTCACCTGAAATGACAGTTCACATGAAATTACAATCCCCTATATGCCTATAGGGAAATACCAATCCTGTGAAGCAACTGCAAAGTCTATTTGATAAGAAATGACAATTACCTGCGTCACATGAAATGTCGGTTTTAAAATGCTTAAAATGGTTTTATCCCGGACGAGCCCCCAATTTCTGTTACGAGCCAAGCGTAGCAGAAAGAAAAAGCAAACAAGCCTTTTGGAAAAATTTAACAAAATTTATTTACAAGTTAACTTTAACCTGTAGAAGTAAGAAAACTAAATGTACTTAGCTCTTAATGAAATATCCTGAATGAATCTATTTTCCTTGATCCCACAGAATTCACAGTCCAAAATGAAAAGTAATATCCTTTAACAATCCAACACAGAATTTAGAAATAACTTTCCTTATAAGCCCAAACATCAAACTCCAAAGTCTGACTCAATGAGAAAAATCAAGCTCTTTTATAGACCCTAAGATTTCTCTAGAACATTCCAGAGGGCTGTGGAATAAGATGAGGTAATTTTCTAAAAATAATGCAACCCAGAACTTTCTGGAAGGTTCTGAAGTACTTTCCCTTGTAAACATGTTGTTTACAAAAATGAAATTAATCTGTGACTCAGTTTTCTAGAATCTTCTATAAGAAGATTAACAAGATATTTATAGCACTATTAGGTCACAGTGGGGTGCAAGTGGGAATCAGAAAAATAAATTCTTATGCATAACACTTAAGGTATTTTTACATTGTACCTCTATATACTTTGTGATGCATAGCATAACTTTGGAACCGTGTATGCTAGGGTTTTGAAATTTCATATATGGATTCCTCATGGAAAATTAGGGGACCAGTATTTTTTTCTCATCCGGATTATGCCCCTTTCAAGAGTTATTGCCCTTTGATTTTTTTTTTTTTTTGAAAAAAAATCTTTTCAGCAAAATATCTCAAAAGCTATAAGAGCTAGAGCCTTGACAGTTGGTGAATAGATTGGTGGTGATGAGTAGATGAACTGATTAAATTTTGATCAGATTCCGAAAAAAAACTTCATGAGTTATGGCCCTTTGTCACTTGGGGTATCTGTACTTTGTGAACTTAGTTCATTGTGAAAAACAGATCTTATGGTAGTGGGTAGAGTGCTGGACTACGAATCAGTTTATGGACAATGAATCTGAGGGGCGTGAGTTCAAACCTCGGTGGGGGACTGGATTTTTTTTTCATTTCTTTTTTCTTCATAAATACACATAAACAGGGATATTGCATTTTTCCTGCGCATACATACATACATACATACATACTACATACATACATACATACATACATACATACATACATACATACATACATACATACATACATACATACATACATACATACATACATATATACATACATACATACATACATACATACATACATACATACATACATACATACATACATACATACATAGAAACATACATACATACATACATACATACATACATACATACATACATACATACATACATACATACATACATACATACATACATACATACAAAGCACTTACGCAAACACACATGCATACACACACACACTCATGCATGCATGCAGACTTATGCATGTATGCATGCATGCATGCAAAAACATGCATCCATGCACCCACGCATAAATGTACACATGCATACATGCACACATGCATGCACACTCACACTCATTAATGCACATACACACATGCATGCACATACACACATGCTTGCATGCATACATGCATGCATGTACTCACGCATGCATGCACTCACGCATGCATGCACAGACGCACATACACTCATGCATGCGTGCACACACACACACACACATGCATGCATGCATACACTCATGCAGGCATGCATGCACACATACATACATACATGCACTCACACATGCACGCATGCATACATGCACACACGCATGCATGCACACGCACTCATACATGCATGGTCACATTTATGCACAAACATGCTCGCAAACACTCATACATGCCTGCTCATACACATACTTGAATCCATGTGCACGCACATGCTTGATCATGCACTCATGCATGCATACACACACTCACACTTATACATATATACAAACAATCACACATGCAGGCATGCAAGCACACATACATGCACACATATACACATACATGCATGAACACACACATGAATGCATACATGCATGCATACACACACTCATGCATGCACTCTAACATGCATACATGCGCACTCATGCATGCATGCACACACACACACTAATGCATAAATACATACACTCATGCATGCATGCAAGCAAGCACAGATGCATATACACACACTCATGCAGGCATGCTTGCACACATACATGCACACATGCATGCATACACACGCACACTCATATGCATGTACACATGCAGGCACACACAAACACTTGCATGCACACATGCATGCACTCATGCGTACATGCACACACACATATATGCATGCACGTGCATGCGACCATGCATGGACGCACACACACTTATGCGTAATCGCAAACACTTACGCATGCATGCAAGCACACATGCATGCACACATACAATCATGCACACATGCAATCATACACACATGCATGCATGCATGCAACTCACACGCATAAATGCACATGCACGTGCAGGCACTACTCATGCATTCATGCACAGACTTATGAATAAATGCACAAACTCACATATGATTTCACACACACATGCATTTGGCTATGGCCCTTGGAAAATTGGGCATTTATGAGCAAGCATATGGTTGGGGGAATTTTGTTTTACATTTCTAGTTTGTTTGTTGTTTTTTTTTTTTTTTTTTTGTCACATTTAAGAGAACAATTGAAAATCCTTATTTGTAATCTGTGACCGTTACACACGTACATATCAACTGAAAAATTGTATACGCCCATGGGCGTAGACATTATAGACATCGATTTGGTTTGTTTGATTTGAGGTTAAACGTCCCCGTCAGCACTGTACAGGTCATATCCAAAAATGCAGGCTGACCTTTTTATTCTTGCAACATCAAGTATAAGTTTTCACAAGAAGAAAATTTCGGTCCATAACAAGTATAAGCTTTCACACAAAAAGAGGCCCACCAGCAGTGCCCTGGCACAGAATTGCTACCACATTTGTACAAGCCCATATTTGCAGTCATATTTGTACAGCTAATGCAAAATATAAATCTACAAACTCTCGACCACGACGGACCACTGCCTATACTATAAGCTCCCCAGAAGCCTTCGGCTCTGGTGAGCTAAATAAAAACTTGCCTCACCGTTAGCAAAAGTTGTTAGTCTTCTATAAAGTGAAGGAAATTTGTCTGCTCAGCTTCTCCAACATTTTCAAGCATTCCATTTGATAAGATGATATAAGCATATTGAAGTTGCACATGTGGCTTTTTGACATCATTTCAGCATTTTCAACTTTGGCATTTCAGACATTTTACTTCAGTCGGCAGGATCCTGGTTGCAGACTGGCAATACGAATATTGTCAAAGACAGATACTTGTATAAAACACATTGCTGGGCTATAACTGAATACATTGTGTATGGGCATTCAGACTCATCACTACCCCTACAAACTACTGTATTTTTTTCATTCTTTCCCAGAACCATTTTTCATTGGAATGCGCTCCCTACCCTGGCACAGTTTAGTGATGCTGTGTGCCGGTGGTGCATGTGTCCCCCTAGTCACTGGCCTCTGTTTTTACTTTTAACGATACTAACACTCTCTTCGCACTGTACAAACTCATTTCACCTGCTATGCTTATCTTTGTGCTTGGAATACCTTCTAAAAGTCCTCCTCGGAGGTTAAGAAGTATCGGCAGATAGATAGAGACATTCACATTTAATATTGCCAACGTAGACCTAGCTTTTTGTAAAAGCTATACTTGTTACTACATACACGTGATACGTTTTGTCATTTTACTTTCATGTTCAGGTACTACACAGGGCGTAGACTCAAGCTTTTTGTAAAAGCTAATACTTGTTATCTTGCGCAACCATTGAAATCCCTGTGAAAAGCCTCAGTTTGATTGTAAAACGCGGAAGTAAATAGTCTATAAAATTAAACAGGATTGGTTCAAAAATATCCCTAAACAGACGGAATTAATCTACATGACATCCTATGGGTGCATATTTTTAAAACAAAAACATTTTTAATTAATTCAAATACATTTATATTGATTATTTCCCCCAATTGTCGCCTCCCTGCAGGAATGCTGCAACAAAACCTGGACCCCGACTTTTGGGACAAAACTGTCAAAGCGCGGGAACCAGTCCGTCTGCATACACGACTTCTCATTACGCAAGGAAAATCGGTTACAGTGACGTCACCGGTAGTTTCTAGCACATGACGATCTGTTGCTCGCTATTTTGTGTACATGGGTTATCCCATTAAGTTGGGGGAAAGTGTGTCTATACACTGCTGTATAAATTGAAATTGCTAAGTTTCTGATGAAAAACAGAAACACAGTCCTATATCAGATTATTTTCAGAATATCAATAGATGATTTACTAGAAGGTAATGATATCAGAAAAACAAAATTTTTGATGGACTGAATGCTGTTCCTTCTCAAATTGAAGACAATGGACTATTCGAGATGACGTCACAGACCAAAATGAAACAACATGTCACAGACTGAAGAAATGCAGGTGCGTGGGTCTACGGAGCCGCTGCAGATGATGTCCTCGCCAAATGGAAAGGATTTCGATGTGGCAGACGTTTGCACAGTTGACCATCGTACAGTATCTGAAATCGGAAGCTGCTGATACTGTACGCTCAAAAATCGTTAGCTGCTTTACACGATATTTATAAAAAACGCTAAAAATCAATAAAATTCGGTATTAACACCCGGAAAGGACACATGCTTGGGAAGGTAAGAGTCATTCCTTTTCAAATTTTCTTCGATTTGGAATCATAAGGTACCCTGTTCTGCACAGTAAAATGATTCTGGTGCTGCATCAGTGATTTTTTTCATAATCGCTCGCAGCGACCATCATTTTTTTCACATTTTATCTGTCTTATGGCCAGTTTACACTTATTCTAAATAAGCGTAGACATAAAACAATTATTAACCATCACATCTCAGTACCCATTTGCTAGTTCTGCCTGCCTCCCTTCAAAAAACTTACTGCTTTATTCAGAGCCTATCATACTAGCCCCTGTACGATTAGCTGCATCTGTACGCTATCGTTAGCTGCAAAAGTCGAAAAAAAGACTGTACGCTTAGCTGCAGCATATAAAAAGTGAACGTGTGAAGGGTATTGACGACATCATGCTATATAAGCGTTGTGGTCCATCGCTATGCAAGAGAAATTTGGACCATTACAAAGAAAATTTGTACAGACAGATGTTCTGATAGATTCAACGTTTCGCGATGATTGACTTAGTTCTAAAATCACTTGTCTATTGTAACAGCTGTCTGGGCAACATGAAAACACGCCTTTATAATTCTGATCCCTTTGGCCCCCACTTTTATACAGTAAAACCGGGGTTTACAGGGGTAAACGTTATTTTTATTAATATTTCTGCACAAAAATATACGGTCCTACTAAACACTACTAGGACTAACAAGGACAGACAAGGACTGACAATGACGGACAAGGACACTTAAAATGTTAGAATATAATATAAAAATGCATGTTTTACATTACGCAAACATGCCTATACAAATACATTGCCACCCTTATCGCCGAAAAAAAAAAACACGAAAATTTTAAGATGAAAAATTGTGATCTTTTTCTTATTTCTGTTCAAAATATAGATCGTCGAGGCGGTTCTAACGAGTACGCACAATCTATATTTTAGAGCAGAAATAAGAAAAATAAAGTATACCCCCAGAAACCCCAGTTTTACTATATAAAAATTAGGGTTCAAGGGGATCAAAATTATATAGGCGTGTTTTCGTGGTGGTATTTTTTTGTACGGAACTATCTCAAAGATATTTTCACTGGGCGAGATATAAACAACATACGCCGATACCGCAAGTGCTGTACTGACAATGACTGCAAGGATACAAGGATACGACGAGCTGGTTGTGATGTTTTGAACAGTAGTTTAATATTAATATTGCACGACCCGCAGAAAAAGCGACCGACTGAAGTCGGTTGATTTTCTAAGAGTGCCCTAAAATCACCGTGTCCTTCTGTCAGTCTGTCTGTCCGTCCGTAACCCGTTTGTGAAAATTGGTGATAGTGACTTAACCGCTTGGAATATTTAAATGATTTTGGCATACTGATAGATATCAATGAGATCTAACCAATGAACTTGCCAAATATTACATTCCATTTAGTATAGCCTCACCAAGGCGAAAAATGTGAAAATTTTCGAACTGCTTCTCCTCGGAAACCGTTAGGCCGATTGAAGTCAAATTTCATATGGAGCCTCTATGGGATGGGTAAAACCAAAATTTGCTCATGGGGTCCAGGTCACATGACCAAAATGGCCGCAAAGCCATATATGGTAAAAACCCTTCAAAAATAGTCTTCTCCAGAACCACTTGGCAGATTTCCACGAAACTTGATAAATAGCAACTGGGACGTAGGCCCATCATAAAGTGCTAAAATGGTAACCCTGGGTTGACCTTGACATTCTTTGTGCCTAGGTCAAACTTTGACACATATGCTTTTGTATTGGAAAAGTAAGAATGCATTTTATCCTGCAAAAGATTCAGAATACAGTACTAAAGTATAAGATATATTTTTGCTCCTTACGATAAGGCGCATTTATTGGGGGAACCGTTTTAGGTCCAGGTCACATGACCAAAATGGCCGCCATACCCATATATGGTAACACTCATAAAGCTAAAAGCATCCGGCGGGTCGTGCACTTCAGCTGAAGCACTGGTTATAAACACCATTTATTTTCTTGATCTGCATTTGGGTACGCATGGGTGTTATTACATGGGCTAGTTGGTCACCGCCCTTCGGGGCTTGAAGAAATAGATATGGCTATATTATTCTTCCACGCAGAACTGAGACCATTGGTAAACTGCTAAGAGGGTTCAAAGCCTGCCCAGGAAGGTGGTGCGAGTCGGACCATCCATGCATATAAACCCTATTGGGTTCATTGGACAGAAGGGCTTGAGATGTCAGCTCAATGTCGCGTACGTTACCAAAACACGCCTATTGAAATATATTGGAAAATATACCACCACAAATGAAAATTTCAGACAAAAAATGAAAGTTTCAATATTTCTACTACAAATATACATTGTAGTAACTCGTTAGAACGGCCTCGACGAGGCGGTTCTAATGTGTATCCACAATCTATGTGTTTGAGCAAACATATATACTCGTATACCAAGGCGGTTCTAACGAGTTATTTGAGCAAACAAATATTATGAGTGCTCTTTAGAACTACCTCAAAGGAGTCGTCCACTATGCAGTCTTAAAAACGAAACCATAGCTATAATAATAATAAATGTAATAAAACTGAGTTCAAGGAGGTTCCATTGACTGGAAGATCGGCCCCTTTCATGATAATTTTGTTGTGTCATCGGAAGGAGTGATCAAGTAACTTAAAGGCTTGAACACATCTAAAGGTCTTAGGACCTGATGAACCTGAAGGAATAACTAGCAAATAAGGTACGAAACTCAGTTGAGCTCGATTATGAATGATTTGGTGAGAATACTTGGATGGC